>CAMTDV010000022.1:58314059-59514059 GCA_947069175.1 Scalesia atractyloides | reverse complement strand
AAATTGTTTATGTGTTACATACAAAATTCATGATGTTTATATGCTTTATGTTTATTGTTACATTCAATGTTATGCAAGCATGTTCATAAGTACATATTACTATACAATGCTCATCATGAATCATATCCTCATAACATATCATATCCATGAGAGCACACACCACACAATTTCCATGATTTTTGCAACGATTTTTTTAATTTTTTTCAAATCACATCAAAGTGAGTTCTCATGACGGGCATGTAGTAACTGGAAGGGTACAAGTACCGGTAGTCGGAACGTCCTGTCTAGGCTTGGCATTCGTATAAATCCAAAATAAAGGACCAGTTTGCCTACCTGGGGACTAACGATGAGAGTACGAAGGACCTATTAGGCCAAAGCATGCTATACCAAACGTCGTGTGAGCTAACCCCACTTTGAGTTGTCATTGTGTCTACACTGGACACCCTCCGACCATACATCTCGCAAACATATTTCATGGTTTTCATTCGGGTGATGCGAGTGTTAAACGCCAACACCAATGTGAATCCTACTAAGCCAATAGTCATGGGGGCCCACATGACTATACAAGCGATGGTATGGGGGACACTGGAAGCCCAAACATGAGCAAACCCAAGACATCCTATGGATGTAGTTGCATTATTGATGTTTATGTTATTTTTTTATTTTTTTTTTACGACACATGACACCTAAAAAGACTCCTTAAACTCACAATCTTCTTATGTATGTTCCTGTAGATGTCGGCTAGGCAGCAACGTGGGGGTAGAAGGTCAGGAAGGTCAAACGAACGCTTGGCCACCCAAATCGCAAAACAAATGGCCGCGCTGCTTCCTGACATCGTAATTCAAGTCCAACAAGCTCTCGCCGCAAATCCCATCAACCCTCCCAATCAAGAAGACCAGAACGTCGACAACCCTCCCTCCAAAAAGTGCTCTTACAAACACTTCAAGTCTTGCGATCCCCCGAAATTTGAAGGGACAGAAGCTGTCACTGCTCTCCTCCACTGGTTTGAGGAAATGGAAAACACCTTCCTCAATTGTGATTGTCCCGAGGATCACAAGGTACGTTACGCAACCGGGAGACTATTTGGAGTAGCTCTTACCTGGTGGAATACAGAAAAAGGTAAGAGAGGAATCGAAGATGCAATGGCCTTATCATGGGAGGAATTAAGGGAAATCATGACAAGACGCTTCTGTCCAAGAAGCGAGATCAAAAAGTTAGAGGATGAATTTCACTCGTTAAAGCAAAAGGAGGGAGATCATACTTCCTACAACAAAAGGTTTTTAGAGTTGAACCAAATGATCCCCAAATTGTTGCACCCCAGTATACCGCTTAGTCGAACACTATATTCGAGGCCTCCCCTCGAAAATTCAAGACTCAGTTCTAAGCACTTCGCCTGCAACACTTGAAGCTGCTATGGAACTAGCTACCGAGCTTACCGAGAATCGCATCCGAAACGGAAAATTGAAGGATGAGAAAAAGAAAGCCCCCATTGAGGGCCAAACTTCAAACCATTCCACCTCCTCCTCAAAGTTTGCTAGTAAGAGGAAACGAAACACCAGAAACTTTGCTGTCACTCAAACAAACTCCCCTATCCCTGCTGCACCCATCACTCAAGTTGCCCCCTCATCTGCACCATATAAAAAGCCATACTCTGGCCCATACCCAAAATCAACCGTTGCCAATACCATCACTTTCCTGATCATCCCTGCCAACATTGCACCGGCTGTGGCCGCGCAGGTCACACCATCCAAACCTGTCACGCACTTCAGCGAACGAACCGCAATCAACCCTCAACCCAAACCCACCATCAAATAGTGGGTCAAGCCCAACAACCTTTACTCCTACCACCTGCCCAACATGTAGCCCAATCCTACTACCAACCCAACTATCCCATGGTGCAACTATGCGGGCTTGTTACAACTATGGAGACCCGAACCACTTCAGGAACACCTGTCCACGCCTGGTGAACATCATCCATGCCCAAGCTCAAGCAAATCCAGTAAACCAGGCTAACCAAGCTCCTCCACCTGCTAGAGGAAGAGCTTTCAACATCAACGCAAATCAAGCTAGGGCTGACAACAATGTGGTTAACGGTACGTTCTCATCAATGATAGATATGCATCCATGTTATTGATACTGGCGCGGATAAGAGTTTTGTGTCCTTAGAATTTGAACCCATCCTCAACCAAACTCGTGATAAACTCATGGAATCCTAATGGTAGAAGTTGCTGACGGAAAACCGGTCTCATTAAACTCTATTATACGCAATTGTACTCTCACCCTAAACGATCACGATTTTCCAGTTGACCTCATACCTATGAAGTTGGGAAGTTTCGACATTATAATTGGTATGGACTGGCTCAGCCAACATCATGCTGAAGTTGTATGCACGAAAAGTTCATTCGCATTCCTCTTGCAAACGGTCAGACTCTACGAATCTTTGGAGAAACCCCTTCGAAAGGACTCAAATTAATGTCCTGTCTTCAAGCCCGAAAATATCTCCGCAAGAATTATGTCGCATTCCTAACTCATGTCGTCAAAAAGGGAATCAAGGAGAAGAAACTCGAAGACATCCCGGTAGTAAAAGATTTTCCGCAAGTTTTTCCTGACGACATTTCAGGACTTCCTCCCGTGAGAGAAGTCGAATTCCGCATTGATCTTATACCTGGAGCTACACCAGTTGCAAAATCTCCTTATAGGTTAGCCCCATCCGAAATGCAAGAGCTAGCCAGTCAACTGCAAGAGCTGACTGACAAAGGATTCATACGTCCTAGCTCATCGCCTTGGGGTGCACCTTCCTTTTTGTGAAGAAGAAAGATGGAACGTTTCGCATGTGTATCGACTACAGAGAACTCAACAAGTTAACGGTCAAGAACCGCTACCCATTACCTCGCATCGATGACCTCCTAGACCAACTTCAAGGCGCCACCTGTTTTTCAAAAATCGACCTTCCGTTCTGGTTATCATCAACTCAGAGTACATGAAGAAGACGTCCCAAAGACCGCCTTCCGAACTCGTTATGGTCATTATGAATTCATGGTCATGCCATTTGGTTTAACCAACGCCCCAGCTGTCTTCATGGATCTAATGAACAGAGTCTGCAAACCTTATCTCGACCGTTTTGTTATAGTCTTCATCGACGACATCCTCATCTACTCAAAGTCTAAGTCTGATCATGAACGACACCTTCGACTCATCCTTACACTCTTAAGGACAGAAAAGCTGTACGCTAAGTTTTCAAAATGTGAATTCTGGTTAAGGGAAGTACAATTCCTTGGACACGTTGTCAATGACAAGGGAATTCATGTTGATCCCTCAAAAATCAAGGCAGTACAGGAATGGCAAGCGCCACGTACACCTACCGAAGTAAGATCATTTCTTGGTTTGGCTGGTTATTATCGCCGTTTCATTGCAAATTTCTCCCGTATTGCTGTACCACTCACGGCTTTGACTCATAAAGGAAAGCCCTTCATATGGGGACCCAAACAAGAAGAAGCCTTCCAAACCCTTAAGCAAAAGCTTTGTGACACACCTATCCTCACACTTCCTGAAGGTTGCGATGACTTTGTAGTATATTGTGACGCATCAGGGCAAGGGCTAGGCTGTGTATTAATGCAAAGAGGAAAAGTGATAGCTTATGCTTCTAGACAACTCAAAACTCATGAGAAGAACTACACCACCCACGACCTGAACTTGGAGCCGTTGTGTTCGCTCTTAAGATATGGAGACATTACCTCTACGGTACTAAGTGTGAAATATACACTGACCATAAGAGCCTCCAACATATCTTCAACCAAAAGGAGTTAAACATGAGGCAACGGAGATGGGTCGAACTTCTTAATGACTACGACTGTGAAATTCGGTATCATCCTGGCAAGGAAAAGTGGTGGCCGATGCGCTCAGTCGACAGGGTTATGCGAACTCCATTCGTCTTCTATGTTCGCAAATCATAACCGACATCAAAGATCAAATTCGAGAAGCCCAACATGTTTCTGTAACAGAAAACGACGTACGCAATGAGCTGTCTTGTGGAGCTGAACTTAAAATCGAAACTAAATCCGACGGTATTCTGTATTATCTAGATCGCATATGGATTCCTGATCACAATAACCTTCGTGATATCCTTATGAATGAGGCGCACAAAACACGGTACTCTGTACACCCAGGAGCCGACAAGATGTATCAAGAACTTCGATACACCTACTGGTGGCCTGGCATGAAAAAGGATATCGTTGTTTTCGTTTCCAAGTGCCTTACATGTTCCAAAGTAAAAGCTGAACATCAAAGACCCTCAGGACTTCTAGTCCAACCCGAAATACCTGTATGGAAGTGGGAAAACATAACTATGGATTTCATTACCGGGTTACCTCGTACCTCCAGTGGGTATGACACTATATGGGTAATCATTGATCGTCTTACAAAATCAGCTCATTTCATCCGATTCGCGAGGACTTCAAGAACAAGAAGTTGGCTCGTATCTACATCAGCGAGATCGTAAGCCGTCATGGTGTACCTTTAAGCATTATTTCAGACCATGATGGTCGTTTCACTTCACGAACATGGCAAGCCGTACAAGCCACTTTGGGTACACGATTAGACCTCAGTACCGCTTATCATCCTCAAACTGATGGACAATCTGAACGCACCATCCAAACACTTGAAGACATGCTTCGAGCATGTGTCATAGACTTCAAGGGAAATTGGGACGCTCATCTACCATTAGTTGAATTTTCGTACAACAACAGCTATCATTCAAGTATCGGCATGGCACCTTTCGAAGCTTTATATGGTCGTAAGTGCCGATCTCCAGTATGTTGGCACGAAATTGGAGAAGCTCAAATCACCGGTCCAGAGTTGATTCAAGAAACAACAGACAAGATCCATCAAATTCGAAACAATCTTCTAGCGGCACAAAGTCGTCAAAAGAGTTATGCAGACAAACGACGAAAGCCTTTGGAGTTTAACATTGGTGATCATGTAGTTTTAAAAGTATCACCGTGGAAGAGAGTAGTTCGTTTTGGCCAGAAGGGCAAGCTAGCACCACGCTACGTAGGACCTTTCAAGATACTCGAAAGAGTAGGACCTGTAGCATACAAGCTTGACTTACCAGAAGAACTCAACAGAATTCACCCCATGTTCCACGTATCAAACTTAAAGAAGTGCCTCGCCGATGAAAACCTCCATATTCCCCTAGAAGATATTCAGATCGATGAATCTATGCACTTCATTGAAAGACCAGTAGAGATCATGGACTTCGGAGAAAAACGTTTAAGACGGAGTCGTATTCCAATTGTTAGGGTACGCTGGGAGTCGAAACGAGGACCTGAGTTTACTTGGGAACGTGAAGACTCAATGCGCGAAAAATACCCGCATCTTTTTCCTGTTACCACTACTACTTAAATTTCTGGACGAAATTTCTAAAAGTAGGGGATACTGTAACATCTGTCGAAAAACGGGTTTTCAAAACCCGCTTCGTTTATTAATCGAATAGTCAATTTCAAATTTTCGTTGCTTATTTAATGCTCATTTTAATTTTAAACAATACATAATTAATAAACATTTTATAATATGGAAACTAAAATTGTTAAAAAGTAAAAATAAAGTTAATAAAAAAGAAAATAGGCTGCCGGGTTTCGAACCCGGGTCAGCCGGAAGACACAATCAACACACAACTTAACCACTCCGCCACTTGGTTCTTTTGTGTAATCAAGGAAATAAATAAAACTTAAGTTCCCCGTGAATTCATCTGTTGCGCCAAAACTGAAACCGATCATCGGCTTTCAACCATCCAGAGACGTTTGAGTGATCGCTAAAGACTGATTATAACCGATAAATCCATTACAACCCACGTTCTTAATCAATTCGGTCTTCGTTGCCTCAGTTCATATGATTTTGGGAGTTGAAAACGAAATCATTTACTTCCTGATTTACACTAACAATATCATCGTCTCATAATTCGGAAACACTCGCAGAACCTTCAATTTCACTTTCGCTCTAATTTCTGTTCGTCGGAAACATTTTCTGATATCGCCGGACTTTCGCCGGAAAACCGTGACATTCATCGAATCGGTAAATTTCTCAATTCTTTCATCTTCTATCCATTGTAAGACTTATACTAACTTAAATCCTTCAACCAGAATCGGTCCCAGACGACGTTGCCGGATATTCAGCACTCGACGGAAAATCTCTGGACATTTCCGAAAACACGCTGTGAATCGGTACAAACATCTAAACTCTCTGATAATCCTTGCTTAGTAACTCAATTTCATCAATTAGTTAATCAAAACTGTTAATTGGTCCGCTCAGACGGAATTCATAAACAGAGCCGACGACCTTTGCCGGAGTTCTGAGAAAATCATCTTTCCGGTACATTCATTTTCGAAACCTTCTTTATCCATTTCTTTTAATCATTTATATGTCCGTTAATCGAATTAAACAAGAACAGTCGAATAATCGTTGTTCTGTGTCTTTGAACGAAGAAGACGAAGTCGACGTTGTGTATAAGTATTATATAAATTGAATATTAAACCGGGTTAGACACACAGTCCAGCGGTGGACTGTGTGCAAACACATAGCGCACGTCACGAGTTGAATCTTACAAACGCACCGGCTTTCCGAATTAAAACCAAATTTTTTTAACTGAATCAGAGTAGGTCCCAGGATGTTTTTAAGATTAATATAAACTATAAGTTTAACAGATAAAACACACAGCCCAACTGGTTGGGCTGTGCGCTTACAAACAAGGGACCCGAGTTCGATCCGTCTCCCTGCAAACCGGTTCAACCATTTAAATTCTTTTAATATAAACCAATAAATTAAACATTTAATTAGTATATATATAATTAAAACCTAGAATATTTCGGGTTAGACACGTAGCTCAGTTGGTAGAGTGCGTGCACGCGTACGGGAGGTCACAAGTTCGAACTCACTCAGCGCAAACAAACACAAAGTCCGAACCGGTCAACAGTCAAAGTCAACGGTCAACGGTCAACCCAAAAAGTCAACATTTTTTTATATTTTTATTTATTTATTTAATTTAAAAATCAATTAAAAATACTTAAAAATAATATTTTTAAAAGTTAGAAAATGACCTTAAACTCACAAAAATAAATCTAAAAACCCTATTAAAATTGTTAATAAAATCCACTTATTACCGTACCTTTTCGTTATTATTGAGGTTAGTTAT
Source organism: Scalesia atractyloides (assembly GCA_947069175.1). Lineage (NCBI taxonomy): Eukaryota > Viridiplantae > Streptophyta > Magnoliopsida > Asterales > Asteraceae > Scalesia > Scalesia atractyloides. Next base: position 59,506,873 of record CAMTDV010000022.1, on the reverse strand, counting down.
TCCTCGTCGATCAACCCTCTAAACTCGTGCGCATTCAACATCATCAAACGAACGCACCCAATGTGAGTGAATCTCTACAAATTCCCCGTTTTAATCACATTTTGGGGTGTATCATGTGTCGTTTATTATTAATTACATTTAAACACTTGTGCATCCATCATATCCATGATCAAACGTGTATCCAATATGTATCAATTGTTTGTGTGATTAATGTTTAGATTTAATTTATCATTTTCAGTACATACATCATCATAGGCTCCGCTGTTCCCCATTACCTATGAGCGGAACCGTTCCCCATTACCTATGAGCGGAACGTGGCGTTGCCAACATACGATCGGCTTCGTTGGATTCAGCCTTGATCGCACATACATCATCATAGGCCGTCCGTTCCCCATTACCTATGAGCGGAACGTGACGTTGCCAACATATACATTATCATTCATGTCATATACTCATGCAAGGTGGTTTGTTATTGTATGTTTATTTACGTTTGCTCACATATGATTATTGCACAATTTTTCCATATTAAATACAACAAGAAATCAATAATAAATGTTTTCTAACAAGGTTCACTCGCCAACTTTTGTTGACCCAAAAACCCCCATTTTTACACATGATACAGGTGATCCAGTTGCAGCAAGAAACATATAGGACGGCCTAGAAGAATAAATCAGTTTAGGCTTTGGATTGTTTATTTAGTTACTTTTTCCTTGTAATTGTATGGACTTGTTTGAAATATTGAAGTTGTAATTTGAATTTAATAAATATGAAACATTTTAGTAAACATCATGAGCTTTGGTGATAACCCAATTATGCCCCGACTCTTATTCCGCTGCGGGTCGGGGTGTGACATAAAATCAGTAGGTAACAAGTCTTGATCGATAAATATGGTTTTAAACCATACTATGCGCCGAAACGGCGTTTATGTCGTAAAATGACGATTTGTGCGAAGCTTTATGAAAACTGATGCTAAGATCAGGTTTATATGTTTTAGAGATGTTTTTTTAATATAACATATCAGTTGGTAAAATATTTGATATGAAAAGTATGATTTAAAACCATTTTATGAGCCACAAGGGCTTTATCGTCATTTATCGACATAACACAAGAACTTGTACGTAAACTCAGTATACAATCTGACTTGACGTCCCAAATAATCTACTTATGATATTATATCAGTTGGTAGTTCATTTTCAAGTTCGTTATTGTTTAAAACCTTCTTTTATGAAAAAGGGGCATTTTAGTTAAAATGGCATAATAGTGGAACTTGTGCATAAACTCAGATTCTGATTATGATCATGTAATATAACCTCAAAGGGTTATGCTACATAATATTACGATCATAATGAAACCTTAGATCAGTAGCTAACTAATCTAAATCAGTTCAAAATCGAAAGTCAAAAAAGAAGTCAAACTTTGCGACTTTCGATTGCGAACTGACCATAGAACTGAATTGACGAGTCGAACATGTTCTCACATGTTCTAATAATTATTACCAACTTGTTTAAGTGTCAAAACATGTTTCATAACATATATAGACTCAGATTATAATATTTTCGAAAACTGGCCTGTTTGACTTTTCAATATTAAAACTTTGACCCGTCAATTGGTCTAGCAAACATGATCTTTAGGAGGTGCCCTTTATAGGGATTAACACCTACCTTATTACAATCACTTAGCCATGTTCGTTTTGAACATTGGCTGGACCATAATGGTCTTAACCGAAAGTCAAGATGTTTTCCGTAAAACGCTTAACTTATGGCTATAAAAGCCTATAAACGAAAATGCAAGAGAAATGAACACTTACAAGTGATTCCTAGGATGAAATAGAACTAAGTTGGATGCTCCTTTCAGTTAGGAACTTCCAAAGGAGAGAGATAGAGTGATAAATGAGAAAGGTGCAAGTTCAAGTGGTGAACCTTTGCACCTATTTATAGTTGGGGAGCTTGAAGGGGGTGATGCGAGGTGTTAGGGGGTGTTAGAGGGAGCTTACAAGTGTCCTACAACATGGCATAGCAGTCTGGAGGTCCCTAGTTTCGAATCGAATGGTTTTTGGCAACTTGTGTGGAGGCTAAGCAAATTTTCTGCAGACACAGTCCTCTCGCGCCCCACGAGAGACCAGGCCCGTGTCTCTCGCGGCCCGCGAGTGCCTCCTGGGAACTTTGAAAACTTGCCACATTTAGCCCCTTAACTTGTTAAACCTCTAAAACACCTTTATAAGCATATTTAGCCCTCCGTAGCTAACATTTGGCGTACCTGGGAGTATGCCCGGACATTGTCAAGCTCTTCGTTCGTTAAAAGGTCACTCGGAGGTATAAATTAACATGTTGACACTTTTAACCCCTCCGTTGTCCAACTTTTACATATATACATAATTAGTCCCTCTCGTCCAACCAGTGGCTCATATGGGAGTTAGGACATCATAAAGGATCACTCAGAGGCTCAGTATAAGCATGTTGACTCTGATGGTCACTCAGAGGCTAAGCATGTTGACACTAATGGTCACTCAAAGGCTAAGTTTAAGCATGTTGACACTAATGGTCACTCAGAGGCTCGGTTTAAGCATGTTGACACTAATGGTCACTCAGAGGCTCAGTTTATGCATGCTGACACTAGAGGGTCACTCAGAGGCTTAGTTTGAGCATGTTGACACCTATAGTCCTTATTCGTCCATAATAGACTTATATATTAAAAAAATATAACACATGTCACTATATTATTGGACACGATTTTATGAGGTGTTACAGATAGCCGATTTAAATCAAATTTTTAGCAAGATTTTTAAGAAAAAATGGGTACCAAGCTATTGATTAGTACAACTTATCCCCCACAAATGGATGGGTAAAGCGAACGAACAAATCCAACGTTAGAAGACATGCTCCGAGCATGTATAATAGACTTTGGTGGTAGTTAGATGCTAACCTACCGTGAGTTGAATTTTCATACAATAACAGTTATCATTGAAGCATTGGTAGGGCTTCGTATGAAATGCTTTATGGTTGAAAATGTCGGACTCGGGTGTGTTGGGCGAAGTAGAAACTGAAGTGAAACTCCAGGAGCTCAGGCCAGAACAGACATACATTTAAAAGGGAAACTTTAAGGTACGTGGCTATATGCCTCGTTATTTTCTTTATTAGCTAATATAGTTGATCTGATTAAATGATTGTAGATATGTTATAAGTAAAATCAGTTTGTTCATAAGTGGTAGTACTCACAAGAGCAAAACAAACAGGCCAAATATTGACTTTTAATAAACCCAGGTGTCACACCCCAACCGATGGCGGAAACATCAGGGTGGGACGAAATGGATTGTTCGAGACATCATAACACTATCATATGACAAGTATTTAAATAAAAAGATTTCATTTCATTGAGAATTCACGTACACTATTCTAAAACAAAGTACAACATCGAATAACAAAGTACAACATGGAAAAACAAAGTACAACATTGAAAAACAAAGTACAACAACAACATAATCAAGAAACACGATCCTTCATACATCTAAATTGGAAATGGGTTTCTAGTTCATCCTACTAGATTCCATGTAACTTCATTGTCATCAATTCCCTGCAACATATGTTAAAGTACAATTCAACACACAAAGCATTGGCGAGTATACAAGTTTCAATACTAGATAATAAAGCTTTAGACATTCCACATGGCATAAATGTTTACTTAACTAACATACAATACTAGTAATACGACTACACATGTCAACCCAAAGTTTACCGCTAGCGTAATCAAATCATAGCAATGACTAGACTGTTTTATTTACTTAACATGACCTCACGAATACGGGCGTTACATTAATCCTATAGCGCTATACATGTTAAGGGAGGCTTGTACATAGTTAATAACATAGCATAAAGCATTCGATTCTAGCGTATACAAGTTTGCAAGTATTCATGTTAAGCATGTATGATTAAATGTCGTTTTGTGTTTAAGCATAAGTATAGTGATTTGATGATTTTGATAGCATACATATGTTGCACCCAAAAGTGTTAAAAGATAGAACGGGATTCGAGTATACTCACAGTTTTGCAAAGCGTTTCAAGCAAACCAAGAGTCGTTATGGTGACGAGTAGAGAGCCAAAGTTACCCTATACAGGGAACAGAGGGTGTGAGTATTCTGAGTTGGAGGGAATGTTCAGGTTTGGAATTAAAAGTGCAGAAAGTATGAAAAGTAAACTTAGAAAAATGCCACTTCGTACGAAATGGTTGTTCACTTCGTGCGAAGTGATTCTCACTTCGTGCAAAGTGTCTATTCACGTCGTGCGAAGTGGACAGTTCTGGAACGATGTAGCTCATTTAACACTCATTTCGACACTGATTTCTGTGAACGAGAAGTTTAGGAACGAGGCAAAATAGTCAAGGGTCATAACACTTAATCATAATTCGGTAGCATCATGGTTCCGACCAGTTTTATAAGAAAAGTACGTAAAATATATATTGTTTATGTCCATAGTTCGTCAGATATGTCATAGAAGTCAAGCACGGAGGTATGGAACCTCGTTATATGATTCACCAAAGCACTAAGTTTATCGATGTAGTCGATAAACCCGGTTGGTCATGAATGTACATAAATTGAAATATACGAAAAAGTGTACAAGAGAGGCGTGGAACTTAATTCGGAAAGCCTAGACTCCCATCATTCTCACACTAGCTAGAAAAAAAGTTCATCTATGTTGAACTTGGTTTTAGCTTTCACACTTGGTACAAAAGAAAAAGGTAGAAAAGTTTAAAGAAGAATTTACAAGTATAAAGATAGTAGTGAGCTAAAACTCACTTAGAATGGCTAAGAATAGTCTGCCAGAAGTCTGGAATTTCAGTGTGAACGAGTGAAGATTCAGAAAGTTTGAAGGAGTGAAGTGAGGTTGTATTTATAGAGGAAAGTTGCAGTCAAATCCACTTTGTGCGAAGTGGAACTTCGTACGAAGTGGACATCACTTCGTGCGAATTGAGTGCCCACTTTGTTCAATAGTAACCACAACTTGTGTCTCAGACTCGGTCATCTCTCTCCTTTTTAGCCTTCGTTCGGGTTTATCGGGTTCTCTAATAGCATGGATAGCTTGCATTCATTCGATTTCTTTCTTGTAGATCCAGCACGAATGTTATCACTCATAATTCTTTCAGGTTCGGATTTGTCTTTCTTACCCTTCTTCGATCCCCCCTCTTCAACTACCTTCTTGCCTTTGTCTTTTCTCTTTTGCACCAACTGTGTTTCTTCTTCAACTTCCGCTTCTTACACTTCGGCAGCCTGTTTTTCTCATCTTTCTCCGGCTTGTCTCACACCTTCTCTGTACTTGTTGTAGGCTTCAAGAACAATTGGAAGTCTTTCCTCTCTGTACATCCAATGATGCAACATTACCCATTGATAGTCTTCAACTCTATGAATTGTCTTCCTTTGGGTAGCTGAAATTTGTACAGATTTCCATCGTGGGGAAGATTCTTGTATTGATCGTTGATAAGAAATTGAACAAATCTTGGATACATGGCCTAGGTCATTCTGTTGGCATTCTCGACCATGCAGTAGAAAATCAAACCAGATTTATTGAACAGCTGGTTTGTGCATAGATTTAGCATTGTTGCCGACCATTCCAAATTTAACCCATCATACTCGCCTTTCCTGTGTGCCATACTTAGACATAACGTGTGTAAAATGAATCTCCAATCTTTTGTTAGCCCGTTCTTCTTGATCTCGTTCTTTTCCCTGAAATCTCCAACGTAGTTCATTCCCCTGAATCCTTCCAGAATATCTTCTTTTGACAGCTTCATTGGATCCCTGGGATTGTCACCAAGATATAAAACCTTTCTGATCTTTTCTTCAGTCACAATCACTTGTTTGTTTTGTACTATTACTGTGATTGTCTTCACTCTGTCGATGGTTTTGACTTTGGTTGTTCTCCAGAACTCTTCGATGTGTATGCTGTAGATTGTTGGATTTGCTTGAATTGCATAGCTGATCTTACTTCTTGATAACCACTCCATCACATCTTTGAAGTCGGGTTCTGGTAGAACTAGAGTAATCGGTTGGTTGTGCTTTCTCGTATTATCCCATGTTATTTGTTTTGCCATTTCTAAAAACATGAAAACAAGTCAAGTGAGATCTGGGTTTCGAGACATAACTATCTAGGTTAGTTTTATATTTACAAAATAAAATTTAATGAATTTTAAAACTAAAAATAAAATAAAATAAAATAAAATAAAAGGAAATGCCTAAATGCGTTGTTAAAAGTGCTAAAAATAGATTAATTACGCCGGTGTTAAAAATATTTACGCCAACTAGAGAGATTAAAAGCGTGGTAATATTTATCACTGACTTTGAAGTCGCCTTCGACTAATTACGCTGACCCTATTACGATGAGATTCAACAACTACGCTGTATATTGCCGGCATATTTGTCAATTACACGATCTTCAAGTTAAAAACGATATATTCAAATTTATCTCAACTGACTTCAGGTTTAAATGCGCCAAATAGGGTTTAAACACGAACAAAAACCATCTAATCGCTTAAAAACTACCCAAAATCCATGTTTCTTTGTACCAAAATGACCCAAATGTTCACCAAAACATTAACTAACAACAACCTAACGATTAATCACACCATATGAAGCCATTTTAAGTCTAAAATTTGAAAAACCTTGAAACTTTGAAAAATTTTGAAAAAAAACCTTCAAAACTTGAAGAATCTTAACAAAAACTCAAACAATCAAGAGCACAAAGGCTCTGATACCAAATTGTGAATCCCAAATGCTATCCAGATCATAGTGGTTTGATTGTTAACATCCAAACACCTATTGATTAGGTGTTAGAATGAGCAAAAGTTTAAAAAAAAAAACAAAAGATGAAAATGAAGGTTCTTGTATAGATCAAACAACAAGTGTTGTTTTTGTAATCCCAAATGATACACACACTAAGAGCACCTGGATATTCGGATTAGCACAAGAACAAAGTCACAACACAAGAGAAATCACCAAAACTTGTCCAAGAACCTTGTACTAGGGTTTTTCATTAGTCACATATATATACACACCGACTATCTAGCGTAATTATTAATTACGCTAGAAACTTAAATGCGCCATGTCTGGCTTACATCACATAGTTTCACTTTTAACCCCTGAACTTTCTAGAACATTATAAACTATACCAAAACCTAATAACACCAAGTACTAACGATCTCAAAAGCCCTAACAGACGATAAGAGTAGTAAAGTTAGTTTGTTCACGATTGTTAGTGTTGTTTTAGATTGCGGGGATGTGTGATTTGTGCATTAGGCTCGAAATGATAAACGCAAGGTAAAACACATAGAAATAGATATAGCATAAAAGAGATTCAATCGTAAAACTTGGAGTGTCTCGGAACGAAACTAAGACTATTCCAAAGTGAATCGAAAATCCTTTTGGGTTAGGGAACATGCTTTGGCGTAATAGAAAGAATACTCTCACCGAGGAGCGGTCAACGGTATTTACCCTTCCAGTTACTACATGTCCCTAATCGATCGTAAGTTCGAAACCTTGGCGGGATTGAAAATCGAGGAGTGGGACTAGTTACCAAGATGCGGGTTTCACCCCTAACTTGATAATTTTGTTCCCTAAACATGGTTGGTACTTACCAAACGAGGAGCAAATTTTGACTCGTTGGTGAGGGTCCACTAGAGTATGATATGGAAATTCCATCAAGATGTGGATATCACTCCTAACTTGATGGTGTAATTTCGTGAAAAATCGAATACGCGAATTGAGAGTGATCACCAAAGTGTGGGTTTCACCCCTATTTTGGTGAGATCATCTCATTTGTGTTATGGTGTCTTCATGTGTATTGTGTTAGCCTTATAAAAGGCATGTAGTATTTAAGAAAGAAGGTTAGATCAGAAGCAGAATAGGAAAGTTTAGTCGTTTTAACGGAGGAAAACTCCCCACTTCGTGCGAAGTGTAAGCTACTTCGTGCGGAGTGACCACTTCGTGCAAAGTCCAGTTCGCACAGAGGGGTTCAGTTCGTACAAGGAGGTTGAGTATGCACGAAGGGGTTTGTTGAAATACCCTAAATGCATATTGACCCAAAACGACGCAGCGGAAATAGTGACTCAAAAATTCTTTCCAATTTTTTTCTATATGACCTACTTGAAGGTTCATTTATAAAATTTGTTAGACACTTTCTTGAAACGATTTACAACTTTCATTTTAGATTAACTTATTAAATGTAATTCGTGATACAAATTATGAAACCGCCCTTTCCGTATAATCCTTGCTCCTTGACTCGATCTTCGACCCTTTAGGTTCCATAGTAATGTCAACTTGATGCAACCTGCAATCACCACATACATTCGCGTTATTAACGTTCAGCAACATCATACATAGTATTCGACATTCATAATTAAACGAATCACTCCATATTCTTTCTATTCATGAAATCCTTTCGATTATTGCTCCATGTATGATCTTGCATCGCAATCGTCAATCTTCAAGGGTCAACATAAGTGAACCTGCACTTTCATTTCTTTCTCAGAGCCATAATTAGTAACATTAATGTTCATACACATTGAAGCCGTGTATACATACATACAGGCCCTTATTTACCCATAAAATTATATTAACATATCCATATAATTAAGTCTCATACATACGAACTCGGGTGCATATTTACTTCTATTCATGTTCATCTAGTAATTCCACGACACACACACACATGCTTACATACTTAATCATATTAGGTCATCACTAATACAATTCAATAAGTTCATATAACTCTATCTTCGTTAATTTCACCTTTCGGGGCCCATTGGGATTTACGGAACAAATTTCAGGAGATGTGGAGCTTACTATGCGAATATCCAACAAAAACAGCATATCAAGCTTGTCGGAGGCATCAGCGACGCCCTCCTATGGTGTCGGCGCCGCCCTCTAGAAAATTGCGTCGGAACCAAGTTGCGTAGACAGTGGATTAGCACGTCGGGAGAATGGGCAGAGTCAGCGACGGCTAGGGAGGCCATCGGCGATGCCCCCTCTGTGTTACCGACACTGTTCTTTCTTGTTTAAGCTTGCATAACCCGTTTCCGATTCCCGTTCCAACCCGGACTGACTCATAATGTCCCGTAACTTCCCATAACATTTCATAAGCTTCCGTATTCTCTTTTTTTATTTAACACTTAACCACATGCCCACTTAATCAAAATTATGCTTCTCTCATTCTTTCTTGATTTTTGACCTGTTTGATTAATTTGAGTTAAGTTCAACATAACTAATTATTTCGGCCCGCTATATATTACTTTCTTTAGTACCATGATTATTTAAACATTCTTGCATAACTTTCCTACCATAATTATTCAAGACTCACACTCTACACATTCTTTCTACATTTTGACCCGTTCACTTTTATTGTGAATTTCGAACGTAAACGACATCCTTTGACTCATCACAACAATGTGTACCTTAATTCTTACTCTTATCCGTTATTCCTTACACAATCCTATGAATTCAACATAGCAATGTTTGTTTACAAAAGAAGAAGTGATTACAGAAATCACTTACCTTAGCGTCCGTATTTGCATCCATTACCTTGTCTCCTTTTTGACCCGTTAGGCTTCCATGCTTCCATCCATCTTGACATGATCCCTATACTTTCATGTCATCGAAATTACATTCTTGTTAGCATACACGATTGTACATATTAACGATCATATCAGATGCATAACTCACATTTGACTTTCATAAGGCAGACCTAACAAGCATAAAACATGTACCCAAAATCACATCTAATCAAACTCATATAATTCATCATGTCATCATTCATAACACATATTGATATAACACGCGCCATATGACTTCTCAAAGTCTTACAACTGTGATAACAAATCTAATCATGCTTCTTATGCGCAGTTGACTTTTAGAAGTCAACATTTATCATATGAACTTTCGACATAACCTCATATATCTGTGTCATCATATTAGGCTATACGAATGACACATACTCATGATGCAATATACTTACAACCACATGATTACTTAGCTACGTCATACACATGTATAACCAAATCAATACAAACTCAAGCTCTCATAATCCTAGAACGGTCAACCACATTCAAAGCTAGCAATTTAACATAATTCTCAACATCAATAGTTACTAGTAAGTCCGCAAGCTATACATTTCATACACATTCGTTTCTAAATTACCGTTAAGCCAATAATCCAACTCATGGTGTGCACCACCATTCAAACATAGAGTACTAGTTCTTAAAGCATTCTTTTACCGAATCACACCATCAACTACGTTTCACATATACTTATTACATACATTCCTAATGTTGTTTTACTATCAAGTATATCATCATCACTTTCTATATATGTTCACCTATTATTTGCATACAAATCTCATCTAATAATCTCACCTATGCATTTCATCAAACGCTTGGTGTGCGTACTACTTTCTAAGCATAATGTACAAGTATTTCATGCCTAATCTTCCTTATTCACACAAAATTCGTAAAGTCTTCTTATTAATCAACAAGTATCATTCACACATAAACATCAACATAGTAAAATCTTTAGTTCATTCAACTCATTCATATTAGATCATAAACCATAAAACACCCAAGTTCTTGAACATGGGTGTTTTCATTAAAACTCCTAATTGAGATGATTAACTCATCATTATCACTATATTAAGTGCATTCAAACCCAAATTCAACCATTCCATTCTTCTAATTCATCCAATTAAGAGTAATTTATCCAACCCACTAGAATTGCAACTAGGAAGGTCTTAAGAGATAATTTTTATACTTACATGATGATTTGAATATGATAAACACTTTGAAACCCATGGATTACACATGCAAGCCTTCGAATTCGTCCTCTTCTTAAATTGATTCTCAAGAACACACACACACACTATGTGTGTGTGTCAACACACACTTCTGCCCAAAAATGGGCTCTTCCCCCTTTTTTCCATCTATTTATTAATTGAACTTTCCAACTTGACCTCTTTTGGCCCTATAGTTTTGATAGTTATTTGTTTAATCACAAAACTTTATTATTAATATCTGGCTTATATTTATAACCAAGTTAACTAACTTAGTTATCTCCATATCACATTGTGTAAAATAAATCGTGCTTGTAATTTAACATTTGTGTTTTTTGGGCGTTACATTTGTTTTGGTACTTAAACTATAGACTAGGTCAAATCATGGCAATTTTTCCTAATTCCCTATAGTTATGGCTCTGATACCAATCTGTCACACCCCAACCGATGGCGAAAACATTGGGGCAAGACAAAATGGATTGCTCGATACGTCATAACACTATAATATGACAAGTATTTAAATAACAAGATTTCATTTCATATCTAATTCAAGTACAATATTCAGAAACAAAGTACAACATGGAATAACAAAGTACAACATTTAAAACAAAGTACAACCATAATCAAGAAACATGATCCTTCATACATCTAAATTGGAAATGGGTTTCTAGTTCATCCTACTAGCTTCCATGTAACTTCATTGTCATCAATTCCCTACAACATATGTTAAAGTACAATTCAACACACAAAGCATTGGCGAGTATACAAGTTTCAATACTAGATAATAAAGGTTTAGACATTCCACATGGCATAAATGTTTACTTAACTAACATACAATACTAGTAATACGACTACACATGTCAACCCAAAGTTTACCGCTAGCGTAATCTAATCATAGCAATGACTAGACCGTTTTGTTTACTTAACATGACCTCACGAATACGGGCGTACATTAATCCTATAGCGCTATACATGTTAAGGGAGGCTTATACATAGTTAATGACATAGCATAAAGCATTCGATTCTAGCGTATACAAGTTTGCAAGTATTCATGTTAAGCATGTATGATTAAATGTCGTTTTGTGTTTAAGCATAAGTATCGTGATTTGATGATTTTGATAGCATACATATGTTGCACCCAAAAGTGTTAAAAGATAGAACGGGATTCGAGTATACTCACAGTTTTGCAAAGCGTTCCAAGCAAACCACGAGTCGTTATGGTGACGAGTAGAGAGCCGAAGTTACCCTATACGGGGAAACAGTGGGTGTGAGTATTCTGAGTTGGAGGGAATGTTCAGGTTTGGAATTAAAAGTGCAGAAAGTATGAAAAGTAAACTTAGAAAAATGCCACTTCGTACGAAATGGTTGTTCACTTCGTGCGAAGTGGACAGTTCTGGAACGATGTAGCTCATTTAACATTCATTTCGACACTGATTTCTGTGAACGAGAAGTTTAGGAACGAGGCAAAACAGTCAAGGTTCATAACACTTAATCATAATTCGGTAGCATCATGGTTCCGACCAGTTTTATAAGAAAAGTACGTAAAATATATATTGTTTATGTCCATAGTTCGTCAGATATGTCATAGAAGTCAAGCAAGGAGGTATGGAACCTCGTTATATGATTCACCAAAGCACTAAGTTTATCGATGTAGTCGATAAACCCGGTTGGTCATGAATGTACAGAAATTGAAATATACGAAAAAGTGTAAAAGGGAGGCGTGGAACTTAATACGGAAAGCCTAGGCTCCCATCATTCTCAAACTAGCTAGAACACAAGTTCATCTATGTTGAACTTGGTTTCAGCTTTCACACTTGGTACAAAAGAAAAGGGTAGAAAAGTTTAAAGAAGAATTTACAAGTATAAAGATAGTAGTGAGCTAAAACTCACTTAGAATGGCTGAGAATAGTTTTCCAAAAGTCTGGAATTTCAGTGTGAATGAGTGAAGATTAGGAATCTTTAAAGGAGTGAAGTGAGTTTGTATTTATAGAGGAAAGTTGCAGTCAAATCCACTTCGTGCAAAGTGGCTCTTCGTGCGAAGTGTTTACTTCGTGCGAAGGGGGTCCAGCTCGTACGGGAGTGTTAGTTCGGGCTGTTTTTACGTATATTAACCATTTTTCGAGTATGATGTTGTAACGTATGAGTATCGTACGTATAATAAGTATGATTTGCATGAAAGTATGTATTTAAATGATTGGTTGGATGTAAAACAAGTATGAATTTTCATTATGATCAATGTCTCAGATTACAAGTTTGGAAATGAATTACAACAAGACACAAATACAAATTTCCATAAATAGAAATACGATTACACTTTCTAAACAAGAAAAGTACAAAATATGAAGCGTTACTCCAGGTATTGGGTGAAGTTAAGTGTAAACGCAAACCGGGTAACAGGAGCGTGGGGCACAAAGTGACGAACCCGGGTAAATGGGTTGTAGTTGAAAAACGAATAATTCCATAAAAGAAATGTCAATGATTCAAGTTTATGAACTTGAAGGTCGAACATGTATTCTCGCAAACCGGGTATTGGGGGCGTGGAACACGAAGTTATTAAGCCTGGGTAATGAGTATAATCGGGGGGAAATAATCTCACTAAAAGTTATGGACGATTTGAGCTTAGGTGCTTAAATATCAAAACGGGTCAAATAAATGTAAATACAAACCTGGTAACGGGAGCGTAAATTATATGAATTATGTATCGGGTAATGGGTTAAGGTTTGGATATGTATTAAGGTGTGAATCCCTCTCCTAGATATTGAATGATGCGTTTTTTCATGATTTTCGGCATTAAAACTCGTCTCAGAACCGTCTAAAAACGTTGGTAACTGCAAGTTCGGCGTATTGATACTCTGGTGCGCGTACTGATACTCTAGCTGCATTTCAAAAACTACGTTTTCTATTGGAATACGCCCAAAAACCAAATTGGACTATTGGAGTGAGAGTAGGGATACGCCCATGGAAGTATGACTATGTCCATGCTTGTTTTTTACTTGTTTCTATCCTCGTAATTGGTTATTCTAATGGTTTTGACTATGTGGGTTTTTTTAACACGTTTATCTCTTGGGTATTATAATGCTTTGATTAATTAATGTGTTATAGGTATATCAATGTTGCGCACCAGACGAAGATCAATCATATCGAAGAACCGAACACAAAGTCGACACTTGCTTCCGTTTTGTTTATTTAACTTAAATAATATTATGACTTCGGTTTTTGTTAGGAATTTAAAGAGTGTTTGGGATTAAACAACTTATTGACTTATAGTTTTTTGGAAAAAGAATTTTTTAGAAAATAATATTTGGGTAATGGGTTGAAAAGGGGGTTTTGATGATTTGAAAATGAGAAATGAAAAAGTAAGAAGGGTCGACTTTTTGAAAAAGAAGATGAAGATGGAAAAATCAATAAATTATTTTTTCATAAGCAATCCCAAACACCGTATTAATGAATGTAATTCAAAGTTTTATTGAATTTTACATTCTAAATAATGCTACTTATCTTTAAGTACAGGAATATAATCGAATAATTAGTGCGGGTGAAAACATAAAACTATTAAGTAATTACTAAACTATGAAAATATATATTTAAAAAAAGAAAACATTTTATTAGAATAAACTAAAGTACACTAGTAGATAACCTGTCAAGTAATATGCCACCAGATGTTCTTGTGTGGCTTCACAAACCTATGAGTTATTTGATATGGGTCATTTTGGGTTATTTATAAGATACTATGAATGCACTTAGGTAAAGTAATTTAAGTCAAAGGGTCGAACTGAGTTATTTGATTCATCAATCATCAGCGACACCCCAATTGCCACCCTCTCCCATGTCTCTTCTGCCACAACCCCCCCCCCCCTTCTCCGTCGTCTCCTCCGCCACAAACCCTCAGTTGGGAATTTCAGAAACCGGATGATTAGAGAGGCGTGTATTTACTCTCAAATCAAATTATTTCAGTGGTTCTACCGAATAATTCAATCGGATACAACTCTGATTGCGAGAATTAGAACTGTGTGTGTGAGGAATTCGTCTGAGCCAGCGTATGACCAAAAAAAAACACAGCAACGAACTTTTGGGGGATAATTTCTAGATAACTGCTACTTGGCAGTAATGTTTCAAATTTCGAATTTAATTAAAACACAGCTTGACCCCAGCCAAGGGCTCTGCCCCTTGGACCCTGTAACTAGGGACGCTGCCCCCGGACCCCCGCCAAGGGGGCGTTGCCCCCTTGGAACCCCCTTTTCGGGGCTCAGCCCGAATACTTGGAATTCTAACAACTCAAACAAGCATGCACTCCCGCACCTCCTAGCTTGTTCGATGTGTAGCATAATTCCCTTTGGTCACCAAGTTAATTCCGATTACACTAAAATATCTAACACCCTCCGCCGTCTAAACATCATCACTTCATCAGCGACGGCATCTTCGATTAATCATCCTTTTCGGTGAAGGTATCATCATAACTTTTTTGCCAATGAGGAATTATGTTTTTGATATGTTTTTTAATAATTTTTTTTGCCAATGAGGAATTATGTTTTTAAAAGTTGGCATTACCGACTGATATAATTTTGATGATTGATCGACTATCTGAGACATCTAATTTTGTTGAGTGAATATTTGAAGCGTTCGAGTCGAAGAATATGATTCGTGTCATTCTTTTAAACAGAGAAATCACGGTTGTTTAGACTTGTGTTCATCGAATTGGATGCTTGTTTTTTAATAACCGTGTTTCATTGTTTAAAGAGATGGTTCGAATAAGTGGATGGTGATCTTATCAAGGGATAATTATAAATTATAATATATACGGATTTACTATTTGTGTTCTCATTCGTTGTTGGTAACTTGGTATGTTGTAAATGTTCAGTAGTTAGTGGCGAATTGTCGTGGTTATGAAGGTGCGAAAATTGGGGATTACGAACGTGTTTAGAAATTTGGTGAATTAGTATAGTATCTGAATTGGTTAGTGCACAAATAATCAATGAAAGATTATTCTAAGTATTCACATAGTCCTGCGCATCTAGAGGTTGCGCAACGAGACCATGCCGCGCTTAAGAAACTTATCGCTACTCTACCACGGTTGGCGAAAGCCAGTGCGGTTAACACGGAGGATGAATTGGTAGCTGCTGAGCTTGATGCGGTTTCGGTTGTGATCGACCGTCGTGAAGTTCTGGGTCGAGAAACGCCGCTTCATCTTGCTGTTCAGATCAAGGATCCGATCTCGGCGGATATTTGGATGGCTGGGGATTGGAGTTTGCAGAATGAGAACGGGTGGAGTGCGCTTCAACAAGCGGTTGCGTCGGTATGTCACTATATTTGACCTTTGACGCCTTGTTATTTAACATCGAATAATGCCCCTGATAGTGGTATGAAATAACTTCTCTTGCAAAAAAAAAAAAAAAGGAAGGTGTGTATATGAGTACGTTTATTTTATAACTCTATTAGGTTGTTGTGCTATTTACGTATGTTTTGGTATTCTCATTATTTAAATCTTATATGGAAGAGTATACTACCAAAAATGCTCCAAGTATCACTCCAAGCGTATTAGTAATCATCAAAAAAGAAAAAAAAATTGACCTGATCCGAAACCCCGTTCTATCCCGGACTTGTTTCGACCCAAATCAAAACAACCTTTTTTTATAATTGACCCATTTTAACCCGAACCCGTTTTGACACATGACCAGATTCAACCCAACTCGTTTTCCAGGTCTAGTACCACTACACCCAGGGCGGTGTAGCTCTTGGTACCCAAATGACACATTATCTTTTATTTATTTTGTATACCAAATTGAATTCCATCATACCATCTATCCTTAGAACTTTATAAATGATTTTTAAGTTTAAAGTGAATATTTCTATCCACATACCACATACCATATTGCAGTTTTCATGTATGTTCTTTTTATGGTTCAAACGAGCAAGTCACTCTTGTCCTATTTATCATTAACTTGTTAAAAGTTAGAATCAAATCAAGCTTAAACGATGTCGAATGTAAAGTAAAATTCATATAATAAATGAGTCCAAACCCAAGTTTTAATACTCCTAAACAAGCATGTTATTTATATGAACCCAATAATATTAATTACTAAAACAAACACATATTACATAATAATTAGTTGGATTACCGCGCGTCATAGCGGGCTTTTGGTCAGTATAGATTCAGTTCAAAACCATAAAAGCAAATACTTGTGCTAGTACCGGTGTTGTTTTTGGTTCGTTCGTTACGGTGCCGGTATGATAGCTGCACTCGGTATAGCTTAGAATACCAAAAACATATTTTATTGCGAATATAACTTTGTGTTCAATGAATTTTATATCGCCACGTCGAGAAAAACCGTAAAAACGAATACAGTACCGGTACCAATGTTGACCCATGCGTCGTAGGCGAGGGAATTGTAAAACTGTGCTAAGTAGTAAGCAAACGACGACCAAACTTATAAAATCATAAAACAAATACACGAATTTAATCAGGCACTTGATGTAAAACGTAAACAAAAAAACACAAACTTATAGTGCAAGTTAGCGTAAAACAAACAAATTCACTACATGACGAAATATATATAAAAGACAGAAAACCACTCTAAGATAAGAACCAGAAAAAAAAACTAAAGAAGACCATTATTCATAAAAGGATTCATGCTTTGTTATATATATAAATATAAATAATTATATTAAAAACAGTAATATGTAATACGGTGGAAGATCCACTAATATCTTAAGAAAAATTGTGAAGATGACATATGACACTTCTTATAAGTAGAATAGAAGGGTATTTTGGTGCAATATTTTTTTTAAAATTAATGTTGTATAAAAAATTATGAACGTTTAAAAAATAGGGTGAAATATGCATTTGTCTTACATATGGAGAGAGAAAGTCAACAAATACGTTATTCCCAAAATACCCTTACACCTTTTTTTAACATTTTCATCTTATGCATGGATTTAAGAAATGAAAGGTTAAGATACCTTCTTACCTACTTAGGCATAATTAACTTTAACTTTACCCTTATTAATAATATGTATACATGTGTGCATAGGGAAATTATAGAAGAAAAAAACCCATGTGAGTTCAAAAACCTCAATGGATGGACCTAATCTTGACACATGTTACACCTTTTTTAGAATCTGATATGTAACATTTTTGTCATGAGAGAAAAAAAGAATATGTTAGACCTTTCACCCGTTTACATTATATGTATGATCAGATGTTACATTTAGTTTTGTTTTCAACAACAGGTTTTGCAGACTTATGAGGTATAATCTTTTTGAACTTAGAATTTACGAGTTTTCAACGTGTAGTGCATGTAAAAAATATGTTACATGTTTTTATAGAAAGATTTTAGCGTAATAAACAAACCTGTTATACCTTTTTGTGTTACACAGAAAATAGAAAAAACAAAAAGTGTTATGTAAGTCCTGTAACATGTTCTGAAAAGCAATTTTTATAACATCCAATCTCAAAACATAGCTTTTTGGATGGATGGTGGAGAATGAGTTTTTTGAACTCACATAGTTTTCTTCATATCTTTCCGTGAGTGTGTATGTATGTATGTATAGAAAGGATCATGAGAAAACTACTTAAAAGTGAGAAAACTAAAAAACTCCAAAAAAAGCTTAAAAAACACCAGTTTTTTTTTTTAACATTTTTGGCTGTAAGTCTATCATTTTTAAGATAAAAAATTTTTTGAATGCAAAAAAAAATAAATTAGTATAACACATGTGCAACGTATGTTTATGTTGCACATACAATTTAGCCTTAAAGTTTAGGTTTTCGGTTTACTTTACCTTCTAAGGTTAGTTTTTTTTTTTTTTTTTTTGAGGGGGGTGGGTTTGGGAGAGGTTTACTTTTTGGGGGTGGAGGTGAGGGGTTTAAGTGACATGTGTAATACTATTTTTTTTATTTTAAATAATATAGATTTACAACAAAAAAATTGTCTTTAAAAAATTTGTAAGTTTTCTAAATGTTTTTAGAGTTTTTTTTTTAGTTTTCTCATTATCCATTCTCTATGTATATATATCTGATGTTAATAAAGAATTCCAAATATTGCTTCATAGCAGTCTCTCATTTAATTCAATAATTATATTAATTAATATAATTAATATAATAATTAGTTCTACAATAATTTTAATGAATATCTAATATTTATAATTAATAATCATAATGTACTTTTTATGTCGAAGATGTTATATAAATTATATTAATTACTTAATAATAATATTACTAATATATTATATTATTATTTAATATTATTATCGTTATTATATCATATCAACAAGATGTGTTTAGATCTACAATAAGTTTAATGAGTATCTAATATTATATTAAATAACTGTAATGCATTTTTAATTTTTTTTAAAGATGTGTTATGAGTTATACTAATTTACTAATACTAATTATAATATTATAATATTATAATATTATTAATATATTACATTAATATCTAATATTATTATCATTATTATATCATATAAAAATATTTGTTTATTATTTAAGGAATTATTCGATTATTATGTTTTCTATTTTTTGCCAATGTATCGTATGTTATATATACTTATAAATT
Source organism: Scalesia atractyloides (assembly GCA_947069175.1). NCBI lineage: Eukaryota > Viridiplantae > Streptophyta > Magnoliopsida > Asterales > Asteraceae > Scalesia > Scalesia atractyloides. The sequence goes on along the minus strand of CAMTDV010000022.1, from coordinate 59,487,522 downwards.
CTTTTAGTTGATAACCTATAAATTATTTATTTATGTTTTACTTTGTTGATATTACAACATTCATAGATTATTATGCCTTTACTACCATTCTAATATTGGTGCGAATGTTTTATTTTTAGAATAAACCAAACACGTTTTTAACTTAAAATCACAACTGCCTACATATTTCAAAAACTTTTTTTAATTACTCTAGATAATTAATAGTTTAAATTTTAAATTAAATTCAACGACTTCAATATTTAAATAATGTAAAGATAATTAGGTTTTCATGTCTCCACTTTTGTTCATTCATGGGTTCGATCAATCGGAGAACATCTTCACATTTGCATTTAGGACTCTAGTTTCAGGATATATTATCAAAACGCATATCGAGATTTCAAAATTCAAAAAAAGTTAATCTCAAGCTATCCATGTTCATCTAAATGGCAATCTATAAACATCAGCGCTAATAACAATTTTAACTTTAACAAAGTATAGCAATTTACCTTTTTTCTATAAACGTATTATACCACTACTATTATTCTTCAATCTTTCAAAAAATATGAATATTTTAATAACAGAGTCATACTTGCTACGAATGGAGTTGTACGAAAAGTAAAGGATCGCCTACTTTCGTTGCCTCCCGACAAAGAAAAAGAATACCTAAGTTTTATAAATTGGTGTAAGTATAAAAATAATTCACATGTGTAAATTTGTACGGACATCATAAAGTTACATGATTTCTATCTTTAAATCCGTGTAATTAGGGTCGTCCAAATCGCTCGACGCTCGTTCGGAAATTGCTCGAAAAATGCTCGTTCGATTTGACGCTCGGTTGTAAACGAGCCACTCTGCTCGGTTCGGTTTGTAAACGATCCAAGCATGAGCAAAGGTCCGCTCAGCTCGGATTGGCTCAGATTTTATTTTTAATTAGTATATACATACAAATATAAACATGTATAAACATATATATACACAAATATAAATTATACATTTATATACACACACCTATATGTATATATACACACACATTACAAATATATACTTGAATATAATTAAATTTACAGTTTTATATATACGACTCTATTAGATTTTGGTCTGTTATATACAAATTTACAACTATATCTATACGTACGGATAAACGATAAACGACAGGCTGCTTATTGCCTCAATGTTTCATATCATTACCCTAAGTCGATCGTCTCCTGCTCTCAACGTAATTGTTCGTGCAATATGATCATCGACTCGTCAGCCACAACATTCTAATTCATAAGAAAAATATTATGCCACGAAATGTGTATGTTTTTAAAGACATAAAAACATTAGACCAAACGTTGTCACCATCTCTCTTAGCAAATTTAAATCAGAAGACACGGTTGTCCAAATCGCTTGAACTTCGCTCGACGCTCGCTCGGAATATCTACTGGTCGAAAAATGTTCGCTTGATTTGAGGCTCGGTTTTAAATGAGCCACTCCGGACGGTTCGGTTTGTAAACGAGCCAAGCACGAATAAAGGTCCGCTCGGTTCGGCTCGTGAACAGCGCTACGTGTAATACACTGGTTTATAATCTAATATATATATATTATATATATATATATATATATATATGTATGATTCATAATAATTACAAAGAAAATATTTACACATTATTATATAGAATATATAAACGATTTAATAAAATAATAAATGAATTGAATTCTAGACAAAAGAAAATTTTTCATAAGCTGAGTTCAAGTTTTTTATTATTTACGTTCGTATGTTATGTTAAATAATCAAAATTTAAGCTAAAATTAGACATAAAATAATATAATTTACTCTTATTACCATCTATAATATTTATGTCTTGCGTTAACAGTGCAGCCAGCTTGGGTGGCTGGCTGTTGGTTGTTTCTTTATAATATTTATGTTCTTGGGTTAAGAGTGCAGTCATCTGGGTGGCTGGCTGGCTGTTGGTTGTTTTTTTATGTTTAGTTTATGATATATGCATTATTATAGCTGGAATCTAATAAAAGTTTCGTAGCTTAGCTGATTCTGATTCTACGTGCATAGCTACATTACAGATTCCTCGGTTCAAATCCCAGCAGTCAAAGCTTATTAATTTTTAACCCTTCTATGCAATTAGGAAATTTTGCGATTTACTCCATTTTTCTAACTTCTAATTTTTTTATAACCAAATCTTTCGTAAAAGAAAATTATAACATTTTAACATACATTCTTTTCCTGCGGTGTGGCGTACCATGCAGGTAGAACCTTAGTAGTTGATACGCGTAGATGTCATTTTAGTCATGGCATGATCTTTTTTTTGGGTTTCCTTTTTTCGGTTGCTATATGAGTAGCGGTATCGTATTGATCCTGTCACGATATGAAACGAATCAATAGTGGAGAGGTATGGTCCCAAAAACCATGCGCCTGCGCAAAGGACCATACCCTCAACAACAACATACTACGAGAATAACCTTGCGCGCAATGTGCAACAGTGCCCAATACTACAAGTTAGACTTAGACGTGCAAGTTCCTTAACCCTGCGCGGATCAAACAAACCCTCTAGCTGCAAAGTCCTAAAACCTTGCACAAGGCCAAGACAAACATGAGAGCAACTCATAGTCTTGGGAACAAAAGGATTTAATCCCTACAACTCTGCGTTGGTCAGAAAGCACTAAAAGCCACGCGGAAGGGAAAAGCACAAAGAGGCGTTGACCAATAAAAGGGTACAAAGTGGCAGAGGTGTGACCCAATGGTTGCTCGGCAGGTTGTGTCAGACTACGTCACATGTACAATAATGTAGATGCCAGACTGTACACCAATCATACTCACGCCAGTGATTGTCACACATTCTCCACTTTCGGCTAATGACAGGTCTGACACCAGGGACAGCTGCCATAACACGTGGCACCATTCACCATTCGAAAAAGCACGCCTCATGCCAGAGATCATTTAATGATCAATGCAGAGGGACAGAACGGATATCCCTGGCCGTCTGGGCCGGGCCCAATGCCCATCAGCCCATCTCCTATACCCACTTATTTTCGGCTATAAAATGAGTATCGGACCACAAGGTAAACCATCTACAATCACATCTACTCACATACGAGCTTACTTGTTACTTAATTGCTATTACCTTGCAATCACAAATACTTATTCTCACGCCGGAGTGTGGTCACGGAGAAAACCCTCCCTTCCCCAGTGACGAAGCTAACGGCGTTGCTAGTTTTGCAGATTAGCTTGAAGTGAGATCACCCAGAAGAGCGAACGAAGAGACAACCTTTTATGCAGAAAAACTAGGTTGTAACTAAGATATCTACGGATATATCTCGATTCATCCAGTATTTCTTCAAATAGCAAGCAAAACTTGTTCTCCATAGGGGAAAGATTTTACTAGATATATAATAAGATGTAAGAGCTTATGAAAAATACTGGTTTCTAAGTTTCTCTAACCTACAAGTATAGGTCTTTCATATAGGCATTTCATTGAATGGTCTTATTTGTTTCTATTTGTCTTTATGCTCGGTGGATTTTTGTTCATTTCGCTTTATTGTAATAATGATGATTTAGTTGAATTATAAGTGGCATAATTATTAATATACTAAATCCTTTATGGTATGTTAGTTTTCATCGTCTATCTAACTGATTTTTAAGTTGTACCTTTTTTTCTTAAACAAGATTTTTTCTAAGCAAGTTACCTTACTAAATCCTTTATAGTATGTTAGTTTTCAGTCTATTTAACTCATTTTTAAGTAGTACCTTTTTTTCTTAAATAAGTTTTTTTTTTTCTAAACAAGTTACCTTTTTCCCAAAGAAGTTAGCATTTTAAATATACTTCCGTTAAGCAATATATATACGATAGATTTGGCAAAGATATCAATATATTAAAATTCTTATATTAAGTTTCATTTAAGATGTTTGGTAGCGTAGACTATACACGAGTGTTGTTACGTTAATGAACCGAATCAGTAATTATTTTCAATGTTTTTGATTGATGTAAAACACGTTCCATTTGAATGCGGGTACCATAACAAACATAATTGATGCAGCCGAATTCCTATCACGTAACCTAAGGAAATCCTACTGGTTTATAATATCAAATCTACACGAGGACTTCAAATAATAATATATTTATGAACTGTAACGCCCCAAAAACTTGAAATGTTTAATTCGCTAGTATGTGTCCATGTTTTATGGAATGAGATAAAATAACTAGACTATTTAATCTAGTTAAGTGCTTAGTAAAACAAGTAGGGGATGAAATTGGTTACAAATGACCAAAAACCCAAGTAAAGGGACCAAAAGTAGCAAGGGGACAAAACTTATAAAAATTCTGCATTTTATATAAGTGTATGTATGTGTGTGTCGAGGGATATGGAGCAGAGAAAGGAAGAACTCTCTCAAGTTCAATCCCCTACAAAACCCATCCAAATCAAGATCAAAAACGAGTAATGATGCCTTGCATGAATGAGAATTCCTCATCATCTCAACTTAACAAACATGTGGTAAGTTTTAATTTTGATTTGGTGGTTTTGTATGAAGTTGGTGTGCGATTAATCCATGAAATTGTATGAAATCAAGCATGATTGTGTATTAGAATCACCAAATAGAACTTGTGTTATGAACAATATCAAGTAATTTGATGTTTTGACATGAAACCCACTTGGTGTTGATGAAGATGATGACATGAGTAGATCACCCATGTTCAATTCTTGTAAAAATTGGATGTAGCATGTTATATGTGTAATGAATTGTTTTTAGACATGATGATTTTGATTAAAATAAATGAATGTTTAATTGTAATTAATGAATGAAGGTAAGAAAAGGATAATCAAGCATAAATGGGTTGTACATTGTGCTTATATGGTAGTACGCACGCCAAGTGTTTGATGAAATGCACAAGTGAGATTATTAGATGAGAATTGTATGCAAACAATAGTTGAACATGAATAGAAAGTGATAACGATGTATTTGATAGTAAAAACAGCATTAGAATGTGTTTTGATAAAATATATGTTAATCTAGAAATGAATATTTGTAGAATGTGATAATGCCATATTTAAAGATAATTAAACTTGATAAAGATGCATTGTATAAGGATTTCATGAGAATGTGTAGTTAATGTATGAATTGGGTGGAAATATGCTTTAAGAACTTGTACACAATATTGGAGCGATATGATGTTTACTACATGTTCGCATAATTGCTTAATCAAAATTGATAAGTAAAAGTACTCTAAATGTGAAGCATAGGAGATCATTAGAAGGGATGAAGTTGGAACGATGTTGGGTTGCTAAGCATGGGTTATGATGTTAGTCGTAGAATTATAAGAATTACGAGTAGGAACGGAAATGAATAAGTTTGATGTGTGCATATAACTAGGTGACCATGTGGTTGAATGTGTATGGTATCATAAGTATGAAATGTATATAGTGTCATTTATATGGTCTACTATGACGACACAAATGTATGAAGTTAAGCCGAAAGTTCATATGATAAACGTTGACTTCTGAAAGTCAACTGCGCATAAGAAGCATGGTTAGACTTGTTGTCACAATTGTAAGATTATAGAAAGTCATACGGTATGTGATATATCAATATGTGTTATATGTGATGACATAATGAATAATACGAGTTTGTAAAGATGTGATTTTGAGTATATGTCTTATGCTTGTTAGGATTGACTTATGAAAGTCAAATGTGAGTTATGCATTTGATACGATCGTTAATATGTACAATCGTGTATGCTAACAAGAATGTGATTGCGATGACATGAAAGTATAGGGATCATGTCAAGATGGATGGAAGCATGGAAGGCTAACGCGTCTAAAGGGGGGCAAGGTAACAGATGCGAATTCGGACGCTAAGGTAAGTGATTTCCGGAATCACTCTTTAAATACCTTAAGGGAAATGTTTTATTTTAATTGTTGAAGAAGCTTGTGGGAATGTAAGAACAATAGAGGTACCTAGATGAGTTTTATGATATTGGGTTGATAATGGTCAATTAAATTGAATGGTGAATGATATAAACCGAATGGAGCAAATCCAAGTAGTAAGCTATCGCTTAAACGACATAATTAAAGTACAATTGAATTTGTGCACATGTAGAATTTATTGTTAACGTGAGACTACGGTAGTGTAAAGGGGAAACGGAACCTCGTTTAGATGCTAAATGTTTAATTTGAAATGAATCGGAATAGGTATGAACGAACGGGACTCGAAATGGGTCAAATAAGCTGCAGCCCCAAATCAGCAGCAGCTGACCATAAGCTACGGTAGCTAACTGTAGCTTATGGTAGAGGATTTAATTTATGGCAGAACGTGGCTACCGTAAGCTACGGTAGCTAACCGTAGCTTACGGTAGAGGATTAATTTTTGGCAGATCTTGGCTACCGTAAGCTACGGTAGGCAAGCCGTAGCTTACGGCGGGTTTAGCCAACTGTCTAATTATTTTTGTTTCTTGTATCGACTAATTTCGGCTCCAACCGGTATCCCGTAAGATGTCTTTAAGGCTATTAAATGATGTCAGACTTGTAAAACTAAAGTACGAATATTGACGAATAGCGAGTATGCGATTTAGGCACGACAATTGCATGTGAACAAGCACACGTGACATGTATGTAAGTATATGGATGTGTGTGAGTGTAAGCAGGGATTGTAACTATTAAATGTAGATTAGTGATATGTGCCTACGCGAAGTTGGAGGTCTGTAACACGCTGAGATTATGTCTTACTAACTGTATTGCAAATGAGAATGAAACAGGAATGCAGGTATGTAAGTGTTGGGATTTCGAAGGTGCGAAGTCTGGTGTAAAGAATAATTTAGAAGGATATAATTATGGAACAGTAAACATAGTTAGAACGCTATGTAGATATTGATTAATTATATATTAATTTAATTATGTAGGATGTCACCCATTACTAACGTGTTGGTTATGTATGTGGTGACTGCAGATTAGTCAGATCAACATCACCACCATGGGGGATATGTGGACGAAGATCGAGTTAAAGAACAGGGATTGTACGGGAAGAGTGGTCTTATAGCTTGTACTATCATTTAGCAAGTTAATCAATAAGGAATGAAGTAAATCTTTTCTAGAAGTTGTCCAATAATTTATGAATAAACCTTTAAGTATGTTATATAGTTAATAAAGAAAGAATTTTATGGTTCATATTTCTGCTACGTCGTTTTGTGTCAAAATGTGTTTAGAGTGTTACATGAACACATAAATCGTTATAATAAAATAATGATATACTAGGTAAAAGAAACAGCATAACTAGGAATAATTTTCCATTAGTTTGATAATATTGTCGTTTGCGGAAATCATATTAAAAGAAACAAAAATATACAGCTAACAGAGAAATGTTTTTCTTCGATAAAACGTGTCTAGTAAGTAATACAGTCAATAAATTCAAAATCATGCCTCTTTGAAAAGTGTACACTGGAGGGCAATATTGGAACATAGTTTCATCATTGTCCATTATTAAATACTTTACCTCTTGACAGGGTTAATTTCGGTGGTATAAGAACTGAAATTGTAAAATGTATTAAGGGTGAACGGGGTGGGTGCGATGAATGAATCCTACGGTAAATGGTTTTACTGGCGGGAAAAACCGCTGCCAACATGCAAGTCACTGCGTGATGATGTTAATATCAGTGACTACTTACCGTATAGGGGACGAAAAGAGAGAGTTGGATAATTGTGGGGCCACTTTTTTTAACCGATAACAATTATTTTTTTTTTTTTTATATTTAAAAAAAATAGTTTACCTCCTCAAGAGAAGTGACCACCCCTTATATTTTAGTATAAGAGGCGATTTAGAGAGGGGAATTAACATGGCAAGATGTGATTGGGTGGATGGAGAGTTTACCTCTTCTCAAGACCATGTGTAGTGGTGAGTAAAAAAAATGCCTCAACCATCCCCTCACTCTAAGACCATGCATAGTGGAGAGTAAAACAAATGCCTCATATTTGGGTATGAAGCTACATGTGGCCGCCTAGTCAGCAAAGGGGCATTATGAGTCTTGAAGTTAAAAAGAGGTGTAGTGGTATATTGTCCCAACAATAATTACCCAATTATTATCTTTTTTAGAAAAATAAAATAAATAAATGAGTTGGAAATTTGTTATTAGTCAAAATTTCAAAATGGAATGTGAGGTTTAGAACAATCTGGCATTTTAATTAAAACGCCCAACAAAAAAAATTGCAAATTAAGGCCCGAGGAGGCCGTGTGGTGGGTGTTCAGGCATGGATGGGGCAAAAAAGCTCAAATTGGCACCCACTATGGGTGGTCTCATAATCGATCTGATCGCAAATTAAGGCCCGAGGAGGCCGTGTGCTGGGTGTTCAGGCATGGATGGGGCAAAAAAGCTCAAATTAGCACCCACTATGGGTGGTCTCATAATCGATCTGATCAAGTCTATTTAAAACACGTTAATTTAAACCGTTACATTATTATTAAGTATTTGAACCACTGAACAAATAGAGTGATGAGACCATATTTCAATAAATTTTCTTGTCTTTTTCAATAAACTCAAAAATATAGGAGCTAAGCCAACAAAATCAACAAATGTTAGTTATCAATTAAATTTTTTTTTAAATCTAAGGGTTTTAATATATTTATCTTGAAGTCGATGAAATTTTCAATTTTTGATAGGGAACCAACAGTTTTATTTATCTTGAAATCACTAAGGAATACAATGATTTTTAATTAATAATAATGTATGTCCTTGATATTAGAAGACACATGTAAATTAGTATTGGTTTTAATAATTTCTTGATGAAAAGATTCAAATAATATCTTTAAAGTAAATATAAATCATATGAATAATATTTTGTTATTGAATTATATTCAACTAGTTGAGTTCTCTGTTATGCCTTTCCTATATTATAAATCTTATTTCAAAAACTAAAAGGTATGCTTTATAAATTATACTTATTTAAAAGTTTTAATTTCCTATATTATAAATCTTATTTCAAAAACTAAAAGGTACGCTTTTTAAATTATACTTATTTAAAAGTTTTAATTTAAAGTAACCTTCTGTTTTGATGTAATTTAGCAAGTTTTTTTGATGAAATATATTTGATAGATTTATAAATATATAGAAAAGTATAATTGCTGTTTCATGATTCATAATTTATATTTTTATTTTTTGAAGTCAACCCTAAATCTATAGGGAGAACATTTCAATACATTTGTAGCATTAAACTAGATATTCTTTTGTTCATGATTCATGAACTAAGAACACATTTTGAATCCATGCATTATAAACAAGTTGTTTTATTCCCTTTAACTTTTGCAATAATACCAACTAAAACCCTTGAAAACATGACAATGATAAATCAAATCACATCAAAATCAATAATTTCCAACCTCAATCATGTCCTCATATCCCCAATCATTTCACATCCTTTCTTCTTGATTCACCATGCTCTACCCACTCCCATTGCTTCCTTAAACATCACACCATACCCTCTGTTTCCCTCTGCTTTGTAGTTGAGGTTTATCAAATGTAACCATTTTGATTTTTGATTTTTGATTTGTGTTGTGTGTAATTTAAATATTTAAAGTACACAACTTTATTGTCAAAATTTTATGTAAATAAATTCTGGTACATTGTTATGATATATTAATTTTGGTTCAATCTCATCTTTGTTTTACAAAAACAAAAAACACTAAGTTACTATTTTATTTTTTTTTTTTTTTGCTTTTCTTTAGAGTTTGACTTTCTAATATTTTTCTAACTTTTAATATATTCTTTTTATATAAATTCAACTATACTGTTATGACGGACTTATTTTCATTTACATTTTAAAATAAGTTTAATCACAAACTAAGTTTTACTCAATATAAATTTAAATATTTAATAAAATCAGTGTGTAATAAAATTTATATTTTAGTATATCGAAAAATAAAACACATTGTGAAGTTTATTCAAATTAAGATAAATGATTTTGTAGTAAAAGTTATAACCAGCAAAATAACACTTTATTTAAAGAAAAAAGAATAAAAAATCCAATGTCATATCAAATGGTTCTTCGTGATTCAACTTCCACATATTTATATATTTTGATATAATTTTTTACAAACCGAGTTATATGGTAGTAAATACAACTCAATTTATGATGAAATTGATAGTAGAGTAAACTGTTTAAATGGTCCTAAGATTTGATTACTTTTATCACTTTAGTTCAAAACTCAAACCTTTTAAATCTGACTACCTATGATTTTTTGTTGTCATTTTCATCCAAAATCAAAATGTTGTCAGATTTTTCAGTTAACATTAAGTTTTTTTTTGTTTTTTCTTCCCTTTTAATGAATAACAAAATGGTCTTTTAACGTTTTATTATAACAAACTGAAAAAAATCTGACCATTTTTCCTTCATTAAAAGGGAGGAAAAAGACAAAAAAGCTGAATGTTAACTGAAAAATCTGATCAGATTTGGCTTTTGGATGAAAACGACAACAAAATTGAAACCATATGGACCCAGATTCAAAAGGTTTAAGTTTTGGACTAAAGTGGCAAAAGTGATCAAAGCTCAAGAACCATTTTGACAGTTGACTCTTGATAGTAAAACAATGGTAAACTTACCAAGTGCACAAAACCAAACACACTTCTACGAAATGTGTTTAAATCTTCGAATCAACAAAATGGGCATGAAGTCCTAAATTAGATTCATGATATTCATCTCATCCCAAACCTCAATACTAGCCTTCAAATTTATGTTGGCCTAAGACGCCACTTTGAAAGGCAAGTACTCACTCCTCGTACAATGAACTTAATAAATCGGTCAACCAGCCATATGTTGCCTAATAGGCAAATAAAATTTTAACTTATAGCGTTTATTACTAGTATATTACACAATAAACTTGAGAAATCGGTCAACCAACTAAATTCAAAACTTGCATTAAAATTGAAGAAATGGAAAAACTAGGTACATATATCCCAAATTAATCAATCAATATCATTGTTCAAGGTTAATAAAAAAACCAAGTATAAATTTGTTCACTCCAAATCAGTTAAGAATGCTAAAACACACAATTAAGGCTCTCACACTCTTATTTCTTGCAAAAGCCGACTTCAAGCGCTGAGATAATAATTTATTTAGAGGTTTTGAAGCTTGTTAAAATGACATTTAAGCCCACTAATGTGCTTAAATTTGGACATTAGCAACATCATTGTATTTTTTCACTTTTCACCCTAGTGTTGTCATTTATGAGCTTTTTAGTTCGATTTTCACACTTCTTAAATAGGATTCATACAAACACACTTGAAGAAAATTCCAATCTACAAATATTGTAACCTATTATCGATACAATGCACAAAAATTGGATGTTAAACATGATTGGTGTTCACACATTCTCATCTTTAATAAGTTAAATTTTGTATACATGTTATGTCCTTAATAATGTAGCGTCCAACATTAACTACATGTGCGATATGTTACCTCGTTAGAGGAAGAACTTGGAAAAAAAGGGCAACTTATCTCTTTCGTAGGAATTTATAACTTGTTATAGTAGTCTGATTATTTTTTCGTCTTTGCTACCGAGTTCTTTTTCATTCGAGAAACCTGTAGTACAATTTGGGTTGTTTATGAGCCGAGTCGAGTTAAGCTAGGGCAAGCTCGGCTCGATTATAAACTGAGCTGGCTCTGCTCGGATTCGAAACTGAGCTAAAAATCAAATCTCTGGCCCGGCTTGGTTTTAAACCAAGCTGGCTCGGCTCGGCTTGATTTGACTCGATTTTAAAAATAAAAATTAGTACATAGCTCTAAAAATTAAGTAGTCTAAAATATTATTCAATGCTTTAAAGAACATATCCAAAATAAGTTCAATCTAATACATTAAAAGCCAAAATCAAGTTAAACAACACAAAATAAGTTTTAAATTTTGACGAAATACAATATTAGTTCATTAGCATGGTAATCAACTTTCAAATAAGTTATAGATATCAAATTACAAACCTAAATACATATATATACTAATTAGTTTTATGTAATATATTATCATGTATATAAAAATAAAATATATTATAAATAAAATAATCCGAGCTAAGAAGTGAGCCAATCCGGCTCGAGCCGAGCCGAGCTAGACTCACTTTCTAACCGAGCCTTACCGGCTCGGCTCATTTTCAAACCGAGCTTATATCAAGCGATCTTTTTCCGAGTTAAATCCAAACTAGCTTTTTTCGAGCAAACTCCAAACCACGAGGTTTTGAGTAAAGTCATCATAATTATATGTATGGTGTCAAAATAACTTTTGGTATATAAAATTAAAAAATCAAGTAATCTTACTCGGTTGCTACAATCAAACCATAAACCAACAACACAAATGTTTATAACTTATATACTTGTAATAGATCAACAAAATGAAATAATACTTGTGCTATTACAAAACGAGTGCCACCTGTTGTTCGTCAAAGTTAGCTTCCATTAACAACCTATAAACTTTCAAATTTTGCAGGGACTTTTCTTACCAAGAAATCCCACATTTAAATCCAACAAACGGTCTCACAAGAAAATTAATACTAGTAGTAATAATGTCAGACGACTGTGTTGTGTGTTCTTCGTTCCCGTGAGTTTAACTTCGGACAAAGTTCCTCATTTCCTCCATCAGCGTGTAGAAATGCTCGTTGTTAGGCAAAAAATAGAACCCGATCGTCGCCTTCTCCAAGAACAAAAGCTTCACGTCGTGCCCGGACTTTTTCAACCCTTGGACATACGCCAATTGCCAATCTTGAACAAGATCCAGCCCGGCCACGACTACTAGACTTTTGGGAAAGTTAAGCCCCGAAAGACTCGACCCACGAGGACCAAATATGTTACACGCGGGATGATCTCTATCCTCGCCTTCGGGCAAAAATGCACGCCAATACCAATCTCTATCTTGCAACTTCACAAAATACTTCCCATCAAGTTTCTTCTCGGACTCCGTCCGTTGTTCCCCGCCGAACAACGGATGCAATAATATGTTCCCGAGCACCTCCACGTTGCTCATTGCAGCGCGATGAGCAACATGGTGCACGATGTTCCCACCCGAGCTATCACCTGCTAAATAAACATGAACTTTAGACTCTTTACCACTCAAAAGCCATGATCTTGAATGAACCCACTTCAAAGCCTCCCAACCATCTTCATAAGCACTCGGATACCGGTGCTCCGGTGACCGCCTATAGTTCACCGAAACCACCACCCCTTGAACAAGCCCCGTTAACCGCCTACAAAACGTGTCATAAATCGCACTGTTGGCCGATGAGTGAGTGAAACTCCCACCGTGAAAAAATATCACAACGGGAACAACTTCCGTTGTGCTAAGCGGTTTTTCGAGTTCTATAACCCCGGCACCGAGCTGCTGGCCGGTATTATCTTCCTTAGGAGCACATCTGTAAACCCGGTTCACCAAACTGGTGGACCGGTCCACCACGTCAAAGGAGTACACACCGTCGACCGGAACCGTGTTTGCAGACACTTTCCGGTCCAGAAACTCGGCTAATTCCCGGTTAAATGTGCCGTCTGGTCGCCGGAGCATGTTGTATGCTAGCTTGAAATTTGATATTAAGATCCATGTGTGAAGTGGAACAACTTTCTACAAAAAAAAACATAATTTTTTAAACAAAGTTAGTTACAAACATTTCATTATAAACTTGATGAATAAGTATAACACAAAAAGGGGGAATTTAAATGATCATAAAAACCCTGAAAATCCTGAAAATTTTAGCCCCAAAGCAGTCACCATAAAAAAATCACCCAGAAAATATAAAGTTAAAACCAAATTTACAAGGTTAATATTTGAGGGAATAACACAACAGGGGAATTTACAAGTTACAGTTACAACCCATTTTAATAATCAGAAAAAACAACCTGGATATCATGAAATTTTTACTTTTTAGCCCTAAATCAGTCACCATAAAAAAAAGTAAAAAACCTACAAATTAAATAAAATTGGTAAATTACCCAAAACGTATATCAAAATACACAAACTATCAACAAAAGAGACTAAACCATTTTAGGTGGAACATAAAAAACAAAAACAAAAAAAGCAGGCAGAGAAAACAGATCACAAAATCTAAAATTTTCAAAAAAATATACATAACTTCTAAATATAAAATAAAAGATAAAAAATAAAAACTTACCTTGGCTTCATTTGCGTTAATTTCATTAGTTCCAGCCATCAAGAACCACCACACCCACTTGTTTTCCGATCAATTTCCGATGAATTTTACGGTCAAACTTCCGGTCAACTTGAACAAAGAAAAGAGAACACTAAAATCTGCAACACCCACTTGTAGTTTTTTGTTAATTTCTTGTATGATCAGAGAATTTTGCAAAAATATGATGGGAAAAGAAAACCCAGAAGGTGAATTTAGAGAGAGAAAGAGGGGATGAGAGAGAGAATTTAAGGGGAGGAGGACGACGGTGATGGACGGAGGTGTGAGAGACGACAAAATCAGGCGGCCGAAATAAACTTTTTGAAGTGGGGCCCACTGTAATTATAGATATAGTATTTGTAATCTTGATTTATAATCTGTGTGTGTGATGGTATGTGTTTTCATTTCAATCCTTTGGTTTTGGTGTTACTTGCTTTTTTGGATGTTTGCTTTAATAAAACAAATGTAATTATAACAACTTCACCTAAGTCTTCTTTCTTTTGTCTTGTATAACTTAATTCGCATCTATATGAAAATTCTTTCCACTATGATATTTGTTTTTTAGGTGAACTATATATGGGAATTTCTAGTGTTTATTGGTGTATATGTATTGTTATGGTAATAGGTGGTTATTGGTGGTGGATTTGGAATTTCTTTTTGTTTGGGTAAAAATAAGGTATAATATAACACTTTTTAAATAAATTCTAATCAGTAAACTTTATTAGATGTAATAAACTTTATAATTGTTATCTATGTGTTTTTTTTAATATCTTTATGTATACTGTCATTTGTAACACCTTAAATGTTTCTTTTTCGACATGTTTGTATCATTTGAAAACACTTATTTACAAGCATTAAAAAATGTTTATCAATTCGATTGCGAAAATTTGACTTAACAATCTTTATTGTAGAAAAACATCAATTGTTTTGATCGTAATGGACAAAACTAAGGTTAGTTGTAATAATCGAAAAATCAATAGAAGAGATATATGATTTCTTGTTTCCACCATCACTCGAGCTTGACTGATAATATCGTTCAAGTTAGTAAATACCTTATCTTTTAGCAAATTGTCAATGTAGACATCAAGTGATGTGTATGAACAGTTTTTCACCATCATCAAAATCATATAGATAAAACTCATGAAAGCACATTAAACCTAGAAAGTTAGTCATACAATGTTGAAAGTCGTCATGTTTATACTAATTCAGTATCAACCTCATCAAAGCGATCACGAATAGCTTGAATTACCACAACAACAAACACGGTCAAACAATTAAGCTTGTAATAATGTTGATCGCTGAATTGTACATCTACTTTTTGTTATCAAACTTGGTATATGATTTTTTGCTATCAAACTTGGTATATGATGTTTAGACTCAAATCCATAATTAAATAGGCATAAACTTAGCTGAATTGATTCGAGCGTTTAGTCAATCAATTTCAAGTAGCTCGCAAACAGCTCACTCATTTACATTATGCTCATATATATTGACTTACTAGCAAGGTGTCCATACGATGCGGTGGGAAACACATAAATTGCAATAATGTGCATGGTTCGATTCGTTCAGTTACTCAACCAAAGCTGGAACAAAAGTAATCGGTTCGTCATTTTTTCAGTTAATTAATTTGGCTTATTCTGTTAGATTGACGGTTTTTGGTTCAGTTCGTTTAATTTGGGTTAATACTCAAAACCAAATTTGGGCTAAAACTTTTATTTAGAAATAAAGAAAGTGTGGTATAAATACATGAAAGTGAGGTATAAATACATGAAATTATGTAAAAATAAATGAAATGGTAGTAAAAAATATGAAATTGATGTACGAATAAATGAAATGGAAGTAAAAAAAATACGAAGTCGATGTACAAAATATGAAATACATGAATCAGAGGTGTAAAAGTTATAAATATATAGAAATATGAATTGCCCGATTTAGTTAAGTTAATTTTGGTTAAATGGGGTAACAAAAAAACCGATTACTAGTTTCTAGCTAATTTAGTTTTTGGTTAATCAATTTCCAGTTGATTCAATCTTTGGTTGATTTCTATTCGGTTTCGTCTGTTTTTTGTTTGGTTTTGGTTATTGATTCAGTTATTACTTACTTATAGACACTGTTAATCACGTAATATATCAATTATTTAATTAAAACAATTTTAGTGATAGTATACTCAAATTAAGAGAATAAAATGCTCGTTTTGTGGTGTAATTTAAAAAAATATTAATGTACGTAAAAGTTATGGTTGTTTAAAAACGTGGGGGTAATTAGTTTTTTTGTAAGAGAATAAAGTGTAACTACTAATTAATTATCCATAATTTGGTTAAAGATGAGGGAATTAAAGTATAATTAAGATGAGCAGATTAAAGTGTAATTAATATTTGAAAGACTAATTTATCTTCATTTTATAGTTGTACTTTATGCATTAAACTAAAAATAGTTCTTAGCTTGTGGGTATCTTAAAATGCCCGTGCGATGCAGTGACAGGTGATATTTTGCATTGTGATACTCGTTTATGGTAGTTTTCTTATTCGTATAATCGTAGCATTATTGTGGTGGATATACGTCATAAGCGAAGTCATCGGATAGTCCATTTATTGTAATGTGCATGGTTCAGTCAGTTCAATTATTATCCACAACCGAAGCCGAAACCGAGGTCCTCGGTTAGTCTATTTAATTAACCAATCGGTTTTCTGTTAATTAGTTTGGTTTCAGTTAGAATAACGGTTCTTTGTTTGATTCATTTAATTTCGGTTAATAGCTAAAACCAAACCTTGGCTAAAACTTTTGCTTAAAAATACATGAATTGTATGTATAATACATGAAATAGAGGTATAAATACATAAAATGAAAGTATAAATATGAAATACATGAACTGAATGTATAAACGCTAGAAATATATGAAAATATGACTATTTCGGTATGGTTGATTTTGGTTAAGCGTTGGTACAAAAACAATTGAGACCCAATTTTGGTTAATTCGGGTTTTGGTTAATTGGTTTTAGTTAATTCAGTGTTTGGTTGTTTGTGGTTGATTTCGGTTGGGTTTCATCTAAAAGGGTGCCTATAGGTGTGGCGGTAAACACACACACTGTCAGGGTGTGCATTGATCGGTTGGTTCGGTTATCATCCTTAACCGAAACCAAAGTTATCGATTAGTCCATTTTATTAACAGATATTTTCGGTTAATCGTTAGATTAACAGTTTTTTGTTTGATTTGTTAGTTTCGATTAATAGCCAAAACCAAACTTTAGCTAAATATTTTGCTTAGAATACATGAACTAGAGCTATAAATACATGAAATGGAAGTACAAATACATAAATGAATGTATAAATATGAAATACTTGAATTGAATATATAAATGTTAGAAATATATAAAAATATACATGATTTGGTTTGGTTGATTTTGGTTAAACGATGGTTGAAAAAATGGATTACCGGTTTTGATTAATTAGGGTTTCGGTTAATAGGTTTTCAGTTAATTCAGGTTTTTGTTGATTTCGATTCGGTTTCGTCTGTTTTCGATTTGGTTTACGATAATGATTAAGTTATTATTCATACTTAGACATTGTTAATCACTTAACATATCAGTTATTTTAATTAAAAAATCTTTAGCAATACTATACTCAAATTAAAGAGAACAAAATACTCGTTTTTATGGTGTATTTTTTATTGTAAATATTAACGTACAAAAAAAGTTATGAACATTTAAAAATCATGATGGTAGTTAGTTCTTATAAGGAATAAAATGTAACTACTAACGCATTATCTACAGTTTTATTAAATATGAGTGATTAAAGTATAATTAAGATAAGGGTATTAAAGTGTAATTATTGTTTAAAAATACTAATATACCCTATTTTTCATTTTAAAATGTATTTTATGTAGTAAACAAAATTCTTAACTTCTTTTAAGTATCTTAAAATGTTCTTGTGTCATGCATTATATATATATAGTATAGACAAAGATAGATATCTTTATAAGTTGCATTAAATATCAATTAATATATTTCTTTTTGACAGTATCATAAACGTTGATCTCTTGAAACGGTAACAACTAGCAAGTAATAAAAAACATGAATTCTAATGATCTAATAAATATGATAATAAACATAAATTATGAAGTAAGTGCATAACTTTTTTTTTAATTTTAATTTGTTTTAGGTTTAGAAACACTTTAAATGAATTCCTTTGATAAAGTCTTTGGGTATATTCTAATTCATCTCAATTCTACTTAAGTGTCATATCAACCTTTTTTCTTATTTTATTTTATCTCACTTCAAGTAAATGTTTAATTCCATTAACTTTATCTAACACTATTTAATGGTTTATAGTTTAAAAAGTAAAAAAGAATACTTAATCCAGTCTCTAACATCCGGTTAACAAGTTAACATATAACCCATTTAATACCCTTTAACACAAGGAGGGAGTGGTTTACAATCTCGGTTAACATGCCATGTCACTGTTAACACCTCAAATGTTAGAGTACACCTCATGGTCTATGAACTGATATCCGAGTATCCGACTTTCCAAAATTGGACATTATATAATATAAAATAGGGGTTTTCTATTGGCACACATTCACGTCTATTTGCACACTTTGTTTTTTTAATATGGGTCATGTAGGTCTATACGGGTCGTAAAGGTCTCAAAGTCAAAAGTCAATCTGCAGATGTCAGTCCTTGTCTAGCGAGTTGCTGGACCTATACGGATCGTTTTTTTGAATTGTTTTTTTACAATTTTTTATACAATAATGTATAGTTTTAACAAAGTTTAATAAAATAATACATTATTTATTAAAACAAAAACATTTTTAAAAATTTATGATGTAGTATAGGTTTGGTATATGTATATTACTATATTATACTATACTTATGCTATAGTATTTATATTATAGTCGTATTATATACTACACTTATACTATAGTTTATTATACTATACTTATACTATAGTATCTATGGTATAATACGAGATCCATATTATACTATAGTTTTGAGCAAAATTATACAAAGCGCATAGATTAATATAAATCGGTAATGGATCCAAAACCAGACCAAACTGGTATAAGTCCATAATACGCCACAACATAGAATATACATCATAATATGACATGTAACGACAAAATACGTAAAGTAATGATACGGTATGGCTCATATAGATACAATACGACAAGTAATAGTACAAGTGGATTAAAACAAAATGACACGTAATCATAGAATATGATACCACACATAAGAGAACGTCACGATACGACACGTATAGAGCTTATACTTCATAAAATGACATGTAATAACAAAATACGTCAAATACGGCCCGTATACGCATCGAAAAGGCAAAACCTAAAATTATGAAATTTTGATTTTACCCCTATACGCATCATATAGGTCAAAACTGAGGCGTCTAATACAATTATACGACTCATCTTGACCTATACAATGCGTATAGGGGTGTCGTCATGAAAAAATGGGCGTATCAACATAATACGAGACCTTTTATACGCATCATATAGGTCAATACGAGTCGTATAATTATGCTATACAACCGAATTTTGACCTATAGAATGCATATAGGGGTAAAATTAAAATTTCATAATTTATTGAAATTATATAATGGATGTTATATACGATACTGTAGTTTACTATACGATACTATAAATGTACTATACTACTACTATAAACATATACAAGATCTATAGTACACATATAGGTCTATATGAGGTCTATACATGACTTATACTTTACATATATTACATCTATTCTACACTATACATATACCTATGCTACCCCTATAAGCATATATAAGACTTTTACTACACCTATACTGTATTATGCTATACTACACTATACGATACATGTACCAAACCTATACTACATTATCTTTTTAGTCACACATAGAAAAAACAATAATATAATACCATAAATCTTTGTTAGGAGAGATATGTCTCGATTGCCAAGGATTGTACATGGTTTAAATTTTTTTTTTATTTTAAAAAATTTATATTTTGAAAAACTTTGTTAAAACTATAGATAAGTGTATATAAAACTGTAAAAAAAACCCCGTATAGGTCCAGTCCACTAGACAAAATATGACGTCTTTATTGAAAATTGAAAAAACTATAGGACCCATATTAAAGGGGTCGATTTAAGAATCCAGGACATGCGAATAATACGAACTATGATGTATATACACACTTCACTAATGAAAACGGGTGTCATCAATTTATTTGTAACACATAATGTACAGAAACGTGAAATTTTGATGTGAAAGTTTTTATTTGCTTAAAAAATGGTTACACATCTTAAGAAACATAATGGAATAAAAGGGTGCTCTAATCTTTTCAAAGCTTAGTTTATTATAACCAAACAAGAACGTGTTTCATTGAACATCAACGGAAAGTACAATTCTATCAAAACAAAAACTCTGGTTCTTAAGTGTCGAGAAATTGTTCTGCACGACCTTCTGCACTCGATCTAGAAAACCCCCCATATAAGAACAAAGCAAAAGAAGCTCATATTAAGGGTTTCGTAAGCGAAGTAGGCATCTCATAAGGTCCATCGCACATGAGGCCTTTTTTTCCCAGCCAAACTGCTTATATAACCAACATCTCGACTAACAACCCCCGCCCCCAGGAGTTTCACACCAAAATTTGGCATCTCAATCCCACTGGGGAATAACCTTTCCTTCGCCTTTACCCCATTGCATGACGGCCAAAAAACCTCAATTTTCTTGATGTTAAGCTCAAGCCCCAAAAATGGTCCTTCAGACTTGATGATGTACAAATATTTAGCCACTTCGACAACGTCTCATATAATTGTTCCATCATTCAAGTACCACGCATGGAAAAAATAGTTGTAACTATCCCGCACCCGATGAATGAGAGGGCGCAAAACTAAGGAAAAGAAGGGGCCCTAAAGGGTCTTCTTGTTGAACTCCAGTAGTAGACCCAATGCAATCATCCTGACTTATAATCTAGCAAGTTGTCCATATAGGAAATTGACCCATGTGGATATTGATGGGCATCGAGAATGAACCTCCTGAAGGAGAGCCGCCCTATCAACTAGGTTGAAGGCATTAGAAAAATCAACCGTAAGTATAGCCAATGACCCATCCAAGTGGAACTGATTTAAAAACTTGTTTGCACTATGGAGCACAACCTCTGCCCCACTAGGGATCCTTATCCTTAAATGGTGATCACCAAGGTAGTTAGTCATCTCCTTCCCCACCTTCTTCATAGCCACCTTAAAAACCAACCTTCTCCAAATAGCACCCATGGCAATAGGCCTAATCACATTGTCCGACTTGAGCAATGGGGTTAGGTGAGCATATGCAACAAACTCCGCCAAGGCCTTGGGGCATCTTCCCCCCAATCACATGTTGACCACCCCAATAATAGCCTTAAGAAGACCTGATGCGATCGTAGACTTCTCTCCACAAAGGGCGTCTAGAATGTGTTGGGCCCTGAGCCCGTCACTCCCACAAGAAGTCCCACTAGGGAACGATTTAATGCATTCTAGGACACAATTGGATTCCACAAATAAGGGAGGATCTGAAAGTAAAGAGACAGGTAAAACTGGCGGGGACAGGACATGGTGTTTATCTACTAATGCCCTCATAGTAGCAACACCGATGAATACAATCAAGACTAGCATAAAACTTTAACCACAATAGTAAAGTGCCAATCTGCAATTTTCTATAAACATTGCTTAACATTGACACTACTTTCAAAATTACTAAACTCAATAAGGCCATCACCAGGTTTAGCACCCCCCCCCCCTCCATGGTTTGGTTGAAAAGCGATAGGTTGAGTTCAACGAACCCGATACCATCTCCCCAAGCTACCAGGTCACGCTGAATACTACGATCTTGCAAGGACTTCCTATTCCCCGACCTATGTTCTTGCCTGTTGGAAGGCCTGAACACCCGCAATGCGCAATGTGGTAACAATAAGAGTTTGAACCAAGCCTCAATAGACTCTAGCATAGCCACCACCTTACACAAAGTAGCAGTTAAGGCTTGATCAAACGCCGTGCGGCAACTAGGAGGGACACTCTTAACTGTCTTGATGAGGAGGGAGAATACCTGGTCAAGGAGGGCCACGTCCATAACCACTTCCCTGAAGGAAACAACCTCAACCTCCCACTAATCACCCGAGGCCTCGAAATCTCCACAATGAACTCTTTTACTCCTCCCATGCTAATTTTGAATCGAGTAATCCCGTCTAAAGTACATATTTAATATTAAGTTATCAAAAAGTACATATTTAATATATATATATATATGTATATATGTATATATATATATATGTATATATATATGTGTGTAATTGTGTTAAAAAAGAATCAATTAATAATTTTATTACTTTATAAAAAAGAATTATTCGTTCGATCAGTTTCATAATTCCTTGTGAAATATTACGTTTACGGTTTATCACACCTAATTAGTTGTTGATGCATCTATTTTTAAACATATTACTTTGCTCTCAAATACATGCATGTCACATAAACCTTTAAAATTATAAGTTTTTTCCGATATCAATATTCACCTTATATTTATAAATATTGTTTTTTCTTTTACTTTGTATACACCATATACTGTTAGACCATTACGGAGAGTCTTACAAAATGACTTTTATCTATTCAGAACAAGGGTTTGTATCCACAATTGATTAAATTACAACTTAGGAAGATTGTGTAGTGATATTCTAATTTTTATTAAAGCTAATCACCTGGTGAAGCTTTGTGTCAACTAGTGTCATACATCAATTTTAGGTTTAGATGTATTTACTAGTGACACGTTATATTCCCTAGTCCTTATATATTTTAGGTTTTGATGTATCTATAAATTCAATAATGACTCTAACTCGATATATGATATCGAATAGCTTTATTAGTAAATTGATTCATAACTACTTAAACTCATTTTATGCTTGATTTAGCATAAGTACATTTGAACCAAATACCAATATATGTCCTTTATTGATAGTAACTTGAAACTTAAACAAGTTTTGCGAACCGAATCGGCTGTTGAATATTTTTATTTCAATTTTTGATTATGTAGTAATATAGATATAATATACTTTGAAAAAAATATATAAAATTATCAGTTCACACCTCTAGACGATCTACTTAGGCTGAGCCACCAAACCTGGCTGGTTTGGTTTGTTATTACTCGAAACCGTAGTTAGGTGTTTAATTCAGAATTTTTGTGATAGCGGTTCCTAAACATCCCTAGCTTAAATTAGTAGCTGTATCGCCGTCAATAACACAGTAAGAGACAAAAAAATACCATGAATACTAACACGAAACTTAATATGTAGAAATAGAAATATAGAATACGTATTCAATTTTCAGCTTAACTTCTTAAGAACAAAACCACTTATATCCTTGTATTTACTCTTTTCGAGCATAATTTCTGTTAAAGGATGTTTAGTAACATCATGTGCATATTAGATATCCCTCAACCGACTTGTCTTAAGCGTACTTGCTTGAATATAGTTAAGGTAATGTTTCTTTACGACTTACCCTATTCATCAGTATTCGGTGCACTGTTTTATTTTGTTGTTTTGATAGTAATACCATTTACGCTTTGCTTGAGATTTGAAACTTGGAATCAGCCAGTCTTGTTTTATTTCCTTTTGAAACTTTGAACCAACCAATCTTGTTTTATTCCTTAGGATTGATCAGATCAATGACTTGTTTGTGGTCTTGTGGAAACCGAACCAGTTAAAAGCAAACTACACTACAATGCTACATACTATCATTTCACTTTTTGATATAAATTATGGTTTTTAATCCAAAAAAATTAAGCTTAAGATGAACTCATTTATTATTTATTATATGTTTAATTGGTATATGTGTATTCATGATTTCGTTGTTTTATAATGTATTTATATATAAGATCTTTATTATCTACTATATGAAATTGTAATATATGTACTTTTCCGTTTTATTGTAACCTTGTATGTCATTTCAAATCTTGTAATCGTTGACGTTTTGAACCAATAAAATCATTTGGAATTTTCACATATTATTGTATTAATCATTTTAAATGCTTACATATACGTATTTACCTAATAACATGCTTATTTATAAGGTTTTATCACAGAATAACACGAATATCAAACATGAGGGCCTAAATGAAAATTTCTGATTTTGGTCGCCGTCGCGACACGCGAAGGAGGCTTAGTCCTCACGCGTGTGGCGTGCTGGAGCCCAATTTTAGACCAGTTCATTTCAACTCGGGATTTCGCCATTTTAATTCCAAAGTCTCAAAATACAACTTATTTACTTGATTTTAATCATTTATCATAGCCTATACATTTACCAAACATCCAACCACAATAATTAACACTAATATATTCGTTTTAACCTCCAACCACCCATTAATTGCAACCCTCAACCACTTTGGGCGGTCAAACCATTTCGAATTGACCCGCCTATTTCTTTCACCAGCTTCACCACTCTTTAAATTGAAGTCATTCTCTCGTTCTTTTCCTTTTTCCTAACATTTCCCCTCTACATTTGCACTCGATTATCAAAACTTGCAATTTTTGCGAATAAAAAACATAAGGTTTGACACAAGTTCCATGTGACAAACGACAAAACTACTGGTTAATTTGTACAACCTAATTAAAGTTTATTTATACAATTAATGCATCTAGACTTAATTATGTATTAATTGAGTCCACAAAGTCTAGCAATGTCCGGGAAATACATGAACATTTACGATGAAACTAGTTTTAACGAGCGTTATTGGTTATCCGGTTAATGTTTTTATGCCAAAACTGTTCCAATATGTCTAGAACATTAAACTGATGACACTATTATGTGTTTGATGTAAATAACAGATAAAAACTTATTCCAAATAAGTAAGTGTTTTAATTATCGATAAATCGCACAACTATCACTTTCATCTGTTTTTAACGCTGAAGCCTATAATTTTCACGAAACGACTTCTAATACTTGAACAATAAATAACATTGAATAATATTGAGTGTTATTAGGGGATAAAAGGGTGTTATTAGGGGATAAAAGGGTGTCATAAGGATATCCAAGTTAAAAATCCTGGTTTTAATTAGTAAATGCTTGTTAGCCGAATAACTAGTATAAACGAGGACCGTTTTACATCAAATTATCATCTAAAATAGTCTAGTGAACTAATTAATCCTAACTAGTGTCCTAAAGCTAAATTAGTACTCTAAACACCCTAATTAGCCCTAACAACCTAAATATCCCAAACACCATCATTTAGATATCTCCAAAGTTAAAGCACGATCACCATCCCATCCCCTCTCCATTTCGGCCAAGAGGGCCCCACACCACCTCCCCATACTTGATTTGAGTGTTGGACAATGTAGTAAGGCCTTTGATTGACTAAGGCTGTAGTGATGAGTGCATGATAAGAAGAAAAGGCAAGTCATACGCGAGTCCATTTGTTACACCTTTCAAACAACTCCAACTTTCTTTCTCTTCTCTACAAACTCACAGCTCCAACACCCCTCCTCCACATTCCACTTTCCAAAAATTTTTAGTAAACTAAGGGTTTCAAAGGAAATCCTAAGGTGTTACAAGGGGTAGGAACCATCAAGAGGGTTATTCTTACAAGGATTGGAGCATTTCTTCTCTTTTCTATACCAATACTAGTCTTGCCTAATGTTAGTGCATTTTGTGTGTCCGTTACTGTGTGAATGTGTTAAGATGATAATATAATTTTTTTTCAAGTTTTTAACGTTAAATATGGGTTGTCGGGGACACGTCGGTGGATCCAGAGAATGTGTGATGTGTTTAGGTGATGAAATTACAGAGTGTTGAAGATAGTGGGGTAGTCATGGAGACCGGTTCATAACGTTTATCAATGGTGAAGTGACTATTAATGGGTCAAAACGTAAAATTCCGCACTGATGATAAATTGAATATTGTGGAACAAAAGTCAAATATTCTGCTAAGTTGAGTTTTGAAAAATAGTAGAGATTGCCAATATTGAGGGGGAAAGTCTTGGAAATTCAGTAATGATTTACAAAGGTCAGAATTTGCAAAAAATGAGGAGGAATAAAAATTTTACATCATATATTAAAATTTCCAACATTTTGGAAATTCAGACAGAAAGTGACAGAGAAGATATGCAACTGTATTCGGGTGGTTTTGACTCAAAATGTATGGGAATGCATATTATCTCGTATTCTTCAGTTAAGAAACGAATTGAGGTCTTAGTCTTCAAGAAAGCGTTAGCAGATAATATCAGGAGGGCTTTATTGAATGCCAGTTTTCAGTGGACATTTCAATTTACTAGTATATTGGTAATACAATGAACGTGGATTGATCGTGGCGGCTCTGTCTAGAAAAGACTACATATTTGATCTTGAGTAGATGAGTTATTTTCTTAACTAACCGTCCGGAAATAATGATGTTTGAAGATTACGTTGCTTACTATGGAGCATAGAGAAGACTACATAATTGATCTTTGAAGAGCGTTTATCATTATACTTTGAAGATCACAGTGTGTTACCAAATAATTTTAGTCCGATGAAGATTTGCTGATTGTGGAGATTACTGTTTACACTAATCAGTCATTGATGTTGCTAGAGCATAACGTTGATTACGAAAACAGGATTTTAGATTTTCATGAGTATTTGTTTATTTGAAGATGACCATTGTGGTGTTCAAAGTTTCTATCAAATGCCAGTTGGGTTTTTGAAGATCGGAGGATCAAGCAAGGAGTGCGTTAAAAATTAAACTCGGATGTGGTTGACGTCGAAATGGAGAAGGTGCATTGATTAATTTCAAGTTGGTTAATGTTCATGAAGATTGTAGTTTAGTAAATCAGAGGATTGTGTCAGGAACCGTGCAGATAAAAACCTGAAGCATCAATTCAGGGGAAATATGTCAATTCAAATGCAAACCCCAAATCATCAATCAGGGGGAATTTATTGACAACATTAACAAATACTTAATTGAAGTTGTAGAATACCCACACGGCTTTCATATTTGAAGATCAAAATTTGACAAAAACGTACAAGGGGGAATCTTTTAGTGCATTTTATGTGTCCGTTAGTGTGCGAATAGGCTAAACAGAGTGTGTTGTGGATATTCTATAGTTTTATGTGTTAATAAGAGCGCAAGACTGATACGCACGAGTCCTGCGTACGCATAAGTCGTGCGAGCGCAAGAGTCATGCGCAAGGGTCCTATGCTTATATATAGGGTAGTGATGGGCATGACTTCATAAGTTTGGTAGTTTTGGATTCAGAGGAGATCGAACCGCGTGTTCTCTTCTAGGGCTTAAATGATGTATAATCTTTCCGTACGAATTAGAAGCTAATAAAATAAGGATGACTAAACGTTACACTACTGAAATTTCTACCGAATTAGTTTATCTCTATTCAAATTTTCATTTAAACACTGTATCGGGTCCTAGCACCTAGCTTAGGCTAGTAGTAAATTTCTTAATCTTTGTTTTAAGTCATGTAAAGTGCTAGAAATACAAGAAATCACCAATGACTTTGTTAAGACACTTGATGATAATTAATTGAAACAAGTTATATTTTAAGACAATGTTGGTGGTTAGTGATGATCTTGTGATGACATGTGCTACTACATATGTTTATAACCCATGATTATGTGTTTTAAGTGATTATGTAGGTTTACTATGTGTAAAAGTGTGAAGGAACTTGTTCAAAGAAGAAAATGTCCATGAAAGTGTTCTTCGAAATATTAGGGTGTTTATAAAAATATACATAGTCATGTATCTTGTTAAAAG
This sequence comes from Scalesia atractyloides, assembly GCA_947069175.1. Lineage (NCBI taxonomy): Eukaryota > Viridiplantae > Streptophyta > Magnoliopsida > Asterales > Asteraceae > Scalesia > Scalesia atractyloides. The sequence goes on along the minus strand of CAMTDV010000022.1, from coordinate 59,459,663 downwards.
TGTTGTTGTGATGATGTTGGTAGATGTGGTTGATGATATTGTTCCAGGATTAACATGTTAAAACCTAAAAGTTAATAAGTTACTGGTAAAAACTTGGAAAACAAAGGTTTATAAGTGTTAAAATGGGTATTTACATATATTACGTGTTATATATATATAATATGTAGATTAACATGAAAAGATGGTGAAAATGATTTCTAAAAGATATTTTAACACATCATAAACTAAGTTTGGAAAGTTACAACTTGATGATTAAGTTTTAGGTAATAAATTATTGGTTAAAACAAGGAAATGGTGAAAAATAACCGACACCGGTTTTTGTAGAAATGGGTTTTTAAAACATGCAAGTATTTTAGTATAAAATACGTTATTTCGGTGAAATTTTGGTTTTCAATAAAACGACCTAGTCTTGATGTTAAGGAAAATTTGAAGTATTTTCACATGTATATATTTCGGGTGAAAAATATATGTTTCCGAGTTATTGTTAAATAATTATATATATATAATATATATATATATCCAAGCCTTTGCAAGAATATATATATATTTTTGAGTCGTTTATAAAAATATATATATATATTTCGATGTCGTTGTAAATATATATATATAATATATTATATATATATATATAAATAATATATATTTTTCCAAGCCTTTGCAAGATATATATATATATTTTCGAGTCGTTTATAAAAATATATATATATTCGATGTCGTTGTAAATATATATATATATATATATATATTATATATATATTTCCAAGTCATTGTAAAAATATATATTTTCCGAAAATCGATTATTTGCTAAGTATGAAATGTTAAGAAATATATGTGGGTGATTATATATTTTAACACGCTTCGTAGATACGGGCGGGTATGTAGTATATATATATATATATATATATATATATTACATGACACGTATATGTATTTCATACACAGGAAAGATAAACAAAACGTTAGTAACAACGAACGGGTTTTCGGCAAATAAACATGAATATTATTAAAGATATTTTTTTCGAAAAACCTATTGATCACAAAAAAATATATTTATGATGATTAAACGATAAGTATAATTTTGGTCCCTAATCGACATACCGATTTTGTGGGACGATGCTTCACAAGATAAATATAATATATTGTTACATAAAAATATATTTTTACTAAGTAGATCAATCGTGCGTTGACATGGGTTTTATACAAGGGACTAGGTCTTGGGAACATTTCAAGTATACATAGTCATATGTACATGTGTGGTAATATACACCTATGGTCATTCGGATAATTACCCACCAACGTGTCGTAACATACAAACGTTTTAGAAACGGGCAATAAATTTCAAGTCTTAACAAAGTGGTGAAACACATGTAGAGGAAACTGATATTAGACCTTAGTGTCTTATTGGACTAGGACACTTGTAGGTAAAGAGGATATGTATGTCGGACAATGAATCTGCTAGTATTGCATGTAACACAAAGTTGTGAGTCTCACCCCCTATTTCAAACGTTTTTATTTTTAATTACTTGGGGAGATATATGTTTGCTTAAATGGTATGATAATTAAGGAATGAAATCATTAAGATCATTTATGTGTACATAAGTTGTAGTTATTGCTCTCGGGGAAAATCTGTGGGGGATATTAATTTGAGTAACCATGAGTCAAAATAGATCGCGGAGCAGTTGGATAGATCTATTGGTGTTGGCAAACCTTACTCCTGGTCCCTCGTAACCCGGTGGGAGTGCTTTTGTGTCCCCAGTTGGACGCCACCGTGATTTGGTGGCGTTGTACGACTGAACATTATCAAGGTTTGGTTACGAGCTTATGTCGACACATACATTTATGTCTTAGCTAATATTTGATTTGATCTACGAATTTCATTAAAACTATGCATATTAGTTTTATCAAATGTCTTTAAAGATTCATTTGTGTTACAAAAACCTGTGAACTCACCAACAATTAGTTAACATTTTAAAACATGTATTTCAGGGAAGTAAATAACGTCTCATGTCATGAAGGTAAAGAAATAGGATGCATATGATGATACCAATTTTGGGAAGGTTAGCCTTGTATTTCCCGCCCTCGTGCAGGACATATTGGTCAAAGCCTTGTTTTATAAACAATAACTTTGTTTAAAACATTATTGTGAAACATGATGATCTTTTGGGCAATGTATGCTAACTCAAATATTGTGGTTTTGTAAATGTTTTAAAACAATACATTTGGTGACGTTGGTTTATTTAAACATGTAGACGTTTGCAAATCGTATGCTTGAAAACCTTTCGTGGTCGCACACCGCGTTTCCGCATTGGCGAGGTGTGACATTCCTCACTTCATTTCTTCACCTTTGAGTCACATTCTTTTTGAAAAATGTTGAATTTAGTCAAGAGAACAAAACACATAAGTAGTTTTCGCTTAACCTACTAGAATCATTCTAATTTGCAAAGATGAAGATTGGATCTTGCTTGTGTTTATGTTTATGTATTTTAGAAACCCTTTACCAAACCAAAGAACTAACCTAATCTAATGATTAGCTCCTTGTGTTAAGGTTGGGTAGTATAAGAGGTCATGGTTCAAACCCCACCTCCTACAATATTTTTATTTCTTGATAATTTACATATTCTTCACATTTAATTTTGTTTAATCATATATACAGATTAAAACATATAGTCCTCCATGTATTTTAATTTTATGTTTTTATTTAATTATTTATTTAGCAGTCACTTATTTAATTATAATTAGATGTTCATGAGAATGATTATAAAATATATGAATAATTTTTGTACCATTAAACAAATATATATAATCCGAATAAATCATAGATATTTACTTCGGGTTTATATCTCGTATTTTAGTCATTCAAACACAAACACTTTAGGTTTTTATCTACTAAAAACCTTACATATCCACCTAGATAACCTTTAAATCCTCAATACTTATACGGTTAATGTTAATTGTTTCCTTTGTAAATCAACCACACATGAGGATTATCTTTAAGTAATAATACCGTAATGATTATTACCAAACATTGGTTATTCTTACAACCATAGTTGATTTTTTTAATAAATCAACTACGTGGGAATAAACCTCTAAGTCTTCAATACTTAGGAGGTTATTACCCAACACGTCATGATTCGTTTTCTTTTCCTTTTTAATGCTATTCCTTTAATTTCAAATCAATATACAATCCAAGACTCAAACTTGGTATATTTTATTTATTTATTTATTCTTTTACACTACATTCGTGTACTTATACAATTTACATTTTACTCTTTTAGGCTAGTCTTTTGCTTCATCCTACTTTTACACTTGTTCGTGACTTCTCGGTTTACCTTCGCCAAACCGTGAATATACATGATCCCTATTTTTAGTTATGCACTATTTGGGACTGAAAACATGTGCTTATACAAATACACTACAAATTGCACTTCATTTATACAAATAAATATCCACTTACATGTTCAATAGTACTTTATGATTATATGCTACATATTTGTTTCAATTGTTCCTATGCATATTCACCTTCCAAGCCACCCTTAACATGTGTATGCTATAAGATTGGCAATTTGCCTTAGATTAATCTACTGGTTTCGAGGGCGATTCATGGTCATTGTATGAGTGGTGAACCTGATGTCGTTGATGGTTATGAACATTATACGGTTTCTCACTTTGAAAAAGGGATCGTTATTGGCAATTACACGGTACTTCTGTTTGTTTCATAATTTTATTTCTGCTTTATCCTTCATGTGGTTACATATACCATCATCGATGTGTTATAATAGAGAAAGTTATTATATTTACAGGTTAAGATCAATCTGAGTGATAATTCAATTACATGCTCATGTTTGTTATCACACGCATTGGATATCCATGTCGTCATGTTTTTCTGCATACCGATTTCGAGGCATAAACAGAATTCCTAATAAATATATAGCTCCAAGGTGGAAAAAAGATGCATTGCCTAAGAAAGTGTTCAACAATGAATTCCATTATAGTGTTGACAACTTAGAAAACTTTAAGCTTAGGTAAGAGGCGCTAAATTTAGCTCAGCAATGTGGTGACCGACTACGGGGTGATTCAGTAAAGCTTGCTTGGTTTATGGAACAAATCAAGGTTATTAAGAATAAAATTTTTGAAGAGGTCCTACAAGATCCAGGTGCTAGTGTTTCTTTTGTGGCTCCCCAAGGTATTAGGAATAACTGATGTGGTACATCTCGTCGTTTGATTGGCTCGAGAGAGAAAGCCAAGGTTAAAGAAAGAAGAAAAAAAGGAATTGCAAATTGTGTGGAAAACATGCTTACCATGATTCTCGTAACTGTCCTACAAAAAAGAAGAAAAAAAATAAAAACGTGAACAAAGTCACAATGACGAAGATAATGCTAAAGATAATGATGAAGAAAATGATGAAGATATCGATGAAGATAACGGTAAAGATAGCAATGAAGATAGCGATGGTGAATAAAGTTTTTATTTTATTTTCTTTTAGTTTTGATGTTGGATTTTATAGTTTTTAAATCTTATTATTTCAGTGTTTAATATACACATGCGTAAGTTTCTGTTTTACACATGTGTAAGTGTTCAGTTTGACTTTTTTTTGTTTATGATTTACATAAGTTAAGGGTTTTTACATATGTTCAAGTTTCTTTTTTTACACGTGTAAGTGTGCACAGTTAATTGACAAGCAATACTTGTGGAGTTGTTAATGGCAGTCTTGAATGGTTATTATTGCGTAGATTCTTTTGAATGGATCTGATCGTGGTATACTAGTAGACTTTTGAATGATCCTATAATAATTTGATTATATAAACCGTGACTCGTCGGAGTCGTTTTTGTCATTGTACACTGATTTTAACGGTGTGCACAACTTGCAATTAACAACAAGAGAAAGTGTAAAGTGCCTAGATCACAAAATATGAACTAGAAAACTGGAAACAGGGACATATTCATTTTTTACAAAGACTGTCACCCAACAATCCATTACCAAAACTCATCCCACCCAAACAAACATAGACAACAAATAACAATAATGATAACCTTATGAACAATCAACATCTATATGATCAAAATAACAAAAGTTTCCAAAATTCCAAACAATAGCCAAAGAAACTTGTTTGGTATGACCGATAACCTAAAAATGATAACCTTACGAACAGTCAACATCTATATGATCAGAATTACAAAATTTTAAAAAATCCAAACCAACATAGCCAAAGAAACTTGTTTGGTATGACTGATAACCTAGAAACAAACAGTTAAAAATATCAACTACTTTTCTGGATCACAAATTCTTTGTGAAAATTTGCTTTTGAAAGCAAAATCTTTGCAGCGTATTTTTGTCTAAGCAAGCTAAGTTGAAATTCTTGTTTCTTGCTTTTCTCTGTTTTGAAGCCAGATTCCCATTTCTTTGCGCCGCTTTCCTTGTAAGCCTCCGTGTGTCTCATCACAAATACTCCACAATCAATGCTATTTTTCTTTGTTTCCCAAGCCAGCTTTAGTCTTCCAGGTTTCACAGATTCCTTTCCATTTTGCATGACCCACTGCTTTCAGGTAGGCTACAAACATATGTTTCTGTTTCAACAACAAGAATTTGTAAGTTTTATTATTTATATAGTTGACAAGCAATAGAGGGGCCAACATCTATCTTAATAATTAAGAATTTAGCAAATACCAAGTAAAATATAAACAAATAAAAATTATGTTTTACACATGTGTAAATTGTCAGTCAACATTCTATTTTACACATATGTAAAAATTCTTAGTTACACATGGTATATATACTATACAACAACTGCATTCACTTGATTGACGGTAATTACTCTCTAACTATTGAAGATGTAAATAGGACTTACCACTATCAGCATGGTATCTTTTTTATAGTATTCATCATTTTCTTGTAGACCAACAAAGCTTTTGGTTTCAGCAATGTTGTCAGTCACTTCAATTGCTAAATTTTTCAGATCGAAACATATAAGGCAGTAGTGGTTATTCTTAGCGATCGGAATTAACACCACTCTAAAATTATTTGAATCAGGTTTATCTTTCGATCCTTTTAACAACTCCTTCATGCTTGATTCAATCACATCTAGTCATCCAGCTTCATCCATTTTTTCATGTTCTAGAATACCTATACTATGTGTCGACAAAGGTATTATTATTCTAAACTATTTTCTTGGTTTAAGCTACTGTTATACAAAACGAGTAAAAATTTTTAACTTACCATCACATTTGTATCACAAAAAGTCTCTTATCTGAACCTCGGCTTCGAAATTCTTCATCATGATTCAAAACTACAGTCCAGTAGTCTATGACATTGCTTAGCAATCTCTAACCTGGTTCTAAAGATCTTAAAAGAAACTTTTTTGTCACATTTCCAGAAACACTCTCGAACACATCATCCCTGTCATAACATATCCATCGAAAAAGTATACATATAGCTTTAATATAATTACTAATATAATAACATATTCAAATAATAAAATTTGATTAAAATATATTAAGGCATACCCGAAATCAGTTTTTATTGTTGTCTTCTTGAATCCTATATCCAAATTTCACAATGTAATGTTAAAACTTGATATAACATATTCAATCAAAGTGTTTCGAATTGATAAAATGCTTACAGTTGTTGTGTTTCTAAGCCTTCCATCAAATAATCCTAGATCTTCAACTCTTCTTTGGTTAATGGTTTGCAAATATCAACTACTCTTACCAAAAACGAAGATTTTCCAGGATATGTTGGATGTTTGATTCTTTGCGGTCTTTCAGCTACATCCTCTGCATTTTGCTTTTCAGGATCCACTTCTTTGTAGTTTCTGAAAACGAAACTTGTATAGGGCTATTCCTAAACTGAAACTTGGTTGACTCGATACTATCTTATTTGAGTTGCATTTATCTTTTGTTCCATCAATATCAACCTTTTGTGTAGGAGTTTGAGCTTCGGTTTCTTTTGGTACAGTTGGTTCAAGAGGTTGATCATTTGTTGTTGTTGTTGTTGGTGGAGGTGGTGGTGTTGTTTCATCTTGTTTTTGATTGAAAAGCTTTCTAAGCTTTTCTTGTAACTTTTTACAAAAATTTTACTTCCTCCCTTTTTGGGAAGTTTGCTAACACCTTTTCTATTGCCTTCTCAAATTTGTCCTTGTTCATTTCAATCCAGTAGTAATGTGTACCAACCTCTCTTAAATGTGTCTGGTGAAAGTGATAAATGTAAAAAATATTCAAGTCATTTGTAACTTTCTGTGTTTCTGTTTTACACATGTGTAAATTCTCAGTTGAAAGTGTGTAAATAATAAAAAAACAAAAATAACTATGACTGAAATTAAACTAAAATTATTTGGAAGTAAGGCCAAATTATACATCATTTGTTGTTGATGTAGTCAAGTGATCCAATTATGATCCTTTGTTTCTAATTATCAAATTATTTATCCTATTTTACACATGTGTTTTTTGTTTTATACATGTGTATGTTTCTATTTTAAAGACTTACATGTGTAAACTAGCTAACTAACATGCTTTAAGCTTCTAACATGTGCATTTCATTTATCACTCAGTTGTGTTACATACCTCCAAGCTGTTTGGATCTGTCATGCCTGGTCCACTTTCTTCACTTTCTTCTGTTTTTGTTTTCTCTGAGTTAGTTTCTTGACTTGTCTCGGCATCAGAACTTCATTCTTCAACAAATAACCCTCTGCAATCTCCTCTTCCGAATCCCCTTGTTCAATCTCTATGTCTTCTCTCAGTTGCAGTCTTTACGCCATCCAATATTCTAGCGATGAAACTGTTCGCTCTTCATTAAGACCTTTACATGTCACACTATCTACATATACGAGTTGCAAAAAAGTTTTCAAATACTCATTACTGCTTTTATCAGAGTACAATGTTAAATATAAAATGTATAATAATGAATTTATACCTTAAATAGTTAGCGCACCACGAAAGTAGCAAGAAATGTCCCTTTGTACCTACCCTTTTACATCTTTTAATAAGGTGAACAACATATTTGCACCAATCTATCTTTGAGAAGTCCATTTCTTCATTGAGTAAGTCAACAGTTTCGGCTTTGCATAATCCATTATAATGACATTCGACCATTGTGTTAACAAACAAGACAATGAAATCAAGCTTAAACATCAAACCCTCATTATCATCTCCAAAAGCTATCTTGTCTACAATATTTTTCGCTTTAATCGTCAACTTGTCATTATGCCTTTCTTATAAGCTTTTCCAAGTTCTGTGTACTCTTTGGGTGGCTTAAGGTGTGACAAATCAAAATCACTATTTGGAATACCTAGCAATTGGTGTATCACTTCTTCATCTACCTTGATAGCAATTCTTCCAAATCTTATATCCATTTTGTTGGGATCGAAATGGTCAACCACAAAGTATACTAACTTTCCTGGGAGTGTATCGATCTTTAATGACAGAATTTTGGCAAATCCCATTTTCCGAACTATCTTTCTTTGTTTTTCAGTCAAAGCTTGTATACATTCGTACATATTTCTTGGAGACGATCTTGTTCTTATGCTGAAAAACAAAGGGTCCCTGACATTTTTTTCGTTTTTCTTTTGGTCGATCCAACATTTTTTTCATCTTCCTTTTCATCCTACCCGCTTCATCCTTGTTTTGATTTTTTTGATTTGTTTCCGTTTTTGTTTGAGCTACTTTTCTTTTTCTCTTTTTGCCTCCCTTTTCAAATCATATGTAAAACTATTTTAAACCACATTGATAAGTAATATGCATTAGTAGCAGTTTGTGTAAACATCTTAATCACTAATCATTAGTTAGATTACTCACACATGTGTAAATTGATTAATCACTCAAATTCATTACTAACCAACATATTTTACACATGTGTAAACATCTTATTTACACATGTGTAAACAATTACTTACACATGTGTAAACAAATTACTTATATATTCATTTCTCTAATTCAATGCTAACCAAGATGATTTACACATGTGTAAACAAATTACTTACACATGTGTCAATTGATTAATCACTGAAATTCATAACTAACCAAGATGATTTATACACATGTGTAAACAATATATTACTTAAACATGTGTAAACATCTTATTTACACATGTGTAAATTGATTGATCACTCAAATTCAATGCTAACCAAGATGATTTACACATGTGTAAACATATTACTTACACATATGTAAATTGATTAATCACTTAAATTCATAACTAACCAAGATGATTTATACACATGTGTAAACTTTATAATATTTTTTTATATTACATACCTTCACCTGTGGTAAGTTGGAGGTTTTTTGGCTGTTTTTCAGTAACCTTTTTCACCATTTATTTTTTTTCTATTTTAGTTCTGTTAAGACAATAGAAAGCAGTTAAAAACATGTATAAACAGCTTGCTTACACATGTGTAAACAACTTATTTACACATGTGTAGGTTTTTTAATTACACAAATTCATATGTGTAAACATCTAACTTTATCATGTGTTTTATTATAAACCTGCATATATTTGTTTATAATAAATACCTTCATGTGAGGTGCTATCTAGAAGTCTCTCTGGGCTTCTCAGTTCTTTCATCATCTCATCCATTTGTCTTCTTAAAACCACCTTCAAATTCCTTGATCTTTGTGTTGAAATCATAGAATTTAATCACAACTTTATTTTATTAGTTTAATGATATATGAAAAATGCATTTGTCATACCTAATTGTCTTTCCACTTCATCATCCATCTCTGAAAGTGTATCAACTCGATCCACATTCAATGTCAATTCAGTATCTATAACCAAATGCCGACAAAATTTATTGTTTGCTTTCAATTTGTTATTCAAAATAATTTTGTTACTTGCATATTTCTTCATTGTGATCAGAACCCTCGTCATCAAGCGTTTGATTTTGTGTTTGAAAAACTTTTTGCTTTAATCCTTAATATTCTTGGACTTTTTCGAGCTGGAAATATAGTGTATTAATATATCATTCAGTAAGTCTACAATAAATATCAGAATAGTGTTCAGGATGCTTACTTTTCATTTTTTCTTTCCAGTATACTTGCAAAAGCACTCTATTTTAGTGAAGTCATTAGTAAATATAAAGACTAAACTTAACAACAGAGCTACACGATCACATCCAAACTTAAACAACAAAATAACTCAGTAAGGAGGAAAGATTAACTTATTATACAAAAGGTTCGCAGATGGTGTATATAGTCGTGTTCATCCAGCATTTATGTTTAAACTTTAGTGAGCAGTACAAGTACACTTTTCCTATATTTGCTAGCAACAATTTCATGTAGTGAAGTAACAAGTGGAATGACATTTCTGTATAACTGGTCATTTCTATATAATTTTTTTCTACATCCCACCCTCTTCCTCCCAAATCACCCTAAAACTCTCTCTCACACCAATCCACAAGCCATAAATACTAAATCATCTTTCATCAAACCCTAAGCAAAATAACGAGCTAAAATACTATCTAAAGCACCTAAACACTTATGCCTTTTTAATCAGAGTCAACAGTAGAATTGCAACTGAAGTTATGTTTGATACAAATTACGATATCTGAAGTATATAGTTAATAATCAAGTCAAACGCATTAATCAAACCCTAAACAAAACAATGAGCTAAAATATTCATATCAAATTGAAATTACAGGACTCTACTTTTTACTATTCAACTATTTATAATCAAAGAAAGCTTTAGTACATATTAGTGAAACATAAATTATTAAAGTATTGGTTGGCCTTCTTATTTCTCAAACATCCATTGTAAACCATTTATTTGTATCAAAGGTATTTCACTTCTTACTTATTTTGATGAAATAAATATAATAATTTTATAATTTTATATTATTTAATTACAAAAACCTACTCGTATAATTAATGTAAGTAAAGTAATAAAAAAACCATATAACTCTTATTTGATGTTTAATGTATGAGAATGTTTTACTTTTTGATATAATTTTACAAGTCAATATCCGGTATTGCGCATACATGGTTCAACATTTTTGTACCTATTTTTTTGTTTAGAAACCGTGTCACAACATGCGTGTCCTAAGTCGAGTTAGTTTATCATCGTACCTTTTATGATACCAAACAAATTTTCTATTTTGAGTACATGTCTGTTGTTAACAAAGTTTATACGGGAATGACGAAGAAAAAATTTAAGGAACGTAAGATATTAAAATAATATCAAATTAACTAAAAAAAGGAAATATGATTTTGAAAAGGAAAAAGAATAATTAAAAATAGAAAAAATAATAGAGAAAATATGATTTAAGAAAAGGAAAGAAAAATGTAAATATGTTACAAGTTAAAAATACCATTGATTTGGAGCGATACACCGAAAAATGTGTTATACGGGGCGGCAGAGTTGATATGGTCGATTGATCGCCGTGAGGGTTTTGGATCAATTGATCGTCGTGAGGGTTTTGGATTGTTTGATCGAAGGGTTTTGTAAACTGAATTGCTGTGAGTGTTAGTTGTATGATTTTGGGGGATTTTTATTTTTGTAAGTTTGGATAATAATACCCCTTTATGTTTTAATTTAGTTTTCCTTCTCATTTAAACACATCTAATCTTAGCCCTTAATTTAGGATGATTTATGAATGAAAATTGTTTCTAATGTTCTCATAAATTAGGTGTTCTCAAGATAACCCTTCATATATATATATATATAATTCATGAGAAAAATTCAACACCTCTTATTGTGCAAATCCATTATTTATATTTTATATTGTTGGTATATTTCTTCTCGGTTAAAGATCATTTAAATATGAAAAAAATTATTCGTAGATATTAATTTATAGCATTAGAATGAATCGTCAATTTTTGTCCTGTTATGATTTTGTTATTGTGCTTTCCTTTCATCGTAAATTTTATGGTTTTTTTTATTATTCATAAGCGTTCAAATTAGTTATTTTTATTTTAAGTTTTTTGTTCTTGAATTTAGTTCTTCGGTTTTATTTAGCACAGTGTTTAGTGATATTTGGTGGTCACATTTGATTCTTCAAGTTTTTTTTACCTTATCGACTTTCTAATACGTGTTAGTATAAGTACAACTGCATATACGTTTTATGTTACGTGAGCAACTTGGTGTTAGAAATTCGTGTTTGATATTTTAATCGTCGCTCAGTTGCTACTTAGCATGGTTTTACACCCTCCCTACAACGTTTGTAGCATGGTTTTACGTCCTCTCGCCACAATGAGGGAGAGCAACGACTATTAATAATCAAATTAGAGTTCTAAAGGTGGCCATAAAATGGGATTGATCTTTTTTTTTATTAACATCTATGAAAAGTGTTAGGGCATTAGCGATCAATGCACGACTCGATCTTGGATTCCCTCTATTATTACTCTATTATATTTATAATCTTTCAACTAATTTTTTTAACGGCTAAATGTTACACTCTCCGGGCATTGAATCTATAACATCCTCATATCTAATCATCGAAAGAATTTTCCCTCTACCACTAGGCCAAAGCCTCAATGGCTATAATTTTCAAGTATTTCCTTACACATAATGGACGAAGAATCGACATCCTAGAAACTACCAAAGTTGACTAACGTTCTAGGAAAATTCTCAAACATTTTGGGTATGACTTTAAATGAGACAATCTTGTCGTGCACCTATTTAATTTAACTTTATACAAAATTGGCTTATTCTTCTTTCTAGACATGAGGCTACGAGAGTGTAGAAAGTATCTCTTTATAGAAGAATGTTCTAACCAAATTTTGTTTTGCATGAATTTCTCATGTTTTATAAAGATTAACAACTTTTACATATTTGATTTATTTTCATTGTAAAACTCTTTTGAATTTATAAATTTGTTTAGTAGTCATTTTTTTGTTTTGCATTCATTAAATCAATTCTAATTATTCTAATACTTTTCTAAACTTTGAGTTGTATTATAATAATTAGTTTAGCGTATAAAAGAGATAATTTTTGAGCTTTATAGTTGGGTAGTTATCTCTTGGTGATCTTAAAAACTTAATATTAACATTGTTTTCATGTATTGTATATTGAAGAAGTTGTGAAAATGATTTTGACTTGATTAATTATGCAAGTTGAACTATGGTCGACTCACGGTCCAACCATAGAATCGACTGTGGGTCTTCTGTAGTTTGTTTCTTATTTTAGTTTGGTCTTCTTAACCCACACCTACTTTCCCATTGTCTATGCGCAATTTGACCATGATGCTTATATCCTAATTTTTCTTGATTGAATTCTCTAATGCACAGTTTGACCATGATTCCTATATCTAATTTTTCTTGATTGAATTCTCTTATCGATTAATATTTTAGACATCTATTCATATAACCAGATGTCTCAACCCGGGGAGGGGGGGGGGGGGTGGTTATCTCTTGATCGTAGTGAACTCAAATCCAAGTATGATGATCTGCAAAACTAGGAAAAATTATGAGATTCGTTACGAGAAGGAGATATGAGGAGTTCATTGTTGGAAATTTGGTGGGAATGGATATTTAATGTATTTATAATTTAATGGAATTATAAATATTAATTAGAATCTTCATGTGTGAATAAAAGAGAAACTCTTGACTAGAGCTTCTTATGACATTTAATTAGTTTTATTATAGTTTTTAAATCTCTAATTAAGTGACTAATTAAGTGAAACCTTTCACTAATCCTTAACTCTTGTACAATTACTAGGCTACGTGCTTATTTTTGTGAAGATAAGAATATGGTATTGCTTGATACAAAAAGAATACTAGAAGGAGGATGAGCACTTGAAGACCAACTCGAGAGAGGAGTACTCTCTACTTGTTTTCCACCACCAGCACATCATTATTTGTTCCATAAGTTCAAACACTACAATTGCCCTATTAATCTCGGGCGCGTGAGCCATCTTCGGCAGTACATACTGCTTCGGCTGTTGTACCATGGGAAACAGTCGCGTCATATCTTTAGTAGAGACGCAAAATCTATTTTAAGGGAAGTGTATTGAACACGTGCCTCAACCAAAATCGTCAACGTTTTAGTGTGCTCTTTGTTGCAGTCAAGGAGTATTTTCAAAACTCAAGATGATGAATACTCGAGTCTAGGATGCTATCAAGTGCGCGTGAAGTACTCACCAGAGATGCAGCTTGAATCAAGATTGGTATGTATAATTATAATTTATATTTTTGTAGTTATTGCAACCGGTATTGTACTATTATATTTCCTACGAATAACGAGAGTCTGGTTATTATATATTTTATAATTATATTTTATAAAAAATTAACCTAGTTCCTACAAACTTAAAACAGATTTCGAGAGATTGTTGCTACAATCTTAAAACCTTATTTATAAGGATTTTGGGTTCATGAAAAGATTTATATTAATAAAAAACTAATAATAAATAAAATATTTTTAGATATCATGATCTTATAAATATACTTTTTTGGAAATATATATGTAGTACAACTTGTTGTGTTTGGATTTCTTGAGATTGAGATACAATCTTAAATCCTATACCGTAGTACAAAATGAATAGTTTGGTTTTGAAACGATTTTGGAATCGTTAATCTTTTCTAACTTTTGTGTTAGATCGGGTTTATTAGTGTAAACCATACATTTTTGTAAACATTTCATGTTCTAACGTGCTTGTTAGAAATGATCATATTATTTATATAATATGGTTCAAAATAAATTGAGTGTTAAAAATAAGTCTATTTTATATAAACTAATAAGCCTTATAATGATTCTTGTAATCATTTATTTCTAACATGTGTGTTAGAACGTTTATGAAAAGCGTTAGTTTGGAAGCATTTTTTTATTGTTCATTTCTAACGTGTGTGTTGAAAATGACCTTATATAGCAAGTCGAATTAACATTTTGTAGAAATGTTAATATTTCTAATGTGCGCATTAGATTTTTTTTCATTTTAACATGATATTTAGAAATGGTTAAAATACAATTTTGAAATGTTTTATGTAAACATTTTATATAAGCAATTTTTATAACATTGATTTTAATAAATATAAACATTTATATTATGCTTTGTATGGTTTAGAAATAAAAGTTCATATATTGAAGTTGATGTTTAATTGACTTCAAGAATTAAATCACCATAAAGTGATGGTTTTGGTATTTATATAAATTTAATGAAATTATAATTATTTACTAGACTCTTCATATGGAAGATAATTCTTAGTTTTATGTCAATTTATTAGTTTTTATTAATTAAATGAGACTCTTTTCACCTCATGTCTCTTGTATTAAAGTAGGCTATGTGCCTTACTTGATGAGATTGGAAAATTATAAGAGTAAGAATACAAGAATTGTATCACCATAAAGTGATGGTGTAGTTGTGTGGAATTTATCACCAACTAAAGTTGTGATTTCTAAATTCAAATGGTCATGTTTTATATATAAAAAAATGACTTAAATTTTCTAACATGTGTGTTAGAAAATATGTATCACAAATAAAATGTTAGAGATTGTAATTGTATATGGCAATGAATGGAAATGTTTTATGTAAACATTTATTGCCTATGTGTGAATTAAAAATAATGAGAAATGGTTTATTTTATAAATTTTATCCTTGAAATTTTTTTTATGTAAACGTTCGTTTCTGTAATGTGCCCATTATAACAGTTTTTTAACATGCGCGTTAGAAAACGTTTAGTACATGCGTAGTAAGACTAAACAATATAAAACCGTTTGATATCTTGGGTTTTGATTTATGTTATCATAAACTATAATTGAAGTTATGAATATTGTACATTGCAAAACTAAGGAAATATTTAAAATGATTTTTAAAATAAAGTTTGGCACAGTTTTGAGAATTCAAATGGTTTGCTACTCTTGCTAGAAGTAGCATATGTTGAACAAAGTAACAATCTCGTGAATATTATTTGATGGAAAACAACTTGGTGTTGTTGTGAACAAATTTAATTGTTCAAGTTTACTACTCAAATGTAGCCTTTGTAATAACTTGGTGTTGTTTTGAGCAAAATTGTCCAAGTTTAAAGTTTCATGATGAAATGGGGAACTTGTACTTACAAGTGCATGGAGTCTTATTGAGGGAGTACCTCAAGAATGCCATGGGACATATCTTTGAGAAGATTTCGGTCGATTATAAAGTGTTGAAGATAGAAGCACTTTGATATTTGATGTCTACATATCGTCTATGCTTTCATTTAAATCTCAAAAGTGTTTGGCACTTATGATTTAGTTTCCAATGCATTTTATTGTTTTGTGTTCAATATCTTCGGATAACACATGCATTTTTTTACAAAGAAATAAATCACTAATGTTTGTGACGTATAAATTATTTTTATGGAAAATAATTATAACGTCAACTATACATTGTTTAAAAGAATATGGTTTTAAATGGATAGTACATGAATGTATTTGGACATAAACAACTTGAGAGTTGTTGCATTGACTAAAAGTTAAAGACAAAACATCAAATGTATAACCACATCATGAGAGAATAATGAAAGAACGCACCAAGTGTATTGAGATAAAATACATAAACGAGATCAATGTTGACATATTTCGTTAGAAGTGATTGGAAAATTCACAAGTGTGAATTCTAACATATGAAAGAAAAAGTACTATATGTTATTGTATACCTTTGATAAATCTTGCGAGATTTGTTTCGGGTGATCTGTACGTAGATACGCCTACCACTTGATTATTGTTAGAACTATATGGAGATTTTATATTCGTTTGGGAGAGCATCCTAAATATTCATATCTCCTAGTGAATAACAATAGATGTGTACAAATCACTTATGGCAAAATTATGAATGCCATGTTGTTGAGTGTCGATCTAGTTGACTCTATCTCACACATAATAGTGATTTTAGACGAGGAACATTCATCTCGTCAGTGATGAATGTGCTCGCCAAGTGACTTGGATTAAGACTTATGTTTAAGTCCTTATGAGTCAATGATAAAGCGTTGGAGATCAAAGGTAAACAAGTTATGTTCCTTAATTGAATGATATAAATTAGCTATGTGCTATATACAATAATTTGTAGACCTTCCTAAATATTGATGTTTAGGATTATGAATAAGTCTCATTATTTTCTCTTAACAAGGGATGAATGTTACAAAGTGATATTATGATATCCTTAAGGCTGTGAAGAATCAGAATGATGCATCTTCTGTTCACATGCTAAAGTATTGTAGTCTAAAGCATGCTAGACTAGTACTTGGTTAATTATGGGTCTTGACAAAGACTAATTAACTCTAAACATTCAAATGTTTATGAACAAAAAGAATTTGTGTATAGACAAAGTTGAGGGAGAATTTTCTTTCATTATAAGGAAAGACATGTAACTTTTGAAGAGTTTGTTCGAAAAGCTAATGACGAGAATTCATTGTCTAGGCTTATTCTAGATGTTAAATTAGAATTATTCTAAGTTGGTGACAAACTTATGACAATGGCATGTGTTGCTTTGGTCAGCTCGGAAGCTTATGTAAGATAATGCAATATGAGTTGAATTCACTGATACAATGAGGTTGATCTTGTTCAATCGTTGTGTATAAATGTCGTCATAAGTGAAGTTACGGAAATGTTGATCAAATGGCAAGAAATGTGGGGGAGGATCCATTTAGAAACAACCTATAAGGGTATGTAGAAATGGTTTTCATTACCCCATTTGGATGATATCCTATAACACTTAAATGTGGGGGGTGTCTTGCATTTGTATCATAAAAGTTTGGCAATAAGGATTTTGTAATCCAATCTAACATTGCAAACAGATGACTAAGTGGAGGACACAAAGGTCGTAGTGCATAATGGAGATGTGTTTGCCTTAACTGATATGATTATCTTAGAAAGACATATATGATTCAGATGGCCCTAAGGTTATAGTATTAGAAGTTGACAATAGGCAAATTAACTTGCGAGTAAGAACACATCATGACAACTCATCTCAAATAAGTAAAGTTATTTGTTGTGACTAGACAAAGTCAAAGATAATGTTATGGATCCAACAACCTGAAGGTTTATTAGAGATCAAGTTGTGGAATGAGATTAAAGCCTATTAAAAAGAGTATGTGAAGGAAACCTAACTTAGTTGATTGGAGATCCCAAGATCTAAGTTCAATAGGACAACTAACTCATATGCCTAAGGGTGGTCATTGTGGGGACATAAATGATATGCATAAGCTAGTATATATGGTTATACATACCCCCAAAGTATTAAAGGGTGTTTAAATACGTCCTAGTCTATTCCTATGATATTCAATGACAAAGAGTGAGGCTAAGCATAATATATGGTCAATGACTTGGATAAATCACGATAACCACAACGCTTTTAATGATCTAAGGAGAATCACCTATGTTAGAGAGAAGTGGGGTCGCTTCGAATAGAATTGAGGGCACAATTCCTAGAGCTCTCGCAGAACCAGGAAAGTGTTCCACGACCATTATTGGACACGACTATGAGGAGATGACCCGACTAAGGAGAGTATTGTGTGAAGTGTATTGTCATCTACACAAACGGCAGACGAGTTCAAAGACATCGATGTCTACTCAGAGCTAGTGGGCTAAGTGCATTTCATGAGCGAAGGTTCGAAGGGTAACACCTACTATCGTATGCAAAACTCAACTGTCGAGGTTCCATTGGAAATTTTTGTGTTTTGAATAATCTCCAATAATGTGGATGGTTGTTGGAAATTTGGTTAATGGATATTTAATATATTTATAATTAATGAAATTATAAATATTAATTAGACTCTTCATGTGGTGAATAAAAGAGAAACTCTTGAGTAGAGCTTCTTATGACATTTAATTAGTTTTATTAGAGTTTTTAAGTCTCTAATTAAGTGACTAATTAAGTGAAACCTTTCACTAATCCTTAACTCTTTGTGAAGATAAGAATATGGTATTGCTTGATACAAAAAGAATACTAGAAGGAGGATGAACACTTGAAGACCAACTAGAGAGAGGAGTACTCTCTACTTGTTTTCCACCACCATCACATCCTTATTTGTTCCATAAGTTCTAACACTACAATTACCCTGTGTAACATCGGGCGCGTGAGCCATCTTCGGCAGTACATACTGCTTCATCTGTTGTACCTTGGAAAATAGTCGCGTCATCCTTAGTAAAGGCGTGAAATCTGTTTTAAGGGAAGCGTGTTGAACACGTTCCTCAACCAAAATCGACAACGTTTTAGTGTGCTCTTTGTTGCAGTCAAGGAGTATTTTCAAAGCTCAAGATGATGAATACTCGAGTCTAGGATACTATCAAGTGCGCGTGAAAGACCCACCAGAGATGCGACTTGAATCAAGATTGGTATATATAATTATATTTTATATGTTTTTAGTTATTGCAACCGGTATTGTACTATGATATTTCCTACGAAAATGAGAGTCTCGTTATTATATATTTTATAATTATATTTTATAAAAAATAAACCTAGTTCCTACATTCATCTCGTAACCATCCTTCGGCGTGTAAGTATTGTACCCTCTAAAGAAAAAACAAAGTATAAAGTGAGAGTGCATAGAGTAAGGTGAAGATGAACCCCTTAAACCTTTGGAGAAGTGTGGTAATTATAGCCGACATGTTAGAGAAGAAAGGAGGCCAATTGGTCGAGGTGTCATTATCAAGAAATATCCATTTGCTCCCCCTATCGTGGCAGTTAGTGCCCATAGAGGTGGGAGTACGTCTGCGACCTGTGATTGGCTATACATCACTTTCGAGTCGGTATCTATACCCCTTCCCCACACTTGTTACGCGTGCGGGGCATGTAGTTTGATTACTCAACCTTGTTAGTTCGATAAAATAAATAAATAATATCTAAAACAATCTAAAATATAAATAAAATAAACAAAGGAACAAATAAATAAATAATCAAACAAAAGTATATACAAACAAATGAAAAAATAAACAACTATGAACCACCAGTAAAGAAGTGACTCGGATCGTTCCAAAAGCTCGCCACATCCCCGACAACGACACCAAAAACTTGACATGTGCGTATATACATATTACAATGAACTTTACACACGAACTCGGTTTTAATATTGATAAAAATGATTTATAGCATAACATTAAAACACACACAAAAGGACAAGTGTACTTATCATATATGTAGTAAAGTATAAGTAAGAACTAGATGTCGATCCATGGACGCGGGCAGATGCATGAGTACTAAACCGTTGTTACTTACCCGTATAAAGATAGGTGAATGAAGTTTTTAACTAAACTATATTTAAAACATAAAAGACTCCAAAAAAATGTATATATTATCTTGTTTTACAAACAACCTAAGCATGTTAACTAAGTCAGAAATGTCACAAAGGCACTTGATCAATCTTGCAATTATATAGACAATTAGTATCCCTTTCGAGAATCCTAACATGACAATCCTTCGGAAAGCTAACATGATAGACACACTTTAGCCACCTAAAATTGTTCCTTAGTGTGCTATTAATATATTTTCATGTAAATCTTCAAAAGATAAGTTAGTCATACATTAAGAGTTTTCTAACCTCATTTAATCAAGGAAAGTAATATCATAACACAATACAAGCACTGAGACAAGCATAAAGTAGATCATATCACAAACTATTCCATTTTATAAACCTTGAAAACAAATCTACTAAGATAGTAATTTCAACGAAAACCACTAAACAAAGATCAAAAACCGTATCAAGAATTTGTAACAACACCATCTAACCCTTTAAGGTCCTTACATGCAAGAAATTACTCTTGATTAACATTTGATTTATGTTTATTAAACCAATACCCATTTCTAGGTTCATGGTGTAAACATATTAACAAGTTAATAGCTTACTCACAAGTGCCTAATCAAGGGTTTTTCAACATATCCCAACTAAACATTCTTTAATCATCCAAGATAACCAAATATAATCAAGAATCCAACATCAATGAAAGAAGTTTCCCATATGATCATCAAGACTTAAACATGAAAAGTACCAAAGTTTTATACAAAGAAGATTAACATACTAATGTTTGTTCATAAAACAAGTAAACTAGTGTTTTTGCCCTAAGGCTACAACAATATAGAATACATAAATTCAATGCTTGAAATACAACCAAAATCATGGAAAGAACAAGGATTCAAACCATAAGCAAGCAAGGATTAGATGGATTGGATGATAAATAGGCTTCTTTGCAACTAGGAAACTTGAATCCGACCCAAGCAGGCTGTTTCCGGATCCCCAAAATCGCCCAAAAGCTTGTAAAAATATCCAATAATTGATCAAAATGTGTCTGCTCTGTTTTATACAACTTTTGAAAAGTGCACGACTATGCGCTTAAAGTACACGACCGTGCACTGTACAAGTTAAATCATGACGTCAGCTGTAGGGTATAGGTTGAGCAAGTGGCTGATTTGGCGGCAAAGTGCGCACACGGCCGTGCACAAAAAGTGCACGGTCGTGCATGTCCGAGAAAATGGATGCCGGTTGGTCGCACAGGATGTGCTTCCGAGGATCAGAGGGCGCACGGGGGTGCAACCTAGATGCACGGCTGTGCATGTCCGAGAAATCAGTTGGACTGCCCTTGTCGCGAGTCTGCACAAGGAACGCACGGCCGTGCATGACCCGTGTCTTCTGCAGATTGTTTAGTTTTCATCCAAAATGCCCGGAAACTCTTCGTTTTCTTCAAATTTTCCCGTGAAATGTCGTTTTAGACCTGAAAACCCAAAAGTACATGATTAAGAACCTAAATATCAAATTTGTAGTAAAAACGCGTAAAACAAGAGTAAAATGAGGAACTAAACATGTATAAACTTGGAAGATCTTCAAATTGTTCTTCATCCTTTCTAGATTTTTCTTCAAAGTTCACAGAAAATACCATAAATCCTTCCGCAGATATGTCTACATCCTCATAGATTGAAGATGGCAAGAAAGAAAGGGAAGAAGGCCCCACCTCTATCCGCATCCTAGATAAAAATTAATTGGAAATATGATCAATTCTGATTTTAAAACAATAATTTGAAACAAGATTCACACTTGGATCAAATTCATAAGACCTAGGGTTCCTACACGTTTTAGTTGTAACATAAGAAATCACGAATTGGTGTTAAGGGGTTTAGTGTTTCAAGGCTTAGGCCCCAATAGCTATTAACATCACAAGATGAACTAAGATGCAATTCGTTACTCAAGAACATGTAAACCCTAATTTATATCAAAGCATAATTGAACGAATTCATTTCACGAAGCCAAATGTGCAAGTGTATTTTGACAATCTTTGAATCCAAAACAAGATCAACACAATTAATATTGATATTCAAACATTCAAATGAGATCAACAAAAATTAACAATCAAACACACTGTTTAAGAACCATAAAAATTTTACAAAATTTACATAAGGGTGAAACCCTAGGTGATTAGCCTCTCATGATGTTGGAAACTTGGAATTCAGATGTTGATTGTGAAGGAAATGCCACAATTCGAATTTATTAAAAAAATAATGAAACCCAGAAATCTACGTCATGTGACCCAATTGCATCGTTGACCATCGCTGTGGCGTCGGCGTTGCAGCACATTAGAGTTAGCAACACGATTACCACCTTCGATGGTCATCCTTGCTGTTTACGTACTCATACAACACAACTAGACATTGACGACACCGAAGCATTGCGTCTTGACGCCCCTTTTCCCATTTTTGCGTATTTCTTCGTTTTGTTCACATGGCTCCTCCTAGCTTCAATCCAATGATCCGTTAAGTTCCCGAAATGCTCCTTAAACTCATATAGACCTTCAAAATACGAACCATATCAAATTAGATAATTCAAGACTCGGTTAAGCTCCTGAAATGCTCCTTAAACTCAACCACACGTCATATATATAAACTATTATGCTTTGTATGTTCGAGCGTTCTTTATGTACCCTTTTTGTAGGTTATCGAGGATAAGGGTCCGCGTGGAGGAGGTAAGTGACATGTTCGTTCATCGCCTTTGTCTTTTCTACACCAATACCCCGTCTTCTTTAAACGATTGGCTCTATGGATTTGAAGGTTCTTAACTTATGCTCTTCCAGGTCGCCGGGGACTTCGATCATGTCTGTGACACTTGTGGATTATCCATTTTCTATAACCTGATCTATTTTCGTCTTTTTATAACCCCATGTTGTAAGTCCCAAAAACGGACCAAACAATGATATCAAACAAACACCAAGGATGGGTGGATTCCAAACTTGGTGTGATTCAAGAATGAATACGAAGAACACTGAAAATAACTTTCAAACTTGCACATGATTCTATTACAAGTTCTACACAACCAAAATCGCAGCCTTTCTCTATTTCTAGAATTCTTTGTAACTTCAAGGCTTAAACGCTAGTTTGTGAAAGTAACTAGTATATATACGTAGACAAGCCCATTCCCCACATGGGCTCCCTTTGGGCCTGCATGGCCACATGGCCTTAGGCATGTCCCAAATGACCTATAAAGGTCCAAACCTAATATAAACTAACCCGGTAAAGCCCAGTTTGAAACCATAGCCCCTTGCGTATGTTTGATGCATCACTTTCACACTTTTAGGGCCTAACAGATGCGTTATCTATTAAATAAATTTAAGAAATTTCTATATTATCTTGATTGTTTTGAGATTTGTATTATGTCAAATATTAATTCTTAGTTTATACATGTTTTATACGCGTAAACATACTTTTGCTAAAGTTGACTAAACAGGGCGATTATGGGGTAGGGGTTAATAGTGTGAAAAAACATACATTTTGGAAACTGGTCCGCCTGCGCGTTGTGGGGAAACTAGTTGGTTCCCACGCGATGCGCAGGAACCAATTATTAGCCAGTCAAGTTTCACAATCTAAACATTTCAGGAGCCATTAAATGCACTTAAAACTTGTTTTCAGTTTCTAAACGTTTCCTATGTACGTGGTCTTGATTCCAAGTGTATTCTATGCATCAATTGCACCATAATTACCATCTTTATGACCCTCATCAAGATCCATTATTCACATTCAACCACAAAATCAAATCATGAATTTTTATTAGAAATTGAAACCCAAAACACTCTCCTATTACCATTTCTAAGTTCTCTAGTCGAAACCCTTCTCCAAAAAATCCAAATTCTCTGTCAGTTTTGAAGATCGAGATTCTAGGCTTCGTAACTTCAAACCTTCGATTCAAACTCGTTTTTCATCCGATCGAGGTAATTCTTGAGCCTAACTTGCTGCATTTTTTGTCCTCTAAAAAGGCTATCTATCTGCTTCTGTTGATAGAAGGTGATTATAGTTTGGTTAGAAATTTATAGTTATAGGGTTCTTAGTCATTTAGGGATTTTTATGTTTTTACAAATTAACCTATTTTATATTAATCTTAGACTTAATATTTGATTAAATCACACTAGTTATATTGTTAATCTTGTTTATATAATATCCTAGAATTTATTCCTTATAATCTAGAGATTTATCATTGTATGTTATTATTTTTATGCTATAGAATTCATAATTATCATTTTTGTTATTTTTAGTTTTCAGATTAATGTTAAGAATTATAAATATAATTTTACTAAGTTAATTGTAGACTCTACAATACTAAATGTATAATTTATGCAAAATATATATAATACTAAAACTTGTGCATTATTAATCTATATTATGCACTTTAGATTTTTGGATGATTTAGACTTAATATTATATAATCTTAGACTTTATTACTAAATATTATTCTATAAATTATTTGGTGTGACATCCATCTCAAAACCAAGTAAACCCTAATCGATACATATGGCTTATACACTTGGTCATGCCTCAGACGAATCCGAGGGCATGTTATAGTTAACATACGAATGTTAGTAATTAACATGTGTGTGTGTGTCACACCCCGACCCGCAGCGGAATAAGAGTTCGGGGCATTATTGAGTTATCACCAAAGCTCATGATATTTACTAATATGTTTCTATTCATTTAAGTCAAAATTACATTCTCAATAATCCAAACATGTTCATACAAATACAAGGAAAAATAATCAACTAAACAATCTAAGCTCTAAACCAGTTTATTCTTCTAAGCCAATCCTATGTGTTTCTTGCTGCAGCTGGATCACCTGTATCATGTGTAAAAATGGGGGTTTTTGGGTCAACATAAGTTGGCGAGTGAACCTTGTTAGATAAACATTTATTATTGATTTCTTGTTATCTTTATCAAGGAAAAATTGTGCAATTAGTCATATATGAGCAAATGTAAATAATCATACAATAACAATAACAACCACAAACTATAACATACAATAACATACAATAACATACAATAACATATCAACTTGCATGAATATATAACATGAATGAAACTGTATATGTTGGCAACGTCACATTCACGCTCATAATGTAATGGGGAACGGACGGCCTATGATGAATGTCTGTGCGATCAAGGCTCAATCAAACGGAGCCGATCGTATGTTGGCAACGCCAGGTTCACGCTCATAATGTAATGGGGAACAGCTCAACGCTCATAATGTAATGGGGAGCGGCGGCCTATGATATTGCATGTACTGAAAATTATAAATTAAATCTAAACCATAACCACACAAACAGTTGATACAAGCTGAATACACATTTGTTCATGGATATGATGTATGCACAATGATTTAAATATAATAAATGGTAAGACACATGATACACCCCAAAAACGTGATTAAAACGGGGAATTTGTAGAGATTCACTCACATTGGGTGCGTTCGGTTGGAGATGATGAGATGCGCACGAGTTTGAAGGATTAATCAACGAGGATTAACTAACCTAAATAATAACGGAAGGTATAGAAAATGAGTGGATTTTATTAATAATTTTAATAGGATTTTTAGATATATTTTTGTGAGTTTAAGGCTATTTCCTATCTTTAACAACATTATTTTTAAGTATTTTTAATTGATTTTTAAATTAAATTAAATAAATAAAAATATAAAAAAATGTTGACTTTTGCGTTGACCATTGACCGTTGACTGTTTGACTGTGACTGTGGACTGTTTGACCGGTTCTATTGTGTGTATGTATGCGCCGGGCAGGACTCGAACCCGAGACCTCCGTTCGCGTGCACGCAGCTCTACCAACTGAGCTACGTGTCTAACCCGAAATAATTCTGTTTTTAATTATATTTATATACTATTTTAGTTTATTCAAAATTCTTTTATTTTCAAAAAGGTTTTTAATCATCGAACCGGAGTGTGCAACAGGTCTCGAACCCGGGACCTGTGGGTTAGTGTTGCACACAGTCCACCGCTGGACTGTGTGTCTAACCTGGTTAATATACCGATTTTTATTATACTTAACATCTTCCGTGAGTTAATCCGGTTTAGTTAGAAAAATAAAACATCTTTATTACAGAGCATACGTGTGTGTCAAGGATCGAACTCGCGGCGTGTGATATATGTGCGCACACAGTCCACCGCTGGACTGTGTGTCTAACCCGAGATAATATCCAATTTATAATAAACTTATAAACAACCTAACTTCGTCTTCTTCATTACAAAAACACTGACTACGATTACTCTACTGATTCTTGATTAATTCGATTGACAAACATTCAGATGACTAAAATGAAATGGCAGAGAAGATTTCGGAAGTAAACATACCGGAGAAACGATCTATCTCAGAATTCCGGCGAAGTCGTCGGCTCTGTTTTTACGGATTTCGTGAGCGGACAGATTATCAATTTTCATTAGCTAAATGCGGAATTGAAGCACTGAACAAGAATTACCAGAAGGTTTAAAAGACTATACCGTTTCACAGCGAGAATTGGGAACTTTCAGAAGTTTTCCGGCGAGAGTTAATTATCCGATTTCGTCGTCTGAAAGTGATTCTGATTGAAGGGTTTGAGTTAGCAAAAACTTAACAACTGATAGACGATGAAAGAATTAAGAGACTTACTGATTTGATGGAAAACACGGTTTTCCGGCGAAAGTCCTGCGAGTTCAAATAGCTTTTCCGACGAACTGAAAGTAGTGCGAAAGTGAAATTTGAAGGTCTGCAGATGAGTTTGAGTCGCGAGAGGGGACTATGATTGGAGTAAATCAGGAAATGCAGATTTTCGGTTATTAAAACCGATCAACTCATGAATTCAAGTCCATTCAAGACTAAATTGATTAAAATTGTCGGTGTATCGGTTATTGACAGCAAACCGCGAACACTCAAACGTTTTTGGACGTTTGGAAATCGATTTCGGTTACAGTTGGCGTAAACCGGTTGATTCATGGTTGAACATAAGATTTAATTGATTCCTAGATCTAACAGAAAACATCAAGTGGCGGAGTGGTTATAAGTGTGCGTGTTAAGTCGTTGAGCTCTTTCCGGCTGACCCGGGTTCGAGTCCCGGCAGCCTGTTTTTCATTTTATTTATTTTGTTTTTACTTTTTATCAATTATAACTTTTATATTCTAGTTTGTTTATTAATTATGCATCATTAAAAATTAAAATCAACATAAATACGCAACGAAACATTCATAACTCGATATTTGATTACAAACGAAGCGGGTTTGGAAAACCCGTTTTCGACAAATGTTACAGTATCCCCTACTTTTAGGAATTTTGTCCCGAAATTTAAGTAGTAGTAGGAAAAAGATGCGGGTATTTTTCGCGCATTGAGTCTTCACGTTCCCAAGTAAACTCAGGTCCCCGTTTCGACTCCCAGCGTACCCTAACAATTGGAATGCGCCTTCGTCGTAGACGTTTTTCTCTGAAGTCCATGATCTCTACTGGTCTTTCAATAAAATGCATAGATTCATCAATCTGAATATCTTCCAGAGGAATATGGAGGTTCTCATCAGCGAGGCACTTCTTCAAGTTTGATACGTGGAATGTGGGGTGAATTCTGTTGAGTTCTTCTGGTAGATCAAGCTTGTATGCTACAGGTCCTACTCTTTCGAGTATCTTGAAAGGTCCTACGTAGCGTGGTGCTAGCTTGCCTTTTTGACCAAAACGAACTACTCCCTTCCACGGTGATACTTTTAAAAGTACATGATCACCAATGTTAAACTCCAAAGGCTTTCGTCGTTTATCTGCATAACTCTTTTGACGACTTTGAGCCGCTAGAAGATTGTTTCGAATTTGATGGATCTTGTCTGTGGTTTCTTGAATCAATTCTGGACCGGTGATTTGAGCTTCCCCAATTTCGTGCCAACATACTGGAGATCGGCACTTATGACCATATAAGGCTTCAAAAGGTGCCATGTCGATACTTGAATGATAGCTGTTGTTGTACTAAAATTCAACTAATGGTAAATGAGCGTCCCAATTTCCCTTGAAGTCTTACACATGCTCGAAGCATATCTTCAAGAGTTTGAA
This sequence comes from Scalesia atractyloides, assembly GCA_947069175.1. Classification (NCBI taxonomy): domain Eukaryota; kingdom Viridiplantae; phylum Streptophyta; class Magnoliopsida; order Asterales; family Asteraceae; genus Scalesia; species Scalesia atractyloides. Next base: position 59,431,459 of record CAMTDV010000022.1, on the reverse strand, counting down.
TGGTGCGTTCAGATTGTCCATCAGTTTGAGGATGATAAGCGGTACTGAGGTCTAATCGTGTACCCAACGCGGCTTGTACGGCCTGCCATGTTCGTGAAGTGAAACGACCATCACGATCTGAAATAATGCTTAACGGTACACCATGTCGGTTTACGATTTCGCTGATGTAGATACGAGCTAGCTTCTCGTTCTTGAAATCTTCGCGGATTGGAATAAAGTGAGCTGATTTTGTAAGACGATCAATGATTACCCATATAGTGTCATACCCACCAGAAGTGCGAGGTAACCCGGTAATGAAGTCCACGGTTAGTTTTCCCACTTCCATACAGGTATTTCAGGTTGGACCAGAAGTCCTGAGGGTCTTTGATGTTCAGCTTTTACCTTGGAACATGTAAGGCACTTGGAAACAAAAACAGCAATATCCATTGGGAGGTGTATCGAAGGTCTTGATACATCTTGTCGGCTCCTGGGTGTATAGAGTATCGTGTTTTGTGTGCCTCATTCATAAGGAATTCACGAAGGTTGTTGTGGTCAGGAATCCATATGCGATCTAGATAGTACAGAATACCGTCAGATTTTGTTTCAATTTTAAGTTCAGCTCCACAGGACAGCTTCTTTCGTACGTCGTCTTCTGTTATTGACACATGTTGGGCTTCTCGAATTTGATCTTTGATGTCGGTTATGATTTGTGAACATAGAAGATGAATGGAGTTCGCATAACCCTTTCGACTGAGTGCATCAGCCACCACATTTGCCTTGCTAGGGTGATACCGAATTTCACAGTCGTAGTCATTTAGAAGTTCGACCCATCTTCGTTGCCTCATGTTTAATTCCTTTTGGTTGAAGATATGTTGAAGACTCTTGTGGTCAGTGTATATTTCACACTTAGTACCGTAGAGATAATGTCTCCATATCTTAAGAGCGAACACAATGGCTCCAAGTTCTAGGTCGTGGGTGGTGTAGTTCTTCTCATGAGTTTTGAGTTGTCTAGAAGCATAAGCTATCACCTTTCCTCTTTGCATTAGAACACAACCTAGTCCTTGCCCTGACGCGTCGCAATAAACCACGAAGTCATCACAACCTTCAGGAAGAGTGAGGATTGGTGCATCACAGTGTTTTTGTTTAAGGGTTTGGAAGGCTTCTTCTTGTTTGGGTCCCCATATGAAGGCTTTTCCTTTATGAGTTAAAGCCGTGAGTGGTACAGCAATGCGGGAGAAATTTGAAATGAAACGGCGATAATAACCAGCCAAACCAAGGAATGATCTTACTTCGGTTGGTGTACGTGGCGCTTGCCATTCTTGTACTGCTTTGATCTTTGAGGGGTCGACATGTATTCCCTTGTCATTAACAACATGTCCAAGGAATTGTACCTCTTTTAACCAGAATTCGCATTTGGAGAATTTGGCGTAAAGCTTTTCATTCTCTAAGAGTGTAAGGATGAGTCGAAGGTGCCGTTCATGATCAGACTTAGACTTTGAATAAATGAGGATGTCGTCAATGAAGACTATAACAAAACGACCGAGATAGGGTTTGCAGACTCTGTTCATTAGATCCATGAAGACAGCTGGAGCGTTGGTTAAACCAAATGGCATGACCATGAATTCATAATGACCATAACGAGTTCGAAAAGCGGTCTTTGGGACGTCTTCTTCATGTACTCTAAGTTGATGATAACCAGAACGAAGGTCGATTTTTGAAAAACAGTTGGCGCCTTGAAGTTGGTCAAGAAGATCATCAATGCGAGGTAATGGATAGCGGTTCTTGATCGTTAACTTGTTGAGTTCTCTGTAGTCGATGCACATGCGAAACGTTCCATCTTTCTTCTTCACAAAAGGACAGGTGCACCCCAAGGCGAGGAGCTAGGACGTATGAATCCTTTGTCAGTCAACTCTTGCAATTGACTGGCTAGCTCTTGCATTTCAGAGGGGGCTAACCTATAAGGATACTTTGCAACTGGTGTAGCACCAGGTATAAGATCAATGCGGAATTCGACTTCTCTCAAGGGAGGAAGTCCTGAAATGTCGTTAGGAAAAACTTGCGGAAAATCTTTTACTACTGGGTGTCTTCGAGTTTCTTCTCCATGGTTCCCTTTTTGACTACATCAGTTAAAAATGCGACATAATTCTTGCGAAGATATTTTTGGGCTTGAAGACAGGACATTAATCTGAGCCCTTTCGATGGGGTTTCTCCAAAGATTCGAAGAGTCTGACCGTTTGAAAGAGGAATGCGTATAAACTTTTCGCGGCATACAACTTTAGCCTGATGTTGGCTGAGCCAGTCCATACCAATTATAATGTCAAAGCTTCCCAACTTCATAGGAATGAGATCAACTGGAAAATCGTAGTCGTTTAAGGTGAGAGTACAATTTCGTATAATAGAGTTTAATGAGATCGGTTTCCCGTCAGCAACTTCTACTGTTATGGATTCCATGAGCTTATCACGAATTTGGTTTACGATGGGTTCAAACTCTAAGGACACAAAACTTTTATCCGCGCCAGTATCAAACAACATGGATGCATAACTACCGTTGATAAGAAACGTACCGTTAACCACATTGCTGTCAGCTCTAGCCTGATTAGCATTGATGTTGAAAGCTCTTCCTCTTGCAGGTGGAGGAGCTTGGTTAGCTTGATTCACCGGATTGGCTTGGGCTTGAGCATGTATAATGTTCACTAAACGTGGACAAGTGTTTCTAAAGTGGCTTGGATCTCCACAATTGTAGCAAGCCCGCATAGGTTGCACCATGGGATAGTTGGGTTGGTAGTATGATTGGGCTAAATGTTGGGTAGGTGGTAGTAGTAGGGGTTGTTGGGCTTGACCCATTATTTGTTGGTGGGTTTGGGTTGAAGGCTGGTGGCGGTTCGTTCGCTGAGGTATGCGACAGGTTTAAACAGTATGACCTGCGCGACCACAGCCGGTGCAATGTTGGCAGGGATGATCAGGAAAGTGATGGTATTGGCAACGGTTGCATTTTGGTAATGGGCCAGAGTATGGCCTTTTATATGGTGCAGGTGAGGGGGCAACTTTGGTAATGGGTGCAGCAGGGATAGGGAAATTGGTTTGTGTGACAGCGAAGTTTCTGGTGTTATGTTTCCTCTTGTTAGCAAACTTAGAGGAGGAGGTGAAATGGTTTGAAGTTTGGCCCTCAACGAGGGCTTTCTTTTTCTCCTCTTTAAATTTACCGTTGTGAATTCGATTCTCGGTCAGTTCAGTAGCTAGTTCCATAGCAGCTTCAAGTGTTGCTGGCGAAGTGCTGAGAACTGAATCTTGAATTTTCGAGGGAAGACCTCGAATATAATGCTCGACTAAACGGTAAACTGGGGTGAACAAGTTAGGGACCATCTGGTTCAACTCTAAAAACCTCTTGTTGTAGGAAGTATGATCTCCCTCCTTGTGCTTCAATGAATGAAATTCGTCCTCTAACTTTTTAATCTCACTTCTAGGACAGAATCGTCTCGTCATGATTTCCCTTAACTCCTCCCACGTTAAGGCCATTGCATCTTCGATTCCCCTCTTACCCTTTTCAGTATTCCACCAGGTAAGAGCTACCCCAAATAGTCTCCCGGTTGCGTATCGTACCTTGCGATCCTCGGGACAATCGCAGTTGAGGAAGGTGTTTTCCATTTCCTCAAACCAGTGGAGGAGAGTAGTGACACCTTCGGTCCCTTCAAATTTAGGAGGATCGCAAGACTTGAAATGTTTATATGAGCACTTTTTGGTAGGAGGGTTGCCGATGTTCTAGTCTTCTTGCTGGGGAGTATTGGTGGGATTTGTGGCGAGAGCTTGTTGTACTTGAACCACAATGTCAGGAAGCACCGCGGCCATTTGTTTTGCGATTTGAGTGGCCAAGCATTCGTGAGACCTTCCTGATCTTCTACCCCCTCGTTGTTGTCTAGCCGACATCTACAGGAACATACATAAGAAGATTGTGAGTTTATGGAGTCTTTTTAGGTGTCATGTGTCCTAAAGAAAATGAAAATAACATAAATATCAATAATGCAACTACATCCATAGGATGTCTTGGGTTTGCTCATGTTGCGCCTCAAATGTCCCCCATACCTTCACCTGTATAGTCATGTGGGCCCCCATGACTATTGGCTTGGTAGGATTCACATTAGTATTGGCGGTTTAACACTCGCATTACCCGAATGAAAACCACGAAATATGTTTACGAGATGTATGGTCGGAATGTGTCCAGGTGTAGACACAATGAAAACTCAAAGTGGGGTTAGCTCACACGACGTTTGGTATAGCATGCTTTGGCCTAATAGGTACTTCGTACTCTCATGTTAGTCCCCAGGTAGGCAAACTGGTCCTTTATTTTGGATTTATACGAATGCCAGCCTAGACAGGACGTTCCGACTACCGGTACTTGTACCCTTCCAGTTACTACATGCCCGTCATGAGAACTCACTTTGATGTGATTTGAAAATACAAAAATCATTGAAAAAAAACAATCATGAAAATGATGTGATGTGTGCTTTCATGGATATGATATGTTATGAGAATATTATTCATGATATGCATTATATAATAATATGTACTAATGAACATGCTTTCATAACATTGAATGTAACATTAAACATATAAACATCATGAATTTTGCATGTAACACACAAAAATCTTAAAAATTTCTAATCAACTATAGTATAGGCTGTAAGGGTCTAATAACCTATCCTATATCCCTATAGTCATGGCTCTGATACCAATCTGTCACACCCCGGCCCGCAGCGGAATAAGAGTCGGGGCATAATTGGGTTATCACCAAAGCTCATGATATTTACTAATATGTTTCATATTCATTTAAGTCAAAATTACATTCTCAATAATCCAAACATGTTCATACAAATACAAGGACAAATAATCAACTAAACAATCTAAGCTCTAAACCAGTTTATTCTTCTAAGCCAATCCTATGTGTTTCTTGCTGCAGCTGGATCACCTGTATCATGTGTAAAAATGGGGGTTTTTGGGTCAACATAAGTTGGCGAGTGAACCTTGTTAGATAAACATTTATTATTGATTTCTTGTTATCTTTATCAAGGAAAAATTGTGCAATAGTCATATATGAGCAAATGTAAATAATCATACAATAACAATAACAACCACAAACTATAACATACAATAACATACAATAACATATCAACTTGCATGAATATATAACATGAATGAAACTGTATATGTTGGCAACGTCACGTTCACGCTCATAATGTAATGGGGAACGGACGGCCTATGATGAATGTCTGTGCGATCAAGGCTCAATCAAACGGAGCCGATCGTATGTTGGCAACGCCCGGTTCACGCTCATAATGTAATGGGGAACAGCTCAACGCTCATAATGTAATGGGGAGCGGCGCCTATGATATTGCATGTACTGAAAATAATAAATTAAATCTAAACCATAACCACACAAACAGTTGATACAAGCTGAATACACATTTGTTCATGGATATGATGTATGCACAATGATTTAAATATAATAAATGGTAAAACACATGATACACCCCAAAAACGTGATTAAAACGGGGAATTTGTAGAGATTCACTGACATTGGGTGCGTTCGGTTGGAGATGATGAGATGCGCACGAGTTTGAAGGATTGATCAACGAGGATTAACTAACCTAAATAATAACGGAAGGTATAGAAAATGAGTGGATTTTATTACTAATTTTAATAGGATTTTTAGATATATTTTTGTGAGTTTAAGGCTATTTCCTATCTTTAACAACATTATTTTTAAGTATTTTTAATTGATTTTTAAATTAAATTAAATAAATAAAAATATAAAAAAATGTTGACTTTTGCGTTGACCATTGACTGTTTGACTGTGACTGTGGACTGTTTGACCGGTTCTATTGTGTGTATGTATGCGCCGGGCAGGACACGAACCCGAGACCTCCCGTACGCGTGCACGCAGCTCTACCAACTGAGCTAGTGTCTAACCCGAAATAATTATGTTTTTAATTATATTTATATACTATTTTAGTTTATTCAAAATTCTTTTATTTTCAAAAAGGGTTTTAATCATCGGACCGGAGTGTGCAACAGGTCTCGAACCCGGGACCTGTGGGTTAGTGTTGCACACAGTGCACCGCTGGACTGTGTGTGTAACCTGGTTAATACCGATTTTTATTATACTTAACATCTTCCGTGAGTTAATCCGGTTTAGTTAGAAAAATAAAACATCTTTATTACAGAGCATACGTGTGTGTCAAGGATCGAACTTGCGGCGTGTGATATATGTGCGCACACAGTCCACCGCTGGACTGTGTGTCTAACCACGCAAAAAACCACGCAAAAAACGCATTGTTTCGCGACCGTTTACCGAACCAGGGGCGCGTTTAATGCCCGATAATTATTCTAAAAACTATATATCAATCATAATTATCAAAAATCATCAAAAAAATGAGCTTTGACTAGTCAAAGGGGCCCTTAGAAGGCCCTAGAATCCTGATCGGCCTTAAGGGTACCCCCACACTTTCATATTTTCATTTCCAAACAAGTTAAAACACTTCAAGCTATTATACCTTCTGCCCCAGCAAAAAAGACAACAATACCAAGCCAAAATCTTGAGGTATAACGTCTAACCTTTATGTTTTTAAGTCTCTTTTTGTGCTAAAACTTGTAACTAACAAAAAGAAATGAGTTTTGTAACACCCGACTGCGTATAAAACAACCTTTGGCGGAAATGTCGGGGACTCACGTTACAGATTGTTTTAAACACATGGTACTTAAAGTTTTATTTTATTGATTTATTAGAATATCATTGTCTTTGGAATTAAACAAAACAAAACAAATACAAACAACTTTTTCTTTATTTTATGCAAACTAAGGGCCGAGTCCATAGCCTAAGTGTAGCATACTTGATCATGCATTAGTACCTGAAACATATGTGAAAATAGGGTAAACATTGAATGCTGGTGAGTAACATAGGTTTTGTAGCCATGAATATGGAAAAGAGTTTAGTATTGCATTACCTTGGTCAACTATAAATGTTGATGTGAAAATTTGTTTTGTAATCAATCTTTGTTGTGAAAATAGTTAGTATTGCAATACTTTGATTTTGGATTAAAAACTTGTAGCATACATAAAGTATACTTTGGTCTTGTGAGAACTAACATTCAGTATTCAACTAAAGATAAATTGTATGGCTTATTTGGAAAACTTTGTATAAAAAAGTTTGGTCGTTTGGTAATACATTCAAGCCTTTTGTTGACGTTTTAGATTAACCATGAAGGTATATCCATTTCGGTAACTCGGTTTCTTTCATTCCCTAATCAAACTTCCAAACAAACCTAGGAAGCGGGAATGAGGTGTCAAATCCTATAGCGCTATATCATACTACCGATCGGCTTGACCAAATAATGAATTTATTTTATACATGAATACAAATACGCACCAACGAGTTTCATACAAATATAGGAAATCATTATGTTTATGCCATAGGTAATAGTTTTAAATTTTCAATAGATAAAGTACTATGTATATAAATCATATAGTTTTGAAATCTTGAAAACAATGATAAGCACATATGAATCACCCCAAAATATTTAGAAAATGTAAAAGAGAGGAACTATGTACTCACTTGGATTATGCATGAGTTGCTTTATTGTATTTAGCAGCTCAAGTGATTCAAGTAATTCCTAATAATTCGGATAATTATTAGTTAGTGTATATCATGACTTAAACGGAAGAATGGATAGAATGAGGTTTAAAAATCCAATGAGCGGAGTATCTTGTGTAATATGATTTATAATACCTTACATTCTGATTAGAAGGTGTTTAAAGGTGTTTTGACCCGTTACGACTTATTAAAGTGGTTTACGCCACTTTAGCGGGTTGTATGCGTAACTACGGGTCCGGATGGTCGAATGGGTCCTATGACAAGTCTGATATGTCAAAGCATGTTTAATAATGTTGTATGATCAGTTTATAAGTCAAATACATTGATCATATAGGTTTAAAACATATTTTATGCCAAAAGGGCATTTTTGATAGTTTTGGCCCCTAGACTTATACTATCACTTGTTTGCCATTTTAACCCTTCTAACACATTGTTTAGGTTATGTAAAGGGTATAAAGGTATATGTAACTTAGATTTTGTTCCGGAAATATCGTGAATGTCATTTTACTCGATCGTATGATTACGTATTTCGTAAATAAAATATAAAACTTTATTAAAATGTAAACGATCGAAAAGGTACAATGGTTGAAATTTTGAAAATGTTACAAGTTTGATCCATAAACCTTGATTCTTGTTTCCATTAGCGTTGCTAAAATGAATATAAGATGTAATAAGGTTGTTTATAGATAGAAAACAATGGGTATTCGACAAGAAACAGACAAAACAAACCCTAACCAAAAAAGATGATCTAAAAGGCTTGCTTGATGTTGGTGAATACGCATTTGTGTTATAAATGATGTGTAGGTACTGTATCTAGCCCAACTCAGGCTTTGGAAGCCTAGAAGTTGCTTGATTAGTAAATAATCAGAAGGTATAATACCCGAAAACCGAATTTAGAGGCACTACAATTAGTATTTGCATAACTTTTGACATGGGTATTGTTAGAAATTGAAATATTACAAGCCGATTATATATGATAAAAATAAGGTCTGTGTAAAATTTGAGAATTTTTGGCGACTCAGAGAATATTTGGTTAATACATTGGTGTTAAATGGCGTTAATTCGGGAAAAATATCAAACAGATTTAATAGATCACCAGACTTTGCAGAGATGCTATTTTTGGCATGATAATGATCAACCAAAATTTTGGGGGTTCATGGCTGACTCTAAGTATGGTTTTAATAATTTCGATTTCTCAAACTTTCAGAAACCGAAAATACTGTTTAGAAAATTTGATTGGACCCGAAAAATTTATAGGTAGTTTCTAGGCATATAGGGACACTTGATTAAAAATTTGAGAATTTTTGGAAGTCAGCTGATATTAATCGTAAAATTATCGGTTAAACGGGCTTTTAGAATTGAATTATCAAATATAGTAAATAGATCTAATAAATTCTGAAGATAAGTTTGCTGAAATATATATTTTTAAATTTTATCTAAAAATTTTCATAATTTTATTAGAGTTGGAATTACAACCTTGGAAATTGTCATTTAAAAGATACAATTTTAATGAAAACCAGCAATTTAATTGTTTAACGGACATGCCTGAACTTGTGAGCGGTTCGATAGTTTAATTGGTCATAATTGGAAAGCCGGAGTAATTTTGAACTTTTCCGGTGTAAATTGGGAAATTTGGGTAAATTACACGCATGTTTGGTGAATCCCCCCAAGTAATGAAAATGAAAACTGAAATTTGAACGAACTAGACCCTGGTAACGCCCAAACTTTCTTTATAAGACAAATCATTATATTAGTTAACTAGTATAGACATTAAATACGATCATACCATTAACCGAACACCTAAAACGAACAACCCTGACCGGCTCGTAAAACGATGGACAGAAGCCAAACGTGAATTTGACAGTAAGACAATACCCACAGCCATACTTTGAGGCTATTGGTCCATTTTCGGATGAATATCTCCATCCGAGCTTGGTATATAGCAATTACGCTAGCAGGTGAGTTTCATTGCCCCCTTTTACAAACTGTTTATTTGGGGTGAATTGCATGTTACATACGTACATACATGAAAACGTGTTCTGATGTGAATCTGAGTTAGCACTAACACAAGGAAAGTCCCTACACACACGAGTGATTAATTGTAGGTTGGTGAATGCGTAAATAGAACTATTGGTTTGACAAACCCAATTGCGATGGCACGAAGGCCATATGTACTACTTCAATTGCACATGTTCATGCATATACATTGAACACGCTATGGGGTGTAGCCATAGCTACTTGGGGCGGTGAAGTGGTGGATGTGGACCACTGGACCAGGAACGAACAGTCAAGGCTTCACTTGTGGGCTTAGTATAATTACATCGCATGTGCTAAACTGATATAACACAATGTGAAGAACCTTAGAAACTGATAAAACACAACGTCAAAAAAATAAGAGTGTGTTTTATGTTTCGAAATGTGTGAGGGGCTATTTTAATTGGGAAAATTGTTAGGATCTGAGTTTGATATTGTTGTGAATGTTTAAGATGAAATCAATGGAAGGGGATAAACATGTATGAATAGTGCAATGAAAATAATAAACTTTGAGTTTACAACAATAGGAAGATTGCTTTCACAAACAGGCTTTTATAAATTAATGAATTTGCGTGTGCATGAACGATTACAAACTCCCCCTCAGCCTAAGATCACTCTAATTTGCTCCTACAATAAAATGTCAAGGTGAAGTGATGAATAGTACAGTACACACACTGTTCTATTTAGAGTACAGAGCAAACCACTGAGCATCTTATGCTGACGTCATGTTGAAAGTGACATGTAACAAACTAAAACTAACTACAACATCTTCTAAGCTAAACACTGCTATGAACTATATAATACAACGTCTGATAGTAAGCACCATGAGACATCCTCTGTTGGGCTTTAGTAGAGCTTTGCCTTGGCATACCTTAGCTTTAGTCTTCTGCAGAGCTTTGCCTTAGCAGAGCTTTGCCTTGGCAGACCTTAGCTTTAGTTTTCAGCAGAGCTTTTGCCTTGGCAGACCTTTGAGTCTCTATCAGAGCTTTGCTAGGGCAGACCTTTGACCTTTGTCTTCAACAGAGCTTAGCTTCAGCAGATGTTTATTTATTATAAGGATCAAATGTTGTAGAATATTTTGGCTTTCTATCATCTATTCTTTTTGTAAGGTTTACTTTTCCAACAATCTCCCCCTAGAACAGATGATCCCAAAACTTGTATTCATTCTTGATCTTTATTCCTCATCAATGATTCCTTTATTTGTCCTTTGAGTTGAAGTTCAAAGTCCAGGGAGATCATGTCTTCAATATCCCTTTCAAGCTCAAGATTCATTAGGTCTTGGAGGTCAGCTGCATCCAGACCATATGCATCCTCCATTCTTATCTTTTGAACTCTACCATCTGACCTGAGCAAAGTCAACTTATGGATGTCTGCGGATGACTTCCATTTTAGAATTTTTGAGTCAGATTTTTCTTGGGAGAAGAGTTATTTGTGATGAGTTTGGTGAAGAGGGTCTGCTAACAAGTCTTGATATAGATTCTCTGAGTTTATCACTTTTAGCATCAGTATGATAAAGAAGTTGACATTTAATTCCCTACTTTCTTTGTTCTTCAAATCTCTGCTCATCTTCTTCAACCAATGTCTTTTTTCTTTACATGAGTTAAAACAATTGTGGATAAAGTTGTGGTTAAAGTAAGATTTTTGGAGATTTGGGTTTGATGAGGGGCAATGGTTGTTTGTGAGTAGTCTGGCTTTCTTGGAACAGAGGGATCCTTCTTTCTAAGCTCTTCCAATCTTCTTTAGGCATCAATTACTTTTGACTCAAGCCACCTTGCAATTTGCCTTGTTGTTCCATATTGAGCAGAAACAAGCTCATGTTCATCAATAGTTAGCTTTTCAGACATTGACTTACTCAAATCCTTAGCAAAATCTTCAATGTTTCTCACTTTGCTCAATTTAAATTGCATGGATCTTTGTAGAGCCCTGTTATCCTTATCCTTTGACATCTCCTTTGTAATAGTTTATGCTTGTCTAGCCTTTACTTTCTGTTGGGATTGAACCTTACAAAAGAATAGATGATAGAAAGCCAAAATATACTACAAACCTCTGATCCAAATGATAATGTAACATCTGCCAAGTCAAGCTCTGCTGAAGAGTAAATGTTCAAGGTCTGCCATAGCTATACTCTGTTGAAGATATGCTCTGTTGAAGACTTAAGCTAAAAGGTCTGCCAAGACAAGCTCTGCTGAAGATCAAAGCTAAAGGTATACCAAGGCAAAGCTCTGTTGAAGATCAAAGCTAAAGGTATGTCACGACAAATCTCTGCTGAAGATCAACAAAGGATGCATCATCAGTGTTTTCTATCAATCCTTTTAATGTTTAGTGTATAGTAGTGGTTAGCTTAGCAAATGTTATTAGTTTGTTACTTTTGTCAAGTGTCACTTTCATGCTGCTATCATAATAAGATGCTTAGTGGTTAGGATTGTAGTATATATAGAATAGTGTCTGTACTGTTCTATTTGATCACTTTCATCTAATATCAATCGAATCTATCTTTCTTACATTTTGTACGAACAAATCAGTGATCTTAGGCTGAGGGGAAGATTGTGAGTCATATGCAAGTAATCATAATTACGAAAAGCAAGACAATGAAAACAATCTCTCCACTGTTGTGAATTAAAGTTTTTTTCCATTCCGCTGCAAGTTCTTCTGATTTATCTTCTTTCATTTATCACTTTTAAACTTTCACAAACAGTTTTAAAACTCAGTTCCTAACAATTTGTATCAGAGCTTGGTCAATCAAACTTGATTTAACAATCAATTTTTGATTAAAATAGATCAGCTCTCACTGCTAATCAGAATGTCACACACTTCACAAGATCCTCATAACACCGACACCATCTTTAAACCACCAATTCTTGTCAGATCTAAGTATAATATCTGGCAAAGACGGATGGTCATGTCCTTGCTCATCAAAACACCGGTTGCTAGAAGTCGGTCATCTTTGGACCTCATGTTCCAATGATACCGAGTACTGAGGACCCTAAAGTCCAAGTGCCAAAGAATCCTGAAAACTATTCCGAGCAAGATTTCCAAAAAATGAAGCTAGATGTAAAGGCATTTAGCATCGTGGCCTCTGCTTTGCCAAACAATATCTATGCTGGCTTGTTGCATTGCAATATGCAAAGGAATTATGGGATGCTTTGAAGGAGCAATTCAGTGGGACTGAGGAAGTGAATGAAAACAACTGGAAGGTTCTTAATCAACAATATGAAATGTTTTGTCATGTCAAAGGAGAGTCACTAACCCAACAGTTTGAACGATTTAGCTGTCTCATTAGTGAACTTAAACTGGTGAATGTTACACTTGTTGCTCATAGGAGTGGTTAAAAAGATTGGTCAAATCATAACCGAGATCAAAGCACAACTTGTTGCTCATAGGATTGGCAATGTGTATGTTGAAAGATAATCTAGTGATTGATGCTTGTCTGTTCTTAGCTGCCTCTAACAAAGAGACAGAACCATGGCACAGAAGACTTGGACACACAAATCTGACAACTATCACCACACTCTCTAAAAAAGGCCTTGTAAGAGGCTTACCACAAAAACTTTTCACAAAAGAAGAGCATTGTATTTCCTGTTTAAAAGGAAAACAACACAAAAGTTCTTACAAACCAATTAGTAAGTCCAAAACAAGTCAGTTTTTATAATTGTTACATATGGACTTGTTTGGCCCTGTACCAATCATGAGCCTTAGTAAAAAGAGATATTGTCTTGTAATTGTTGATGATTTTTCAACGTTTACATGGACTTACTTTTTGCACTCTAAGGATGAAACTGCAGGCATTTTGCAAGGATCTGTGCAACAAGTTGAAAAAAAATTTGACCTGCCAGTAAAAGTCTTCAGGAGTGACAATGACACAGAGTTTAGAAATAAGGAGCTGGATGAGTTATGTATGTCAAAAGGATAAGGCAGTACATCATTCCAAGAACACCAGAACAAAATGGGGTGGTTGAAAGAAAAACAGGACTTTAATTGAAGCTGCTAGAACTATGCTTGCAGACTCTGGTTTTCCCTTATCCTTTTGGGCAGAGGCTGTAAACACTGCTTGCTATGTTCAAAACAGAGTTTTAATCAACCCCAGACATCAATCCACTGCTTACGAAACTCTGTACAAGATCAAACCACTGATCTCCTATTTCAAAATCTTTGGCTGCCCATGCTTCATTTTAAACTTAAAAGATTTAATTTCAAAATTTGCAGCCAAAGTAGACTGTGGTTCTTTTCTAGGATACTCAAGCACTGCTAAAGCCTATAGAGTTTTTAACTCAAGGACTTGGTGTGTGGAAGAGACTTTGAATATAAAGTTCAATGAACTTTCTTCATTAAAAATCCCAGCAAATCCTGCTAAACTTTTTGATTTAAATAAATTCACTTTTGAATCTGTGTCTGTTAAGACTGACCATGCAGGTACACCATAATCTCCACATCATGATTATGGATATGGCATTGTGATTCCACAGTATGAAGTCACATCCACCATCAGATGAACATATGTTGTCAACAACTGTGAAAACTCTAATACTACTAGATCAACCACTTCTGATCTTCAATCCTCTGGCATTTCATCAACCATAACCTCTGTTGATAAAAGTCCAATGAACATGGACAAAAATCATCATGGTTTCACACCTATCTCATTAATTCCTCCACCCCCATTTCAAACAGATGTTGGTTCTTAAAAATTGCCAACAGATGTTTGCTCAGATGAATCACAACTTCAGCCAAAATGCCATCATTCCATACAAGGGAGATCTAATCTACCTTAAAAACCATCCATCAGACCTTATCATTGGCAAAATAAATGAAGGGATGCTCACAAGAAACCAATCCCAAAACATTTGTCTTTTTGCTGATTTTCTATCTCTCACACAACCTGTCAAGTACCAAGAGGCACTGAAAGACAATAGTTGGGTAGAACCCATGAAGGAAGAGCTCCTCCAGTTTAAAAGACAACAAGTATGGGAACTTGTACCATTACCGAAGGATGCATATCCAATTGGTACAAAATGGGTCTTCAAAAACAAAACTGATGAAAGGGGTATTGTTGTGAAGAATAAAGCTAGGCTTATGGTTCAAGGTTACAGAGAGGAAGAAGGCATTGACTATGATGAAACATTTGCTCCTGTAGCAAGATTAGAAGCCATCAGACTGCTCTTAGCCTTTGCTACCAACCACAACATCAAGGTGTTTCAAATGGATATCAAAAGTGCATTCTTGTATGGTAAGATCAAAGAAAGGGTATATGTTTATCAACCTCCTGGTTTTAAAGATGCATTTTATCCTGATCATGTCTACAAGCTTAATAAAGCTTTGTATGACTTGAAACAAGCACCAAGAGCCTGGTATGAAACTCTCTCCACTTTTATCTTATCCATAGGTTTTACAAGAGGTAGAATTGATAAAACGTTGTTTTTAATATGGAGAGGAAAAGATTTGATGCTTGTCCAAATTTATTTGGATGACATCATTTTTGGATCCACATGCACTGCCATGTGTGAAGAGTTTAGAAAACTCATGGCAGCAGAGTTTGAAATGAGTGCAACGGGTGAGCTCCAATGTTTTCTTGGTCTCCAAGTAAAACAGTTGCAAAATGGTACATTCATTCATCAAAATAACTATGTCAAAGAACTGCTTAAAAATTTGATATGAATGATTGCAAACCATGTAGCACACCCATGGCAACCACAAAGCTTGTTACCGTTGAAGAAAAAGATGACTTGGTTGATCAAACTCTTTATAGAAGCATGATAGGTTCATTATTGTTCCTAACTACATCAAGGCAAGATATCATGTTTGCAATATGTGTTTGTGCCAGATCCTAGTCAGCACCTAGATAGTCCAATCTCATTGCTTTAAAAAGGATATTCAGATACATAAAAGGTGCTCCCACACTTGGTATCTTGTATCCAGCTAATGGAAATATTAAGCTTTCAGGTTTCTTAGACAGTGATTTTGCTGGATGCAACACCACCAGGAAGTCCACTTCAGGAGGCTATAAATTCCTAGGCAATTGCTTAGTGTCTTGGCAGAGCAAAAAGCAGGCTGCATTCTTAACATCGACAACAAAGGCTGAGTATATTGCTGCTGCAAGCTGCACTGGTCCACTCCTGTGGCTTCAGAATTAGTTATTGGATTTTGGTGCAACTGCTTTAAATACTCCTCTTATGTTAGATAATCAAGCAGCTGAAAACATCATTAAAAATCCAGTATCTCATTCTACCACCAAACAAATTGATATCAGACATCACTTTGTGAGAGATTGCTATGAAAAAGGTTTGATTTCTCTTCATCATGTTCCAACTAAAGACCAACAGGCAGATGTTCTAACAAAAGCACTAGATACATCTACCCTTGAAAGTTTGATCTCTAGACTTGGTATGCTAAACATGGAATAAAAACAAAACGTAAAAAGCATTACAATGTGTTAAGAAAAATCATTTTTCATCCTTAAAAATAGCTAAAATTGAATTTTTTAATAAATCTCTAAAGTCTGTTTCACAACCACTGTTTCTCAAAACCTCTGATTGGCAAAAATCTATGCGTTGCTCACAGTGTATCCTCTATCCCTTCTTCCACTGTTGGTGAAACCACTGTTATTCCCAATCCATTAATAATCTATCCTCTGATAGTGTAAAATTACCGATGCTCATGTTTAGAACCACTGCTGGTCTCCAGCAGAGGTTACCAAACAACTGTCATCCATTATTCAACAGAGTTTACAGGTGCACAGATGGTAGCCATCAGATCTTTTGGAAACCGCTGCCACATCAGCATTCACCTTTACCCTTTATAAACCCTGTTTCATCCAAATAGAGTTTCCACATGCCGTTTCAATTTCAAACACAAAAATCTCTCATAAAAAATTTCCATTACCCTTATTCTTCTCAAAACCCTACTAACTCACTTATTCACCATGAATCTCATCATAAAAACTCCTCATAACTACCTTCCTATTTTTTAAAAAACTAACAATAATACCGTATTTCACTCCATGATCGATGTTCTACAAACATCATCATACAAAGACGTATTACTTGCCAAAGCCCCTATCTACATAGAAACCCTCCGCCAGTTTTGGGCAAACGCTGAACTTCAAGTTCAGAACAAAAAGCCCTTTGCCATCACATCAAAGATTGGACAGTCACTTATCCAAATCTCCCCTTCCACTATCTCCACCACATTCGGTCTTAATGACCTTGATGCCCCCCACATCTTTCTTAAAGAAAGATTTACATGCAAAATTCATTGAGCGTGGATATGAAGGTCAGTTATCCGGAATTAGTATTTTCAAACCTGAATTTCCTGCTGACATGAAATTCTTTTTCCACACCCTTTTACTCTGTTTGTCAGCTAAAACCACTGCTTTCAACGAAATACCTTTAAACATTCAATACCTGGGTTATGCTATTTTAACCCAAACTAAATTTAAATTTTCACAAGTATTGTTCTCGGATTTTGTTGCAAACTTTAATAATCTTAAAAAGGGAAAAGCTTTTTTGATACATCCTAGGTTGTTGAGTTTTTATTTACAAAAACAAGTTTTTGCTTCTGATTTTCAACAAGGTGTCATCTTTGAAGTTGGTAGCCTTAAACATGAAACTTTTACTAGACTTTGAACACAAAAACCTAGGGTGTTGAAAACCAAAGCAACGGTGACTGAGCACATTTTGACATCTTTAACAACCACTGCTCCTTCATCGGTTGTTGAGTCTACTACTCCTAGTGACCACAACACTACTACCAGTGCTGTGCAACCCACACCAGCCATCCCCCAAAAGAAACCCACCAAACTCACCAAGCCCTCCAACCGTCCCAAAACGGTAGCTCTGGAAGACGAGATCCCAGATGTCTTACTGGTGACAATACAAAAGTCACTAAGAACCACTGCTACTACTTCCTCACAACAGTTGGTTCAAAAGATCTCACCAGCTCAAGCTCCTCCTATTTCCTCACAAAAGGAATAAGTTGTACACACAGGGACACCACAATATGAGGCAAATGTTTCAATTGAACATCTGTTCTCCAGCCCCTCTCCAAGGGCTATGTCTCTTTCTACTTCCTTACCCACTTCTCCAATACCACCCATTTTCATACCCTTGTTTGAAGCAATAGAGAAAACTCAGACACTGAGTAGTTCCTCTCACTCACCCATTACTGAGAGTTAACTTCCACAAATGACTGCGTCTGCGACAACTCTATCTGCTATCCCACAAACAATTGAGGAGGTTACACCCAGAAGTTACTTGTAACTCTTGGTGGTAATTCAAGTGAAGCAGCTACTACAACTATAGTCACAACAGTGGCTCAGTTGGACAGTGGTTACATCAGTAAGACTTCCTTGAAGGCAACAACTACTGAGGCTACAATAGTAACATCTTAGCCAGTTGGAAGTCCCTAGTACTACGAACAAGGGGCATTTGGTGCTGCTTTCCTTGAGACTCCTCAGGATGATGCACCAAATATAACTACCTCTGGCAGGAATTTGGATGATCATTTTATATTAGGAGACAAATTACAATATCAAGAATTGACGGAGAGGATCTCTACCATGAAATCATCTATTTATGATATCAAATCCATGATGACTCAACTTCTACAACATTCTCAAAGTTAACCTTCTTCATCTATCTCTACTGCTGAGTTATGGAATGTCATGCAACCAACTTTTATTGCTCAAAGACAACTTTGTGATATACAACATGAGAACAACATGAAGTTGATGAGAAATATGGTTGATGTGTCACACCCCGGCTTTCCACATCCAATCCAAAAACTAGTGGGCCTGGGTGGGGAATATCGTGACGTAAGTTGATAACATCATAGTCAATTAAACACAGCACTGCAAAAGTCTTGGATTTTAAATTACTATTACAAACCAAATGTTTGAAATACAAAATAATATACAGGCTCGTAATAGAAGATCCACAGGCGGACCATAAATTGTACAAAAGAAAGAATATAAAACAGACTTTGGGCAGATCTAGGATTTGTAAGATCCTCTTATCACTACCGAGCACTTCCAGCCTATTTTCGTATTGTACTTGCAAGCTTAGTCTTTTGAAAATACGCCAGCTTCCACTGGTAAATACACCCAACTGACTCATTTTGAAAACATTTGAAAATATGTTTTTAGTGCATATCAGCACAAAATCTTTTTATAACTTGGGAAAGTTGATGTTGCAACCTTGTTAACAGATTCACATGTTTGTCCATACATACAGGGCCCAGTGCAAAAACCGAGATATGATTAACTACACACCACTTACGAACTCACGAAGGAATTATCCCCAATGACATGGGTAGTTGCATTTGAGCGTCTGTCGGGTGTATGCCTACACCCCGCGTTAAGGTCGTGGCCATTATCTAATGTAATGAGCCGATGATATCCAGGACACGGTAGTTAACCCCTGATGTTTAAGTTATCAAACAAAACTGATTAAAATAGAATATGCGGATTTACTAGCCATAATCCAACATTCGATTGATCCCATTTCCGAGCAAGCGGTAATAGTTTACTGTAACCCAAGCCCGTATAGGGGAAATAAGTTGAGAGTATTTACCTGAGCTAGTCTTCATTTAAACGCAAGATTTATTAACTCAGCTGTACACAAAAGCACTAGGTGCAGATAGCATTTACCGGAATGTCTCTAGTCATAATTATGGCATAAGCTAACCAATTAAATACTAACGGTCTTTCTTGTAACACCCCGACCCGCAGCGGAATAAGAGTCGGGGCATAATTGGGTTATCACCAAAGCTCATGATATTTACTAATGTGTTTCATATTTATTAAAGTCAAAGTTACATTCTCAATAATCCAAACATGTCCATACAAATACAAAGAAAAATAACCAACTAAACAATCCAAGCTCTAAACCAGTTTATTCTTCTAGGCCAATCCTATGTGTTTCTTGCTGCAGCTGGTTCACCTGTATCATGTGTAAAAATGGGGGTTTTTGGGTCAACATAAGTTGGCGAGTGAACCTTGTTAGATAAACATTTATTATTGATTTTCTTGTTATTTTATCAAGGAAAAATTGTGCAATAATCACAAGTGAGCAAATGTAAATGATCAAACAGTAGCAATAACAACCACAAACTATAACATACAATAACATACAATAACATACAATGACATACAATAACATTAATGGGGAAGGAACGGCATATGATAAACGTATGTACTGAAAATGATAAATGTCTGTGCGATCAAGGCTCAATCAACGGAGCCGATCGTATTGCATGTACTGAAAATGATAAATGTCTGTGCGATCAAGGCTCAATCAAACGGAGCCGATCGTATGTTGGCACGCCAGGTTCACGCTGATAATGTAATTGGGAACATGCTCAACGCTCATAATGTAATGGGGAGCGGCGGCCTATAAAATTGCATGTACTGAAAATAATAAATTAAATCTAAACAATAACCACACAACAGTTGATACAAGCTGAATACACATTTGTTCATGATATGATGTATGCACAATGATTTAAATATAATAAATAGTAAGACACATGATACACCCAAAAAACGTGATTAAAACGGGGAATTTGTGAAGATTCACTCACATTGGGTGCGTTTGGTTGGAGATGATGAGATGCGCACGAGTTGGAAGGATTGAACAACGAGAATTAACTAACCTAAATAATAACGGAAAATATAGTAAATGAGTGTATTTTATTGATAATTTTAATTAGGATTTTTAGATATATTTTTGTGAGTTTAAGGCTATTTCCTATCTTTAAAAACATTATTTTTAAGTATTTTTAATTGATTTTTAAATTAAATTAAATAAATAAAAATATAAAAATATGTTGACTTTTGCGTTGACCGTTGACTATTGACTTTGACTTGTTGACCGGTTTTATTGTGTAACTGTATGCGCCGGGTGAGGCTCGAACCCGAGACCTCCCGTTCGCGTGCACGCAGCTCTACCAACTGAGCTACGTGTCTAACCTGAAATAATTCTGTTTTTAATTATATTTATATACTAACTCAGTTTATTCAAAATTCTTTTATTTTCAAAAATGTTTTAAATCGCCGAACTGGTGCATCAACAGGTCTCGAACCCGGGACCTGTGACTTAATGTTACACACAGTCCACCGCTGGACTGTGTGTCTAATTTGGTTAATATATAGATTTTTATTATACTTAACATCTACGGCGACAAGGATCCGGTTCAGTTAGAAAAACAAAACATTTTTATTACAGAGCATACGTGTGTCAAGGATCGAACTCGCGGCGTGTGATATGTATGTGCACACAGTCCGCCGCTGGACTGTGTGTCTAACCTGAGATAATATCCAGATTTTATTAAATTTATAATCAAACTATCATCGTCTTCTTCGTTACAAAATTACAGTCTGCGATTACACTACTGTATCTTGTTTAATTCGATTGACAAACATTCAACAGACTAATATGAAATGGCAGAGACGATATTTAGAAGTAAACATACCGGAGAACGATTTATCTCAGAATTCCGGCAAGTCGTCGGCTCTGTTTTTACGGATTTCTACTGAATGAATAAATTAACAGTTTTGATTAGCTACAAGAGGAATTGAAGTACTAAACAAGAGTTTTCAGAAGGTTTGAATGTCTATACCGTTTCACAGCTGAAGATAAGGATTTTCAGAAGTTTTCCGGCGAACTGGAATTATCCGATATTAACGTCTGAAATTGATTCTGATTGAAGGGTCTGAGTTAGCAATAGCTTAACAATTGATAGACCACGAAGGAATTGAAAGACTTACTGTTTTGATGGAGAATACGGTTTTCCGGCGAAAGTCCGGCGAGTCCAATTAGATTCTCCGGCGAACTGAAAATTGTGCGAAAATGTAATTGAGAGCTTTCCGAGTGTGTTTGAGTCGTGAGAGAGAACAAAGACTGAAGTAATTCTGGAATTGAAAGTTTTCAGTTATTAAAACCGATTCACTTCTAGAATTCAAGTTCATTCAAAGCAACTTGATTGAAAACGTCGGTGTATCGGTTAAACTCAGTAAACCGCGATCAATCAAACGTCTTTGGGCGTTTGATGACCGATTTCGGTTACAGTTGGCGTAACCAGATTAATTTGTGATAGATAATAAAATTTAATTGTTTCCTAATGTTTATAGAAAACAACAAGTGGCGGAGTGGTGATATGTGTGTGTGATAAAGCTTTGAGTTCTTTTCTGGCTGACCCGGGTTCTAGTCCCGGCAGCCTCACTTTCTTTTTAATTATTTTATTTTTACTTTTTATCAATTATAACTTTTATAGTTTAGTTTGTTTATTAATTATGCATCATAAAAATTAAAATGGACATAAATACGCAACGTGACATTTATAACTTGGTATTCGATTACAAAACGGAGTGGGTTTGGAAAACCCGTTTTTGACAAATGTTACAGTATCCCCTACTTTTAGGAATTTCGTCCTGAAATTTAAGTAGTAGTAGTAGGAAAAAGATGCGGGTATTTTTCACGCATTGAGTCTTCACGTTCCCGAGTAAACTCAGGTCCCCGTTTCGACTCCCAGCGTACCCTAACAATTGGAATGCGACTTCGTCGAAGACGTTTTTCTCCGAAGTCCATGATCTCTACTGGTCTTTCAACAAAATGCATAGATTCATCAATCTGAATATCTTCCAGAGGAATATGGAGGTTCTCATCAGCAAGGCACATCTTCAAGTTTGATACGTGGAACGTGGGATGAATCCTATTGAGTTCTTCTGGTAGATCAAGCTTGTATGCTACAGGTCCTACTCTTTCGAGTATCTTGAAAGGTCCTACGTAGCGTGGTGTTAGCTTGCCTTTTTGACCAAAACGAACTACTCCCTTCCACGGTGATACTTTTAAAAGTACATGATCACCAATGTTAAACTCCAAAGGCTTCCGTCGTTTATCTGCATAACTCTTCTGATGACTTTGAGCCGCTAGAAGATTGTTTCGAATTTGATGGATCTTGTCTATGGTTTCTTGAATTAATTCTGGACCAGTGATTTGAGCTTCCCCAATTTCGTGCCAACATACTGGAGATCGGCATTTACGACCATATAAAGCTTCAAAAGGTGCCATGCCGATGCTCGAATGATAGCTGTTGTTGTACAAAAATTCAACTAATGGTAGGTGAGCGTCCCAATTTCCCTTGAAGTCTATGACACATGCTCGAAGCATATCTTCAAGAGTTTGAATGGTGCGTTCAGATTCTCCATCAGTTTGAGGATGATAGGCGGTACTGAGATCTAACCGCGTACCCAAAGCGGCTTGTACTGCTTGCCATGTTCGTGAAGTGAAACGACCATCGCGATCTGCGATAATGCTTAACGGTACACCATGTCGGCTTACGATTTCGTTGATATAAATACGAGCTAGCTTTTCGTTCTTGAAATCTTCGCGGATAGGAATAAAGTGAGCTGATTTTGTAAGTCGATCGATGATTACCCATATAGTGTCGTACCCACCAGAAGTGCGAGGTAACCGGTAATGAAGTCCATGGTTATGTTTCCACTTCCATACAGGTATTTCAGGTTGGACAAGAAGTCCTGAGGGTCTTTGATGTTCAGCTTTTACCTTGGAACATGTAAGGCACTTGGAAACAAAAACAGCAATATCCTTTTTCATTCCAGGCCACCAATAAGTATATCGAAGGTCTTGATACATCTTATCGGCTCCTGGGTGTATAGAGTATCGCGTTTTGTGAGCCTCATTCATAAGAAATTCACGAAGGTTGTTGTGGTCAGGAATCCATATGCGATCTAGATAGTACAGAATACCGTCAGATTTAGTTTCAATTTTAAGTTCACTCCAAAGCAGCTCCTTCGTACGTCGTCTTCCGTTACTGGAACATGTTGGGCTTCTCGAATTTGGTCTTTAATGTCGGTTACGATTTGCGAACGTAGAAGATGAATGGAGTTCGCATAACCCTTTCGACTGAGTGCATCAGCCACCACATTTGCCTTGCCAGGGTGGTACCGAATTTCACAGTCGTAGTCATTTAGAAGTTCGACCATCTTCGTTGCCTCATGTTTAACTCCTTTTGATTGAAGATATGTTGAAGACTCTTATGGTCAGTGTATATTTCACACTTAGTACCGTAGAGATAATGTCTCCATATCTTAAGAGCGAACACAACGGCTCCAAGTTCTAGGTCATGGGTGGTGTAGTTCTTCTCATGAGTCTTGAGTTGTCTCGAAGCATAAGCTATAACTTTTCCTCTTTGCATTAGAACACAGCCTAGTCCTTGCCCTGACGCGTCGCAATAAACCACGAAGTCATCACAACCTTCAGGCAGAGTGAGGATTGGTGCATCACAAAGTTTTTGTTTAAGGGTTTGGAAGGCTTCTTCTTGTTTGGGTCCCCATATGAAAGGTTTTCCCTTATGAGTTAAAGCCGTGAGTGGTACAGCAATGCGAGAGAAGTTTGAAATAAAACGGCGATAATAACCAGCCAGACCAACGAATGATCTTACTTCAGTTGGTGTGCGTGGCGCTTGCCATTCTTGTACCGCTTTGATCTTTGAGGGGTCGACATGTATTCCCTTGTCATTGACTACATGTCCAAGGAATTGTACCTCTTTTAACCAGAATTCGCATTTGGAGAATTTGGCGTAAAGCTTTTCATTCTCTAGAAGTGTAAGGATGAGATGAAGATGCCATTCATGATCAGACTTAGACTTTGAATAAATGAGGATGTCGTCGATGAAGACTATCACAAAACGATCGAGATAGGGTTTGCAGACTCTGTTCATTAGATCCATGAAGACAGCTGGAGAGTTGGTTAAACCAAATGGCATGACCATGAATTATAATGACCATAACGAGTTCGGAAAGCGGTCTTTGGAACGTCTTCTTCATGTACTCTAAGTTGATGATAACCAGATCGAAGGTCGATTTTTGAAAAACAGCTGGCGCCTTGAAGTTGGTCAAGAAGATCATCAATGCGAGGTAATGGTTATCGATTCTTGATTGTTAACTTGTTGAGTTTCTCTGTAATCGATGCACATGCGAAACGATCCATCTTTCTTCTTTACAAAAAGGACAGGTGCACCCCAAGGCGAGGAGCTAGGGCGTATGAACCCTTTGTCAGTCATCTCTTGCAATTGACTGGCTAGCTCTTGCATTTCAGAGGGGGCTAACCTATAAGGAGACTTTGCAACTGGTTTAGCACCAGGTATTAGATCAATGCGGAATTCGACTTCTCTTACTGGAGGAAGTCCTGAAATGTCGTCAGGAAAAACTTGCGGGAAATCTTTTACTACAGGAATGTCTTCAAGTTTCTTCTCCATGGTTCCCTTTTTGACGATATGAGCTAAAAAGGCGATATAATTCTTGAAGTTGGCTGAAGAAGATCATCAATCGAGCACTTTCGATTTCTTGATTGTTTAATGTTGAGTCTTGTAAGCGAAAGCACTTGCGAAACGATTCACATCTTTCTTCTATACCCAAAAAGTCAAGCTGCACCCCATGGAGAGGTCACTAGGGACGTAATGAAGTACACATTGTCGTCATGTTTAATAGACTGGTTTCAGCTCTTGCACTTCTACTGCTAACCATGAGCTTATGCACATTGGTGTAGCACCAGGTATTAGATCAATGCGGAATTCGACTTCTCTTACTGGAGGAAGTCCTGAAATGTCGTCAGGAAAAACTTGCGGGAAATCTTTTACTACAGGAATGTCTTCAAGTTTCTTCTCCATGGTTCCCTTTTTGACGATATGAGCTAAAAAGGCGATATAATTCTTGCGAAGATATTTTTGAGCTTGAAGACAGACATTAATCTGAGCCCTTTCGGCTGAGGTTTCTCCAAAGATTCGTAGAGTCTGACCGTTTGAAAGAGGAATGCGTATAAACTTTTCGCGACATACAACTTCAGCCTGATGTTGGCTGAGCCAGTCCATACCAATTATAATGTCAAAGCTTCCCAACTTCATTGGAATGAGGTCAACTAGAAAATTGTGATCGTTTAACGTGAGAGTACAATTGCGTACGATAGAGTTTAATGAGACTGGTTTCCCGTCAGCAACTTCTACTGTTATGGATTCCATGAGCTTATCACGATTTTGGTTTAGGATGGGTTCAAACTCTAAGGACACAAAACTTTTATCCGCGCCAGTATCAAACAACATGGATGCATAACTACCATTGATAAGGAACGTACCGTTAACCACATTGCCGTCAGCTCTAGCCTGATTAGCGTTGATGTTGAAAGCTCTTCCTCTTGCAGGTGGAGGAGCTTGGTTAGCTTGATTCACTGGGTTGGCTTGGGCTTGAGCGTTAATAATGTTCACCAACCTTGGACAAGTGTTTCTATAGTGGCTTGGGTCTCCACAATTGTAGCAAGCCCGCATAGGTTGTACCATGGGATAGTTGGGTTGGTAGTATGATTGGGCTAAATGTTGGGTAGGTGGTAATAGTAGGGGTTGTTGGGCTTGGCCCATTATTTGTTGGTGGGTTTGGGTTGAAGGCTGGTGGCGGTTCTTCGCTGAGGTATGCGACAGGTTTGAACAGTATGACCTGCGCGACCACAGCCGGTGCAATGTTGGCAGGGATGATCGGGAAAGTGGTGGTATTGGCAACGGTTGCATTTTGGTAACGGGCCAGAGTATGGCCTTTTGTATGGTGCAGGTGAAGGGGCAACTTGGGTAATGGGTGCAGCAAGAATAGGGAAATTGGGTTTGTGTAACAGCGAAGTTTCTGGTGTTACGCTTCCTCTTGTTAGCAAACTTAGAGGAGGAGGTGGAATGGTTTGATGTTTGGCCCTCAACGGGGGTTTTCTTCTTCTCCTCTTTAAACTTACCGTTGCGAATTCGATTCTCGGTCAGTTTAGTCGCTAGTTCCATAGCAGCTTCAAGCGTTGCTGGTGAGGTGCTGAGAACTGAATCTTGAATTTTCGAGGGAAGACCTCGAATATAATGCTCGATTAAACGTTAAACTGGGGTAAACAAGTTAGGGACCATTTGGTTCAACTCTAGGAACCTCTTGTTGTAGGAAGTATGATCTCCCTCCTTTTTCTTCAAAGAATGAAATTCGTCTTCCAACTTTTTAATCTCACTCCTAGGACAGAACCGCCTCGTCATGATTTCCCTTAACTCCTCCCACGTTAAGGCCATTGCATCATCAATTCCCCTCATCCCCTTCTCAGTATTCCACCAGGTGAGAGCTACCCCAAATAGTCTCCCGGTTGCGTATCGTACCTTGCGATCCTCAGGACAATCACAGTTGAGGAAGGTGTTTTCCATTTCTTCAAACCAGTGGAGGAGAGCAGTGACACCTTCGGTCCCTTCAAATTTAGGAGGATCACAAGACTTGAAATGTTTATATGAGCACTTGCTGGTAGGAGGGTTGCCGATGTTCTGGTCATCTTGCTGGGGAGGATTAGTGGGATTTGTGGCGAGAGCCTGTTGTACTTGAACCACAATGTCAGGAAGCACTGAGGCCATTTGTTTCGCGATTTGTGCGGCCAAGCGTTCGTGAGACCTTCCTGATCTTTTACCCCCTCGTTGTTGTCTAGCCGACATCTACAGGAACATACATAAGAAGATTGTGAGTTTATGGAGTCCTTTTAGGTGTCATGTGTCTTAAGAAAATGAAAATAACATAAATATCAATAATGCAACTACATCCATAGGATGTCTTGGGTTTGCTCATGTTGGGCCTCAAATGTCCCCCATACCTTCACCTGTATAGTCATATGGGCCCCCATGACTATTGGTTTGGTAGGATTCACATTAGTATTGGCGATTTAACACTCGCATCACCCGAATGCAAACCACAAAATATGTTTACGAGATGTATGGTCGGAATGTGTCCAGGTGTAGACACAGTGACAACTCAAAGTGGGGTTAGTTCACACGACGTTTGGTATAGCATGCTTTGGCCTAATAGGTACTTCGTACTTTCATCGTTAGTCCCCAGGTAGGCAAACTGGTCTTTATTTTGGATTTATACGAATGCCAACCTAGACAGGAAGTTCCGACTACCGGTACTTGTACCCTTCCAGTTACTACATGCCCGTCATGAGAACTCACTTTGATGAGATTTGAAAATACAAAAATCATTGTAAAGACAATCATGAAAATGATGTGATGTGTGCTTTCATGGATATGATATATTATGAGAATATGATTCATGATAGGCATTATATGATAACATATACTTATAAACATGCTTGCATAACATTGAATGTAACATTTAACATAAAACATATAAACATCATGAAATTTGGCATGTAACACACAAAAATCTTAAATATTTCTAATCAACTATAGTATAGGCTCTAAGGGTCTAATAACCTATCCTATATCCCTATAGTCATGGCTCTGATACCAATCTGTCACACCCCGACCCGCAGCGGAATAAGAGTCGGGGCATAATTGGGTTATCACCAAAGCTCATGATATTTACTAATGTGTTTCATATTTATTAAAGTCAAAGTTACATTCTCAATAATCCAAACATGTCCATACATATACAAAGAAAAATAACCAACTAAACAATCCAAGCTCTAAACCAGTTTATTCTTCTAGGCCAATCCTATGTGTTTCTTGCTGCAGCTGGTTCACCTGTATCATGTGTAAAAATGGGGGTTTTTGGGTCAACATAAGTTGGCGAGTGAACCTTGTTAGTTAAACATTTATTATTGATTTTCTTGTTAATTTATCAAGGAAAAATTGTGCAATAATCATAAGTGAGCAAATGTAAATGATCAAACAGTAGCAATAACAACCACAAACTATAACATACAATAACATACAATAACATACAATAACATACAATGACATACAATAACATTAATGGGGAAGGAACGACATATGATAAACGTATGTACTGAAAATGATAAATGTCTGTGCGATCAAGGCTCAATCAACGGAGCCGATCGTATTGCATGTACTGAAAATGATAAATGTCTGTGCGATCAAGGCTCAATCAAACGGAGCCGATCGTATGTTGGCACGCCAGGTTCACGCTGATAATGTAATGGGGAACATGCTCAACGCTCATAATGTAATGGGGAGCGGCGGCCTATAAAATTGCATGTACTGAAAATAATAAATTAAATCTAAACAATAACCACACAACAGTTGATACAAGCTGAATACACATTTGTTCATGATATGATGTATGCACAATGATTTAAATATAATAAATAGTAAGACACATGATACACCCCAAAAACGTGATTAAAACGGGGAATTTGTGGAGATTCACTCACATTGGGTGCGTTTGGTTGGAGATGAATGAGATGCGCACCAGTTGGAAGGATTGAACAATGTGAATTAACTAACCTAAATAATAACGGAAAATATAGTAAATGAGTGTATTTTATTGATAATTTTAATTAGATTTTTAGATATATTTTTTGAGTTTTAAGGCTATTTCTATCTTAAAAACATTATTTTTAAGTATTTTTATTGATTTTTATTAAATTAAATAAATAAATATAAATATATGTTGACTTTTGCGTTGACCGTGACTATTGACTTGACTTGTTGACCGTTTTATTGTGTAACTATTGCGCCGGGTGAGCTCGAACCCGAGACCTCCCGTTTGCGTGCACGCAGCTCTACCAACTGAGCTACGTGTCTAACCTGAAATAATTCTGTTTTTAATTATATTTATATACTAACTCAGTTTATTCAAAATTCTTTTATTTTCAAAAATGTTTTAAATCGCCGAACTGGTGTCATCAACAGGTCTCGAACCCGGGACCTGTGACTTAATGTTACACACAGTCCACCGCTGGACTGTGTGTCTAATTTGGTTAATATATAGATTTTTATTATACTTAACATCTACGGCGACAAGGATCCGGTTCAGTTAGAAAAACAAAACATTTTTATAACAGAGCATAGTGTGTCAAGGATCGAACTCGCGGCGTGTGATATGTATGTGCACACAGTCCACCGCTGGACTGTGTGTCTAACCCGAGATAATATCCAGATTTTATTAAATTTATAATCAAACTATCATCGTCTGCTTCGTTACAAAATTACAGTCTGCGATTACACTATTGTATCTTGTTTAATTCGATTGACAAACATTCAACAGACTAATATGAAATGGCAGAGACGATATTTAGAAGTAAACATACCGGAGAACGATTTATCTCAGAATTCGGCAAGTCGTCAGCTCTGTTTTTACGGATTTCTAATGAATGAATAAATTAACAGTTTTGATTAGCTACAAGAGGAATTGAAGTATTAAACAAGAGTTTTCAGAAGGTTTGAATGTCTATACCGTTTCGCAGCTGAAGATAAGGATTTTCAGAAGTTTTCCGGCGAACTGGAATTATCCGATATTAACGTCTGAAATTGATTCTGATTGAAGGGTCTGAGTTAGCAATAGCTTAAAAATTGATAGACCACGAAGGAATTGAAAGACTTACTGTTTTGATGGAGAATACGGTTTTCCGGCGAAAGTCCGGCCAGTCCAATTAGATTCTCCGGCGAACTGAAAATTGTGCGAAAATGTAATTGAGAGCTTTCCGAGTGTGTTTGAGTCGTGAGAGAGAACAAAGAATGAAGTAATTCTGGAATTGAAAGTTTTCAGTTATTAAAACCGATTCACTTCTAGAATTCAAGTTCATTCAAAGCAACTTGATTGAAAACGTCGGTGTATCGGTTAAACTCAGTAAACCGCGATCAATCAAACGTCTTTGGACGTTTGATGACCGATTTCGGTTACAGTTGGCGTAACCGGATTAATTTGTGATAGATAATAAAATTTAATTGTTTCCTAATGTTTACAGAAAACAACAAGTGGCGGAGTGGTGATATGTGTGTGTGATAAAGCTTTGAGTTCTTTTCCGGCTGACCCGGGTTCGAGTCCCGGCAGCCTCACTTTCTTTTTAATTATTTTATTTTTACTTTTTATCAATTATAACTTTTATAGTTTAGTTTGTTTATTAATTATGCATCATAAAAATTAAAATGGACATAAATACGCAACGTGACATTTATAACTTGATATTCGATTACAAAAACGGAGCGGGTTTGGAAAACCCGTTTTTGACAAATCTTACATTTCTTAAGTAATAGACTTATACCGACTAGCGTACATGATCAAAACGTATAACGCTAGATTAAACGATGATCGGATAGAATGTAGTTTAATCCCAACAAGTACTTTGACTTATGTAATATGGATAAACTATAAACATTCTAGATTTTGAAACTTAAATGACAAGGTTAGTCCCGTTTCGATTAATTTCTTAAACTAGTTACATATGCTCAAACGTACGCATATCAGCGATATCGGGTAACCGGATAAGTCATAGACAAGTTCTATATGCCATTATATTTTAAATGAGTTGTAATATTAGTAGGATATCAACTTGTATGCCCGTTAAGGTTTTAAAAATGAAACTATGCCTCATATGAGCATTTTGGTAATTTCATACCTTATAAAAGGAACTTGAATAAAATTTAATGTTATAACCATAAGTATTCTGGAAAAGTAACTTATTTACGATATAATATTAGTAGGATATTAATTATATGTGCAATTTATCTTTTATGACCAAACTATGCACCTAAGGGGCATTTTGGTCATTTTATACATAGTTTATAAATTATTTGAGATTCTGAGTTTATATCATGTACCTACTATAAAAACATTTAAAATAAGTTTTAAAAATCTGTAGGTAAAACCATACTATGCGCCGAAACGACGCTTATGTGTAAAATGACTTATGGCTATAAAAAGCCTATAAACGAAAATGCAAGAGGAAGGAACACTTACCCGTGGTTCCTCGGATGCAATAGAACTAAGTTGGATGCTCCTTTTAGTTAGGAACTTCCAGAGGAGGGAGATAGAGTTGTGAATGAGAAAGGTGCAAGTTGAAATGGTGAACCTTGGCACCTATTTATAGTTAGAGAGCTTGAAGGAGGTGATGCCAGTTGTTAAGGGGTGTAAGAGGAAGCTTACAAGTGTACTAAAACGTGGCATAGCAGTTTGGAAATCCAAGGTTTCAAATCAAATGGTTTTTGGCAATTTGTGTGGAGGCCAAGGCAATTTTCTGCAGACAAAGGCCTCTCGCGCCCCGCGAGAGTCAGGCCTGGTCTCTCGCGCCACGCGAGCGCCTTATGGCCAGAATTAAAGTTTGACACTTTTAGCCCCTTGACTTATAAAACCTTCTAAAACACCTTTTTAGCATATTTAGCCCTCCCCAACCAATATTTGGCATACCCGGGAGTATGCCCGGACATTGTCGAGCTATCGGTTTGTTAAAAGGTCACTCAGAGGTATAAGTTAACATGTTAACACTTTTAACCCCTCCATCATCCAACTTTTAATTAATTACGGATTTAATCCCCCTCGTCCAACAATTGGAACGTATGAGAGTTAGGACTTCATAAAGGGTCACTCAGAGGCTCACTTTAAGCATGTTGACATATCAGTCATTCAGAGGCTAGGCATGTTGACATATCAGTCACTCAGAGGCTAAGTTTAAGCATGTTGACGTATCGGTCACTCAGAGGCTAGGCATGTTGACATATCAGTCACTCATAGGCCAAGTTTTAGCATGTTGACATATCAGTCACTCAGAGGCTAGGCATGTTGACATATCAGTCACTCAGAGGCCATTGTTTGAGCATGTTGACACCTTTAATCCCTATCAGTCTTTAATAGACTAAATTAAAATACAGCACGTGTCACTATACTATTGGACACGATTTTACGAGGTGTTACACGATGCTCGTTATATGGATACGCAGGCTGATATTAGGGCTATCAAAGACCATTTAGTGCAGGTTACTGGCTCTGCCTCGGTTGTCATTCTCAGTGAAGATGATGCCAAAAAGGGGGAGAAAGATTCATTGCTAAAATTGCAGCCTGATCCACTGTCAAATCTAAGGTACAACAACAGCCAAGTAATGCTGCAAACTCTGCTGAGGCATCCAAATCTTT
This sequence comes from Scalesia atractyloides, assembly GCA_947069175.1. Taxonomy (NCBI): domain Eukaryota; kingdom Viridiplantae; phylum Streptophyta; class Magnoliopsida; order Asterales; family Asteraceae; genus Scalesia; species Scalesia atractyloides. The sequence continues at coordinate 59,398,907 of CAMTDV010000022.1, read as the reverse complement.
TTCTAGAAAAGAGATTGATGAGACTCTGAATTTGGAGGCTGAAAGGATTACCCTTGAAAAGCTGAAGTGACAAGATACAATGGAAGCAAAGGCTCTTATGTTTATTGAAGAAGAAAAGGCTAACAGCTTGAAAAAGAAGATGTTGTCACTTCAAAAAGAAAGAAATTCGCTAGAAAAGTAAGACTGTCAACTTCCACTCCTTCTACAACAACTGCTGCAGTCACTACTTATGTATCCTCTGTCACAACTATCCCAGCCGGGGTTGGTACCACTGCTGAGAAGGCAGATGTTGTAACAACAGATGTTGGGACAACAGCTGTTGGATCAATAAATGTTATCCCAACCACTGCTATGATTACCTTCCCAACCACAACAGAACCTCTGCCCAGACCATCTAGAATTCCGACACACCAACTTCACCCAAACTTAAATTCCAACGCAAAAGAAAAACTTTTGTGGTTGATGATGATGAAGATTATCAATCATCACTTCCCATTTCTTCACAACCTATATCACAACCTATATCACAACCATCCTCATCACCTCCACATTCTGAAACTCCATTCCCCCATTTCCAATAATGCACTTATCCTCTTCTTTTCTTCCTATGGGTGCATTAAAGGTGAGATTGAAGCTTTCTTTAAAATAGAAGATCAAGCTAAAAGAGACTTCCCTTCCTTTCTGGGGTATTGAAAGCCTAGGAACTTAGATGAGTATCTTAAACTAAAGGCTAGACAGGCTGAGCACATAGCAAAAGACAAATCAAAAGACAAAGATATCAGGGCTTTACAACTCTCCTTACAGTATCAACTGAGCAAAGTCAGAAGCATTGAAGAACTTGCTAAGGAGCTAAGTAAGTCTATGTCTGAACAACCAACCACTGATGATCCAGAGCTGAAAGAAGATTATCTTGATCATGACATGAAGCAGAAGCTTTATAAAGCAACCTGGGCACAATTTAAAGGCTAGTTGGCTAATGAGCTTAAAGAAGAAATTGAGAGAATTCATTCTCATCAGTGATTCCCTTATTTGGCCTTTGAATTGAAGTTCAAAATCCAGGGCAATCATGTCTTCTACATCTCTTCTAGGGGGAGATTGTTGGGATTGAACCCTACAAAAAAAAAACAGATGATAGAAAGCCAAAATATACTACAAACCTCTAATCCAAATGATAATGTAACATCTGCCAAGTCAAGCGCTGCTAAAGACTAAATGTTCAAGGTCTGCCATAGCTATACTTTGTTGAAGACAAGCTCTGTTGAAGACTTAAGCTAAAAGGTCTGCCAAGACAAGCTCTGCTTAAGATCATAACTAAAGGTCTGCCAAGGCAAAGCTCTGCTGAAGATTAAAGCTAAAGGTCTGTCAAGGTAAAGCACTGCTGAAGATCAATAGAGGATGCATCATTAGTGTTTTCTATCAGTCCTTGTAATGTTTAGTGTATAGTAGTGGTTAGCTTAGTAGATGTTATTAGTTTGTTATTTTTGTTAAGTGTCACTTTCATGCTGACATCATAATAAGATGCTCAGTGGTTAGGATTGTAGTATAAATAGAACAGTGCCTATACTGTTCTATTTGATCACTTTCATCTAATATCAATCGAATATGTCTTTCTTACATTATGTACAAACAAATTAGTGATCTTAGGCTGAGGAATGATAATTACGAAAAGCATGACAATGAAAACAATCTCTCAACTGTTGTAAATTAAAGTTTTTTTTCCATTCCGCTGCGAGTTCATCTGATTTATCTTCTTTCATTTATCACTTTTAGAACTTTCACAAACAGTTTTAAAACTCAGTTCCTAACAGTTTCAGATACTCATCAAGGTTTCTAGGCTTTCGATAGCCAAGAAGAGATGGAAAGTTTCTTTGTTTAGGATCCTCTATCTTGTAGAAAGATTCAATCTCCCCTCTTACTACATACAGTTCAACAAGGTATAGAGCACCCAGTGGAAGGAATGATGATGATAGATGCATGGGTGGAGGTGAGGTGTTTGTATGTGGAGATGATGAGGGTGGAGTGGAAGTAGGTTGTGATGGCAAAGAGATTGGTGATGGAATCTCTTCATCACCTTCATCAACAACAAAAGTTTTTCTTTTGCGTTGGAATTTGATCCTTGGTGATGGTGGATGTGAAGGAATTCTTGGTGGAGTGGTTGATGGTTGGGGTAAAGTGGGAAATGTGATAGGAGCAGTGGTTTGGGGAATATCTGTTAGAACATCTGTTGTTCTGGCATTGTCACAACTCTGCCCTAACATTTGTTCGGTTGTTTGGTGGTGTTGAGACAGAGGATACAACAAGATTAGCCTCAACAGTGGTGACAGTTGGCTGTCTAAATTTTCTTGCAGACTTCCTTTTTCTTGAAGTACTAACATCTTCTTTTTCTATCTGTTTGGTTTTTTCTTTTCTTTAATCAGCATTAAGGTTTTAGCTTCCATTGTATCTTGTCTTAATAGCTTATCTTCAGCAATCTTTTCAGCTTCTTTGATTAGGGTCTCATCAATCCCTTTTCCCAAAGTTGCATCAGATGCTGTAGCAGTGGTTTTTGGCTGTTGTTCCACCTTTGGTATGGCACTTGAATCAGGCTGCAACTTTCTCAGTGAATCATCCCCCCCCCTTTTGCATCATCTTCTGTTTCTTCAACATAAATTGTAGCTGGGGCAGAGCCAGTTGTTTTCAGTAAATGGTCTGTGATGGCTTTAATGTCAGCTTGAGTGTCTTTTTATCTAGCCTCAACCATGTTCTTGATCAGCTTCATATGTGTTTCATGCTGAATGTCTGCCAATTGTCTTTGAACTAGGATAATTGGTTGCACAACTTTCCATAGCTCATCAGCTTTTGAGTTGGTGATGGTTGAGGTTGAAATTTTTTTAGCACTTGGTTCATCATGGATTTGATTTCATCAATGGATGATTCCATGGTAGTGATTCTCTCCGTCAATTCTTGGTATTTTAATTTATCACCTAAGTTAATAGGATCATCTAAATTCCTACTAGAGGTAGTTGTATTTGGATCATTAACATGAGGAATCTCAATGTTTTCAGAACCAAATGCCCCTTTGTCTTGGTACTAGGGACTTCCAACTGGGACAGAGGTTACTGTTGTAGCCTCTGCAGTTGTTGCCTTCAAGGAAGTCTTACAAATGTAACCATTGTCCAACTGAAACATTGTTGTGTCATCAGTTGTAGTGGCTGCTTCACTTGAAATATCACCAAGAGTTACTTGCAACTCAAGGAGTGTAGCCTCCTCAAATGCTTGTTGGCTAGCAGATAGAGTTTTCTCAGACTCAATCATATGTAGAAGTTGACTCTCTTTAATGAGTGAAAGGGACTAATGATTGTCTGATTTTTCTCTATCGCATCAAGCAAAGGTATGAATGTGGGTGGTATTGGAGAAGTGGGAGTGGGTTGTGGTGTAGAAAGAGACATTTCCCTGGGAAAGGGGCTGTGGAAGATTGATTCAAGTGAATCAAGAGCTTCATAATGTGGTGTCCCTGTGGATACAACTTGTTCCTTTTGTGAGGAATCAAGAGGAGTTTAGCTAGGTGGAGATCTTTGTTCCATCTGCTATGAGGAAGTAGCAGCAGTGGTTTCAAGTGACTTTGGTGTTGTCACAGGTATATCCTCTGGGATCTCATCTTCCAAAGTTACCTTCTTGGTTTTCTTTTTGGAGGGCTTTTTAGATGTGGAAGGTTTTCTTTTGTTAGATTCTGGTGGGGGTTGCACAACACTTGTTATAGTGCCATGTTCTCACCAGGAGCAGTGGGCTCAACAACAGAGGTTTGAGCAATGGACGTGTTAGTATCTAAAATTGGCTCATTCCTCTTTGCTTGTGTTTTCAAAAACTTTGGCTTTTGGTTAGACAGTCTTGTAAAAGTTTCATGTTTAAGGCTGCCAATTTCACAAATGACGCCTTGTTGAAAATCAGTTTTAGAAAAATGTTTTTGAAGATAATAACTCAACAGCCTAAGGTAAGAAAACCTTTATTTTTGGAAATGCTGTTATAGTTTGCAATAAGGTCAGCAAACAATACATGGGAAAAATTAAATTTTGATTTAGTTAAAATAGCATAACCCAGATACTGAATGTTTAAAGGTATTTCATTAAAAGTAGTTGTCTTGGCTGGCAAACACAACTGTAAAGTATGAAAAAGAATTTCATGTCAACAGGAAATTCAGGTTTATAGATGGTAATACCTGTCAATTGACATTCATAACTAAATGAGTTCATCGTGTCAATCCTTCTTTGAGAAGGAAGTGGGTCATTTAGGTCATTTAGACCAAATGTGGTAGAAATGGTGGATGGAGAAATTTGGACAAGAGAATGTCCAATCTTCGATGTAATAACAAAAGGCTTTTTGTTTTGGATTTCAACCTTAGCATTTGCCCAAACTTGTCTAGGTGTATCCACATATATTAGAGCCTTTTCTAGTAGAATATCCTTGTATGATGATGTTTGTAGAACATCGATCATTGTATGAAAAGCAGCATTATTATCTGTTTCTCGAGGATAGGAAGGTAGTTGTGGAGATTTTTGATGTTAAGAGTCATGATTTGAATGAAGGTTAGTGAAGAAGATAACCGCTTTGGAGAATTTTTGAATTCAATACGGCAGTGAAAAACTCTGTTTGGATGGAACAGGGTTTATAAAGGAAAAAGTGAAAGCTGACGTGGCAGCGGTGTTGAAAAGATCTGATGGCTAACATTTGTGCATGTGTAAACTCTATTGGATAATGGAAGACAGTTGTTTGGAAACCTCTGCTGGATACAACCAGTGGTTTTGAACAGAGGAATGATCAGTGGTGATTTTACACTATCAGAGGATAGATTATCAGTGGATTGGGAAACCAGTGGTTTCACCAACAGTGGATGTAGAACAGAGGATACACTTTTAGCAACTGATAGATTTTCATAAGCAGACTTTAGAGATTTATTGAAACATTTCAATTTTAGCTATTTTTAAGGATGAATTTTTGATTTTCTGAAAACATTTTGATGCTATTTACACATGGAAAACAAAATTTTGTTTTTATTCCATGTTTTGCATACCAATCTTAGAGATCAGACTTTTAAAGGTAGATGTATCTAATGCTTTGGTTAGAACATCTACTTGTTGATCTTTAGTTGGAACATGATGAAGAGAAATCAAACCTTTTTCATAGCAATCTCTCACAAAGTGATGTCTGATATTAATGTGTTTGGTGGTAGAATGAGATACTGGATTTTTAATGATGTTTTCAGCTGCTTGACTATCTAACAAAAGTTCTCATACTTGTTGTCTTTTAAACTAAATGAGCTCTTCTTGTATGGCTTCTACTCAACTATTGTCTTTTAGTGCCTCTTGGTACTTGATAGGTTGTGTGAGAGATAGGAAACCAGCAAAAAGACAAATGTTTTGGGATTGACTTCTAGTGAGCACCCCTTCATTGATGTTGCCAATGATTTGATCAGATGGATGACTTTTAAGGTAGATTAAATCTCCCTTATATGGAATAATGGCATTTTAAGGTGAATGTTGCAGATGGGAATCATCTGAGCTAACATATTTTGGCAATTTTGAAGAGCCAACATCTATTTGAAATGGAGGTGGAGGCATAGGAAAGAGAGGTGTGAAAACATGTTGACTTTTATCCACAGTCGTTGGACTTTTATCAACAGAGGTTATTTGATGAGATGGCAGAGGATTAAGGATTAGTAGTGGTTGATCTAGAAGTGACAGAGTTTTCACAATTGTTAATAACATCTGTTCCTTTGATTGTGACTTTACATTGTGGAATCACAATGTCAATCCATAGTGTGGTGAAGATTGTGGTGCACCTGCAGGGTTAGTCTTGACAGACACATAATCAAATGTAAATTTATTTAGATCAAACAATTATGCAGGGTTTGCTGGGATTTTTAATGAAGAAAGTTCATTGAATTTTACATTCAAGGTCTCTTCGCTTTAGCAGTGGTTGAGTAACCCAGGAAATAACCACAATCCATTTTGGCTGCAAATTTTGAAATTGAATCTTTTAAGTTCAAAAAAAAAACATGGGCAGCCAAAGATTTTGAACTATAAGATTAGTGTTTGATCTTATACAGAATTTCATAAGCAGTTCTTTAATGTTGTGGGTTTATCAAGATTTTGTTTTGGACATAACAAGCAGTGTTTAGAGCCTCTGCCCCAAAAGGTTAAGGGTAAACCTGAGTCTCCAAGCATTGTTCTGTCAGCTTCAATCAAAGTTCTGTTTTCCTTTCAACCACCCCATTTTGTTCTGGTGCTCTTGGAATGTTGTACTGCCTTACAATTCCTTTTCACACACAAAACTCATCCAACACCTTATTTTTAAACTCTGTGCCATTGTCACTCCTAAAGACTTTTACTGGCAGGTCAAATTGCTTTTCAACTTGTTTCACAAATCCCTGCAAGATACCTGCAGTGTCATCCTTGGAGTGCAAAAAGTAAGTCCAAGTAAACCTAGAAAAATGATCAACAATAAATAGACAATACCTTTTTTGTTTAAGGCTCATGATTTTTACAGGGCCAAGGAAGTCCATATGCAACAATTGTAAACACTGACTTGTTTTGGACTCACCAATGGGCTTTATGAACTTTTATGCTGTTTGCCTTTTAAACAGGAAACACAATGTTGATCTCTTGTGAATTTTTTTTTGTGTTAGACCTCTTACAAGGCCTTACTTAGAGAATGTGGTGATAGTTGTCAGATTTGTGTGCCCAAGTCTTCTATGCCATAGTTGTGTCTCTTTGTTAGAGGCAACTGAGAACAGACATGCATTAGTCATTGGATTATCCTTCAACATAACAACCACATACACAATGCCACTCCTATGAGCAACAAATTGTGCTTTGCTCTCAACTATGATTTGATCAATCTTTTTATCCATTTCTGACCCAACAATTTGACAAGTTTTCTTAATGAAGAATGACTCACAACCCTTGTCACTCATTTGTGAAACACTAACAAGATTAAATTTCAGATTGTCAATAAGATTGACATTTTCAAGTTTGAGTTTCCCAGCCTGAACAATTCCTGATCCAAGTACCTTCCCTTTTGAATTATTACCAAAGGATATATCATCCCCTTCCATGAGCTATGAAGTCTTTGAGAAGGGCTCTACATCCTGTCATGTGCTTGGAGCCACCACTATCTACATACCACAAACTATCAAGGCAAGTACAAGCTCCTTGCACAGTGGTAATTAATTAGTTTAGGTGGGTTTCCAAAGCCAAAATGGTTTTGGAAGGGGTCATAGACATGTCAGTCTCAAATTTAGAAGAATGATTAGTGGTTTGAACAGATCTTTGTAACATCTGTTGAGACCCATCTCCTACCAGATGATAGTAACCATGAGGATGCCTATTTACACTTGGTTTTGAGAGCTTTTTGTAACCCTCATAACCAAGAGGTACCATTTGGTAAATTGGTTGGGCATATCCTCTCAGGTATTGGTTGGCAGGTGGTGCATCTGTTACCTGCACTTCTCTGGGAGCAGAGGTTTTGTGCAGTGCTTTGGTAACAGGTGTTTCAACAGGCACAAATGTCTGTTTAGACTTTCCTTTTGAAGTATTAGTCTTTGAACTCTCTAGTGTTTTAGATTTATACTCATTCTTTTTCACATCAAAGTTTCTCAGATAAAAACACTCTTGAGTTTTATGATTTGTTTTATTACAAATTGTGTAGTTTGGAGAATCAATGCTCACACTTGTTTTGTTAATGTCATAAGCTTTTAGAAGAAAACTGTTTTTAGTAACATGGTTCCTCTTTTCACATAAATCATAAAACAGGTTTTTGATATTTTCTTTCTTTTTCCCTTTTCAGACTTCTTGTCAGTAGATGTTGTAACATCTGCTAATATGTCTGAAATGGGAATGATTCTAGCCTTTGGTGCTTTGACACCATCAGTGGTTGTAAATTCCATTGGCTTAAAATTTTCAAGAATGTCACATTCATCAGACCATGTGAGTTTGAATTGATATTTTTCAATCTCATCAAAAGTTGAGGATCCCTCATGTCTTTCTAAAACAATTTTATTCCCATTTTTATCAGTGACTTTGATTTCTTGACCAGCCAAGTTTGTTGGAACAATTTCAACCACACTAGAATCATTTCCAGTAACATTTTCAGAAATTTGGTCAATTTCTTTGAAACCAATGCCAAAATTTATGTTACTCTTGACCTGGTTTACTAACAAAATCTCATAACCTTTACAGGATTCCACCCATTTTTCACAAGTGATTTGGGTGGATTCCAACTCCTTTTTGCAAACCTGATATTTTTCTATCATAGTTAGGAGTTGGTCCTTTGTTATGCTAGCTTCATATTGTAAGCTGCTGATTTTATATTCTTTTTCAAACAATTTAGTTTTAGATCTTTTGAAAGCTTTTCGAACTATAATTCATCATCCAAAATCGTAATCCTAAGGTTTTCATTCACCTCTTTTATGCTAGCAAAAGCTATGATGCATTTATCTGAACATAGATCTTTTATGACCTGAGGAGATACCTTAGTAGCAGCCATCATAGCACAATCACATTCACTGTCACAAACACTAGCATCCCATGGGTCAGACAGAGGTTTTAATTCTTCATCAACATTTTCTTGTGTAATAACTGTTTCATCATGAACATCAGACACAATATACTTAGGCTCCACTTTCTCAAATTCAACACCTCAACTACATACTCTAATGCTATAAAACAAAATTCATTTTGCTTCTTTTAAGTGTCAGCAATGAGAGAAAAGTTTTCATCAGTCAGATCCTCAGCCAAGCTACTCCAATCAACAAAGCCCCGAGTAAAGAAGCTCTGTTGATTAACCTTTACCTAAGCAGTGGTTTGAGTAACTTGTCGTGCATGTTGCATTTGAACTTGAGGAGCTGTTGCATTTGAACTTGAGGAGCTGGTGCTTGAACATATAGAATTTGAGGAATAGTGATTTGAACATATTATAGGAACAGTGATAGCAGGGAGTGCAAAATGAGCAGTGTTTTGCATCTGAGGAGCAAGGGTATCTTGGGAATTACGGACAGTGTTTTGAGTATTTTGAGGTGTAGGGCTAGGATGTGTGGTAATTGGTCCAGATGTTTGAGACCAACATTCTCTAGCAAAGTGACCTAGCCTATTACACTTGAAACATTTAATCTTTGACTTATCCAGCCCAACTTTTAGCCCCCCATGAAACCTTAGAAACTTTCTACTAGTTCTCTTGTAATACTTGCTAGCTCTAACACTCAACAAGTCAAGCTGGTGCAAAATATCCATTTCTTCCAAATCAGTAGGGTCAAAATGTTGAAGGTCATTCAACTCAAAGGATAAGTTATCAGAAGTTTGGCTTTCCCCATTAGCAGTAAAAACATAATTGGGGGTGTAAGAATCAGAGCTGAAATTACCACCAGAGGTTATGTCAATGAAATGATCATAACTCTGATCCTTACAGCTGCCAGGGGCTTTTTCTTGTCCAAAAAGTGTTGTACTACCGAATGTATAGTCATCAGCCACTTTGCCAGACTCTTTTAGCTTTTTTTTTCTGGTTCAGCTCTCTCTCATAAGTGAGGAGCCTACCATGAAGCTGAGTAAGACTCATTTCTTTGAGCTCAACTGAATTTCTAGTTACAAAAGCTATAGTATCCCACTTGTCAGGTAATGATCTAAGAAAACGACTAATTTAAAGTCAAATTTGCAAACTCAACAATAACCAGTTTAAGCTCACTAATTAGACAGCTAAATCTTTCAAACTGTTGGGTTAATGACTCTCTTTTCACATGACAAAACGTTTCATATTGTTGATTAAGAACCTCCCTATTGTTTTCAGTTACTTCCTCAGTCCCACCGAATTGCTCTTTCAAAGCATCCCATAACTCCTTTGCACTGTTGCAATGCAACAGGCCAACATAGACATGATTTGGCAATGCAGAGACCATGATGCTAAATGCCTTTGTATCTAGCTCGATCTTTTGGAAATCATGCTCGGAGTAATTTTCAGGATTCTTTGTACTTGGACTTTAGGGTCCTCAGTACTTGGTATCATTGGAACATAAGGTCCAAAGATAACCGACTTCTAGCAACCGGTGTGTTGCTGAGCAACAACATGACCCATCCATCTCTAGCAGATATTGTACTCTGATCTGACGAGAATTGGTGGTTTAAACACGTTGTCAGTGTTGTGAGGATCTTGTGAATTTTGAGACATTTTTGATTGTTTGTAAAACATGTTTTTGTTTAAACTACTTTGAACGTGAATAAACTTTTACTCTGTTTTTAATTCAACGAGCAAACAAATTAGTAGTGAGAGCTGATATGTTCAAATTAAATTGATTGTTAAATTAAATTCGATTGACCATGCTCTGATACCAATTGTTAGGATCTGAGTTTGATATTGTTGTGAATGTTTAAGATGAAATCAATGGAAGTGGATAAACTTGTATGAATAGTGCAGCGAAAATAATAAACTCTGAATTCACAACAATAGGAAGATTGTTTTCACAAACATGCTTTTATAAATTCATGAATTTACGTATGCATGAACGATTACAAACTCCCCCTCAGCCTAAGATCACTCTGATTTGCTCGTACACAAAATGTCAAGGTGAAGTGATAAATAAAACAATACACGCATTGTTCTATTTATTGTACAGAGCAAACCGCTTAGCATCTTATGCTGACGTCACATTTGAAAGTGACATGTAACAAACTAAAACCAACTACAACATCTTCTAAGCTAAACAGAGCTTTGCCTTGGCAGACCTTAGATTTAGTATTCAGCAGAGCTTTGCCTTGGCAGACCTTAGCTTTAGTCTTCAGCAAGCTTTTGCCTTGGTAGACCTTTGAGTCTTTATCAGAGCTTTGCTAGGGCAAATCTTTGACCTTTGTCTTCAACAGAGCTTGGCTTCAGCAGATGTTCAATTTATTATAAGGATCAGAGGTTGTAGAATACTTTGGATTTCTATCATCTGTTCTTTTTGTAAGGTTCAATTTCCAACAAAAATTGATATAACACAATGTGAAGAAACCAGAATTTGATAAATCACGCCATCAAATAATAATAAAATGTGAATATGTATTAGCAAGCATCGTGATACAAAAGATAATTGTCGATTTTGAAATCAAAGAAGATATGTAGTTTTGTTTAAAAATCTCATTAGTTTTTTTTATATAAATTAACTAAATGCCATAATTAAAAATCATTTTCCAATTACCATTATGTTTATATAAATTAACTATATGTCACATGTCACACGGAGATGGCTTCTACACTTTGTAAGAAAAGTAGGTTTTGTAGCCAGCTTATAATATATATATATATATATTATATATTATATGAATGAAATATGAAATATTAGTTATTATTATATATAAACACTATTATATACTTTTAAACATCATATTTAGTTGCACCTATGTTTTAGAAATGTTTGTTGTTATGATATGTATTTTTGTCACATCTATTACGTATTATAGTGTTTAGCCATTAAATATAATTAATTACTATTATTTACACTTGTAACCAAGCTGTTTTCATAAACTTATAAATCATATTTTATAATCATTAAACATGTTATATAAATTCGGAACAACCATTTTTGGTAAAACTAGCAAATAAATACTATATACATTTATTATATATATATTATATATATATATATATATATTCTTGATATATATTACATTATTCTAGGTGAAATCGTACAACTATATCTACTACATTGATTTATTTTTTAAATACTATTTATTATCTGTATTTAAATATTTTGACACTTTAACCATTTTTATCAACTTAAACTAATCCCTTAAATCATACCTAGAAATCCCAATTCCATCGTATTTGTCTTATTCATTTTATATATACTTGTATATCATATTATGTTGCTCATATGTATTTTGGGGTTTATTCTTAAAATGCTACAACTTGTATACTAAGTTGTATTCACTATCTTCGCAACATGTGAGTATTCATAGGCCCTTTTTATTCTATATTTTTTGGGGGTGTATCATGTATACCTATTCTTAAATTCTTAATTCTTTTATTCAAATTATGCTAATTCATTTCTATGTGATAATTAGGCTATATGTTAAACTTATTCGTTTATGAGTCTTAGTCTTTAATCTTTGTTCTCGCATTGATCATTAACGAACTATGCTTAAAGAAGTAGATAATAGTGCTATTGATTGACACCTGCCCAAATTTGACGTGTGATGGCATTTAGGTATCGAAACTGATTTTAAACTTTTTTATTCTTGTCAAGTAGGTTTGATCCTTGCAAAAATTCGTTTAGTCATATATGCTTAAATTATATTATGGACTTATGATTCGCTATTTTAGTCTTATTATATGTACTATAAACCTATGTTTACTCACTAACTTTTTAGTTGACCTTTTTATTTTATACATGATACAGAAATGCAATTTGTGACTCTATAGGTTTTATGATTCATATAGAACGTATAGGACATAGAGTTAATAAACAAAATCTTATTTCATGTTATGTTGGAAAACTATTAGATTCTTAAATTTCATAATTAATTATATAATTTAAAACAACAATTTTAATAATGTCATAAGTTATGAATAATCTATACGCCACCACATATTCTGCCGTCGGTTGGGGTGTGAAAATGTCTAAGTGTTGCACACGAAAATATTCATGTTTTTGAATAGGAGTTGATTGAGATAGTGTGGACATTTTTGGAGATCGCGAGTCCTAGTGTGACCGTTTGTTCCGAGAACTTGGGGTTGAGAGCCCATTTCTCCGGCGATTAGCTTTGGGATTATTGCAGGTATGGCCTCATCGTTTAAGAGACACTCGTGGCTAGCATATGTGAAGGCCACCCCCATTTTAGTAAGGAAGCTTACCGCACCATTGGGAGTAGAGGCCATTGTGTTGAAGTCACCGAGGGATCTCTTGTTGGATTTAGTTATTCCATTATCGATTATTTAGTGTTGCTAGTAAGGTAAGATTCAAAGAGTTACACTTTAGACGATGAATAAAGAATAATATTTAACTTTAAGTATTATACGTCACAAAACCATATATTAACCGTAGAGAACAAGTATTTGGTGAAACACTAGAGATATTAATTCATTGCGAAAAAATTAACTTAGTGGAAATAAATGGTGTCGTTTAAAGAGTTAAAGGAGTAACAGTTTATTAATCAGATTATAAATTCAAAAGTTATTTTGTTGAGAATAAAATAAAGTCAAAAGCATTTTGACTAGTGGTTTAATATTAGCGAAGAATAATCGTTATTCAACGAAAATGAGGATTGCTTATTATTAGATAATAATTAAGGAGAACAAAGGTCAAAGGGTTGCCGGTAATTACTAGTTAATAAAAGATTAATTACTTGGAGAGAAAGCTAATAGTTTGTGGGCTAGAGTATAATTAATAGATCCATAAATTGAACCTTAACCTGAAACCCTAATTATATCAGATACACAATACAAATGATTAGAATAAAAACCTTGCCACCTCTCTTTATCCATCCCCCTTCGTGCGATTGACCACCACCACCCCTGGCCTCGTCGTCCACCACACACACCACACCACCGCCACGCGCTGCCACCCCCATCTGCCTTATGCCTTTTGTAATTCGGATCTGATCCGTTCTACGTGTGACATCTCGTGGTGTTCTTGGAGATTCGTGATTTGTCATACTAGCGGAGCCGTTCGTTGCATCCATTGTTCAAGTCTTTGTTTTCATCAAGATATAACTCTAAACCTGCTATGGCTGTGTTAATATATATTATCAGAATAAGACTTTAAATGGATCGTTGGTGGGAATGATTTTATCTGTTTTATGTTTTATATAGTGCTTTTGCATCTGATTAAGAATAAAGAGTTATTCTTATTTCTATTTAAATATAGAATTGGATTTTATAAATTAAAACAGATACTCAGGATTCCGTACTTCTTTTCCTGGAGGACATCATGTTTGGAGGTAGAGATTAAAACAAAGAAACCACCATCTAAGTTATTGAGTGTTCCTATAACTTAGAGTGACTGGGAGAGAGACCTAGCTAGCGGGAGTATCACCTTGTTGCAAAAACCAGATAACGACGCATGGACAAGCTTTAGGCGAGCCTTCAATTCCTCATCCAGTTAAATGAAGCATTGCTTGTACATGATGTCCGAGGTGCTTCCCCCATCGAGGAAGACATACTGAGACTTGTAATGGCCTATTAGAGTTGTGATGACTAATGGTCGTTTGAGGTTCGGGCCGCCCCACACAATTAGGAAGAGTACATATTAACATACTATTCTCGCCAGTTTCCGGACTGCAAGTGTTGACTTTTGTTGTTGTGGTGAGGGGTCTTCCTCCCTCACTGGATCATGTGAGTATTTTCTTTAAAGGTACCTCATCATGATGGGTATCCAGGTTGAGAAGATGGGTAAGTTTACCATATTTCAAAGCAGATTCAATCTCCATCCACATATTATAGCAATTGTCTGTGGTGTGACCAATATCCTTTGGTATTCACAGTATTTTTCCAGGTCCACATTTTTTTTTTGTTGCCCATGGGTTTTGGTACCTTGAAGGTCACCTTTTCCGTTGTTAGCACTTGTAAGGGTGTTTTTGTGAGGGGAGTCTAAACCGTCTCTTTTGATTGGCAATTATTGCCCGGGTCTGGGTTCCTGCACATCATATTTTCTATTGTAAGCACCTGTAAGGGTGTTTTTATTAGCGGAGTTAAAAACGGCTCTTTTGAATGCCGACTATTGCCCATGGGCTTGGGTTCCCTGAAGGTCACATTGTCTGTTGTTAGCACTTGCATTTGTTGCAGAAGTGGACTTGTCTTCCATGGGAGTGTTGGACAATATGTGGAATCAATCCAAAGCCTAGCCCTTCTTTTTGTTGTTTCCCCTACCATGGCCCTTCGAATCATTTCTATTAGAGCCTCTTCCACCGGTTAGGGATTTTTCGGTCGGAGTGCAGACCCTGGCGATGGACATGATCTTATCCCATCGCGGCCGCATAGGCAGCGGATGAGGTCGTTGTATTTGATACCCTGCCTGAAACTGGCACGCATGAGATCCTCACTAACCTCGCCAATTTCTAATGCCTTTTTGTTGAATCTAGTAATTAAATCTTCCAGAATTTCATTATCACATCGGTTGACCAGCATAATGTCCTACGGGCCTTTGGTGTGGCGCCTTTGTTGGCTAAATGTTGAGAGAACTTAGCATGTATATCTTCAAAAGAATCAATATGCCTAGAGGGCTGGGTATCAAACCATGTGCAGGCGCTGCCCATAAGTTTTTGCACGAATATGTGACACCAGACTAGATAAGTCTAACTAGCGATTCCGTCGGTGGATATGAAGCCCTGTAAATGATTATCTGGGTCCGGTTAAACTGTTGTACTTCCCGACATTGTGGGGGAGCTTAGATCTTGGAGGGAATGAGGCCATGACGATCCGTGTTGTTAACATGGACTTTTCTTCAAAAAGTCGATGTTGGTGCATATTTGTGATACCAGCTTAGATTTAGTCTTGGGATATCTTGTAATTAGTAAAACGATAAACGGTTAGCGGGTTTAGTTTTGTAATAGTTAATTAGAAGTAATTGGGCTGAACTAGATACTAAATAGCACATGGTAGGCGAATTGGGCTTTAAAGCCATTAGCAGTCCATGTAGGAAACCCTAGACCAGTTGCATAACCTATCTCTATATAGAGGGAGGTTTGCATTAGGGTTTAGGTTGCTGTTTCTGTTGCTCAGTTGCTGGTGTTGCTGGTTTAGAGAGAGAGTCTTGAATTGGTCGTAAACACTTTGTGTTAGATAATCAATAGAAGACAGTTTGAAGGAAATTGTTCTTGTTCGTGTTCTTGTTTCTGTGAAATCCAATCTAGGGGATTCCGCACTCTAGATTAGATAGACGATTCTGTCAAGATCCATACGGACTAGGGGACCTACAATTGGTATCAGAGCATCCAGCTCTTGATTTTGCTTTGTTCAGAATAGTAACAGCATAAAAACTTGAGTTTTTGGATGTTTTGGAGGCTGTTTTGGAGTTTGTGACGGCTGAATTAGGGTTTCTATTACTGTTCAGAACTAACAGCAAGCATTTCGGATTGAAGAAAGGCATTTCAGATCAAAAGTGAAGCAATTCGGATTGAAGACTTGAATTTCGGATCAGTAATATGCATTTCGGATCATCAGTCTTGCAATTCGGATCTGGAAAACTTGCATTTCGGATCAAAAAAGTGTAATTCGGATTCGAAAAGCCCATCTCGGATTCCATTTCGGATTGAATTTCGGATCAAAAGTGTATTCCAGATTCCATCTCGGATCAGAATAGTCTATTCTGGATTACATTTCGGATCAGAACAGTGCATTCCGGATTCCATCTTGGATCACTACTCCGAATCACCATCTCGGATTAGCAATCCGAATTACTGTTCTGGGTTTCTATCTCGGATTGTAAATCCGGGTTACCGTTATGGATTTGGAACTATTCCGGGTTCTGTACAAAAAAGTGGAAAGTTAACCAGCTGACGTAACCGGAGTTAATCGTTTTCAGACATAGAATTTGATCCACAAATAATCTTGACAAACCGGTTGCACGGTTAGGCTCGTGTGATTTGTTGGACAAAAAAAATCATAATCGGACAATATACATCATTAGAATTGTATCGTCGAGACGAGTCTAACAGTATAATTTGGAACCACTCATTTCGGACAAGTTTTAACGTTTTTAACGAGCCGGTTCGATAAAAATGTCAAATATGTCTAATCTAAATGAACTGTTAAGAATGGAGCATGAGGCTGGCACCACAAATAAACCTCTAAAGATGCTGAAGGTAGAGAACTATCTTACTTGGAAGGATAGGTTTCAATCCTTTATTGAATATCAGGACACACAGATGTGGATCTATATTCAAGATGGGTACGCTAACCCAACGCATGATTTTGAGGGCAGATAACGTGTTACTGCTTATGTAAACATGTCTGAAGCTGAAAAGAGGATGTATGAGTCTGAGAAGAAAGCCTTAGCTTCTATAAAGATGTCGTTACCTGATGGCATCAAACATACATTCAAGCGTTATACTACATCGAAGGAGATGTGGGATGCCCTAGAGAAGAGGTATGAGGGCAATACCGATGTGAAGAAAAACAAGGTTGATCTGCTAAAGAAACAGTTTGCTGTGTTCAAAGGAATGAGAAATGAATCCCTTGAAGATATTATCACGAGATATTATCATCTGATGTCAGAATTAGATAATTATGACATAGAGGGATACACGGATGTGGAGATAAACGACAATTAGATAATTATAACATAGAGGATACACAAATGTGGATATAAACGACAAGTTGCTGGATGCTTTACCTGCAAAGTGGGATATCTCTACTTTGATGATAAAAGGTGAAGATGATTATGAAAAGAAAGACTTGGAAGAGGTTGTTGGGAAACTGAGAGCTTATGAGCTCAATATGAAGAAGAAGAAGGAGACTGGATATGATCAGGTTCAAGATCCGGGGATTTATAAAGGTCTTACACCTTCATCTTTCAACAATGCTTCAAGTGATAGTGCAACTGCGTTTCTCTCATGTGAGAATGAGCAGATCGTGACAAATGCTGAGGGTGAAGTATGTTTTGTTGCTGCTTCAGGAGGCTCGTCAGGGGCTAAGAGACAACAATCAAGTAATAGTACCAGCAGTACTAGGTCTATGCATTTGAGTGTCAAAACTGCTGAAGATCATTTGGCATTGCTTGCTTCTTTTGTTGCTTCATACGAGAACTACATTCAGGGAAGAATATCTGATCCTGCCATGTTTGATGAAGATTATGATCAGATTGACCCTGATGACCTAGAGGAGATGGATTTGAAATGGCAGACGGCCATGATATCTAGAAGAGTGAAGAGGTTCATGAACAGAACGGGTAGGAAGTTCGTTGGAAAGAGTGTGGGTTTTGACAAGTCAAAAGTGAAGTGTTACAACTGTCATAACTATGGACATTTTGCTAGAGGATGTCAATGACCAAAAACTGAATCTCGATCTAATTCATCCTTTCAAGATTCTCCTGGTAATGGTTCAAGCAACAGGAATGCGTCAAATAACACTAGATCAAAGGCCCTGATTTCTACTGCCAGAGAGGGTTCTTATGATTGGTGTGTTCATCTGGAGAGTGATAACAACGCCTCACAGGCGTTCATGGCTGAGATAGCTCCAGTTGTTGATGAAGAAGTGAAAGCTGATGCTGAGGGAGAGTAAGAGAAGGTAGCTGAGAAAGCTGATGGAGAACAGAATGCTACAGAGAAAAAGATGGCTGCTGATTTTGATGCTTTCCTGGCTGATCTAAGTAAATCAACAGGCGAGGTATGTTCTAACTCTGGTAGTTCTGTTTTCTTAAAATGTCGTGAACTGCAAAGTGAAGTTGACACATTAACCAATCAAAACCAAAGTCTGGTAAATGAGCTCTCGAACCTAAAAGAATCAAACTTTTTCGTAAAATGAAATGAGTCATTATACTTGAATAAAATTAAAGGTTATGAAGAAGAAATCAATAATCTAACCTGTAAGCTTTATGAAAAACTTCAAGTTATTGACTTAGCTGATGATACGATGAGGAGAAAACAAAAGGAATTTCTAAAAAATCCAAAGAGTTGTCTGAAGCACAACTTAAAATTTATGAACTTGAAAAGAAATTAAATCAATTCAGAGATTCATCTTTTGTCATGAAACACATGATGAATGGCTTGAAGAAGAGTAATGACAAGACATGTGTGGGATTCAAAGGTTTGAATGAAGTTCCACCACCTCTTGGTCACGACTATTCTTTCTTGCAAGATTAGGAAGAGCTTACATACTTTGTGTCAACTACGCCTAGTAGTTCCACATCAGAGGATGTTGATGTGACTGAGAATGCCAAGAAGGATAATAACAGGGAACCAGTTTTGAAAACAAAGAATACACACCCTAAAAATCAAAAGCAAACTTTTGTCAAAAAGTTTGAATTTGTTAAAGGGAGTGATATGAATGAAAAGGTCCCTGTTATTACTAAAGAGTCTAATGTGCAGTTTGCTAAAAATAAAAACAAAGAAAAATCAGAAGCAAACCTTCGAAGGCATCGTCATCATCATCATCCTCATCGCCTGATGAATCTAAGCACGAGGCTTCAATTAAGAAGTCTTCGGCTAGAAAATCATGCTTCAAATGTCACGAAAAAGGGACATGAGCTAGCTGCTGTCATAACAAAAAGAGTGAAGCACAGGTAAGTGAGAGACAAAGAGAAAAAACAACAGTGAAAAGTGGTGATGGTGAGAAGAAGGTTAACTCACCAAAGATATCTGCTACCAGGCAACAGAGCGTTGCTGAGGGTGTAGATAAGGCTGAAAAAGGAATTCACCAAGTTCCTCGCTTTCAAAGGAATCAACAAACATTTCAGCCTGAATCTACAATAGGCAGATATGAAAGACCTAGAAGTAGTTCACCACGAATGAATAACTTTAATGGTCGATCAAGTAATTTCAGAAGTCAAGGTCAATATCAAACTCGATACCAGAATGTTGGTAGTCGAAATTTTTATAACGCCGGCTTTAGAAGTTATCATCATCAAAATTCATGGAACCAATATCATAATTTCCAAAGGTCGCAAAGTTGAAACATGGTTAGGAAACCTCAGGACCACAGACCTAGTGGAAATCAAAAACCATTTCCATCAACAGGTCTAAGATCCAAGACTCCTGTTAGGAGTGATGGATACTCGATGGATGTTCCTTTGGTTGATGAATCTGGAAGACCCAAGACCATTAAGGCTTGGGTCCCCCAATCCAACTAATTTTGTTGGTTTGTGCAGGAGCTGCTAAGGAGGATTATCAACTTGTGGTATGTTGATAGTGGCTGCTCCAGGCACATGACGGGGGATGCGAGGTTCCTGACTGAGTTTGAGAATATAGATGGTGGTTATGTGAATTTTGCAGGTGCTAAAGGAGGGAACATTACCGGTCGAGGAAAAGTAACCAACGGGAAGATCACACTGGACAAAGTGAACTATGTTGAGCAGCTGAAGCACAATCTGATGAGCGTGTCTCAAGTCTGCGACAAGGGTCACTCGGTCCACTTTACAAAGTCTGAAGCTTTGGTGTTGAAACCTGGTCTGGTGATATCGGATGATTGGATAGTGATGAGAGCGCTAAGGAGAAACGACACTTATGTCATGGGCATGGGTGCAAAGGATTCTTCCACTGTGGTGGCGTGTCTACTATCAAAAGCATCTGAGGCTGAGTCATTGCTGTGGCACAGACGCATGGCCCACATCCACTACCGAAAAATGAACTATATTATTAAAAATGGTTTAGTGGAAGGGGTGCTAGTGCAGAGGTTTCACGTGGAAGATATATGTCTTCCATGTCAAAAGGGAAAACAACATAAGAAACCTCACAAGTCTAAAGCAGTAAATTCCATAGATTCCCCTTATGAATTACTTCATATGGATCTATTCGGCCCGGTGAACGTAAGGAGCATAGATGGAAAGTACTATTGTTTAGTTGTCATAGACGATTACTCACGATATTCATGGGTTTTCTTTTTAGGTACAAAAGATGAGACAGAAGAGATGCTGATAGGTCTTTTTATAAAATTGGAAAATGTCCATGATGCACGGATCAAGAGGATAAGGAGTGATAATGGCACGGAGTTCAAGAATCGGATTCTGGATCTCTATTATTTTCACAAAGGAATTAAACATTAATTTTCTGCTCCTTATACACCTCAACAGAATGGAGTCGCTGAGAGGAAAAACAGGACGTTGATTGAAGCCGCAAGGACTATGCTATCTGATTCAAAGCTTCCAGTTCTTTTCTGGGGAGAAGCTATGAACACAGCGTGCTATGTCCTGAACAAAGTTTTGATGGTTAAACGGTTTAACAAAACATGTCACGAACTATTGTTTAACCAAAAACCAAACTTAAAAGGCTTTGAACCATTTGGATTACCCAGCACCATTGTGCGAAACAAAGATAAACAAAAATTCGGTGAGGTAGCTGATGAGGGTTACTTTCTAGGCTATATGCCTGGAACACGAATAAAAGGGTTTTTTAATCTGAAAACTGGTAAAATTGAGGTTGTGTTTAACATGGAAATCACTAGTTATTCACCTCAACAATTAACGAGTGGTCCTCCTATATTATATGATTATGACAGTATTTTTAAATCATTTAATATTCCTGATTTTTCTAATGCAGATGAGTCTTAGGTGATCCATCTGTGATCAGTGAAGATGGAGAGTGTGACTTCATGCCTAGATCGAGTGTATTGATGACAGATGCTCCAGAAACTTCTTCCAGTGCAGCTCCAGAGGACTCCAGTGATAGTGAGTCTGAACCTATTCAGGGGGAGGACTTCACCAATCCGTTTGCTAATCCTAATATTCAGGGGGAGGTTGGATCTAATCTGGAAGATAATCTGGTTGTTGACATCATTGCTACCACCCGTGTAAACATAGATCATCCAGTTGAAAACATCATTGGTGATGCTACTGCAGGTGTTCAGACGAGAAGAGATGTGCTCGAGAGTTCCTGTTTGTTTACTTCGATTTAGAAGACTGGGTTGATTCATGAGTGTTTGTATAGTTGCTTTATTGCCCAAGAGGAGCCGAAGAATGTTCATATGGCTCTAAAGACAATTGTTGGGTTTAAGCTATGCACGAGGAACTAGCTCAGTTCAAGAAGTTGAAAGTTTGGGAGCTAGTTGACTTGCCTGAATGAGAGAAGGAAATCGGCACCAAGTGGGTGTTCAAGTGCAAGAAAGACGACCTAGAGATCGTGATAAGGAATAAGGCTGGTTGGAAGTCAATGGGTTCAATCAGCAAGAGGGGATTGATTACAATGAAGTGTTTATAGTAGAAAGGTTGGAAGCAATTCGTTTGTTCCTAGCCTTTGCTTCATTCAAGGGCTTCAAAGTTTACCAACTTGACGTGCAGAGTGGTTTCTTTACAGGAAAGTCCAAGAAGTGGTGTATGTCTCACAACCAGATGGGTTTACTGATCCAGACTATCCAGATCGAGTCTATCGACTTGATAAGGCATTGTATGGATTGCATCAGGCACTAGGGCGTGGTATGAGACACTGTCAGCACATTTGTTAAAACATGGTTTCGAAAGTGGATATTTTGACAGTACACTTTTCATTAAAAGGAAGAAGGAAGACTTTCTGCTGGTAAAGGTATACGTAGATGACATCATTTTTGGGTCATTAGATGAGAACATGTGTCATGATTTCGAATAGGTAATGAAGAGCAAGTTTGAGATGAGTGCGATGGGTGAATTATCCTACTTTTGGGTTTACAAGTTGAACAGAAAAGGATGGATGTTTATATATCAGATGAAGTATGTGTATGACGTTTTGTCTCGTTTCAAAATGGAAGATTACGCTACTTTCAATACACCTATCTGTGAGAATCATAATCTTAGTCCAAATCATGAGAGTGTGGAGGATGTTGATCCAACTCAATACAGGGCAATGATTGGTTCTCTGATGTACTTGACTACTTCAAGACCCGACATCATGTTCGCAGTATGTCTTTGTGCCAGATATCAGGCGAATCCAAAAGAGTCACACATGAAAGCGGTGAAGCGGATTCTTCGTTACTCGAAGGGGAAACCTAAACTTGGGTTATGGTATCCAGCTGCTAGTGATTTGAAGTTTGTTGCTTTCACTGATTCGGACTTTGGAGGATGCAAATCTACAAGGAAGTCTACCACAAGTGGTTGTCAGTTCTTAGGAGGGAGGCTAGCATCATGGCAATGCAAGAAGCAGTCTTGCGTGTCTACCTCGACGTGTGAAGTTGAATATATTGTTGCGGGTAGCTGTTGCTCTCAGGTTCTCTGGATCCAACAACACATGCGCGATTACGGTTTAAATTTCACGCGTACTCCTATTATGATAGACAATAATGCCACTATTTCAATCACCAACAATCCCGTAAAACACAGTCGCACAAAACATATTGACATTCGTCATCATTTTATACGGGATTATGCTGAAAAGAAATTAATTGAACTGCATCGAGTCGACACACTTGATAACCTGGCAGATATTTACACAAAAGCATTTGACAGGGCTCGTTTTAAACATTTAGTCGAACTCAACGGGATGAGGAATCCTGAATAACCATTTTTCCATAAAAATTTCTGTACAGAAATTTACTGGTTTTCAAAAATCAAAAACATAAAAAAATAGAAAATCTAAAATGAGTTTTCACAGTGTGAAAAGGAAGAAATGATAGTACCTCAGCAAGTTAGATTGTCACACTGAAATTACACCTAAAATTTCTTAAGTGTGACAGCGGCTTCATCATATGATGTACCAGTAGGCAAAAGGCATGAAATAATCAACTTACCTTTGTGATACACATAAAATAAACTGTGTATGAGTGGGTAACATATCAGTGGCGTATTGTATTATAACCTTAAATCTTGCGTTGATAGATTGCCAAAATCTAAGGTTTTAGGTCTTTATATCATTATTTCATTCAAGGTATCAAGGTTGTCCTTCTGCAGCATCCAGATATATGCTGACCTAGGCACAATCAGGATATCTTTAAAGAGCTAAAATGCCAAATCCCAAAAATTGAAGAAGCTCTCCTAGAGAGTCATTCAAATGTGCAAAATGCATTATTCGTACAAAAATTTGGTATTTGCTCTAACCCTCGTTGGAAATTGGTCTCTTTGTTTTACGGAAGTACTGACATGATCACCAATTATCTAACGTTGTAAATCAAAAAGGATGAATTTCTGTATATTCACCTACTACGATGAATTTTTGTGCATACCTTGATCGCGGGGGTATGTCCTGAAGTGGGAGACACTAGTATATCAGTATAAATTATCTAAACGGATCACGAGGTAATGGTACTTGAAATGTTCATTTATTTTTGTTTAAGTGGATAAACAATACTAGTAATCGTCTTGAACTGTTTTTCATGAATATTGCATAAAGAATTATAAAATAGTGTGAAAACAGTTTGATGTTGCTGATAGGATCTTCTTAACGGTGATACTCACAAAAACAGAGTGTTTAATATTTCGTACTTTATTTGTTTTCAGAAAATATAAAAATCCAAAAATATTTTATTTTCTTGTATATTCTAAATGTACGGATATTGGTTGTTCATGGAGTTCTTACCGATAGGGGGAGACGATGTTAGAAGCTGAGTTCAAAATTTTTTTTAAGATCTTGAGGTTCACGGTGTTTAAAATTTTAAGTGTGTGATTTGAGTTGAGAAGTGCTTAATCTGTGATACAGTTTAACTATCTCTTGAATAATAATAATTTGTTTAAATTGTGTTGAAAAATTCTTATGGTTTCTCGAGATGTTTGTTTTATAGTATACAGATTGTAGCAGTGTGTTGCTGAGAAGTTTGGTGAAGAGGAGTTTGCTTGGATGCATGGTAGAACCTCCTTTCTACATTGCAGACAAAAGTTGAAGAGTTTTGAAGATTGCTATGCAAGGACTACACTAAGTTTACTCAAACGCTACAATTTCAAAGATTTGGGGATTGGATACATCAGCTTAGGGGGAGTCTGTTGCTGACAGAAGCTATTAAAGCTGAAGCTATCCAAAGACCAATGTTTTTCAAAGAAGTTAAAGATTGCAAGAAGACTGAAGACTAAGTTATTTTATGAAGCTATTGTCAAGAGGGAGTTTGTTGGTGCATATATGTGACAACAGCTTAGATTTGGTCTTTGGATATCTTGTAATTAGTAAAATGATAAACGGTTAGCGGGTTTAGTTTTGTAATAGTTAATTAGAAGTAATTAGGCTGAACTAGATACTAAATAGCACATGGTAGGCGAATTGGGCTTTAAACCCATTAGCAGTCCATGTAGGAAACCCTAGCCCAGTTGCATAACCTATCTCTATATATAGGGAGGCTTGCATTAGTGTTTAGGTTGCTGTTTCTGTTGCTCAGTTGTTGTTTCTGTTGCTCAGTTGCTGGTTTAGAGAGAGAGAGTCTTGAATTGGTTGTAAACACTTTGTGTTAGATAATCAATAGAAGACAGTTTGAAGGAAATTTTTCTTGTTCGTGTTCTTGTTTCTGTAAAATCTGATCTAGGGGATTCCGCACTCTAGATTAGATAGACGATTCTGTCAAGATCCATACGGACTAGGGGACCTACAGTCGACAACCTGTAAGTCTTTATGAAATCATCTTCCATATCACCGTTGTAAACTAGGTTTGGTGTAGAGAGTAAGGTGAAGATGATCCCCTTAAACCTTTGGTGAAGTGTGGTAATTATAGCCGAGAGGTTAGAGAAGAAAGAAGGCTGACTGGACGAGGTGTCATTGTCAAGGAATATCAATTTGGTCCCTTATGTCGTATCAGTTAGTACCCGCAAAGGTGGGAGTACATTCACGATTGGCTATGTAGTGTGCGCACGTGACGTTACATAATTCATAACATTAACGTCATTAGACAAAGATAACAAAAGAGTGTCTTGGACGTTGCAGTGTAAAGTCGTAAAGTAATCTAGACAATGAAGGCTGATGAAAGTAATTTAGATATTAACGTATTTAGACATAGATAAAGAAAGTATAATAATGTGACGCGCGTTGCGATGTAATGTCGTAAAGTAACTTAAACTTAGTCGATATTGGCTTAGTTTGTTTATGGGATTGGTAAGTTACTAGTAGGGTATCACTAATCGCAAGTTATAGTAACCGAAAGAAAAAAATCCACAAAATAAAATCGTAATATACCAAAAATGAAATCAACACATGTTTGGTTCGTTGATTTATTCATTATTTAACTAAAAGAACTAAATGTTTTTTTTCATAGAAAGAAGATTGATTTAGCAATTACAAAAACAAAAGTCCTGTGAATTAAAATACATAAAGTTCTGTGAATTAAAATACTTAAATTTGGGTTGTGTGAATTAAAATACTTAAATTTGGTGTTAAAAAATAAAGAAATTTTCAAATACTCAACTTTTTGGTGTAAAAAAGTTAAAAGAAAAATTAGTTAAATAATGATAAAATAGTATGTTAAATAATATACATTGGTTTTGTGAATCATATCTAAAGGACTCACCAATGTGATAGTTTGGCTGGATGCTCGCATTTCAGTTGCAAAGAAAAAAAAAGAGAGGTAAAGGGAATCGAACCACTGACCTCTCATTGCAACTCAAACATGTTAACCACCAGAGGAAGTTGAAATTTTGGTTCCATTTATTGTAGACATCTCACCTATCTTATAAAGGAAAGATTAGCATGATATTAAAATGCTGACGTGACAACTATCTAGACTATTCAACAATGTCTTTTTTATGTTATTATTGCATCATTAATTTTATTAAAAAGTCATCACCTTTATATAAAATACAAATCTATAAATTAAATTAACCTTACATTTGAATTTTAAAAATTCAAATGTGAGTTATTAGAAGTGGGCTTAATTAAAACACCAAATTTGGCCAGGGTTTTGAATTCACTTTTAGATCTCACCGCCTTTTTTCACTTATCTGCCTCTCTCTCTCTCATTCTCACACTGTAAACCATAAACACCAGATTGGTTACGGATCATCTTGCAGAAGTCATCTTTCAACTTCTCTAACATTCAGATATGAGAGAGGGAGAGACCAGAGAACTATGAGAGAGAAAAATAAAAGGGAGAGGGAAACAACTGTAGCGGGCAAGCCACCATCAGCAACGATGGTAGTGCCGGGGTTTTCTTCCACCGTAGCGGCGAAGATGACAAGAATCATTTATATATGTTTTTAGTTTTCAAATTTTAGATTTTGTCTATTGTTTGTTGTGGAGAAGTAGCAAAAATCAGGTCCATTAGGATCCACAATTTAACTCATTTTTTTTTAAACGGGGAAGGGTAGAAGAGTAGGCTAGTTTGCTACTTTTATTTCTTTTTGTATGCTATCTTGATTTATATTTCATACTATTTAGTTTGTTTATATATATATTTTTTTGGTCATGAAAATGTAATATCAGGTTTGCTTTTTGTTTTGCTTTTTTTTTTTTGCAGAAATTGTTATATGATGCGACACCTAAGCGATAACTCCATAAAGGTAAGCATAATGTCACGTCCCGCAAAAATTCTGTTCAAAATTTCAGCATTCCGGAAGGTTCCGGCACACTAAGGAAGCGTCTAGGGCTGCCCAGAAATCTCTAGAACAGCCTGGACAATACTGGAATATTTTGGCACCCTTATAAGGTCCTATACCAGCCTTGAAGGAGCTCAGTAGGGTCTAGAATGGCCTAAATAATTCTGTCCAAAAGTTGCAGCCAAGAACTCTCTTGAGTCACCATGAAAGCTCTTGGAAATGCTGGATATTTTGCAAGATAGATCTAGAAATCAGCTCTAAATATCAAACATATTTATGTATGAATATTCTAGATCATGAATGATCTAGAACACTTAGCCACTAGTATAAAGATGTAGTGAAGGTCTCATTTTGAGATCACCCCTCATAACTCATTCATAACCCAACTTCTTGTCATCACTTGGTACTTGTAACTTTGTTCAAGTAATACATAACCATCTTTGTTGTAGTATTGCATTACAAAAGCATACTTGTGATCTTTACAAGCAAAGACTTTCGCTACTCTCCATAACCAAACCCATCCAAAAGGCTGAACTTAGAAGTATTCTAAGTGCCGCACGAGAGTTCAAGAATAACTTTGTGACAAGTGGTATCAGAGCCGCGTTGGTTCATCAGGATGGCGAACAAGAAAAGCAAGAAGGGAGCAACAAACAAGAAAATCATCTCTAGCAAGGAAGAGACACACAATCACAACCAGAATCAACAAGAAGTTGAAAACGCGTGTATAGATTTGGCCGGATCCTTAGACAAATTGAAGACTAGTGTTGAAGCATCGATCACACAACTTGGAATGCTTGTCAATCGTTCCTTGGAAAACCTAGACGCTTTGGGAACATTGCGAGTCGAGTTACAAGGACTCAAAGAAGATCTCAACCAGAAGCATGTCTAGGGTCCATGCAAGTAAGTCATCTCAATACTTTAAATACACAAAAAACTCCCAAAACATGGGAAAAACATAACATCAAAAAGCTCTCGAACAAGGGAAAGAAAAGACCAACAACCGCAGAACCAGAAAAGAAGTCGGAAGAAGGACTTCAACTCGTCAACATGGTGGTAAACGGAAGATCCGTTAAGGCACTAGTTAACACAGGAGTAAGCTATAACTTCATCTCCATAGATGAAGTAATAAGACTCGGTGTTCGAGTAACAAAACAAAACGCAATGATGAAAACCACAAAAGGACCCATCCAACCAACACTAGGGATGGCCTACGGCGTCAAAACCACAATTGGCAAATGGAAAGGCAAATTTGACCTTTCTGTGGTGCCAATAAAAGAACACGACTTCGTGCTTGGTCAGGATTTCTTCGACAAGGAACATGCCTTTCTAATTCCGTTTGCAAACAAATTTTGCATCATAGACGGAAACCAGATACACACAATGAAGACAGAAACAAACACTTGAGGTCAAGGTATGTCAATAACTTCAATACAAATGGAGGTTGGTTCAAAGATAAGATCGACCAGACCTTCCTCACAATGAGGCGTAACCCAAAATCGCAACGAGGACGTTGCGAATTTAAGTGGGGAGGATGTCACGCCCCGCAAAAATTCAGCTCAAAATTTCAGCATTCCGAAAGTTTCCGGAACACTAAGGAATTGTCTAGGGCTGCCCAGAAATCTCTAGAACAATACTGGAATATTTTGACACCCTTAGAAGGTCCTAGACCAGCCTTGAAGGAGCTCGGATGGGTCTAGAATGGCCTAAATAATTCTGCCCAAAAGTTACAGCCAAGAACTCTCTGGAGTCACCATGAAAGCTCTTGGAAATGCTAGATATTTTGCAAGATAGATCTAGAAATCAGCTCTAAACATCAAAGATATTTATGTATGAATATTCTAGATCATGAATGATCCAGAACACTTAGCCACTAGTACAAATATGTAGTGAAGGTCTCATTTTGAGATCACCCCTCATAACTCATTCATAACCCAACTTCTTGTAAACACTTGGTACTTGTAACTTTGTTCAAGTAATACATAACCATCTTTGTTGTAGTATTGCATTACAAAATCATACTTGTGATCTTTACAAGCAAAGACTTCCGCTACTATCTTATAATAACTTTATCAAAGAATTTGTGTCATGAGATATGGTTAGACAATTCTAAAAGAACTAGTGTCATGGTATACTACACAAAATCATATTCCTTATAATAGGTGTGTATGGGTCAAAACATGTAGTTCTCTATGTTTTTATAACTTGTGCCACTTAGACGACAGCAACAAAGTCTTTGTTATGTGTGAAGGCCGTAATCAACGATGGTGATGGTGGCACTGTATGTTGACGTCACTAAACCCTAAATCACTAACAAAGCCTATATTTCTTCAATTGGTAAGACTAAAAGGTTTTTAAATTTTTCAACCAGGTGTTTGGATTTGTGCTTTGGAGTTGAGCAAAGATAATGACACTAAGACACGGCCTTCATCCGACTCGCCTAAGCAGAGCTTGCAGAGTAAAAACACTGATGATGATTTTGCTTGTCAATATGGATGGGTGACTATTTTCAAACTTTTATTAATTAATAAAATTTTTACAAGCATATTATGTTGGTTGTTAAAATGTTTCTTGAGTTTTAACATGAAAATAAAGAAGAAGAATGCAGGACTGAGGATGAAACAGTTCAGTCTCGGTCAAGTAGGAGAAGTATATATGTTGTTGTTCATAACCAGTCCGAACAGGTAAGTTGTTTGTAAGTTCATTTGTAAAAGAAAAAAGTACTAAAAGTTTAGAATTTTGACACACTAAATGTGATCTTATGTGATATATCGTTTTTTTAACGAAGAAGAGAAATGATTAACTAGAAGATGAAAGCTCTCCAGAAGCTTGTGCCTAATGCTAATAAGGTCAGAATTTAATTTATGTGTTCTTAACTTCTTTTTGTTGTTTGACTTTTAATGTCAATCCTACCGACTTCCATATCTGAAATTATTATTCATTTCTTGAACAATTTTGCACAAGACCTATCCATGTATAGAAAATAGTATAAAGTAAAGATTTAAAGATTTCATGATACTAAGCATTTTGGGTTTTAATAACACTATAACAGAGCTACTTTTGCATTAGGTACTAAATAGAAGATTTTAATGTGTGAAAGAGGTTATTAGTGCTCCATCATTATTCTTGGCTTCTGGTGGTTCTGATGGAGTTTCTAACACCAATGATCAAACATGTAATAGGATATAATTGGATAATGTATTGTTTCTATTTTATATTTCTTTTCGCTTTATGATTTGTCTTTCCCTCTCCCATTTTGTACATTAGAGGACATCAATTTAGTTTAAGGTGAGCAATGGTGATTGCGTCTACACAGAAAAGTTCAATTATGTAACACAAAATTAGTCTTTGCCTGATTCTCTTCAAGGTAAGTGAAGTATTCTTATTTCGTTTTTGATTTGCCTCTTTCAAGTACACATTTTATATTTCTCGCTACTTGCAATTCGATAATTAGATTATGATTCTGTTAGAGTGATTCTGTGTAAGTACTATTTAGCTTTTATTCGGTTTAATTCTACTTTAAGAACTTAATTTGAAGGGATTTGGATAAATGTGTTTTAATCTTACTTATCTAATAAAGGAAAGATGGGCATTACATCACAATGCTTACGTGGCAATCATCTAGCCTATCCAACAATGCCAATTTTATGTCATTATTGCGTCATCAAATTTATATCTTCATTAATATTTAAAATTAATATTAATACTAATATTAATATTAATAATTAATAATTAATTATAAAGGAGAGTTGCAAAAAAATAGGTGTTTCAAATGTTAAAAGATTATGGGGAAGTGTATTCGGCTGTATCTTTTTCTACTTTTAAAATTTGAAATGAACATTTGGGCAGACCATTTAAACAGTGCATTCAAACCCTACCATTCTCTAATTTCAAAATTCAAACCCTTCATTCTCTAAGCTTCTCCTCTCATCTTCGTTCTCTCAGCTTCTCCTCAAGTTAAATAGATACATAGACAAACAGCTTATCCTCCAATCATTATTATTACTATTACTATTCCTCCATTCTTCCTCGATTCTTCACTTCCGACACTTCAATGGCTTCCAACAACTCCACTCCACCTATCAGTGTTGATTCCTTAAACCCTAAGGTTGTTTTCTTATCTGTAACTTGATTTGATTTTTAGCACTACTTAGGGTTTGTTGTTTTGGTTTATGTTGATTTCAAGTGTTGGTGCTTTGATCAGTGATTTGATAAGATGTGAAATCAGATTAGACTGATACAGTTGATATAACTTATAAGTGAATGGGAATTTGGGGGAAATAAGAAGTTGATTTAAATGAATGATTGTATGAATGATTTGTGTGTTGATGTTTTTTTATTATTTTTATTATTTTTAGGTTTTGAAATTTGAATATGTTGTTCGTGGTGAAATTGTGTCTCTAGCTCAGGTAAGTTTAAAAAACCTAAATTTGAATAAGCTTGATTAATATATATGTATAGATTGGTAAGAAGTTGTAAATTTAGTTGAATGATTAGTTTTGGTGTTTTTATATTATATTTATTTGTTGTTGCAGAAATTACAACAAGATTTGCAAGCAAATCCAGGTTCTCATCCTTTTGAGGAGGTATTGTTTTCTCTGTGTTTTTTTTTAAATGTAGAATTGCAAACGAGCCAAGCGGCTTGTGAGCTACTCGAGGTCAGCTTGCTAAAATCTTAATCGATCCGTTTATAATACAAGCTTTGATAAACTACCCAGGAGTTCGGGCTTTCATAAGTTAAATGAGTCAAGGTCGAGCTGTAAGTTTACATGCGTAAGTTATAGGAAGTTGTAGGTTTTGCTTCACTGCTCATGTTTTGAAAATATATTTGCAGATATTTTACTGCAACATTGGAAATCCACAGTCTTTTGGTCAATAGCCAATCACCTTTTTCAGAGAGGTTTGTATTCTACAATAAAAGAATCGGGAAAGTATTGAACACTGTAAGAATAAAGTTGATAATCTGAAGAAGAGGTATAAGTTAGAGACTCGAAGGATGGAGAGTGATGTAGGGAGCGTTAGTAGCTGGATTTGGTTTAAGAAAATGGATTATCTGTTTGGAGCGGCTGTGGCTACGGTGAATGAAGCGGCTTCAGATGATGATAAGTCAGCTGGATTGTCATCTGTGAACAAATTAAGGCGGTCTACAAGGTTGTTTTTGATAATTAGGTTATTAGCATACAGTTCAACGTATAATAGTACCTTTTTGAATGATCACATTTGTAGGCGTAAGTAGATGATGCATATTTACTTGAATAATGAGCTATAGTTATATGTCATGTGATCTGTTTGTTATATGCTCAGTGTTTGTGAGTGGTTTAGTGTCGTATTTAAGTAGTTTGTGATCGGTTTATTATATGTTTCAGTGTTTTGTGATTGGTCCTGTATCATATTTTAGCATTTTGTGATCAATTCTGTTTCATATTTCAGTAAGTCTTGTGATCAGTTAGGTATCATATATCAATAAGTTTCGTGATCAGTTCAGTATCATATTTCAGTACTTTGTGATCGGTTCAGTATCAGATTTCAGTATTTTGTGATCAGTTCAGTACTTCAGTAGCAGATTTCAGTGTTTTGTGATTGGTTCGGTATCATATTTCATCATTTTGTGATCGTTTGGTATCATATTTCATCGTTTTGTGTTTGGTTCAATACTTCACTATCAGATTTCAATGTTCTGTGATCGGTTCCATATCATATTTCAATACTTTGTGATTGGTTCAGTATCAGATTTCAGTATTTTGTGATCTGTTTAGTATTAGATTGCAGCATTTTAGATGGATGTGGTGGGAAGCCTCGGAGTACATACTCTATTCATCTCATGTTATATTGCTATAACATTATTGTTTGGTTCTACATGGAATCATGGATATTGGTTGAAGTAGTGGAGTATCCACAAAAGAAACATAGAACTCTTATAGGCTATTATTATTGAAATATACCATGTGAGTGTGATATCTAAAGAAGTATTAGTATAGGGTAGGGTAATACCGATCAGAATGGAAGTTTAGGGTTTACAACTATATAATAAAGTGAACTTGAATGTTCGTGTATCCTTTATAATGGATATATATGTTAACGTTGTTCGATTGTAATGTGTAGTTTCGCGAGAATGTTGTTGCGTGGATATGCTTTTATGATTGAAAAGATATGTTTAAGGTATTTATCGAGAGGGTTCTCTGCTTGAAGGAGGTATGTGAGATGGTGACTTACTTTCTTCTTAACTATTGGCATTTGTCAAGACCAGTGGCTTAAATTGATTATTTAATGCATAAGGAAAAATCCTGAGTATTGTAGAGAAGACAAATTACCGGATTTTCATGATTAATGCCTTCTAGGTAAAAAATAGAATTCATCTCTCTATTTTCTCTCATATCTTTTATGATTAATTATCATTGTGTCATATCAGATGATTGCACCGGTACAAATTTTAATTGCTTTGCTTCTCGGTTTCTTTGTTGTGACAGAGCTTGGAGGATGATATAGTCAACAAGAAAGTCATGAGATTGGCAAGTCTTCATTGTTGGCATAGTCTATCGTTTGGTCGTTTTCAGTAAATTCATACATCCTTTTCTGTTATTCATCAAGCTCAATATGTTTTGATGCATTGTTGTTGCTTAATTACTTTGTTGATCTATGTATCTTTTTAACTGTGTGTTAGGAGAAAGGTATTAGACTTAATTTTATTAATACGTTGAGTTATATTAGGAATTAAAGGGTAAAGTTGTCGTTTAGCCAATTGATCACTGATAATGATTATAACTCTCCAAAAAAACAAAGTCCGAATTTTATTCATTCGATACTAAATAATATTACAAAACTTAGATTTTGAAAAATATTAAAACATTACACGCTACATTGAACACTTCCTATGATTTCTAAGACTCTCTCCTTCTTCCATGCAATTTATTTTTTTCTTTTATTTTGCAGATCAACTAGCATGTCACAGATCTTCTGGACCTGTTTCAACAGTTGTGTGATAAATTCTTCTGCCTTATCCGCGAACTCTAATGGTGTAGAATGGACAACTTCATCAAGCAATTCAATGCTACTCCAGGTTTGCTTATAATAAATTTCACTCATGATACTAACTTTTCAGGTGAGTTCTTCATATGTTCTCTGTTCTTCGAGTGGCCATCTTGAAATTGCGTTTTAACAGTGTTAGTATCTGCCCAGTGGTAGAAACTTCTGTTTGCCATTTGGAATATTGTTGGTGTTATTGGATAGTTTGTTTTTGGATGAACAATTTTTTAAAAGTGAATTATAGATTTGTTCAATTAAATTAATCATAAGTCTTTTATATTGTTTACAATGGGTGATATAGTAAATGAAGAGAAGATTCCTAATCATGATAACCTGTTTTTGAAGGTTTAAATTTTAGCATTTGGGTTTCTAGATATTTAATTTTATTTGCTTTCCAATGAAAACTCGTTTTTGAAATGTTTTGCATTAAATGCACAGAGATTTTAAATATAAATGTACATGTTTATATTAACTGTACGTATTTCTCTCATAAATCATTAAATATACATGGATTTTAAATATAAATTTTTATTTAATGCTTGGCATTTAAATTGGACCTTTGGGTTTTTAATTTTTATTTCACTATATAATACCATTACCAATTCAAAGGTTTTGCATCATACACAGATTCATTTAGTTTATCAGTTCAGTAATAACAATGGCAGCAACTTCTGTACAATCTAATGATTTGAAGCAATGATTTATTAAACAAATTGAAGAGCAAGTCTATGCAGATAAGGAGACTCTTCACGAGTTGAAGAGGTGTTTTGATGGATTGCAACTTGATCTGCTCACAAGAGACTAGGTTTCCAGAAACTTGAGGGCGATGCCGACGACTTCCGTTCGTGACTTGACTTGTGTGTTGCTAGTAATATAGAATGTAGTGATAGAGACCTTGAGTTCATGACAAAGCTTAAGGATATACACCGAGAAGTTTAGTACCCGATGGAGTTTAAGTTCAAATTTCTTAATTATTGCTATTAGATTTTAAATGTTTGATTAGTTTTCATTTTCATATGTAATTGTTACTGTTTTAATACTTTAAATTTTAAACATCTTAATCTTTCTTGTCACGGTTTAGTTTTACTTATTTTTATGAGTTTAAAGATTTATTGTTCCAAATTATTATTCGTTTTATGCTGTATAAATTGATTGCAAGCAGTAATATATACGTGTGCATGACAGAATAAAATCTAAAATAAGTCGCATGATCCAAAATGTTGAAATATTATCTTTGACTTTGCTCAGATTTTAAAGTGTTCAGTAAATAGTTAACCGGTACTCGATTTTGATAGCTTTCAATGTTATGTTCATATGGAGGATCTGTTGGTTATGGTAAGTTCTTATTTGATTCGTTTCTTTATCTTTATTGGATAAGATCTAACATATTCTATGCTGCATGAATGATTCTACTTGTGAGCAGACCTAAACAATTTGAAGATGATACCGAACAAGTTGACATATTCAAATTTAGTTGAAGTTCAGGTGTGTATATATATATATGTTCTGATGCATTATGTTTTGATGCATTATGTTCTGATGCATTATGGTTGCTTAATGATGAAGTGTTATGTAGATTTGTGATTAGTAACAGTTCATATATGTTTTGATGCATTTTTGTTGTTTAATTATTGTGTTGATCTATGTATCTGTTTAACATGCATGTTATACGTTGTTCGAATTGATAGTGTGTGTTGTTAGAATTACTTTTGATCTGAATTATGATGGATATTATTGATGGCTGTAAATGGATCTGATTGTGATTATTCACTTACGAGCTTTTTGGTAAAGATACTTTTTGTGATTGTGTGTATATGTTTTATGTTTTGTATGGTGTAGGTTGAAGGGCTGCAGTTTGAGGCGAAGCTATAGAGACAATGTTCCATGGTTGTTCGATAACTGTGGTTTAAGGCGGAGCTACACAGGCTGTGTTCCATGGCGGTGGTTTTAATACGTCTGATGGAGGTAAGGAGATAAACAACAGTCTGCCATTCAATAATCAGCCGCTGTTGGATTTAGATCACTCATGAGGTTACTTAGAGGATGCTTTATTTGAATTCAAACCCAAATGATGTTGTCTGATAATGACACATGATGATATTCATCAACCCATCAATTATAATTCAACTCCTCCCTCATTTCTGGTAACCTTTTCAATTCTTGATGTTTCACTTATGAGTTTTCTTAATTAATTTACTTTTTTTTCTAAATTTTGTATCTTGATCTTACATTCCACAAAGCCACTAAGATTTTAGTACTACTGATCAAGACTTAGAATTTTGGTGCATTATAGGTATAATCAACACAATTTATATATACTTTTTTTAGATTATATATTTATGTTAAATTATTCATTTATTTATGTATCATGAGAATTTTGGTGCATTATAGGTATGATCAACACAATTTATATATACCTTTTTTTCTTTTTAGATTATATATTTACATTGAATTATTCATTTATTTATGTATATATGTTATTTTTTATAATCAACACAATTTATATATACTTTTTTTCTTTTTAGATTATATATATACATTGAATTATTCATTTATTTATGCATATATGTTATTGTTTTCAAAAGATGTAAAACTTATATATAGAATGATGCAAAAATTTAAAAATTAATGTTTTAACACAAAAGTTAACAAGTTTGGTAATCCTTATGACAATGACATTTTTTAAAATTTATTTTGTAACTCATTTAAAGAATCTAACCCATGGTTAATTAGAGTTACTTACTTTAGTTAACCTTTATAACATCATTAAAGTCCAATAGTTGGTAACTAATTTGAAAGAATTATTAAACAGTATATATTCCTTGAATGTTGTTTTAACGTATATAAATATTTAATGTTGTTTACATATAGTCATTATTCTTTGTGTAGGATCATGTGATAAAGAAGTATTTTAAGAAATGAAGATGAAAGACTTATAGAAGGCTATACCCCAACAATGAAGGATCTTGCATTAAGAGATGTTTCAAGATTTACAATCATGAAATATAGAAGAATGTGTGCTCCATTGTTATTTATTTGTTATTTAAAATATATTCCCTTTTATTTGTTATTTAAAAGATGTTCGTTTTTTTATAATCAGTTTTTAATTAAATCTTAAAAAATGTAGTCATTTGTCATTTAATAAAATGTAGTATGCATAGTTTCTTTTAAAAACCACATGTATTTGCTTACGAGTTTTACATCTAATTTTTATATATATATAGAAGATGCAATGACTATGATATGACATGGACCAACCATTAGTTTTAAGAATTTAAATCATTAAACAGAAATCCTCCGTCTTATGACAATTATAAAGTTTGAAAAAGATAAAATCAGAGTTTTGGACATGCATTAAGGCATCTAACTTTTTAGACATAAAATCATTTAATAAGACATACCATCGATCCCAAGATTTGAGAGAACCGCCATACATCGTAGTGTCCTTGTAACGATACCTTTCTGTTCCTTAATCTTTACCTAAATTATGTGTTTATTTCCTTTTCTCTAAGAGAAATCCTCTAAATCTTACATCAACTTAAAACAAAGAAGACCATATTCACACTTCTAGGGCGTTACCTTACATATAAACAAATAAATAATTATGTTTAGCATTTGTGTTACATTTTATATTCCCTGTCTATTAATTCAGAACAACCTTAGAAATAATAACTTTTTTATTTATGTTTGTTTTGTCTTTTATGAATTTTTTTCAATTTTGTAATAAAACTTTGGCTTTTTTTATAATTTTACGACAAAAGTTAAATCAGTTTAATTTTTATATTAGTTATTGTTTTACTTTTCTCGAGTTTGGTCATCGTTTTATATCAGTTATTGTTTTACGTATTTTTCGAGTTTGCTCGTCATTGTTTGTTAATTAGCACATAATTTGGTGGTCACATTTGGTCCCTCAGGTTTTTTTAACCCTGGAAATTTTAACACGTGTTGGTATATATTTGACTTCGTCTATGTTTTTACGTCACATGAGTCACTTAGTGTTAAAAATTCGTGATTTTTTACGCTTTTGACGGTTTTAGTCGTCGTTTGTATGCTACTTAGCACAGTTAAACCCCACCCGCCCTTCAACGCTTGAAGTGTGATTTTATGCCTCTGTCCCGCATCGCAGGGAGTTAAGACTAGCTTTATAATCATCAAAATAAGATGTGTGATTAAAATGTGTTCTTGGTTTTATATGCCCGAATGACACTAAATATACTATATTTATAATCATCAAAATAAGATGTGTGATTAAAATGTGTTCTTGGTTTTATATGCCCGAATGACACTAAATATACTATATTTAATTGATACCGAGGTACGAACCAAAAGGTTATATCGAGAGCAACTACTGTAGTAAGGTTATTTGATCGGTAAGCAATCTACTACGAAATAAGCGACCTATGATTATTATTATAGATTAATCAAATCTATGTGATTAGTTATTTTTATTTATGCGATAATAATAATTAATATTTAACATTTGACACCAAATAAAGTATATTTTATTGATATTTATACACAGAGGTTTAATTCATAGATTAATAAATCAAAAATGACAAATAAGTAATATATAGTGGATATATATATATATATATATATATATTATAATAGTAATCTGATGGTTTAGATTCTTTCTTACCCTACTCAAAAAAAAAAACATCTTTTTACAATACCTTCTTATATAAATAACCTTACCCTATATATATATATATATATAATATATAAGGGTAAGGTTATTGTAAAAAAGATGTTTTTTTTTGTGAGAAGGGTAAGAAAGAATCTTGTAAAAAAGATGTTTTTTTTGTGAGAAGGGTAAGAAAGAATCTAAACCATCAGATTTTTAATTTAATGGTTGAGATATTGATGACAATCTTGTAAATAGTGTTTACTATTAAAATAATTAATTTTCAAGATTAAGGGTATAAAGGTAAATTTAACATTTTTATATTAAGAAACTAACATTAATGCACATACAAGTTCCCCCTTCTTTTTTAAACGTTAACAATTTTTTATACGTAACTCTTTTTTTTTTAAATTACACCATAATAACGAGTGTTTTTTTATCTTTAATATGAGTATCATATTGATATAGTTATGTAGGGAAAAAAACTGCGTCTCGCTTGGATGTTTTAGTCCATGGTTTTTCTATGTTCATACAATGGTGTTTTAATTGTATTGTGATTCAAGGTGTTGTATTTTACAGTAAAACAAACTTGATTAAATTTAGTTTACAGATGTTCGAAAATTAGGACAATCGAGAACTACAAAAGAACACTATACAAATCATATACTTGTGAAAAACACTATATATATAAAAAACACCATACTCCTTTAAAATAAAACACCACAAAGATAATATGAACAGAACTCAACACTATATATGAAACAATAATACTCCTTTAAATAAACACCTTTTGTAAATAAACACATTGTGCAAAAAAAACCACTCCCTACTACCAATACACAAATTAAATACCATAAATATATAAAACACCATACTCCTTTAAATAAAACATCATATATAAATAAAACACCACAATGATAATATGAACAGAACTCAACACTATATATGAAACAATAATATGAATACAACATGTGGAAAAAACACCATTTGGAAATAAACACCTGGTGCAAAAAACCACTCCCTGCTACCAATGTACAAATTAAACACATAGAAGTATAATACTATCATTATCAACCATAACAAAAATAACACCATACTTTTTAAAACATATAAAACCGCAAACCCCACACGGTTGTATGAAACAATCTACAACAAAAATGAAATAAAACACCACAAAATGGTCTGTACAATAAAAACACCTTTTGGAAAAATAAACACCTTGTGCAAATAATCTCTCCCAATAACCAATGTACAAATAAAAGACCAAATACGTATGATACTAGCATTATCAACCATAACATAAAAACACCATACTTTTTTTAAACCTCAAAATCCACATACCCAAAACGATTGTATGAAAAAAATATATGAACAAAACGGAGAATTAAAAAAATAAAGGTATTCATTACCGAACAACAAAAAACTGTAACACATCGACTGAATAAACAACAAAAGGCACCCCTAAAAATTCATACCTGGTTCATCGTTGTCCATCGACCAAGATGTTAATGAATATCCAGATACAATAAACTAAATCTCATAATCGCGAATGAAAATATAATCAAGATGTTATAAATAATTGTTCGTAATGATATGTGGGTGGCGACTATGATCCGTAAATTAAAAACAATTAAATTACAATGATACCCTTAAACTACCAAAATAAAAAGGGACATGTGTCACCACCATAATCTTTCTTATCACTCTCACACTTTTAGTCTTTTTTTACAGGATCCTCTACCTATGTATACATATACATATACATACACACACACACACACACATATATATATATGCTTCGGTTCAAATGAGAACCACAACGAGTTGTAAGAACCATAATAACTTCTACTTCTAGCGCTAGTTGGGCCACAATTTTTTGCACAAACGTATATTAAAATATTATAAACACATCTGTAAAAAAGCAAAAAAATTGTAGAGTCGGTAGTTTTGCCTGATATAAGTTTTGTTACGTGCTGATATAAATTTTGTTATGAAGATAAATATTTTTTTACACATCATGTAAATGTGTGTATGCGGTATTTTTAAATCATTTTTTTTGCTGAAACAATTGATTTTTTTATGATTATTGAGAAAATTTTCTTTTGAAAAAACCTTTTGAATAGCCTAATTCTCATGGTTTTCACAACTAAGGTGGTTCTCAATATATATATATATATATATATATATATATATATATATAATATTGGGTTTAATAAATTAAAAAGTTAATTTATATATAATTAGCTTTTTTTACTATTATAGTTTTAAACTTTAAATCACTTAAATATAAAATATTAAATAATTATTTTTAAAGATAAAACTAAAACCCTAATAACCAATGAATTTACTTCGAGGGTCTGTTTGAGTATGACATATATTAGGTTTGTATTGTTTGTATCTGAGTATATATTTGTGTGTGTGTTTTAATAAAACAGTGAAATGTTAGTGTTGTTATAAATAGAAATAAAATGAATGCTTTGAAAATTAAATTCAAACACAAATATGGAAAGTTGTCATACTGTTTTCAAATATAATTAAATGATTGCGATTACAAGATATGATTATCATTCTCCTCAGCTTGATCACTAATATTTGTTCATATAAAAGGAATGTGTGAAAGTGATAAATAGATCTCTAACATGTGAGATCTATTTACAGTAAGTACAAACATCTGTTAGTCAGTAGGGTTGAAATCATCCTGATAGTAACATCTAACATTCTTAACATAAAAGATTCTCAGATGTTAGAAACATCTGATGGATCCTAACATCTATTCTAAGACTCCTAACAACTGTATTATAGACTCTATTACAATATGAAATATGTTTAGCGAAACATCTGTTTGTTGGTATTAAATATTTGTTCAGGCCTAGACATATGCTTATTCTTCTTCATCAACAGTGTTTCATTCTTCATCAACAGAGTCTTTATCTTTTCAACAGATATTTCAAGTCTTTAAACAGATCTTCCATTAGTGTTGAAGATTTACTATCTTTTGGAGGAGTAGATCTTCATGCATTGTGATATTTTTCCAATCAAATTAGTATATTTTGACTTTTGCATTAGTCTGTTCTTTTATAGGTTCAACAATCGCCCCTCATCATCTTCTCTCTTATCTGGCATTCAAATTATAATTCAAATTTCTATAAGGATCATCTAGATACCTTTCAAGTTCAAGACCTAGTAGGTCTTACAAATATTTAGCTTTCAGGCTAAAGGCACTATTCATGGAGATCTTTTCAACTTCTCCATTTGCATTGAGCAAAGTCAATTCATGGCTGATCTTATCTAATTTCCATTTAGAATTTTGGAGCTGGATAGATTTGTTCTCCCAAAAGTTATTTGAGATGATTTGGGTGATGGTGGTCTGCATTACCAATGAGACCAGCAGGATTTGTGTCTAGGTGACCGTACATGAGTTCAATTCTGATCAATTCCTTTGTGTAGTAATCTTGATATTTCTTCATATCTTCATTAGATATCCCCTTTTGTTTTTTCAAATAGCTTCTTACAGCCGAGGAGATGTTTTTGGTAGGTAGTCTACTTGATCATATTTAGGCTTTCTTGGAATTAAAGGATCTTTTTCTCTAAGTGCTTCCAACTTTTTGTAGTTTTCTTCAATTGTAACTTCATTCCATCTTGGCTTGACCTGAGACTTCCAAAATAAGCTACAGACATTTTTTCTTTCATTCTTTTTAATTACAAGGCATTTTTATCATTTGGACTTTTCCCAGCCTTCCAGTTTGGAGGTGTATGTTTTAGAAGTGGGTCAAGGAGAAACTTTTCTATCCTTAATATTTCATCTAATAAGGCTTTAGTTATCTACCCTTAAATTGAGCTCTGGTTGCTTTGTATGGTTTGAGATCAAGATCTATGTTTGGTGCATGAAAGAGTTTGTTGTAGATATCTTTAGCATAATCTTAAAGAGCATGCACTTTCCTAAGCTCTTCTGACAAGATAAGTTGTATTTGTTTATCAACCTTCCCTTTACTTTTCTCAACAACTATCCTTTCAGCCTGTTTCAACTTCAATTCTACATATTCTTTGACATTTGTAGGCTTTGGAAAGTTTTGTAGAGACGGGAAGGTGAGTATCATCCTTCCCTTTACTTTTTTCAACAACTATCCTTTCAGCCTATTTCAACTTCAATTCTACATATTCATTGATATTTGTAGGCTTTAGAAAGTTTTGTAGAGATGGGAAGGTGAGCTGATTTGAATTATGTGTGGAATAGAAATACTGTATTTCTAAAGATGCAGTTGATAGTTCTAAAGGATGTGTAGTGGTGATTAAGGCAGTGGTATTTTGATGAGGTGGATGTTGGTAAAGAAGTTGGTTTGGGTTTTGAAGTGATTGTGGTGATTTGTGGAAGTGATGATGCGGTTTTGATAGGTGATGCTTGTGGAGTTTCTTCATCATCATCTTGGATGATGAATTTTGGTCTCCTACCTCTAGTATATGGAGTGGGTGTCTTTGCTGGAGAAGATGGAGTGTGGATTGGTGGTTTTCTTTTAAGATAACCAATTGGAGCCTTTTGTGAAATAGGCTTGACTTGTTCAGAATTGATGATAGATGTTGTTGTGGTTGTGAAAACTATTTGCAAATTTTCAATGCGAATAGTGATTTGAAGAGAAGATATAGTGGTTTGAATGAGTGAAGATATAACAATGGTATGGTGAACAGTGGTAGTAGTAGCATTGGTTTGAGGAATTTATGTAACCATTTTTTTTACTTGTCTTGTAGACTATCTTCTAGAAGTTGCCTCTGTTGAAGTACCAAGTTTTCTTGAAGTCTCTTCTTTTCAAGTTTTTCTTGCACTATTAAGGCATCTTTGGCCTCTTTTCTCTTCTCTTTTTCTATGGCATCCCCATTTGCCCTTTTACTAGCATACTGATCATGCTTGTTTTGAGCTCTTTGAACATGAGGAGGTAATTTTTTTCATTCCTTCCCCCTCTTTTGCAATCATCAGGATACTTAGGGTTAGAAGCAGAGCCTGCAGTCTTGAGAAAATTATCTTTGATGGCCTTTATCTCAGCTTAAGTATCTTTGTACCTAGCTTCAACCATATTTATGTGTGGGTGGCATGTGCAGATTTTTTTTGAATACTAAGAAAGGATTGAACAGATGGCCAAAAGTCTTTTAAAAGGTCTTCAGTTGATGGTGGAGGTTTTGAGTTTTGTGCAAGGATTTTCAGCATCACTTTTACTTCATCTTCCTTTTTCTATGAATCATCCTTTGCCTTTTTACTAGAAGACTGATCAAGCTTATTTTGAGCTCTTTAGCATGAGGAGGTAATTTTTTCATTCCTTCTTCACCCCCTGGCATCATCAGGATACTTGGGGTAAGATGTAGAGGTTGTAGCCTTGAGAAAATGATCATTGATGGCCTATATCTCAGCTTGAGTATCTTTGTACCTAGCTTCAACCATATTTCTGATAAGTTC
This sequence comes from Scalesia atractyloides, assembly GCA_947069175.1. Taxonomy (NCBI): domain Eukaryota; kingdom Viridiplantae; phylum Streptophyta; class Magnoliopsida; order Asterales; family Asteraceae; genus Scalesia; species Scalesia atractyloides. Next base: position 59,354,762 of record CAMTDV010000022.1, on the reverse strand, counting down.
CATGTCGATGTTGTGGGTGGCATCTGCAGATTGATTTTGAATGCTAAGAAAGGATTGAACAATGGCCATAAGTCTTTTACAAGGTCTGCAGTTGATGGTGGAGGTTTTGCTTTTTCCGCCAGGATTTTCAGCATCTCCTTTACTTCATCAATTGAAGACTCCATCTTGGTAACCTTCTCCATCAAATCTTGATATCTTAATCTATCACCTAAATTAATAGGATCATTTGAATTGTCACCAGAGGTGGTTGTACCTGGTTTTGGACCATATGCCCCTTGTTCTTGGTACCGGGTACTTCCAACTGTTAAAGAGTGTACTATTGTAGACTTAATAGTTGTTGCCTTCAAGGAAGTCTTAAAGATGTAACCACTGTCCAACAGTGGGACTGTTGTCCATACAGTTATAGTGGCTGCTTCACTTGAAAAACCATCAAGAGTTACTTATGACTCAAGAGGTGTACCCTCCTCTGCTTGTGGGTTAGCAATGGCCACTGGAGTTGACCTAGTCACTTGTTGAAGCATACTCTCAGTGAAAGGTGACTGAGAAAACTAGTTTTGTTCAAGACAGGGGCATCAATTTCATCAAGCAATGTTTTCATGCTTGGGAATATATTGGTGATGGTGATGAAAGGGAGACAACCCTGGGAGAAGGACTTAAGAATAGATGTTCAAGTGAATCATCAAACTCGGTGTTTAGTTCCCCTGTGCTTACAACACTATCCTTTTGTGAGGATAAGTGAGGAGTTTGGATGGGTAGAGATGTTTGCATCTGTTGAGAGGAAGTATCAACAGATGTTGTATGTTGCATTTGTGTTATAGAAGGTTCCTCTGGCATCTCGTCTTCTAGGGGCACCCTTAAGGTTCGTTTGGCTTTTGGAATGGGAATGGTCTTTGTGGAAATGGCTAGTGTATGGGCACTGTGGTCACAAGGAGCAGTGGGCTCAACAACAGATATTGAAGCAAAAGATGTTACTTCAAGTTGTAAAACATTTTCTTGTTCAATATTTTCTTGATCTTTTGTGGTTATCATGTGAGTAAATGTTCCAATAGAAAGACTCTTCATTTGAACGGCTTCACCTTGTTTAAAAACATTTTCTACCAAAATCTATTGAAGATTAAAGCTCAGAAGCCATGGATAATGAGAAAGGCTATGGCAAAACCTTTCTTTAGAGCTTTAACATTTCCAACCAAGTCCATAAACAGAGACTAGGATAGTTTATAATTAGCATTTGATTAAATAGTATATCACAAGTACTGAGTTTTTAATGGAATTTCGTTAAAAGAAGTGGTCTTTGCTGAAAGATATATCGAGAGGGTATAAAAGAAAAATACCTTTGCTGGTGGGAAATGTGGCTTAAAAATTATGGCTCCCACCATTTGTGCATCATATACAATTTCTAAGAACTCATTGTGAAGATATGTTTTGAATAAGATTCCATACTTGATTTGTCGTTTAGGGCGAATGAAATGGATAACAGTTGAGGGGTGATTTGTATGTCAACACCATTGATTTTGGAAATGTTGGTGAAGGGCTTTCTATCCCAATGTAGAACATCAGAATTTACGCAAATAGCACGAAGAGTGTCAATATAGATAGGTGCATCATCGGTGAGTATAGTGTGGTATTTGGATGATATGTGTCAATGATAAAGTGAAATTATGGGTTGGTATCAAGTTTACAAGATATGAAAGGTAGTTATGTGGGATTTCAGATTTAAACCATGTTAGATGATTGATGATTATGATGTAGGAGTGTATGATGCTTTGTGAACTAGTAATTTTTTTAATTTTAAAAAAGATGAGTAGAACCGCTGATGGGTGAGGGTTTTATAGGGTGAATTAGTGATGCTGACGTGGCAAAAAGTTTGTATTGAAAAGCTGACATGGATACATCTATGGAAATGTTTCTAAGGTCTATTTGCAAAAGGTTGTTCCATATGGTAAGCCTGTGTTGGAGATGGGAAACCTCTGTTAGATCGCAACAGAGGTTACACAAAGAAGAAACAAATGAGTGAATCATGAGGATAGGATACAAAGGTTACTTGTGCAATGTGGAAGACTATGGTCAAACAGACTTTAGGACCATGTAAACAGCGGTTTTGAACATTTGAATTGAGATTTGGTTTTTCAAAACCTATGAATGTGTTTATTATGTAAAGGATGGTAAATTTTAAATTTTCTAAACAACATATTAATGTTTTTATTTTTCAAAACAAAACATGGAGTGTTAATCCATGTTAAACATCCCTACCCTGGAGATCCAGCTTTCAAAAGTAGACGTATCTAATGTTTTAGTGAAAACATCTGCTAGCTGATCCTCAGTAGGAACATGGTGGATGACAATCAAGCCTTTTTTCGTAACAATCTCTTACAAAGTGATGACAAATATCAATGTGCTTTGGTTATGAGTATGACACAGGATTCTTGATCATGTTTTTAGCTGCTTGACTGTCAAGTTTCAAAGGTGTCTTTAAAGTAGTTATTCCAAAATCAAGTAATTGGTTTTGAAGCCACAAAAGTCGGGTTGTGCAACTTGCAGCAACAATGTACTCTGCCTCTGCTGTAGAGTTTGAAAACGTTGTTTGCCTTTTAATTTGCCATGAGACCAAGAAATCAACAAGGAATTGGCACCCTCCTGATGTGGACTTTCTTGTGATATGACAACCTTCAAAATCACTATCTGAATATCCTGAAAGCTCAGTGTTTCCATTAGCAGTATACCAGATACCAAGTGTCGGTGCTATTAAATGAGACTTTCTAGGTAATGATTGGTATCTAGCATAGACACAAGTATAAAACATAATATCGGATCTTTATGCAATTAAATACATCAAGGACCCAATCATACATTTGTAAAGTGTCTACTCTACCAAGTCATCTTTTTTGCATCAAACATGAAAGGTTTGTTTGTACACATGGGAGTGTTGCATGGTTCCATCGTTAATATCAACTTTCTTCAAAAGTGTTTAGACATATTCAAATTTTACAAGAGTTGGTCGTGGTTCCCTTTTTGTAGGACCAACTCCTTGAGCAACAGATGTTTTAACTTTGAACTCATTTTTTATGTCATAATTTTTAAGAAAATAACATTTTGGAGTCAAATGATTTTTCTTACCACAAATAGTGTATTCTGGTTTTGATTCACGAACACTATTTCCTTTGTTTATATCATATGCTTTTTATGAAAATAGTTACTAGTCACATGATTTTTCTTTTCACAGAAATCATAAAATAGGTTGGTTATGTTATCTTTGTTTTTTACTTTTGTCTTTTTTCATTGAAATAGATGTTGTAACATCTGTTTGAGAATCAGTGATAGGAATGATTTTTACCATCAGTAGTTGTAAAATCCATTGGTTTTATATTTTCAAGAACATCACACTCAGCAGACCAAGTTGGTTGAAATTCATTTGTTTCTGTTTCATAATTTGATGGGGGAACTTGATGGTTTTTCAAGAATAATGTTTTTACCATTTGGTTCAGTGATTTTAATTTCTTCCCCACATGAATTTTTTTGGAATAATCTCAACCAGTTCAAAATTAGTGTGAATGTTTTCTTTGGAACTTTGAACATCCGATTTTGAGAACCCAATTCCATATTTCACATTACTTTTTATATATTTGTTGAGAAGCATCTCAAACCCATCACATGATTCAACCCATTCTCACAAGTGATTAGGGTAGAATCAAGCTCCTTTTTACAACCTTGATATTTTTATATCATGGTCTGAAACTGGTCTATGGTAATGGTTACTTCATGTTTAAGTCTACTAATTTCCGGTCTTTTTCAATGATTTTAGTTTTAAACTTATTAGTTAATTTTTCAAACTGATTTTCACTATCTAAGAGCTTCTTCCTAAGGTTTAGATTCACCTCTTTAATGTTAGCCAATGCAATAATACATTTATCAGGACATAATTCTTTAAGAATATAAAGAGATACCTTAGTAGCACCATCAATGCACAATCACTTTCACTGGGTTTCCAGGGATCAATTTTTATCATAGCCTTTGCATCAACTTTTACACAAACAAGTGTTTGTACTAAGTTGATTGCCTTCTTGACATCATCATTTGGAGCTTCAGTCTCAGTCATTTCTTCTTCAAGCTCATTTTCTTCTTCAATATATTCACGTGCCATGAGACCGAAAGCCACAGGTTCCTCTACAGGTTTTGCCACAACGGTAAAATTTTCAACTATGAGTTCTTCAAGCAAACTACTCCATTCAAAAAACCCTTGACTAAATAAACTTTGTTGTTTGACCTCTAAATGTCTAGGGGCTGGGGTAGCTGGTGGTGTCTAAATCTGTGAAACTGGTATTTGAAGATATTGGACCTAAGGAACAATGGTTTGAACATTTTGCGCAGGGGTATGGTTTAAAGATTGAACAACATGTGAATTGTTTTGAACATTTGGTTCATGGGTATTTTGGGAAGAACGGTAAAACTGTTGTTGATTTCTAGATTGAGGTCTTTAATCTGGATAGGTTATCACATGTGTAGAACTACTTACCTGACTTCAACATTCCCTAGAAAAATGACCCAATCTATTAGACTTATAACATTTGATTTTGGATTTATCCAACCACACCCTTGTCTTTCCATGCAACCCCAGAAATTTCCTACCAGTTTTCTTGTAGAAATAATTAGTTCTAACACTCAGTAGGGCTAACCGATGCAAAATGTCCATTTCCTCTAGGTTAGTAGGATCAATATGCTATAAGTCATCAAGAACAAAGGATATATTATCAGGACTTTGACCATTGTGAACGGGGATCGAGCTCCCAAAATGAGCAATCGACCTGATCTCGCTGAACTAGCAGAGGCGGAATTCATTGCTAGAGAGGTAGACAAGACAAACAAGATAGTACTTACTGTTTAACTGCTTCTGATGTATTAATGACGTTCAAATACGAGTAAACAAACTGGCAGAGCTTCGCCGTACCAATTGACAAATCACTTACTAGTTCTAACACAACACTTCCCTATTTATAGGTCGACATGACTCATACCGAAGTGCGTGCTAAACAACTGACTATATTTCGTACGGGCTTGTGTTTCGTACGAGTAAGATACTCGTACGAAACATGTATATACTTTGTACGAAGCATAGTGTAAAAACATAAAAAAATTACTTTTTAACACATAAACATTGACGTGTAAACTCTATAAACATTACAAACATATCCTAGACGTAGGCAATAGACATTATGCACCAACAAACTCCCCCTTGGATGTTGCCGCAGTCTGGATAGTCTTCAAAAATCTTCAATTAGATTTGACTCTAGCGTCCAAAAAATCTCTTTATTGGATTGCGACGCTCCTCAAAAGCAATTGGTGTTTGATCAGTCGGAGGATGTCGGTTCACAAACTGAAAGCTCCTTAGAGATGCTATTCTTGTACGTTCTGCAATTCGAGCTTCTTTTTCCTTCTTTTTCTTTGTCTCTTTCTTTTCAAGTTTCCTCCAAGTCGTCTTCCAATCAGAACTAGAATGAATATCATTTACAAACACACATTAACGACCTTCTGAAATTGGAGCGCTTGTTCTTTATCCTTTTCTTCAAAACTTATCTTACTATAGAATAAACATTCTATATCCTTCTTTGGACAATTGACTAGCCACATCAGGTCTAGTACTCGAATGCCACGCCGTAGACCATATATTCGTTTGTGCGCTATGACGGCTTCAGTTAATTCCTCAGTGATTTTCCAAGAGTCATCATCTGGATGTACACAAATAACAGCTTCACCTGTACTCGAATCATAGTGCCACCATTTGAATATCTTGAAGAAATCTTGTTCCATTTTAATAAGAGGCATGTTCTTCATCACACACGGCTTCTTCACAATCAATGTAACATCTTTCTTGTTCGTTACTAGATCAACTTTAATAATACGACGAGGATGGTAAGGTTTCCAATGTGTAAACCGTGCATAGCTTCAAACTTAATCAATCTCCAAAGCCTTTGGTCATGAAACTTCATCTTTAGATTTATCATCTTTCTTTGAACAAGCTCCTTTATATCCCAATATGGCAATGTTTTGATGTCGTTCAAATATCTGAAGTATTGGATACCAAACTCCCTCTTTATCGCATACACATTAAGTTCTTCAATCCATCCCCAGCTTAGAATATCCCCTAGAGAAATATCAGCATCTCTGGTAAAGAATGCTAGGGGTCTTTTAAATTTACGCTCAGCTGGATTCACGTGAAACCATTTCTTCTTTTGTTCAGCAATTTCAGCTTTAGACATTTGCTGAGGAATGGTTCCTTCTTTAGCAACTTCAGATACTTTTCTCTGTAACATCTCTGAACTTTCTGCTGTGAATAAATCAGTAAACGTTGGGAAATCATCTGTACCCTGATTGGCAACATTAGCATCGTCATCAGAATCACTTTCCACGACAACGTTATCGTACATATTTGCATCTTCAACGTCTTCGAAGACATATGCATTTGGTTCAAAAACATCTATCTCATTTAGTTCGTCTTTGAAATCAAAATCAAACTTCTCTTCACTAATGCCAAGCATTGCTGCTATTTCTTCCTTTGAGTAACTGTGAACAAACTCTCCATCCTCTACATCATGCTCCAGATATAAGACAAACGGCTTTGGTAAGAAAGGAACATAAGATATAACATTTTCTGTGAAAATTCCTGCCTGCTGAGCATCAACAGACTCATCGGCTTTGTTCGTCTTTTCTTCTTCAGTGGTTTGATTCGCATAATCATCAAGATACTCAGAAAGATCTACTGCTTCATTAATATTTGAATCAGTTACACGAATTCCAGATCCACCAACACTATCATCATTATCATCATCATCCGAACTACTAGAATCATCAATATCAACATCAGCATCCTCAAATTTAGTATCTTTTTCAATCTCTTCAGCAGTTTCTTCACTTTCTTTTGCCATCTTTTCTTTAACAGCCAATCCCAATGCCTTTGAGTAATATCAAGCGACGCAATATCCACATCTGTTGGCCGTCCTATCAAGATAAACTTTCTTGACTCTTCATAAAACATGATATCCCAACATGTTACTGGCACAGACTCAGCTTCTGGCACAGTTTCGTCAATCATAGGTTCCTCCCCTATTTTTTCTTTACCCTTCCCTTGAGCGTCAGATTGTTGCTTAGATAAACGTTCTTTTTCGGCAACACGCTCTCTTGCTTCTGCTCGTTCTATCACACCTATCTCCGCAGAAATATTCAAACCCAATTTCTTTTCCAAAATCTTCTCAAACAGATCCATTCTTCTATCATTCCTCAAACGCTCTTCTTCATATTCTACCATCCGTAATCGCAACCTTTCATTCTCAGATACAATACTCGCCAACATTGCTTCTAACTGCTACTTATCAACAATCAACCCTCCAATCCGTTCCAGCATTTGAGCTTTTCAGTAGTTAGCTCATTGATTTGCTATTGTAATTCAGTTATCCTTACAGTATTCATCATGACCTGTTTTTGCAAATCATCAACCCTTGGATCATCAAATCGAAATTCATCATCTCCAGGTAAATCATCTAAACCAATATCGTCAAAAATGATTGTGACTCATATGGCTGCTGTGTTGGATGAGGTTGTTGTGGATGAGATGACTGTGATTGTTGTTGAGCTGGTTGTTGTTGTGGTTGTTGCTGAGCTGGCTCTGGTTGAGAAACTGGTTGTTGTTGTGGAGTTGGTTATGCTGAACAGGTTGTGGTGGAGATGGAATATGCTGTGACGGTTCATCCACATTTTCTTCAATGATAGGTTCAACAGCAGTTTCTTTCAGAATAACATTTGGCGATACTCTAGCAGCAGATCGCTTCATTCTTCTCTGTTTCTTCTTGATTGGAGTACGAAGAACAGATTAGTGTCAGACTCAGATGGAACATACGTCGTATCATCTTCACCTGTTGCTTTCCGTTTACGTTCCTTTGCTTTACGGTTAAGCTTAGCCTGTCGTTTCTTTTCTAACTTTTCTGCTCTTTTCTTCTCACCACCTCGTCTATCTTCTGAATCAATACTTGACGATAGAACTTCTTCAGTTACTTTGTCAGAACCAAAAGCTTGATGCTTGATCTCCTCAGCCATATCTTCAACAGTTTCTTCAATATCTGGTTCGTCTCTTAGACCCGAACTTTCAGCTGTAGAAGTAGCTTTTTTCTTTTGTACTTTAGGAGCCGATGAATATGTAGCTTTGAGTTTCACACCTTTTTCACCATCTTTGACAAACCATGGGCTCCTTTTCGCAACAAACAAAGATAATGCTTTGACCTCTTCTTCATCATCACTGCTTTCATCTTTTCTCCACTTACCTGGTGCTGGCGATATGTAATCTTTGTTGAGAATTGCACCAAACATTGATTTTGCCACTGGAGCAGTCTTTAAATGCACATTCATCTTACGCAATGTCGAGACATCCATATGTTCGAGCCTTAGAATATCATTCTGTAATTTCTCCAGATCAGGATGTAAAAAATCTAACAACATCTGAATAAATCTCGGATACTGCAGAAACTTTTCTTTCTGAATGTTTTGAACCATCTGAGTGAATATGACTTTTGAGAAGTTGTATGGAAGGTTCAAAACTAACGCTGTAATCATACACATTTGATAATCAACTAAATCGTCAAAACCATCTTCCGATGACTTAAACCATGAGCTATGACATGTGCGAGATATCTAAATGGTGCGCTCAGGTTTCCCTTCTTGAACGGTGCAGCGTTAATAAATCTCGTATATCCCATTCGATAAAAAAATCCCTTTACCATGTATTCAGAAAACCTCGTCGGATCGTTTTCATTGTCTTTAAAATCCAAAACCTTCCGAATTAGATCCTCAGTAATTTTCACCGGAATATCAACGTTATCAATCTTCAGAGCTGACGTAATAGCGTTATCTTCAATACTGTATTCAGCTGCATTCCAAAAAATATTCTACATGAGATCGATATGCTGTGTGTCTGTCTGTTAAGGCTTTGGTCACTCGGATCCGTGTTAATAAATCCAGAATATCTCTATATGCCGCAATCTCCGGAATCGATGCATCTGTGACACAACAAATATTATGTAATGGAGAGAACGTAGATTTCTCAATCGCTAGAAAAATATTAAACATTTAAGAATTTTTATCAATTATTCATACGAACTATATGTTTGTACGAATCAAACACTTAACCAAAAATGTAAGTTTGAAATAAGTTTCATTCATACGGATCATCTTCCTCGTACAAACTACTTTGAAAGTTAACGTTTTTTGTTTTTCAAACTTTAATTCATACGACCTTGGTCTTTCGTACGAATTAATCACATAATTTTATTTGAAAATCAGCTTTTAAAATTTCTCTGTATGAATTGATTGTTTCGTATGAATCCTAATTCAAGTAACATGCCAAATTTTTTCATACGAATCAATTCCCTCTACAAATCTCATCGTCGTCCCAAAATGTCCAAGTATAATCCGAACTCAAAACTTGTTGATTTTAACAAATTGATAGTCGATTTTCAGGTTATTAGAGCCGATTTTAACGATTTTGTAGTCAATTTTAAGTTTTGCCGGTCCAATTTCCCTAGATCTAAGTTCTATGTCCGATTTATACAAATTTGGCATTATAACAGCATGATTTTGTCAAAATTACCTTTCCCATTGATAGAGGTGTGCAACTCAACCTCAATAATGTGAATAGAAAGTAGAAACAACCAAGAAATGAAGATTTCAGTATCATTCGCACAAAACTCTCTGAATCGCTCAACAGTAAACTTGAAATGGTAACCTTTTTTCTGTGCTAAGCGAAGGGTATTTATACTAGAGATTTGTTCCATACGAATCAACTGAATCGCACAAAATTTACCCTGTTTCGCACCGAAATGATGAGCTTCGTATGAAATTTTGTTTCATACCAATCAATACTGAAAATCTTTAAACTTTTCGATTTTATTTTTTGTATTTTTCATTTTTAATTATTTTTACATGTTTTTAAAACCCACTTGATTAACCAAGTCCAAGTTAATGACCTTGGTTATCCAATTTGCCTACCAAGTCCAAGTTAATGACCTTGGCTGACCATGTTTGACCAAACATATTTATTTTAACATGTAAAGTTTCAAATTAATGAACTTTATTGACATTCATGTAATCTTTTCGATAAAAAATAAGTTCCCAACCCATGATTTCAGATTTTCCTCAGTAAGATGTTGCTATGAATCCAACCATCAGTGTGGTAAACAAAAATAAGACTATCAAGCTAAGAAAACTGAAAATATTTTTGAGTTTTGAGATATTTTTCGAAAATAATAACATATTTTTGTGAATATTGCGTTTTTAGAGGATCATTTCAAGCATATATAAGTCATCAGTACCGTTGATCTAGAAACACCCTTTAAGCTTTTAAACAAATTTACCTAGATTGCCAATATATTTATCCATTTAAACCTCTTCTCATTTCTCAAATGTTTCAAGATATGTTAATGTAATATTAGAAACATGAAACAACTGTGTGTTCTCATCTCAGAATATACTCCCGTATCGAGATTCCCAGAATGTCATTTTACATGTGAATATATCGAATTGATATCTGTATATAGGGTGAATGCGAGGCCTTGAGAGCTCAGGTTAGTACTTTCGTACAGACAGAGAGATGAAGGCTCGTCTTTAGGTGGTGTTCCATTAAGGAATCTTTTGAACTACAGATGTCGTAATTGCTTAAGACACAACCATATTTTCATGCAGCTTTTGGGAAAATAATGCGAAAGTATTATAGGAGTTCTAGGCCATTGCTTCCACAAAATCAGAAGAACTCGAATAATACCCCAGATATCAATCAAATCAAAAGACGTAGTATCGCAGAATCTGGCATTCTCTCAAACGAAATTTCAGAGTACTAAGTCCATATATCCGAGAGATGTTAACCCACAAGTTATTCAGTATTGCTTTTTAGGTTTATATCTTGAATACAATTTACTGAACGAGTAAAGTCTATTGGCATATCCATAGTAGGACTTACTTAATTACTTTTAAACAATACATTTCTTTAGCATAATGTGACTATCATTTTTGATTTACTATGATCACTCTTTTACACAAAAATCTTTTTGCCTTTTTAATGTTTTTGTATTTTCCTCAAACATTCTCCCCCTAAAAGCAAAAACATATTTTGGATTTTTAAGAATTTATAAGAAAGAAGATACAGAAAAACGTTTAACCGATGACAAATTCACATTAGGTCGTCATCATCCTCAAACTCAACCTCAAATACATCCCCTGAGATCATATTTTTTAAACCATTTAGCTTTAACAAATTATTAAACTTTGTTTTATCAAAAGCTTTGGTATTAAAATCTGCCTTTTGGTCATCAGTGTGGATTTTCTCAATTCGCACCAACTTTTTCTCGTAGCAATCACGGATAAAGTGGTGTCGAATCTCGATATGTTTAGTGCGTGAACGTTGGCATGAGTTTTTAGTGATATCGATCGCGGCCTGATTATCTACATATATAGGCGTATCAAGAAATTGCAAACCGAAATCCCTCATGTGTTGCTGTATCCAGAGAATCTGAGCACAACAACTGGATGCCGAAACGTATTTAGCCTCACAAGTAGAGAGAGCGACCGCAATCTGTTTCTTACACTGCCACGTTACCAAACGGGTTCCGAAGAACTGGCAACCGGCCGTTGTAGACTTTGTATTCAGTTTGCAGCATCCGAAATCAGAATCTGAGTACCCTGCAAGATTAAAATCATCATGTCTAGGGTACCACAAGCCGGTGCTTGGAAAACCCTTCAGATATCTCATTATGCGTTTGACAGCAAGCAGATGTGACTCTTTTGGATTAGACTCATAATGGGAGCACAGGCACGTTGGATACATGATATCTGGTCGAGAAGCTGTAAGATACATCAAGGATCCAATCATGGAACGATATAAAGTTTCGTCAACTCTTTCTCCAATAAGATCTGGACAAATGTCATGATTTGGAGCTAACGGGGTAGATGTTGGTTTAGCTCCTGTCACATTGAATTTCTCTAATATATCATGAACATATTTTGTTTGATGATAAAAATACCATCAGGCAACTGATCGACCTGAAGCCCTAGAAAGAACTTCATCTCCCCCATTGCGCTCATTTCAAATTTGCACTTCATGACTTCCTCAAAGTCTTTACACAGCTTATCATTTGTCGATCCGAAGATAATATCATCCACATATATTTGTATGATGATTAGATGCCCATGTACTTCCTTTGTGAAGAGGGTAGAATCTACTGTTCCCCTGATAAAGCCATTGTCTAGAAGATGACTTGATAACGTTTCATACCCAGCTCTCGGGGCTTGATGAAGACCGTATAAGGCTTTATTCAGATCGTAGACTTTATCTTTGTGCACTGGATCAACGAACCCTGGTGGTTGGCCGATGTACACCTCCTCTTTCACTTTTCCGTATAAGAAAGCAGATTTAACATCTAATTGGTACACCTTGAACCCTTTCCATGAGGCAAAGACCAAGAATATGCGAATCGCTTCAAGACGAGCAACTGGGACATAGACTTCGGTATAATCAACCTTGAACCACAACTCGAGCTTTGTTGCATACCACAACTCCTCGATCGTCTCTTTTGCACTTGAACACCTATCTTGTGTTAATTTTTTTGTGATGATCTGGTAGGTCAACAAGCTTCCAGACTCGAAGTTCTGGAATTGAAGCAACTCCTCATGCATTGCATCCACCCAACTCTCTTCTTTTAACGCATCTTTCCAGTTTCCCGGTTCAACCTGAGAAACAAAACAACTATGAGAAAATCGAGCTTGAAGTGGAGCAATACTAGTATAAAAACAGCTTAGATCTTTATTGATCTGATTTCAAGTTTGCACTCCAGTTTGTAAGCTGCCTATGATATTCTCTGACGGATGATATGAAAGTGTTCTTGGTATCACTTCAGTTGGAACATCTACTCGTGGTTGCAAATTTGTTAGAATTTCATTGACAACCGGTACAGATGAAGAAGCTTTATTCCTAGCATTAGACTGATCAGCCTGTTGTTTCAAAAAGCTTTCAATCTGTTCAGATCCTTCATCAGAACTGGATCCTCCATCGTTGAAAGTTGGTACCCGATCAGAGTCAGCATCTGCATTTGGCTGGGCAAATGATTCAGCACTATTGACATTTGGAGTAAGAACAGGAATTTGAACAGAAGAGCTTTGACCGTCATCAGACGTGTTGACCGGTAATGATGTAGAAATCACCAATGGTCTAGGAACTTGTCCTTGATTAGATAACTGATGTTATTGAAATAACATAACAAGTTCTTCTTCTGGTGGCACATCTGGTAGATCAAACGAATCCCACAATCCATCGTAGTTAAACAGCCATGGATCCCCAAGTTTTTGCGTAGGCGTTGTATATCTTTGACAATCTACATGCTGCGCTAGAACTACCTGGTTCAGACTCGGCAAGAAAACACATTTTTGAGGAGTAGCGTAACCAACAAAGAAACCTTCCAAGGATTTGGCTCCAAATTTACCAGCCGGGTCCAAGACGGTACACGGTGATCCAAAAGGTTCCAAAAATGCTAAGTTGGGCTTTTGTTGATTCAGTAACTCGAAACATGTCTTTTTGTGAGGCTTAACTGTCAACACACGATTTAGGGTATAGCAAGCTGATGCTACTGCTTCACTCCAAAAACATATTGGTAATTTCGAGTCAGCTAACATTGTTCCTGCAGTCTCTATCAGTGTGCAATTCTTTCGTTCAGCTACTCCATTTTGTTGTGGAGTATAGGGGGCACTGAACTCATGAAGAATCCCCTTTTCATTGCAGAACTCTTGCATCTTGTCGTTCTTAAACTCTGTTCCATTATCACTGCAAATTCTCTTAATGGGAAAATGATATAAATTTTCGAGTTTTCTGAAGAGGATCTAAGAATTTCAAACGTTTCATCCTTACTCTCTAGAAAGAACACCCAAGAAAATTGAGAATAATCATCTGTAACGACAAAGCAGTATAGATCTCCAGAAATACTTTTGACATTGACTGGCCCAAAGAGATCCATGTGTAGCCTTTCTAGTGGTAGCTTTATCGAATTCAACAGCTTTCTCGGGTGTGATTTCTTATGCTGCTTCCCCTTTTGCAGCTAAGACAATCATCAGATAGATGAAAACTTTTCAGATTAACACCCTCCACTAAGTCGTTATGCACAAGAAAATTCATCTTTCGGAAATGAATGTGCCCCATTTTTCAATGCCATAAAATTGACCCTTTCTCGGTAGCTTTGGAAACAAAGCATTGAACTTTCTTTGACGTGGTAGAAGCGATGCTCATGTCAAGAACATATAAATCATTTTCTCTTGGAGCTCGCATCAAAATCCATTCTTCTGGAATCCTGAAACCGGGTTTTAAGATTAAACATTCTTTATTATTGAAATGTGTCGTGAACTTTTTGTCACAAATTTGCGAGATACTAAGCAGATTGTTCTCAAGTTGAGCAATATAGTTCACTTTATCAAACGATACAACTCCGTTCGAGAGAATCCCTTCTCTGACAATTCTACCTCCCTGCGTCCAGCAAATCCTACATAACCTCCACGAATAGCTTTAACGTCGTTGATCAACGCAAGCATTCCTGTCATGTGGTGAGACGCTCCACTATTCATGATCCATTTTGACAATATCGAACGTTGGAGCCCCTGCACACATGATTATCAAGACTCATTTAAACAAAGAAACCCAAGCCTGTTTGGTCTTGGGTGAGTTTGGAATATCAAATTTTGGACCCACTTTGTTTTTATCAATCTTTTTAAGCTCAGTTCTGTTTGGAACCGAAGGTCTTTGTTCAACCTTGGATGATTTGATTTTGACAACTTTAGCAACCCATTTCTATGTTTGTGGTTTGGCCCTTTTAATATAAAATTTTGAATCTACTTGTTGAATTTTGTGTGATGTTTCACCAATTTCAAATTTAGATTGAGTTTGAATAGTTGGTTTAACATTTTGATGAGATTCATTATTCCTTTTAAGAATTTGTTTCGGCATGAACATGGGTGCTTTTTGTTTTTCATCCTTGGTGAACTTTTTCGGATAAGAAACTGGTTTTGAACTTTCTTGTGACCAATATCGTGCGGTATGCCCAACTTGCTTGCATTTAAAGCATGTCCTGCTGTCCTTATGAACATAGGTATTCAAAACTTGTTTCTGTTTTTGTTTCTCTTTTTCTTTAAGAAAATCATCATTTGATTGTATTCCGATGACCTTCTTTTCTTTCTCTGTTGTTGTCCCAAAAACAAAATTTATTTTCTTTGTAAAGTTTAATTTTTGAGACCTTTTGTTTTTATGTTTCTTCTGGAAACCCAACCCTGCTTGTTTGTTTTCTGGATAATCTCCATTTTATGATGGTAGGGTCGGTTGTCAGTTTTTGATTTAGAATAGAAAGATGCATCATGTTTATCTAAATCATCATGACTTACCTCCATAAGCTCGAACATTTTATCTACACAATCCTTTTTCACATTCTTGATCGGAAAGTACTCATCCGAAAATAGTTTATCAGACCCTTTCATTTTGTAAACTATGACATTGGGATCAACATTTAAACTATTTTCTGATATATCATCAGACTTTGACTCTCAGATTGTTTAGACTCAGACACTTAAGATTCATTTTTTAACACTTTTTCAACCACATTATTTACCACTTCAGAGTCACATTCACCATCATTTTTAGTGCAAGTTACATCGATATCCGAAGGCAACTATTCAGTTTTCAATTTAAGATTTAGCGCCTTTTCCACCCCAGATGGATTTTTGCATGCATAACTGTTCCACATGGGTGGTGGAACTCGATCATAACTAGCACTTTTTGTTTCACCATTTTTAGATTCTTTAGTATTTTTGATTTTCGGTAAAATGTGATATGACGTATGAGCTTGTGGAGTAACTGATTAACAATTTGTTAACCCGTTCAGTTTCAATTCTCATTTTCTCAAGCTCACTTTTGAGCTCAGCAATAGATGAATATTAATAGCCATTTGTTTATCCATCACTGTTGCTTTAAGCATCATAAGTGTTGCGTCATTTTCTCTGAGTGCTTTATTATATTGTTTAACAGACGCACTCAATTTGTCATAAGCTTCCTTTGTGGATTTGTAATCGCTTGACACATTGTCTGTTAAACTTTGCAATTCAGGAAATCTTTTGTCTTTTACAAGACACTCACCACACGACTCTGCACACTTTAAACAAGGTTTTTCAATCACACTCTCAGATGTTGACTTGTTCACCTCATTGCCATTTGGCATGCAAGCTTTAATGATGTCTTCTTTCAACATTTCCTTTTTCTCATCAGCTTTGACATCTTCATCCGGTTTCTTTTGCTCTTCATCTGTTGAATGTTGGCTAGGTGCAAAATATCCTGCAAAAGTTTTTAAAACATCGTTAGGCAAAAGATGTTTGAATGGACCATTTAAAAGCTCCTCCTCCTCTGATGAAGTATGATAGTAATAATCGTCATCATCAGGTCCTTCATCAAAAGATGCCCCCGATTCTTCTTCCGGTTCCTCAATAATTTCAGCCACCAATGCCAAACTTTCTCCTTTCGAAATAAACTTGTTCCAATTAAACCCTTCGTCTTCTTGTGTAACAACCAATGCCTTATCTTTAGTTTCAGGTTGCTTATCTTCAACCGGCACGATTCTTGTTCTTGGTTGAGGTCGGTGGTAGCTCGCTCTTTTGTAATAGTCATCGGCGAAAGGATTATAATTTCGTTGAACTTCTCAGTTTGGACATTCTCTTTTGAAGTGACCTTTCTCTCAACACTTGATACAAGTAACTTTGGATTTATCAAATCCAAGTTTCCCATCCAAACCTCCCAAAGTTTCTTTACGAGTGATTTCCATAAATCTCTGTGCACGTCAAACAATTGAAGCCATACACCATTTTGTATCTATCAACTCCATTTCAACTGGATCAATTTGATCATAATCTTCACATGTCATTTCAGAATTTCCGATCTTCCCAGCAACAAGACTATCATACGACTCAAGAACTGAAGCAAGTAGCGACATGTGTTGCTTTGCTGTCTTTTCGTCAAAATTTGCATTCTGAAAGTCAACGGCAATGTTGCATTGCAAAACTCTTTGATTTGCATTGGATGATGAAGTAGTTTGATTATTCTGAGGTTGGTTTGATCCGAAAGATGATTGTTGACTTGAAGGTGTATTTGGATCAATTGTTGGATATGATTGGAAGCCACTTGTCTGAATTGGTGGTGGTGCTTGGTGAACTATATGCACTGAAAGCGGTCTGAATCTTTGGCGCTTGGATTTGAGCAGCAGAACTGTTCTTGAAATAAAGATTAACATCTTGTTGAACTTGAACAGTCTTGTTTTTTGCCATCTTTTGCATCTCTAATTCATGACCCTCCAGCCTTTCAATGAAAGGAGGCAGCGAGAAATTGTTGTACTCAATTCCATTCTTTAGTATGGTTAAGTAAGTCGACGATTCACCTTGTGGTAGAGAATCAGCTAGTTTGTCAATAAGCTCTTCATTTCTCTTTACAATTCCCATTCTCTTCATATGAACCACCAGATGACAATATCGCTCAATTAGCTGCTTTACCATTTCTCCTTTAATCAGTGTGAATACATCGAACTCTTTGCTTAATAACGTCCTTTTGCTTTTGCGAAGTTGAGCACTACGTTGAAAATTTAGTCGAAGAGCATTCCATAAGGATTGCGCATCATCATCATGTTGCAGTAAAGCCAAGATGTCTTCTTTAATCGATTGTTGAAGAATATTCATCATTTTCTTTTCGTTGATAAACCTTTCACGTTCAACATCAAAGAATTGAGTAAGGGTCTTTTCAAGACCATTTTCACCAACTGGTGCGATATATTTTGCCTCGATTGCAAACCAGCAAGTAAAGTGGTTAGCTTGAACCCAGTTCCTAAATCTTTCACTCCAACTATCAAAGTCTTCTAGATTCATAAGCTTTGGCGGTTTTGTCATTGTTCCCATTTCATTCTCTAGATTGATATTTTGAGCTGCTGCAGTGGTAACAACTGATGTGGCGAAAGCATTGTAGAATTCCTCAGACATTTTTCCTGTGAAAAATTAAGAACACACTTCTCGAAAAAACAAACTGATCAGATTAGTAAAATTCTTTGTGCGGACAAACTGTTTGTACGAAACAAGTTTTCAAAAAACAATTAGATTTTTCTCACAAAAAATATTTCGTACGAATCAAAGCATTTTATGCGAGTAAGATACTCGTATGAGTTTAAAGTTGGTACGAATTTCTTTGAAAATCTGAAAAATTGTAAGATTCTGTGAACATTTAGCACTCGTTCGTATGAACTTTTGAATTAATTCGTACAAAAAGTTAAGTCAATTTTTCATGCGAACTCGTACAGAATAACTCAGTCTCCAAACTGAAAAATTTTATCGATTTCAACATGATTTAGTTCAATTTTAAGTCTGAATTATGATATGGATTGATTAGATTGAAGATTAACTTGAATTACTAAAATCCTAGTACATTTTGTCCATGAATTCGTTCAAAATTCGTCCAAAATCCAGTATAGGTCAGAAAAATGATGAAGATGATTATATATCCAAGTCTGAACACCTAGTAGCCTGTAACTACTTGTTATCTGTCTATAGATCAATCTCATGGCTCTGATACCATTTGTGAACGGGGATCGAGCTCCCGAAATGAGCAATCGACCTGATCTCGCTCAACTAGCAGAGGCGGAATTCATTGCTAGAGAAGTAGACAAGACAAACAAGATAATACTTACTTTTTAACTGCTTCTGATGTATTATGACGTTCAAATACAGATGCGAGTAAACAAACTGGCAGAGCTTCGCCGTACCAATTGACAAATCACTTACTAGTTCTAACATAACACTTCCCTATTTATAGGTCGACATGACTCGTACCGAAGTGCGTGCTAAACAACTGACTATATTTCGTACGGGTTTGTGTTTCGTACGAGTAAGATACTCGTACGAAACATGTATATATTTTGTATGAAGCATAGCGTAAAAACATAAAAGAATTACTTTTTAACACATAAACATTGACGTGTAAACTTATAAACATTACAAACATATCCTAGACGTAGGCAATAGACATTACTATTTGCTGTAAGACCAAAGTTCGGAGAGAATTAATCAGAGTTAATCCCAGTGGATATGTCAATAAAATGATCATAACCCAGATCATTTACAATTCTAGATGATGATTCTTCTTGACTCAAAAGTCTGTGTTACCAACGATATAATCATCAAACACTTTTCCAGTTTCCTGGAGTTTCTTCTTTTAGATAAGCTCTCTTTCAAATTTTAAGAGCTTACCCAGAAGTTGAGTCAAGGTTATATCCTTGAATCCTGGTTTAGTTCTCATAACAGTAGCAATTGTGTCCCACTTTTCAGGTAGTGACGTAAGAAACCTGTTACTCAAAGTGGAATTGCAAAATCTCTGTGTACTGATTTTAATTCACTAATCAAACAAGTGAATCTCTCAAATTGTTGAGTTAAGGTTTCCTCCTTTACTTTTCGAGTTGAAGCGAGTTCTCAAGTTGAAGAGGTGCTCACGAGTTCACGAGTTTGAGCGTTCATAATTCGTCATTCACGAGTTCACGACCTTGGATTTCATGTTCAATAAGTTTACTTACCTGATTAAAAAATGAAAGGTGCAGATATAGAATTGTCAAATGGTGATATGAACACAAAACTTCTTAATATTCTGCCAGTAACCATGGCATTTGTGTTGCTGTCATCAAGAATACAGATGACCAACACAAAATAAATTTGGTAGATCTGATCTCAATCATCAAATCATTTGACCAGGATAATAAGCAAAAGGATTAGAATCATGCAAGCACATCTTCTTCCACATCCACTTTTGTTCATCATGTTGTAGCTGCATCCACTCAACATGCTGCTCCTCCCACTCAACCCGCTGCTCTCGCTCAACTAGTTGTTGCTACCCAACCTGCTGCTACCACCCAGCCCACTCCACCTCCTGTTTCTACATCTACGAGCATCCATCATGCATTTGAGGCAAATCTCTGTGATGCTTCTTTAGATACATCTTCGTCTTCTGAATCTTCTACTTCTAAGCTACAAGCTTATAACTCTGAGTCTGTCTACAAGGATCTAGGGAATGACACTCAACAATTCATATGTGAGTTAACCTCCTATATGTGCATCGATAAATGCAGAGCTAAGGGTGCAGAGTGTAGAGAACACAACTCTACTCTGCTTGAGGAATTTAAAGAACTTGGAAGAGAAAACCTCACTTCTAAAACAAATCAAAAGAAGCTCTACGAAAAGATAGAAGCTCAAAAGAAAGACATCATTCAATTAAAGGAAGATATCAGTGTTCTGAAATGTTGGAACAAGGATGCTTGAGAAAGACTTCATCTGAAACTACTGAATTCAATGCTTTGAAAGAAAATTTTCTGAAAAAAATGAAATAAACGTTAAAAACTTTGAAACCTCAAGCAGAGTTGTTCAAAATATTTGTGATGTGCAACTCAGGTACAAGGAAAAGAAGGGAATGGGTTTAGGCTATGAGAAGGTTCCTCCACCTTATAATCACAATTACACAAGTATGCCAGTTACTGAAGAAGAAATTGAAAATGAAAAGAACATGATATATGGTAAGTCGGTTGAAGCAGCGTCTGTTGGAAAAGAGATTAACCAAACCAATAGATGTGACATTTAATTGTGTGAATGATACTAATCCTTCTACTTCGTGCGCAGATGAAATATAAATTGAGGATTGGGATAGTGAAGATGATGAATGTGATGTTTTTAGTGATCCATCATTAACATTTGTTTCTATTCTGATGCTTTTTGAAAAATGATTATGGTTTGGTGATTTGTTGTAGAGAGCAATGAAACTCATTTAAATGCTTGTCCTACGATTTTGAAAATCAAAAGAATAAGAAGTCTAGATGTGTTAATGCATATGATGCGAAAACAATTTTTGTAAAGCCTAATACTGAAGGCAAACATGAAACATATGTATATAACTGTTCTAACAAAGAGTTTTGCAAGGTGAATGAAAACTCTAAACAGAGCGGGAAGTCAAAGAATGGTGCTTTCAGTAATAAAACTTCTACAAACAACAAATATAAGCATCCAAATACATCCTTGTTTGCAAGAAGTGTGCATGAACATCAAGCATAGAAAGGACTAGTTTGTCCTTCAAGGCCTGCAATAGCAACACACGCTGATAAGAATGCCTGCTACATGAAAAGACAATTTTGTTTTAATTGCCGCATCCCTGGTCACATTGCTCGGAACTGCACACATCGACCTTACGTACCCTATCATGTTCAAACCAGAGGTTATACCAAAGGATAACTATCATTCTAAGCCAATGAAGGTATCTTCAACTAAGGAAATAAAAAATGTAAATCCCAAAGTTGAACAATCTGATGGGGATTCGAATGCTACAAAAGAAAAAGAAAACAAGCTTTAAAACGTAAACAAGTTTTGAAAAATAACAAGGTTGAAAAGCAAACTATTTTTCCAAAGGCACCTAAGAAATTAGAAAAGCCTAAACAGATTTGGAAACCCAAATCCAAAGCAGCAACATCACCAATCAAAGAAACAAAAAGGGGACATGTGTTTGAAGGAAGTGTCTTATTTTGATGCTTTAGGATAGCTCAGGACCACGATGGCCTAGGTACCAGTGTCTAACTAATCTCTTTATTTATTTAGGGACAACCAAGGAAGAGATATTGACAATCTCTAGAATGTTGTTTTAGGATCTGAGTTTGATATTGATGTTATTGTTTAGATGAAATCAATGTAAGATAGATAACAATGAAATAGTGC
The DNA here is from genome assembly GCA_947069175.1 of Scalesia atractyloides. NCBI lineage: Eukaryota > Viridiplantae > Streptophyta > Magnoliopsida > Asterales > Asteraceae > Scalesia > Scalesia atractyloides. The sequence continues at coordinate 59,332,931 of CAMTDV010000022.1, read as the reverse complement.
AGGTGAATTGTGTAAACTTCGAAATCACAACAATAGAAAGATTGTTTTCATTAACATGCTTTTGTAATTATAATAACATGCAATTTACAAACTCCCCCTCAGCCTAAGATCACTCTAATTTATTCGTATAGAATGTGTAGAAGAAAAGTGATGGATAGAACAGTACAGACATTGTTCTATTTATAGTACATTTCAAACCATTGAGCATCTTTGGCTGACGTCACTATGAAAGTGACATTTAACAAACTAAACAAACTCTAAACATTGCTAGACCTAAACACTATTACATTAAAATACAATATACAGTCTGTTGATAACTACTGCTAAGATATCCTCTGTTGGTCTTCAACAGACCTTTGCCATAACAATTCTTTGGTTCTTTATCATAGTTTGTCTCTAACAGACTTTTGCTTTTAGCAGAGCTTTATCCTAGCAGATCTTATGAAGTTCTTTATTCCCAGCAGAGTTTAGAGCAGTAGATATTTATTATGAAGGATCAAATGTTATAGATTGTTTTGGCTTCTCAATCATCTATTCTTTTATAGGGTTTAATAGATCCAACAATCTCCCCCTATAATAGATGATGACAATACCCTTCTTTATTGTTGATCTTTATTTCTCAATAGTAAATCTTTGATTTTCCCTTTGAACTGTAGTTCAAAGTTCATGGAAAATATGTCTTCAAAATCCCTTTGCAATTCAAGGTTCAATAGATCTTGGAGGTCATTTGCATCCATACCATATGCATCCTCCATTTTCAGCATTTGAATCTTGCCATTTGATCTGAGCAGAGTCAATTCATGGGTGTCTGGAGATGACTTCCATTTTAGAATTTTTGAATCAATTGGCCTTTATGGGGGAAGATTATTGTTGAGCTTGGTGGAAGTGATTTGCTTACAAGTTTGGAGATTGTTTATTTGTTTTTCACTTGTAACATCAGTGTTATAGTAATTGATTTTTGATTCCCTATTTTCTGTGTTCTTCAAACCTCTACTCATCATCCTCTTCCATCTGCTTTTTACTTGATGTAAGGCAAATGTGGATAAGACAGAGGATAAGGGCTGCTTTTTAAGGGTTTAGGTCTGATGAGGGATAATAATTGTTGGGTAGTCTTTCTTTCTTGGAACTGTAGGATCTTTCTTTCTAAGCTCTTCTAGTTTTTTTGTAAGTATCTACAACCCTGGACTTAAACCATCTAGCAACTGACCTTGCATTACCATAATTTGCAGCAACCAGCTCTTGTTTCATTTTTTTAAGCTTTAAAGCTCTGTTCTGATCCATCTGCCTATTTTTCTTTCAATCAAGTGGTGTTGGCTTGTGTAGAGGATCTTTGCGCATTGCTTGTATTTTGTCAATTTATTCTTTTTGATCATTTGTTGACCAATCTTTGAACTGTGCTCTGGTAGCTTTGTAAGGTTTGTGTTGCATAATGTGGTCAAGGTAATCATGTTTTAGTTCTTCATCAAGCTCAACATTTACAGGCCTTTCTAACATAGATTACTCATCTCTTTGGCAAAGTCTTCAAGCTTTCTCACTTTGCTCAGTTCATAAGACCCCCTTGAGTAGTCCTGTCATCTTTCCCTTTGCTCTTCTCTTTGGCTATGTTCTCAGCCTATTTGGCCTTCAGCTTTAGATAATCATCTAAATTTCTTGGCTTCCTGTAACCAAAGAGAGATGGAAAGTCTAGCTTTAAGATATCCTCTACTGTGAAGAATGATTCAATTTCTTTTTGCACAACCATCAGTTCTAGAAGATATTTGGTAGCAAAAGGTATGATGGATGGTGGTTGATAAGTGGGTGGAAGTGAAGTGTTTTTATATGAAGATGATGAGGATGGTGACGTAGTGATAGGTTTTGATGACAAAGGGATTGGTGATGGAATCCCTTCATCATCATCTTCAACAATAGATGTTTTCCTTTTGCGTTGGAATTTAATTTGAGGTGAAAGTGGTCGTGTTGGAATTCTTGTGGATAATGGTTGTGTTAAAGTAGGAAATGTGATCATGGCAGAGGTTGAGATAACATCTGTTGATACATTTGATATAACAACATCTGTTGGTTGTTTTGATGGTGGTGATGTAACATCTATTGGTACACTTGTTGTACCAACATCTGTTGGTGGTGGAGATGATTTCTTATGTGAGGGTTTTTGTTTCTTTTGAGGTGGTGGTGGTGGTTTAGTTTTGATTGGACCAGAGGATACACTTGTTGTACGCATGGTAGTGGTTTTAGAAGAAGTGGTTATTGGTTGTCTTACATTTCTTGTTGACTTTCTTCTTTTTGAAGTGCCAATATCTTATTTTTCCATCTGCTTAGCCTGTTCATATTAAATGTGTTTGGAAGCCTTGCTTTCCAGTGTATCTTGCCTTTTCTACTTTTCTACAGCAATCTCTTCTGCTTATTTGTTAAGGATCTCATTAATCCCTTTTTGAACACAAGCATCTGATGATGTAGCAGAAGTTTGGTTTACAGTAGTGGTTGTAGCAGACCCCGGCTTTTGTTACACCTTTGAATCTGGCTGCAACTTTCTCAGTTTATCACTCTCCCCCCTTTTGGCATCATCATCTACTTCTTCTTGAAGGACTGTTGCAGGGGCAGAGCTAGTAGTCTTCACCAAATGTTTTTTAATGGCCTTGATGTCAGCTTGAGTATCTTTGTATCTGGCCTCAACCATATTTTTGATCAGATTCATGTGAGTTTCATGGTAGATGTGAACCAAATCCTTTGAGCTAGAATGATTAGTTGCACAAATTTCCATAGCTCATTGGTAATTTGCTGTGTTGATGGTTGGCTTTGAGAATTTTGTAACATCTGCTTCATCATGTCTTTCATTTCAGTGATGGAAGACTCCATTGATGTCATTCTCTCCGTTAATTCTCTGTTCTCAATTCATCACCTAATTTTATAGGATCATCTGAATTCCTACCAGAGGTAGTTTTAGTTGGATCATCAACAAGAGGAGTCTCCATATTATCAGAACCTAATGCCTTTTTTTCTTGGTACTATGGACTTCCAACTGGAGCAGAGGTTATAGTTGTAGCCTCAACAGTTGTTGCCTTTAAGGAAGTCTATGGATGTAACCAATATCCAATACTGTTGTGTCATCAGTTGTAGTGGCTGCTTCACTTAAATTACCACCAAGAGTTACTTGTAACTCATGGGGTGTAGCCTCCTCAGCTGTTTCTTGGTTAGCAAGGAGATTTATCTCAGACTCAGTCACATGTGGAAGTGAACTCTCATGAACAGGTGATTGAGAGGAACTGATTTGTGTTTGAGTTATCTCAATTGCACGAAACAGAGGTATAACAATAGGTGGAATTGATGGTGATGGTTGTGGGGTAGAACGAGAATTTACCTTGGGAGAGGGGCTTTGAAACAAAGATTCAAGTGAACCATTTGCTTCATAATGTGGGATCCCTGTGCTTACAACCTGTTCCTTTTGTGAGGAAGCAGGAGGAGTTTGGCTTTGAAGTGGAGATCTTTCCAACTGTTGTGAGGAAGTAACAACAGTGGTTTCAAGTAGCTTTTGTGATACCACAAGGTTATCCTCTGTGATCTCATCTTCCAGAGGTGCCTTTTATAAATTTTGGTTTTGGTGGACTTTTTGGATTTGGATGGTTTCTTTTTGGATTTTTCTTGTGTGGGTTTACCGGTAGTGGTGGCATGATCACAAGGAGCAGTAGACTCAGCAACATAGGTTTGAGCTTGTGATGTGCACTCATCCAAAATTTTCTCATCCCCTTTGCTTTTGTTTTAGAAACCTTTGACTCCATATTTTTACTCTAGTAAATCTTTCAGTTGTAAGACTCTTCATTTCAAAAACAACTCCTTGTTTAAAATCTTTTTCTGGAAATTGTTTTTGTAGATAATAGCTCAAAAGTCTAGGATACAAAAGAAAAGCTTTATTCTTTGAAATTTTATTACAATTTTCCACCAAGTCCATAAACAATACCTGGGATAGATTAAAATCATATTTTGTTAAAATAGCATATCCCAAAAATTGAATATTTTGTGGAATCTCATTAAATGAGGTGGTATTTGCTGAAATACATGTGAGCAGCGTATGGAAAAAATATCGCATTTCAGCAGGAAAGTTTTGTTTGTAAATGGTAACACCAGTTAACTGACCCTCATAGCCACGCTCGATAAACTCAGCATGTAATTCTTGCTTGCCAAAGGAAGTTTTACCTTCTAGTCATTAGACCAAAGTTGTGGAAATTGAGGATGGGAAAATTTGGACAAGGGTTTCTCCGACCTTGGAAGTGATAGCATATGGCTTCTTCTTTTGGGATTCAACTTTAGCATTTGCCTAGAATTGTCGGAGTGTATCCACATAAACTGGTGCGTTTGCAAGCATGATGTCTTTGTATTTTGAGGATGTGAGAACATTAATTATTGGATGGAATGAAGTATTATTGTCGGTTTCTCGAATGTGGGGAGGTAGTTATGTGGGAGTTTGATGTTAAGAGCGATGATCGGAGATGGAAGTGAGGAGTAATGAAGAAGATGAGAGTAATGGAAACCGCTTTTAAGAATTTTGAATTCGAGACGACAAGTAAAAACTCTGTTTGGATGGAACAATGATATATAAAGGTAAAATGTGAAGGCTGACGTTGCAACGGTTTCAAAGATCTGATGGCTAATCATGTGTAACCTCTGATGGATAATGGAGACAGTTGTTAGGGAAACCGCTGCTAGGTACCAGCAGTGGTTGAGAACGTGGTCATGAATAGTGGTGACTTTACTCTATCAGAGGAAAGATATTAGTGAATAAGACAATACAATGATTTAGCCCAAACAGTGGATGTGAGCAGTGGATAAGGATAACAGAGGTACATTTATCAGTGGATAGACATTTAGGCCAAACAGAGGTTTTAAAGAAACAGTGGTTTAAACAGACTTTTCGGATTATTGAAAAGATTTTTTCAATTTTATCTATTCTCAAGGATAGATTTTTGATCTTCTGAAACCATTTTAATGCCCTTTTATTCATGGAAAACAAAAGTTTGCTTTTAATCCATGTTAAGCATGCCAATCCGAGAGATCAAGCTTTCAAAAGTAGATGTATCTAAAGCTTTCGTTAGAACATCTGCTACCAGATCCTTAGTTGGAACATAATGCAGAGAAATCAAACCTTTTTTATAGCAATCCCTCACAAAGTGATGTCTGATGTCAATGTGCTTGGTTGTGGAATGTGAAACTGGACTTTTAATGATGTTTTTAGCTGCTTGCCTATCTAACATTAGATGAGTCTTTAGAGCAGTTACACCAAAATCCAGCAATTGATTTTGAAGCCATATGACTTGAGTAGTGCAACTTGCAGTAACAATATACTCAGCCTCAGTTGTTGATGTTGAAACCGCAACTTGCTTTTTGCTTTGCCAAGAAACTAAGCAATTGCATAGAAATTGACAACCTCCTGAAGTTGACTTCCTTGTGGCATAGCATCCAGCAAAGTCACTATCTTAGAACCTGAAGCTCAATATTCCCATTAGCAGGATACCAGATACCAAGTGTGGGAGCACCTTTTATGTATCTGAATATCCTTATCACAGCAATAAGATTTGACTTCCTAGGTGCTGACAAGGATCTGACACAGACCACATGTAGCAAACATGATATCTGGCCTAGATGTAGTTAGGTACAATAAAGACTCAATCATGCTTCTATAAAGAGTTTGTTCAACCAAGTCATCTTTGTCATCAATAGTTACCAGCTTTGATGTAGCCATGGGTGTACTAAACGGTTTACAATCATTCATATCAAATTTGATAAGTAGTTCTTATCATATTTACTTTGATGAATAAAAGTACCATTTTGCAATTGCTTAATTTAGAGACCAAGAAAGCATTGGAATTCACCCATAGCACTTATTTCAAACTCTTCTGTCATGAGTTCTCTAAACACTTCACACATAGCATGCATGTGGATCCAAAAATGATGTCATCCACATATATTTGGACAAGCATCAAATCCTTTCCTCTCCATTTTAAAAACAAAGTTTTATCAATTTTACCTCTTGTAAAGCCTATGGATAAGAGAAAGGTGGATAGAGTTTCATACAGGCTCTAGGTGCTTGTTTCAAGCCATATAAAGCTTTGTTTAGCTTGTAAACATGATTTGGATAAAAAGCATCTTCAAAACTAGGGGTTGGTATACATATACCTCTTCCTTGATCTTGCCATATAGGAATGCACACTTGATATCCATTTGATACACCTTGATGTTGTGGTTGGCAGCAAAGGCTAAAAACAATCTGATGGCCTCCATTCTTGCAACAGGAGCAAAAGTTTCATCATAATCAATGCGTTCTTCTTCTCTATAGCCTTGAACCACAAGCCTTGCTTTGTTTTTTGACAACAATGCCCCTTTCATATGTTTTGTTCTTGAAGACCATTTTGTGCCTATGGGACATACATCTTGAGGCAATGGTACAAGTTCCCATACTTGTTCTCTTTTGAACTATAGCAGCTCTACCTGCATGGCCTTTACCCAACTGTCGTCTTTTAGTGCCTCTTGGTACTTGATAGGTTGTGTGAGTGATAGAAAACCAGCAAAAAGAAAAATGTTTTGGGATTGACTTCTTGTGAGAACCCCTTCATTGATGTTGCCAATAATTTGGTCAGATGGATGGTTTTTAAGGTAGATTAGAACTCCTTTATATGGAACAATGGCATTTTGAGGTGAAGGCTGCAGATGGGAATCATCTAAGCTAAAATTTGTTGGCAATTTTGAATGGCCAACATCTGTCTGGAATGGAGATGGAGGTATAGGTGGAATAGGGGTAAAGATGGATTGAATTTTGTTCACAGAGAATGGACTTTTGTCAATAGGGACTTGACTGGATGAGCTGGCAGATGTTTGAGGATCAACAACTGTTGATCCTGCAGTGTCAGAGTTTTGATAGTTGTTAGTAACATCTGTTGCTCTGGTGGATTAAATGACTTTGTATTGTGGAATCACAATGTCATATCCATAATCTTGATGTCAAGACTGTGGTGTACCTGCATTGTTAGTCTTGATAGACACATCTTCAAATGTAAATTTATCTAAATCAGACAGTTCAGCAGGATTTGCTGGGATTTTTAATGAAGAAAGTTTATTGAACTTTACATTCAAGGTCTCTTCCACACACCTAGTCCTTGAATTAAAGACTCTGTAGGCTTTAGCAGTGGTTGAGTATCCCAGAAAATAACCACAATCTACTTTGGCTATAAATTTTGAAATTGAATCTTTTAAGTTTATAATGAAACATGGGCAGCCAAAGGTTTGATCTTATAAAGAATTTCATAAGCAGTCTTTTGATGCCTGGGGTTAATTAAACTCTATTCTGTACATAGCAAGCAGTGTTTACAGCCTCTACCCAAGAAGACAAGGGTAAACCTGAGTCTGCAAGCATTGTTTTAGCAGCTTCAATCAAGGTTCTATTTTTCCTTTCAACCACCCCATTTTGTTCTGGTGTCCTTCGGATGTTGTATTGCCTAATAATCCCTTTTGGCACACATAAATCAGCCAACTCCTTATTTTTAAACTCTGTCCCATTGTCACTCCTAAAGACTTTTACCGGCAGGTCAACTTGCTTTTCAACTTATTTTACAATTTTTTGCAAAATACTTGCAGTCTCATCTTTGGAGTGCATGAAGTAGGTCCATGTAAAACTTGAAAATTCATCAACTATGACAAGACAATATCTCTTCTTTGTAAGATCATGATTTTTACAGGGCTAAACAAGTCCATATGTAGTAATTGCAAACACTGACTTGTTTTAAACTCGTCAATTGATTTTTATGAACTTTTATGTTGTTTACCTTTTAAACAGGAAACACAATGTTCATCACATGTGAATTGTTTTGATGGAAGTCCTCTAACAAGACCTTGTTTGGAGAGTGTAGTGATAGTGATTGGTGTGACCAAGTCATCTATGCCATAGTTCTACTCTTTGTTAGAAGCAACTAAGAACATACATGCATCGGAAATTGGATTATCTTTCAACATTTCAACTACATACACATTATTATGAGCAACAAGCTGTGCTTTGCTCTCATCTATGATTTGATCAATCTTTATAAACACTTCTGGCCCAACAATCTGACAAGTTTTCTTAGTGAAGAATGACCCATAGTCTTTGTCACTCATTTGAGATACACTAAAAAGATTAAATTTCAGATTGTCAATAAGATTGACATGTTTAAACTTGAGTTTCCCAGCATGGACTGTCCCTGACCCTAACAACTTCCCTTTTGAATTGTTACCAAAGGATATATCACTCCATCCATGTGCCATGAAATCTTTGAGTACGTCTCTACATCATGTCATGTGCCTGGAGTCTCCACTATCTACATACTATAAACTATCAAGGCAAGTAGAAGCTCCCTGCACCTTTGTAAACAATTAGTTTAGGTGGGTTTCCAAAGCTAGGATGGCTTTGGATGGGGTTAAGACATTCCAGCCTCAAGTCCAGGAATATGGTCAATGTTTTGAACAGATTTTGATAACATCTGCTGGGAACCATTCCTATCAAATGATCATAACCATGAGGATGCCTGTTAATTCTTGGTTTTGATGGTCATTTGTAGACCTCAAAGCCAAAGTGGTACACTCTTGTAAGGAGGTTGGCCATATCCTGTTGGAAATTTATTTGCTGGTGGTGCATCTCTTACATGAACCTTTTTGGGAGCAGAGGTTATATTCAATTGTTTGGTAACAGATGTTTGGACAGCGACAAAAGTTTGTTTAGTCTTTTCTTTTCTTGAACTCTCAAGTGTTTTAGATTTATACTCGTTTCTTTTGACATCAAATTTTTTTATATAAACACACTCTTGAGTTTTGTGGTTTGTTCTGTCACAAATGGTGCAATTTGGTGAATCAATGATCACACTTGTTTTGTTTATATCATAGGCTTTTAGAAGAAAGCGGTTTTTAGTGACATGATTCTTCTTTTCACAAAAATTACAAAACAAGTTTGATATTTTCTTCCCTTTTTTCTGACTTTTTGTCTGCTGGAAGATCTTTTAAGGGAATAATCTTGACTTGAGGTGCCTTTACACCCTCATTGGTTGAAAAGTCCATTGGCTTAAAGCTATCAAGAATGTCACACTCATCTGACCAGATAGGTTTGAATTGATATTTCCTATTTCCTTAAAAGTTAAGGATCCTGCTGTCTTTCTAAAACAATTTTCTTACTATTTGGTTCAGTGACTTTAATTTCTTGACCAGCCAAATTTGTTGGAATAATTTCAACAAACTCACAATCATCTACATCAGTGTTTTGGTAAACTTGGTCATGTTTACTAAAACCTACACCAAATTTTACGTTGCTTTTGATTTGTGATTCTAACATTAGCTCATAACCTTTGCAGGATTCTACCCACTTTCACAAGAAATTTAGGTAGATTCAAGCTCATTTTTACAACTTTGATATTTTCTATTATAGTTGGAGTTGATCCTTGGTTATGCTAGACTCATGTTCAAGGCTACTAATTTCATATTCTTTTTCAAAAAGTTTAGATTTTAACTCTTTTGCAAGTTTTTCAAACTGAATCTCATCATCTAAAATTTTGTTTCTAAGGTTCTTATTTACCTCTTTTATGTTAGTAAAAGCAATAATACATTTGTCTGAAAATAGGTTTTTAAGGACCTGAGGTGATACCTTAGCACCAGCCATCAAAGCAGTCACATTCTCCTTCATAAACACTTGTTTCCCATGGGTCTAACACTAAGATCACAATTTCTTCACCAACCTTCTCTTCTGAAACATCTGCTACAACATTATCATAAATATCATTAGAATATAACACTACTTCATCAAATTCATCCCCTTCAAGTATATTGTCTTGTACCATGAAACAAAAATCACCATGTTTCTTTTCAGTACCAGCAACTAGAGCAAAATTCTCATGAGTCAGTTCTTAAGGTAAGCTACTCCAATAAACAAAACCTTGTGTAAATAAGCTCTGTTGACTGGTCTCTACAGGAGAAGAGGTTTGTGTAACTTGTGGTGCGAGTACTGAAACATGGTTATAGGGTGTGCAAAATGAGCAGTGTTTTGCATATGAAGAGCAGGGGTATATTGGGAATAATGGATAGTGTTTTGTATGTTTTGAGATCTAGGACTTGGGTGTGTGATAGCTGGACCATTTGTTTGACTCCTACACTCCCTAGCAAAATGACCTAGCCTGTTACACTTGTAGCATTTAATCTTTGACTTTTACAACCCAACTTTTAACCCTCCATGCAACCCTGGAAATTTTCTACCAGTTCTTTTATAGAACTTGTTGGTCCTAACACTCGGCAATGCCAGTTGGTGTAATATGTCCATTTCTTCTAATCAGTTGGATCAAAATGTTGAAGATCATTTAGTTCAAAGGATGAGTTGTTAGAAACTTGGATTTCCCCATTTGCAGCAAAAGCAAAATTGGGTGAGCAAGAATCAGAGTTGAAATTCCCACCATATGTTATGTCAATAAAATGATCATAACTCTGTTCCTTGCTACTACCAGAGGTTTCTTCTTGGCCAAAAAGTGTTGTACTACCAAAGAAATAGTCATCAGCCACTTTTCCTGACTCTTGTAGCTTCTTTTTCTTGTTAAGCTCTCTTTCATAAGTGAGAAGCCTACCATGAAGCTGAGTTAAACTCATCTCCTTAAACCCAACAGAATTTCTGGTTACAAAGGAAAATAAGTCCTATTTATCTTGTAGTGATCTAAGAAATTGACTATTCAAAGTAGAATTTGCAAAATTAACATCTACCAGTTTTAATTCACTAATTAGACAACTAAACCTTTCAAATTGTTGAGTTAATGATTCTCCTTTCACATGACAAAATGTTTCATACTGTTGGTTCAAAACTTCTCTGTTATTTTCAATAACTTCTCTATTGCCATCGAATTGTTCTTTTAGAGCATCCCATAATTCCTTTGCACTGTTGCAATGCAACAGGCCAACATAGATATCATTAGGCAAAGCAATTGTCACAATACTAAATGCCTTTGCATCTAGCTCAATTTTCTGAAAATCTTGCTTAGAGTAATGTTCAGGACTCTTTAGAACTTGAACTTTTGGGTCTTTAGCACTCGGTACCATCGGAACATGTGGTCCAAATATAACCAATTTCCAAACTCGTGTTTTGTTGTGCAAGTATATGACCCATCCGAATTTTGCCAGATATTGACAATCTCTAGAATGTTGTGTTAGGATCTGAGTTTGATATTTATGTGATTGTTTAGATGAAATCAATGTAAGAAGATAGATAACAATGAAACAGTGTAGGTGAATTGTGTAAACTTTGAAATCACAACAATAGAAAGATTGTTTTCATTAACATGCTTTTGTAATTATAATCACGTATGCATGCAATTTATAAGCTCCCACTCAGCCAAAGATCACTCTAATTTGTTCGTACACAATGTGTAGAAGAAAAGTGATGGGTAGAACAGTACATGCACTATTCTATTTATAGTACATTACAAACCACTGAGCATCTTTGGCTGATGTCACTATGAAAATCACATTTAACAAACTAAAGAAACTCTAAACATTACTAGAGCTAAACACTATTACATTAAAATACAATATAAAGTTTGTTGATAACTACTGCTAAGATATCCTCTGTTAGTCTTCAGCAGACCTTTGCCATAACAGTTCTTTGGTTCTTTATCAGAGTTTGTCTCTATCAGACCTTTGCTTCTAGCAAAGCTTTATCCTAGCAGATCTTATGAACAGTTCATTATTCCCAGCAGAGTTTAGAACAATAGATCTTTATTATGAATGATCAATGTTATAGATTGTTTTGGCTTTTCAATCATTTATTCTTTTATAAGGTTCGATAGATCGTAACATTTTCCATAGACGAGCTTATATGGGATAGTGCCTATTGGTGTTTTAAAGGATGTCCAGAAGGCCCATAAAGCATCGTCTAATTTATCTGCCCAATCATTTTTATTTTGGCCCACAATTTTCTCTAAAATTCTTTTTAAACCTCGATTGGTCACTTTGCCCTGATCGTTGGTTTGAGGATGGTAGGCGGTTGAAAGACGATGATAGACCCCATATTTTGTTAAAATTTTATTCAATTGATAATTGCAAAAATGGGTGCCTCTATCACTGATAAGTGCTTTTGGAGTGCCGAAACGAGAGAATAGTCGTTTCAGGAATCTTACCACAACTCTTCCATCATTTGTTTGAAGAGCTTGGTTAATAGTGGTTGTTCCAGGGATATGAGGGTTAACATCTCACTGTTGCAAAAAAAAGTTCATTTTTTATAGATGATATGTTTCCTTTGTAGTAGATAAGGGAGGTAAGATAAGATCAGCAAGAAAGGTACAATTTATATTCCGAGCTTTGATTTTAACATTGATTACTTTTCAACCTGATGATGGAATGGTTAAGCAAAAACCACAAAATATTTTTTTTGGTTTATAACTTTGTACATAAGTTTTCATTATTAGGTAAATTTGCGCATAAGGTGTGATGCTCAAATTTGGGGGGGGGTCGAGATTGATATATGTATATATGCATTGTTTTAAGGGGAGAAAAGGAGAAAAATCTAAAAACAATTGATAGACAGAAAAATCCAAAAAGAGTTTATTGTATCATTTGGAAAGTGAAATAAATGTCCGTGTTAAAGGGTTTGACCAACACATGTAAGGTGATATAGCTGGAAAGACTGGATCTAATGTGATATATTGATAGGCTTGACGCTCAAAGTGATAAAAAAATACCAAGTGATATAAACATAACGAACTATGTACCATGTGGGTAACATGACATGGCGTATGATTTTATGGTCTTAAATCTTACGTTGATAGATAGTCAACATCTGAAGTTTAGGGTCTTATACTGTTGAGTCATCTGGGGATATCTTGGTTGTCCTTCTACTGCATCCATATTATATGCAGACCTAGGAACGGTCAGGATATCTTAAAATAGCCAAAGAGGCCAAAAACCCTAAGGAAGCAAATCACAAAATGAGAGAATTATGTGTGCTTATTAATCAAAATACGTACCAAAATGGTATTTGCCTAACCCTTGTCGGACATTGGTCACTTTATGGGGGTATGTCATGGAATGGGACACACGTGTACTATAGTATAATATTACCTTAAGCATATCACGAAGTTGAACAATTAAAAGTTGAGCGTTAAAGTTTAGCTGGACAAACATATTGGCAATCACTTAAAGAAGTCTGAATAAGTTCGTGTCGGAAAATGTTACTTGGTCTGCCTAAGAACGATTTTGATCCCATTGCAATTGTAATTGTATGTTTAACTGTTGAACTAATTTCTTTGTTTTTATTTGCATTTCAGCTTTTATTTTTATATAAAAATTTTAAAAAATCAAAAATACAAAAATAGTGTCTTGTTTATAAAACCAAAAAAATCCAAAACTAGAGTGTGTTATTTGCTTTCTTAAAATTAAAACATTAACCGTATATAGTGTTTTATTTGCTTTCTTAAAACTAAAACATTAACCGTTTTTGAAGATTTGACGGATCATTAAAAGTTGAAAGAAATTTGAATTGTGAAATCTAAGTACAAGTACTTTGATGTACTAAGTGTTTATATAGTACTTTCCTCTGTTGCATAAAATTGTTTGCTTATAAATTTCTGAGAATTTTGCAGAACTTGATTTAAATCAAGAAAAAGGGGTTGATGACGAATGAGATGTGTTAGTAGCTGACAAGCATGAAGCATCATTACAACAAGATATACCTGAGACAAAAGAATTCAGATACGAATCATGTCTGACAGCGATAGTACATTTGAAAAAGTACCTGTAAACCTGCTTGAATGAGATAGATTAAAAAAAGAAAAGAGTTGCTGAGAATCCTCCTTTCGTATTCTTTTTGACATGATGCTATCGTGATCTTGAAATGAAGCTAACTACAAGTAGATAAGAAAGAAACCCAGTGATACGAGTTTAGAAGTCAAGAACTTCAACAACACCTACATCATAGCAACAACCATAGACTTCGTTAAATACATTTCTGAATTCATGTTATGAAGATAGATTGATAGCATCAGTCTAGGGATATAGATTGTTAGACCCTAAAAGTGTGAGAGTGATGCATCAAATATACACAACGAGCTATAATTACGAGTTGGGTTTTATCGGGTTAGTGATTTGGGCGATGCCTAAGGCCATGTGGGTAGGCAGGCCCATGAGGAGTCCATGTGGGGCATAGGTTTGTCTAAGTATATAAATTAGTTTTGTGTCAAAACTAGGGTTTGAGCCTCATTGTTATAGAATTTCCTAGAGATAGAGTGTGAGGCTATTTGGTTTTGTTCATCTTGTATCAGATGGTTTTGCTAGTTATAGTAATAGAATCGTGTGCAAGGTGTTAAAGTGATTTTCGTGTTATTTCTTGAATCACATCAAGTTTCGATTCTGCACAAACTTGGTGTTTATTGATATCATTGATAGATCCGGTAAACGGGACTTACACCACCTATAGCCAATCTATCGATAAGATCTAGAGAGAGAAATGCAAGCAAAAATTACCTCTATCCCAATGATACCCTTGGTCCAAAACAATGACCAAGATATAAGAGTCGGGAAAACATACATTACCATACATCTAAAAATGGTAAAAATAAAAATAAACATATAAAAGATAAATATTTTAGTAAAACTACAACACCAAAAAGGCAAGAACCTATAATAATTATTACCTCATATAAACTGAAAGTTAAGCTTTTAATACAAGAATCTTATACAAAACCACACCAACCTTTTAAAAGTCTTAATCTTAGTCTCCATGAAGTTCTATTCTTGATCATGTTCTCAGATAGATGCAATTCTAGTAAATCATATATAATTAATGCAAATGAATTAATAAATAGTGGAAAAGGCGAGTTCGAGTTTGAAAACTTACTCACGTGTCAAGCTCAGGCTTAAATAATAAAGATCGAATCAAACTAAACTTGAGCTCTTATTTATTAAGCAAGCTGGAGCCCTAACATTCTCAAGCGGTTTATAATAATAATAACAAAAGAGTAAATTGTCAAAATCGTCACTGAGATTTGGGCACGTTTACCAGATTCAAAACAACTTTTTTGTATCATATTGTCCTTCACTTTTGGGCTAATTTGTTATTTTCATCCAAATATCTAACTTTTTTTTAACAAAATCGTACATGAGGTTTGAATTTTTTTGTCATTTTCATCTGAATAACTGCTAGAAAAAATAACCCAAATTAGATGTTTAGATGAAAATTACAAAATAAAAATCAGAAAAGTAAAGGGTAATATTATAAAAAAATTATTTTGAATAAAACTGATAAACCTGGTTAAACATTAGGGACGATTTTGACAATTTACTTATAATAAAATTAATAATTGACATAAATATTAATAAAGATAATGATAAATACGACACGTGGTTGTCGTGTAGCAAGTAGGAGCGTGACGTCATGTTTTTTGTCCGTAAGTCTCGTCGTTTTCTTTTACGCGGGTTAGGGGATGAGACTTTGATCGTGACGTTCCCTTTGGCTGTGTGCTTCACGCAAGATCTCTTTTCCACGTGTCACTTCTTTATACCCTTTCATTGGAGGAGTGCTGCAGTGCCCGCTGGTCCACCTTCTCCACCTGTACCCCTCATTCCTTCCTTTGATCCACGGTTTCTGAGCCAGACAAGTGTAACCATTCTAACACTTTCATCACCGATCATTGATTGGTCATCATCCTGTAGTGTAGGCCCCAGTCCAGAACACACTTGCACACCACCTTTTCAATTTCAATTCCACCCATCTCTTTAACGGCAAAAACCGACGTGACAACCTGTGACACCGAGTGTTTTGGTCAAGGTCGACTATTCGATCGTCGTCAGCCCTTAGCTCTCCCAGATGCGCAAATGCCCGACTTCCATCCACCTAAAGACACGACAGTTGAATAATCGGTAAAACCTCGCCTATCATCAAAGACGAAAAGTTGACACTCGTATTCGTCCTTCACCTGGATGCCGATATTATATATTTGCTACATTCATATTTATTTTTATATTAATGCTAAAACTAATAGACTTCCTCATCTTGTATCAAGTAGCATTTGGTTTTCATATGTTGTCACTACGCGTGTTTAGAATACATATATTAAAGAAAAACAATTAAGATAATAATGTGTTACCATTTAAAAAGGTCATATTTGGATGAACTAATATTCAAAATATGGGAAAATGATGTTATAAGTAAGTCATCATATATTATATAAGATGATATAAATTTTTATATACAACGATAAAAATATTAATGAGAATTTTTTATGTCAACAAAAGTCTACATGACCTTATCATATATGATCATCTAGATTCTCTCCACTTATTTTAACGAGTACGTCAGTATGTGTTGATTTTTTTTATCCTAGTATGCAGATATATAGCATATAAACGTGTTTTGCATTAGGATTTTAGGTAATCTTCAGAGTTAGTCTTCCTAAAGTATTCTAGAGAGAGAGAAAAACGCAGAAAGGAGAAAGAGACGAGTTAGAGAGAGTGATTGGTTCTTGTGTCTTGAATTAATTATAACACTTTGATTTGATAATCAATAGAAGACGATTTTACTATACTTGTTTATGTATTCTTATGATCTATTAAGAGGATTCCACACTCTTAATGGGTTATCAATCTTGTTATCTATCCGTGTGATAGGGACCTACAACATAAAACGAAAGTGACACTTAAAGAAACACGGTTGAACCTAGGGATATCCGGGGATATATAAGTTACAACCAGGGGGCTTTTGCATACAAAGGTTATCTCTTCGCTCGTTCCTCAGGGTGATCTCACTCAGACTGATCTGCAAAACTAGCAGCGTTGTTAGTCTCGTCACGGGGAAAAGGGTGGTTTTCTCCGTAACCACACTCCGGCGTGAGATAAGTATTGAGTGATTGCAAGTAGTAAGCAAATAAGCTTAAGTAACATGCAATAGGTTAACTCATCAGTTTGTGAAAATGATGCTTTACCTTGTGGTCGGATGCTTATTTTATAGCCGAAAGTAAGTGGGCTTAGGAGATGGGTTGATGGGCCTTGGGCCCAGCCTAAGCGACCAGAGACATCTCTTTTGTCCCTTGCTTCAGACATTAAATGTCCCCTGCAGGGGAATTAATGTCTACTGTCATGAGGTGTGGTTTGTCGGGTGCTGAATGGTGCCACGTATAAAGACAATAGGGGCGGATATCTCTGGCGTCAGACCTGCTACCAGCTGAAAGTGGAGAAGGTGAAAACAGTTACTGGCGTAGATATGGTTGGTCTACAATCTGGCGTCTACCTTACTGTTCATTTGACGCTGTCAGACGCAACCTGCCGAGCAACCATTCGTCACAGTTCTGCCACTCTTTACCCTTGAGTATTATCAACACCTCTTAGTGCTTACCCCTTCTACAAGGCTGTCAGTATTTTCACGCCAGCGCAGAGTAGCAGGGATAAATCCTTTTATCCGCAAGACTATGAGGTGTTCTCGTGTTTGTCTTGTCCTTGCAAGGTTCTAGGATTCTTCGCTAGAGGGTTGTATGTTGTGCGCAAGGTCTAGTAGCCTGCGCGTGTACGTCTAACTTGCTGTTGCGCCAAGTACACAAGGCTCGTTGTGTGAATTATTGGTGTTTGTCTAATTTACCGTTGCGCTGTATGCGCAAGGTTCATTGTATTACCATGATTGTGTTGGTCTAACTTACCGTTGCGCTAAGTGCGCAAGGTTCATTGTGTGACTGTCACACCCCGGCTTTCCACAGCCAAATCCAACACCAGTGGGCCCGGGTGGGGAATATCGTGAAGTAAGTTGATATCATCATAGACAATTAAACACAACACAACAGAAGTCTTAGAGTTAAATTACTATTACAAACCAAATGTAAAAAGTACAAAAATAATATACAGACGGCATGTAATAAAAGATCCACAGACGGATCATAAAATGTATAACAGACTTTGGGCAAATCTAGGATTTGCAAGATCCTCTTATCACTAGAGAGCACTTCCAGCCTATTTTCGTATTGTACCTGCAAGCTTAGTCTTTTGAAAATACGTCAGCTTTCGCTGGTAAATACACCGAACTGACTCATTTTAAAATATTTAAAAACGTTAAAGTACACATTGGCACAAAATCTTTTATAACTTGGGATAGTCAGCCTTGTAACCTTGTTAACAGATTCACATATTTGTCCATACATACAGGGCCCGGTACGAAGACCAAGACATGATTAACGTACTCACCACTTAAGAACTCACGAAGGAGTTATCCCCAACCTTGTGGGTAATTGCATTTGAGCGCTTTCAGGGTGTATGCCTACACCCCGCGCTAAGTTTGTGGCCATTATCTAATGTAATGAGCCGAGGATATCCATGACACGGTAGTTAACCCCCGATGTTTAAGTTATCAAACAAAACTGATTAAAACGGAATATGCGGATTTACTAGCCACAATTCAGCATTCGATTGATCCCATTTCCGACCAAGCGGTAATAATTTACCGTAACCCAAGCTCGTATAGGGGAAATAAGTCGAGAGTATTTGCCTGAGCTAGTCTTCGTTCAAACGCAAGATTTAATAAATCAGCCGCACACAAGATGAACTAAGTGCAGATAGTATTTACCGGAAGTCTCTAGTCTGGATTATGGCATAAGCTAACCAATTAAATACTAACAGTCTTATTTATGTCATAGACTTAGACCGACTAGCGTACATGATCAAAACGTATAACGCTAGATTAAACGATGATCGGATAGAATGTAGTTTAAACCCAACAAGTACTTTAGCTTGTATAATATGGATAACCATAAACATTCTGGATTTTGAGACTTAATTGACAAGGTTAAACCCGTTTTTGGTTAATTTCCGTAAACTAGTTACATGTGTTTAACCATACGCATATCAGCGATATCGGGTAACCGGATAAGTCATGGAAAAGTTCTATATGCCATTATACTGTAAATAAGTTGTAATATCAGTAGGATATCAACTTTTATGCCCGTTAAGGTTTTAAAGCGAAACTATGCCTAATAAGGGCATTTTGGTAATTTCATACCGTGTAAAAGGAACTTGAATATAGTTTAATGTTATGACCATAAGTATTCTAGAAAAATATTCTTATTTATGATATAATATCAGTAGGATATTGATCATATGTGAATTTATCCTTTATGACCAAACTATGCACCGAAGGGGCATTTTGGTCATTTTACACATAGTTTTATAAATTATTTGGGATTCTTAGTTTACATCATGTACCTACTATAAAAGTACTTTAAATAAGTTTCGAAATCAGAAGGTAACAAGTCTTGGTTGATAAATATAGTTTAAAACCATATTATGCGCCGAAACGACGCTTATGTCGTAAAATGACGATTTATATGCGATGTTTAATGTAAACTGATGTTAAGGTTAGGTTAACATGTCTTAGATATGTTATTTAGTATAACATATCAGTAGGTAAAAGATTTACTTTGAAAAGGTATGATTGAAACCGTTTTATGAGCCACAAAGGCTTTATTGTCATTTATCGACATAATACAAGGACTTGTTCATAAACTCAGTTTATAATTTGTTTTGACATCCCAATTAATCCTAATTATAATATTACACCATTAGGAAACTCATTTTCAAGTTCGTTATCGATTAAATATTGTTTTATGCAAAAAGGGCATTTTTGTCAAAATGGCATAATTATGGAACTTGTGCATAATCTCAGATTCTGATTGTGATCTGTAATATAAACTCAGAGGGTTATGCTACATTATATTACGATCATAATGCAACTTTAGATTAGTGGCTAATTAATTTAAATTAGGTCAGAATTGAAAGTCAGAGTAGAAGTCAAACTTTGCGACTTTCGGTTGCGAACTGACCCTAGAACTGAAATTGACGAGCCGAACATATTTAAACATTTCCACTAATAATTAAAACCAACTTGTTTAAGTGTTCAAAACATGTTTTTATAACATATATAAACTCAGATTATTTAACATTTTCCGAAAATGGCTGGACCATAATGGTCTTAACCGAAAGTCGAGGCATTTTCCGTAAAACACTTGACTTTTGGCTATAAAAGCCTATAAACGAAAATACAAGAAAAGGAACACTTACAAGTGATCCTTAGGATGCAATAGAACTAAGTTGGATGCTCCTTTCAGTTAGGAACTTCCAGAGGAGGGAGATAGAGTGATAAATGAGAATGGTGCAAGTTCAAATAGTGAAGCATTGCTCCTATTTATAGTTGGAGAGCTTGAAGGAGGTAATGCCAGGTGTTCAGGGGTGTTAGAGGGAGCTTATGTGTCCTAAAATATGGAACAGCTGTTTGAAAGTCCATGGTTTCAAAACAATGGTTTTTGGCAACATGTGTGGAGGCCAAGGCAATTTTTCTGCAGATATAGTCTTCTGGCAGGCCGCGAGAGACTTGGCCAGGGTCTCTCGCGCCCAGCTAGCACCCCATGGCCACTTTAAAATCTTGTCACATTTAGACTCTCAACTTATAAAACTTCCTAAAACACCTTTATAGCAAAATTAGCCCTCTGTAACCAATATTTGGCGTACTTGGGAGTATGCCCGGACATTGTCGAGCTCTCGGTTCGTTAAAAGGCCACTTAGAGTATAAATTAACATGCTGATACTTTTAACCCCTCAATTATCCAACTTTCACATATTTACAGAATTAACCTCTCTCGTCCAACAAGTGGCACGTATGAGAGTTAGGACATCGTAAAGGATCATTCGGAGGCTCATTATAAGCATGTTGACTCTGATGTCACTCAGAGGCTGGGCATGTTGACATATCAGTCACTTAGAGGCCAAGTTTAAGCATGTTGACGTATCAGTCACTCGAAGGCTAAATTTAATCATGTTGACATCAGAAGGTCACTCAGAGGCTCAGAGCATGTTGACACCTTTAGTCCCTATTAGTCTTTAATAGACTAAAATAAAAAAAATACAACACGTGTCACTATACTATTGGACACGATTTTACAAGGTGTTACAGTGACCATGCTAGTGATGGTCTAATTTACCGTTGCACTGAGTGCGCAAGATTCATTGTGTGACCATGCTTGTGTTAAGGAAAGCGCACCGTTGCACATTGCACGCAAGGTTATCCTTGTAGTTATGATGTTGAGGGTATGGTTCTATGCGCAGGCGCATGGTTTTTGGGACCATACACCTCCAAGTCCCCCAGTCTTGTGCTGCTCCTATGCGCCTGTTGGTAAGTAGAAGGAGTGCTGGACTAAAAGAGTTGTTGTATGCACCGTTATTGTATCGGCAAAAATTCAACAAGTGGAGGAAAACATTTGTGTGAAGGAAACATTTTGTAATCATGATTTTGAAATTTGAAACTCTGCCAGACTGACGTTGCAGGTGGGTTGGTGAGAAAAAGTGGGGATTTGAAAGGACGTCTGACAACTGTGGCGTGTTGTCAGCCGTATCGCCTCCTATTCATTAATTAATTGGTAGAGAGTGGCGGCCACGCGCGCATACTAACTGTCAGTAGCAACTTGTCTGCCACGAGTCCGTTGCTAGTTGGATGTTATTAGCACGCGCACGTCACGTTTCCCAAACGCATTTAACGTGATCACTATAAATTGATACAACCGCTAGGGTTTTCTTCATCCCTTCAACTTTTCTTTAGTTTTTTCTCTGAAAATCCTTATGTTCTTGAGTTCTTGTCTTCAAATTTTTTCTTCAAACTGTTTTCCTCTAATTATGGCGTCCAGGGGTCCGGAGACTGCCTCTGCCACTGAGGCTTCGACCTCTCTGCCGGCATGGAACTTGAGCCGGCCTACCTTCAATCGCGTGGTTGCTGGTTACTGGTTTGCCCGAGCTGGGGAGCCCGGTTTCCGGCGGAAGGTGATACAGCCGCCGATGCTCCGGCCGGCTTTATCACCGTTTTCTATGATTTTTTTGGTGAGGGCAACTTTCAGTTGCCTGTCACAAATTTTTCCATGAAATTTTGCAGTTCTACGGCTTCCACCTTCCAGTTGAGCCCAATGGGGATGGTGAGGGTTAAGCATTTTGAGTTCTTGTGTCGGTTGACGGGGTGGGGTCTGTTCCAACCGTCGACCGTTTTCGTATTTATTTACCAACTCCATTGCTCAATGGGGTTTTATGGTTTCCAGTACCGTGTGCAAGCACGAAAAATTTTACTCTCTCCCCCCAAGTCCTTCCATGATTGGAAGGCAAAATTCTTTTTTGTGAAGTCTGGCGTTGTTCCCCTGTCGATGCAGTTCCGGGGGCCGGCGGAGATTCTGGCGGAAACCCTCCCTATACTAGTGTTGGACCCATGGTATACGGATTTGAAGGAGATTCCAGCGATTCAGCTGACGGAGAGAATACTGGTGGCGGCCAGGATGAGTTTGGTTTGGAAACCAAACAGCCGGCATTGACCGGTGTACATGGAGGGGGATCGAAGTAAGTGTTCTTACTTTCTTGTTTAGTGTCTTGATTTTGCTTTGTTTGTAAGATGACATGCATTCCTCTTTTGCAGGGGCCCCATTGTTTTTGGCCGCCTTTGATAGAAAGGAGGAGCGGATTGAGAGGCTCACCCTGTGCCCAGATGAGCCCACCTGGTATACGCAGGTCCTGGGCAATTTTGCACTCCCTAGGGCTGCTGATTTGGATGCCCCCGCGCCTTCAACTGGTAAGTTTCTGTTGTTGAATATTGGTAACTTTGCAAGTGACTTATCTGTTGCTGCGCCGTATTGCAGGCGCTTTAAAAAGCTTGGGTATTGGCCCAGAGCCTAAGAAGAAACGACGCGTTGGGCCGAGCGGTGCGGTTGAGAAGGAGTTGACTCAACCTAGGGCAGGCCCTCCCAAAGGTAAGCGCATTGTGTTTGACCGTTGGAAAGCATATGTAGTAGTCTCTGATTCGTGGGAGAGTCTTGATCCTGTAGGTGTGAAGAAGTCCGCGCCGAAGCCGGTGGTTATCCCTACCGCCAAACCTGCTAGTCCGATGGCGGGTATCTCGACCGCTAAACCTGCTAGTCCGGTGAACGTTGAGTCCAGCTCGGAGGTGCCTCTTAAGCGGAAGAGGCGCTCAAAGGAGGACCTCTCCGTGCAGCCTCCTAAGAAGGTTGCGCGGAATATGACAGGGAAGAAGGGGAGTCTGGGAGCAGTCACCGCCAAGATCTCCCTAGGTGAGTTTGTAACTTATGTTCCTTCTTTCATTCTTTATGCAGTGTATAACTGACTCTTTGTGATTGCACAGTGGGCGATAGGCCGGTTTTTGTGGAATCCATCACATGCACCGCGCCCACGGATACTCCAATGCCCCCGCCTGTTGGTCAAGGCGAGGAGTCTGCTACTGGGCAACGGAATCTGAAATGGTGAAGGAAGGACCTCACGTGGTGGTTAAAGGTTCTGGTAAGGGTACTAACGCGGGTTATGTAGAGGTGGAAGAACTCGTGTAGATGGAGGAGGGGCCGCATGTGGTGGTGGAAGAATGCGTGCAGGGTGTAGGGGAACCGCGGGTGGTGGTGGAATCACCCCGGTGGTTATGGAAGTAGCATGGTTGGTGCTGGAAGAACCCGTGGTGACTGGTGGTGCAGTTTTAGTTGAAGGAGCGGAGCCGGTGGAAACGGCTTCCGTCGAGGGTGAGCAGATGGATGCTCCACAGGGGGTGCATGTGGAGGAGCCGGCACCCGGGGGTGAAGCAGGGGGATCAGGTAGGAGCCCTTCCGCCGAAGAGTCTCCAATCCGCCCGGACGAAACCCCGGGTGATTATTAATACAGGTCATACTCTGCGGCTCAAGCTGAAGAGATCCACACCCCTGTGTGGAAGTTAGAGAAGGGAGAAGACTTCTCACACTGGCCAGCGTGCCGTGAGTTTTTCAAGGGAGCCTTCCCTCCAGCGTAGGTACGTGCACTAGCTGAACACGAACAAGAAACCATGTACCAGACGTACCTCCAGGCAGCTGCAAAGGTCCGCCTCTGTGACTTATAAGATTGTTCGTGAATGGCGGGGCTTGCTAATACAAAAGAAAGATCTTGAGGATGCCCAAGCGGTCCTAGGTAAGGAGCGAGCCTAAGTGGTTGCGCGTGAAACTGCGGTGAAGGCAAAGGAGACTGCCTACGCCGACAGCCACGAGCTGAGGAATGGGCCGCGCTGGGGTGGAAGAGACGGGCCGAAGCCTCTATTGCTAAACTTGCAGAGGAGCGCAGGTTGTCGAAAGAGGTTTGTGAAAGGGATAACAAGGAGAACAAATCCTTTAGGGATGAGTTGGCCCTGTTGCGCGCTAAGGTAGCGTGAGAGAAGAAGGAAAAGGAGGCGGCAGCTGCTGCGGCTGCAGAGGCCGGTGTGCAATGCGCACATAGTGAGCAGAAGGAGGTAACCATTCGCCTTTGTGCTCTTTCTAATTTTTGACATCAATAAATTATGATGCTAACCTTGTTGTGAACAATCAGGTTGAAGCTTGTGCTGCTCTGGCGAGCGCCAAGAAAGACCTTCAGGCAGCCTTGGTGGAAAAGGCTGAGCTTCAGCGCACGCTACAATTGGCGGAGGGCAAGGTGGAGGCGGGCGAGAAGAAACTGGAGGATTCTGAAGACGCCCCCCCATCGCCAAGTCGTTGGTGGAGTCGCTGACCAATAACATATTGTAGATGCAACAACATGGAGTTGTCAATGTAAGTACTCCGTTTGTTTCCTGATCATTCTGTGATGGTTCTGATTTTGTCTTTGAATTTGCAGATCGTAAACTCCATTCTGAACGTTGCGGAGTTAGATGGTGCAGTGGCCAAGCTAGTGGCTGCTGTGCGCCATGATGGGCACGCGCAGGGCTATGTTGAGTGTGTGCAACACGTCACTCATGCATTGGACGTTCCATGGGATTCTAGTCATGCTGCCACTTATGGAGTCAATACCGGAGCTGCTTTCGATCGGGCACAACAGGGGTATGACCATCTTGACATCCCAGTGTTGGAATTGGTGAGCGAGGCGCTTACCCATATTGACTTCGTGGATCGTTTCAAGGATATATTTCTGGAAGAAGCCGAGGCCGCTGCTGATGAAGACTAGCGTAGGATCCTTAATGTAATATCTTTGTAAGATCTTTGACTGTACCGCGCATTCCGCGGGTTTGTAATTATTTTATCTTTAATGAAATGTTTCTTCCTTTTACAATATTTGCGTGAAGAAGGACCAACTTTGAGTAGGTGCAGAGAATGAACTGGTATTGAACTCGCGCATGAATGTCAACTCCCATGCGCATGTCATAGGTAGTAACTTAGGGTTCAAGAGTCATTGTATACCAAAGTGTTTTCGCGTAGACCCAAAGTGGTTTCGCGCATTTGTAACGAAACATTAAGATAAAATAAATCATGTAACTCTTGTCCTTATTACACAATGAGGCGTAAGAGCCATATACAGAGTGGATAAAAGATAATGAACTTGCTAATTTACATGTAGCACTGTCTTAGCTTCTGCGCATTCCATGTCCTAGGGATGTTTGTACCGTCTAGGCGCTTAAAGGTATACGCGCCTTTACCTAGGACTTTATGGATAATATAAGGACCTTCCCATTTGGGTGCAAGTTTTCTAGGACGTTCAGCGTTAGACGCTTCATTGTCGGTAGAACAAAGTCCCCAGGTAAGAAGGTACAAATGCGGACTCGCGCGTTGTAGTACTTTTTGAGCTTAGACTTATATTTTGCTTTGTTAATTGCGGCGTTTTAACGCCTTTCTTCTAGTAAGTCCAAGTCGAGTCTGCACTTGTCTTCATTGTTTTGGTTCTGCGCAGCGAGCATACGTGGTGATGGGAGACCTATCTCTGCGGGAATTACTGCCTCCGTCCCATACACAAGGCTGAAAGGAGTTTCACCCGTGCTGGTTTTTGGCATGGTTCGATGAGCCCAAAAAATGCTTGGCAACTCATCTACCCATCCTCTTCGCGTCATGCCCAATCTCGTCTTGATCCCTTCGACGATACTTTTGTTAATGCTTTCCACTTGGCCGTTCCCTTGGGGATGCGCAACCGAAGTGAAAACGTGTTCGATACGCATCTCCTTCATCCATTGTTGTAGTTCTTCAACTGCAAAATTGGGGTCGTTGTCACTGACTATGCGCAGGGGTAACCCGAAATGGCATATGATGTGTTCCCATATGAATTTTCGAACTATAGTTGTTGTGGTTGATGCAAGGGGTTTAGCTACATCCCATTTGGTGAAGTAATCGACTACGACGATTATGAACTTCACTGCGCCTGGGGCATCTGGGAAGGGTCCCACCATGTCGATTGCCCATTGCTGGAAGGGCCAAGCTGTTGTGATAGGGATCAAAGGACTCTTGGGGCGCAATGTCTTCGGAGCATGGTGTTGGCATGATGCGCACTTTCGCAGTGTTTCGACCGCATCTTGGTGCATGCCAGGCAAATAGTAACTGGCATCCATGATTTTTGCTACGACCATGCGCGGACCGGCATGAATTCCGCATAACCTTCATGTATTTCGCGGATCAAATACTGTGCGTCTTGCGGATCAACGCAGCAGAGGAGGTGTCCCAGATTTGAATTCCGGTATAGGATATTGTCTGCTATTTCATAATTGAGTGCCTTGTTCTAGACCTTCCTTGCTTCCGCTTTGTTTTCGGGTAGGATCCCGTGTTGCAAGAACATTATTATGGGGGGACATCCAGGACGCATTTCCCACTTCAATGATGTTGAATTGGCGCAAAGGAACAGAAGGTTTCTGAGTACCTCAATGCGCACCTCACGCGCAAGGTGCTTGAAGCTTGTAGTGGCTAGTTTGCTGAGCGCGTCGTCGTGTTTATTCTCGCTTCGGTTGACATGAGTTATCTTGAAGTGTTGGAACTTGGTTATTAAGGCTTGCGCTTGTTCTGGATACAATGCCATCGTCTCGCCCTTTGCGTCGTATAGGTCGTTGACTTGGCCTACAACAAAAAGGGGGTCGACGTTTGCTTCCAAATTCTGTGCGCCCATTTTTATTGCTAGCCGAAGGCCTTCCAGGAACGCCTTGTACTCAGCTTCATTATTAGTACTTTTAAAATCAAATATGATGGCGTAAGTGAACTCTTGATTGTCGGGGCTTATTAAGCGAAGGTCTGCCCCTGTGCCATCATCGTTGGATGTGCCATCTGTGTGAAGTATCCAAGCATGGTCATCTGTAACCGGCGTTGGGTTCTGTACAGCTTCACACTCTTGCGCTTTATTCTGCGGTACCTCCGCAATGAAATTGCCTAATATCTGGCTCTTTATTGTTGGGCGTGGTTTATACAGAATGTTGTGTCCACCAAGCTCAATCGCCCGTTTTGTTAGGCGGCCAGAGATGTCCGATTTTGACAAAATTTGGCCCAAGTGATAGTTCGAGAGAACTCTTATCACATTGCCAGAAAAATACTGACGAAACCATCGGGAGGCATGGACCAAAGCTAGAGCAAGCTTTTCCATCATGGGATATTGCGTCTCTGGGTCAGTAAGCATTTTGCTGACGTAGTAGATTGGAGTTTGAACTCCTGCGCGTTCTACTAGCAGGACTGCTCCCAGAGCGATATCAGATGCGGAAAGGTAAAGTATTAGTGGCACATTCTTTTGCGGTGCTGTGAGCGTTGGCAGCTGATTAAGCACTCCTTCATTTGGGTGAAGGCTTTCTCCGCATCCGGAGTCCAATGAAACTTGTTTTGCTTCACACAGTTCCCAAGGTGTTGATGAATGGGAAGGACTTCATTGCGTGGTTGGCCAGGAACTTGTTCAGCACAACCAGCCGCCCCGCCAACTGTTGCATTTCTTTGATAGTTGAGGGTGATGGCATACGCTGAATTGCTTCCACTTTATTGGGATTCACTTTGAAGCCATCGCGCGTGACGATGAATCCCAGAAATTTGCCTTCCTCCATTCCAAAAGAAAACTTGCTGGGGTTCAGCTTCAAGTTTGCCATGTGCAAGGATGTAAACGTCTTTTGGACGTTTGCTAGCATCTTCTCCTCATCCGAGCTCATGATGACAAGGTCGTCGATGTAAACTTCCACGGTTTCGCCAATGTCGTCCCCGAAGACATGGTCTATTAAACGTTGGTAGGTGGCTCCGGCATTGCGCAGTGTAGGTCCACTTGGAGGATCAAGATTAACCTACTTCCTTGTTTATATAACACACATATGAGTGCGGAATCCTCGTATGTATGCAAACCAAAGCAAAGTAAGAAACACAAGATAACCAAAGATTCAATATCTTGATTAACAGAAGAGAACTAGTACAAACACATACAAACAATGTTCATACAGACTCAGATATACTCTTTGTGCTCTCTCTCTTATGCTCTCAGTGTCTCACTGCTTATCCAAAAATGCCAGCTATTACTGAGAAGTGTATGTCTGTTTATATAGTGCCCACACCTAGCAACAGTACGAAGAATGTTATTGGTTGTACGTAACATATAAGTCACGAAGAACATTCTCTAAGGATGCTCGTATGAACGAACTGGCTCGTACGAATCAAGTAAGATACTTGTTTAGATGAGCCCACTCGTACGACTTAAGAGTCACTCGTTCGAATGGTCAGTGGCTCGTACGAGCAACAACTTGCTCGTACGAAGCACCTTTCACTCGCACATAGATGTGTTCTATGGAGAACGTGCCACAAACATGACGTACACAAGACTCAACAGTATGCATATATGTAACTGTTTTACAACACAGACAAACTAGTCGTCATACTAAATCAAGATAGGAGGATATCTTGATTTGGTCGACACAACCAAACTATACAGACACAATAAACAAAGACCGTACAATTACAGACGTAACTAAGAACAAGAGACAGACACAAAAGTGTATCAACAAACTCCCCCTTGGCTGTTGCTTGGTCTTCGGTCTTCATTCCGAATTGCTTGTTGTATCAACAAACTTTCCGTGAAAATCTTCAATTCAACATTGAAAATCAGGCCTTCAATACTTTCTAGAAACATCAAACCTTTCCTATTTCCTCTTGAGTGTCACTAGAGGCAACTGGATTGGTCACGATCTGCTGTACATTAGACTCTACCACTAGAATTGAAGCAGAAACTTTTGGTTGCGAGGATAAGGCTGAAGCATCAGGATTGCCAGGGTCTTCACTAATCTGATCACGTTTACGTTTGATCTCCTGTGCTCTACGTCTTTCATTCCACAGAATGTTCACTCGCTTTCTGCTCATTTCAAACACGTCTTTAATACCATTAAAGCATTCAACCAGTGTAGCATTATGAGAATGATACCATTCTCTTAAGTCGTTATGCTTAGCAGTTAATGTTTCGACAGATCGTTGAACAGCCGCACAATATTCTTTCACTCTATTCAACTCGATTCCCGAGTGTTATCAGCTGCTCTCATCTGTTGTAGCTGAGTTGCTCTTTCAGTATCTGCAGCCTTCAGCCTCTCATTTTCTTTCCTTAACTGCGCAATTTCAGAATCCTGTTTTCTAACGGTCTCTTTCAAAGAATTTATCTCCAACTGTTGTTTGACAACTGTGTTCCGATTTGAAGACATAAACTCCGAATGCTTGTTAATCTGGATTGCCACAGCTTGCAACTGAGAGAACAGAAAATCACTTTCTCATCCTTTTCCATTTCAGAAAATAAACGACTGCTTCGTTTTGTATTTTCTTGATGAGTTGTGGACTGGGATTGTTGAACTAATGAAGTTGTAGGTTGTGACTGAACTGTAGTATCTTCAGCCGAAGGTGTTTCAGCTACTGTGGTATTTGATGGTTGTGGTTCAGAGGTTGTATTGGATTCCGTCATTACAGGTTCGGTCTCCTCTGTTGTAAAAGTAGACTGGACTTCTGCAACTGGTTCCAGTACAGTTTCTTGATGTGGTTGTAGGTTGTGCTGACGATGTTTCCATAGTCCTTTTGCTTTGTTTCTTTCTTCCCTTATCACCACCTGTAACACCTACATCACTTGCACCACCATTACCATCATTATCACTGTCATCATCATCACCTTTTCCCTTTTTACGACCAAAATTATCTTCAATCATCTTCTTCAAAATTGGCTCTTCATTATCTGACTCACTGTCATTATGGTGCCACTTATCGTTTTCTGGTGCAACATATTTATCATTTGCTAGAAATCCGATCAATTTTCGAGGAGGTGTGCTTTCCTTGTAACGTTTTGCTGCTACCCCTCTAAAGATCTTCAACGAATATTCCATCATAACCTCAACTTTTAAAACATCTTTATTGTTCTTTGGAAGATTCGGATGTTGCAAATTCAAGATCATTTGGAGAAAACGAGGATACATCCAAAACTTGTTTCCAGCATATCCGGTTCTTCTCAGGTTCTCCTTCATGTTTGCAAAAATATACTTTGAAACACTAAACGGTTTGTTTATGTCAAAGCTATCATCATTCCAACCAAGTCATTATTCGCCATGTCATAACCACTTCGTCTGTTGCTCAAACATTGAATTAAAATACGTAGAAAGAACTTGTATCGGAGTGGCAACCAAGATTTGTTTAGTTGTCCCATGAGAAAAACTCCAACACATTTCATTCTAAGCAAACATCCACTTTGACATTTCAACGGTACTGAGAAAGGAGCTTCAGAATCATCGTCAAGCTGTAATACTGAGTTAATGATTTCAACAGAGGTATCTACGTTCAAGTCATTTACTCTTCCGTGAATAGTTCCTGCCCATTTACATCAACAACTTTAGCTGAATCCCAAAATTCCTTGATCAACGTTTTGTATACTGTAGTCTTGTGCGTGATAGCATAATGTATCCTTGAGTCGCGCAAAAATTTCATTATACCATTGTACTCAGCAAATTTGTCTTCCGGATCTAAGTAGGCCACCGTGTTATGTCTTAGTTCTGACATAATTTCCACTTCTGACGTGTAAGCTCTCTTCGTTGCGGGTTTTCTTTTATGTTCCTTTTGTTCCATTCTGAACACATAAGACAACATGGATAAGAACATAAATTCATTAGGTAATATACACAAAAAGTTTTATTCCAAACTTTTTTATGTATGTATTCCCTGGAGGAAGAATACTGATTCATACGAATAACAATTTATTCATACGAAGAACAACTTATTTGTATGAACACCAAATTTTGTTAAACAAGTGATTTACTCGTACGAGTAACTGGCTCGTACGAGCGACATGTTACTCGTGTGAGTGGTATTTCACTCGTACGGATATTTTTCGCACAAACAACTTCAAGAGAAGATTATTCATGAGGAACTTGTTTTTCATTAAAGATTCTTTGCTTAAAGTTTGTTGTTCATGTCAATCAAAGTCATATAGTCAGATAATGTTCAAGTTGTTCATCTTCAAAGTATGCCAACAAATATACCTTAATGATATCACAGACAACTTAAGGATAGGTGAAAGATGACGTGAGCAAGGTGAAAGTAAAGTTCCACCAAAGAACTTCATCACCTCATACCACATCAAGACACCCGTGCGAACTACCTTAGCTCGTACGAAGAACTTCATTCGTACAAGACCACTATTGTCATTCGTACGAGGCATAATGGCTCGTACGAGTGATCTCTGATTTGTACGAGTCCAAGTTTTTCAAAAATTGGACTTTTTAGGTCTTCGAGGACCTTAGGTTTTTAGTTGACCTGTTTAGAACTTTGCACACACTAAGTCACAAATTAAGTTAGGAAAAGTGCTCGTTAAACAGATTTTGCTCTTTGAGATGAGTTTACCCATTGAAAGAAAGTACTTTATGAAGTTATGATAGCAAGACCAATGATTTTTAGGGAGAATCTTGGTAGGAAACTTTTGAGTTTCCATCTTTGGCTAAATCAGAAATACTTTAATTTAACAACAGAGTAAACTAAAATAAAATAACTACTAAAAGATAAGAATAAACTGTATATTTACTAGACAATCTTTTTCAGAGTTTCATGGTAAGAGAATCATACCAGCTTTTAATCCTGTGAAAAATGAGTTTTGCTTAAAACATCAAATTAAATAAATAAGTATTCTACTATGATTACCGGTATTATTGTCCATGTAAGCTCAGCTTATCAAATGTAATAATGATTAGGAGATATGATTAATGCATGATTTATACTTACTAGCCGGTGTCCATGTAAGCTCAGCTTCACGACACATTCCCGTATTAAGATATGCACGAGAGAAAATCTTACCGGTGAGCATATTGCTAATCATCGGTTTTGACGTATATGATGAGAGATACTCACTTATTTTGATTGAAAACAAGCCCTATGTGATTAAATCACTAATTGATGAGGAACTTGAATTTCAAATGCATGCAGGGCACATGAGTAAGTCTGTGAATAGGTTAGTACCATCGTACCGACAAAGAGACGAACTTAGTCCCACATAAAGTTATGATATTTTATCACTTATTTTTGGGTGGATGTGATAATTTTATCACTTATTGATGGTCGTATGCAGTATTTACACGTATGTATGGTATCATAGAAGTTCTAGACTTGCGTCCCGTTATTTTTCGGTAAAAGATTCAACCATGATACCCAGATGATAAGCAAGCATAAAGACCGCATATCTCAGAACCTCTGCATACTGTCAAACAAATTTCGGTACCAAGACCATATGCCAATGAATGGTTCCCACCTGGCTTTCAGTTGTTATGTTTATATCAACATGCACATTTTAATCTGATTGTGAGTCTACCGATACATCATTAGTAAAGCTACTTATCAATTTTAGTTTTATGTTTTTGACCGTTTTTGACAGATCACCGGTGTGTATCATCATCTTCTCTTATCTTTCCAAGAAACTCATTTTTTATTTTTCTATGTTTTTGTATTTTTCTAAATTTTTCTTCCCCTTAAATACAGAAGGTAAATAAATGAAAACTTAACTAAATAAAAGACATATTTTTGTATTTTTGAATTTTCTCATGTTTTTGTATTTTTCTTGAAATTTTCTCCCCCTAAAATATAAAATAAAGAGAAAATGGAAAATCTTTTTGTCGTTTTAGAGTTTAAGAAAATATTTACGAAAATGATTAGCTAAGGATGATTTAGTCGGGTTTCACCTTGATGCCATTGACAAAAAGTAGATAATCAAAACGAGATTTATCAAAAGCTTTTGTAAACAGGTCGGCACGTTGGTGATCGGTCTTGATTTTAACAACATTGATAAGTTTCTTTTCATAACAATCTCATATGAAATGATACTTAATCTCAATGTGTTTGGTATTTGAGTGCTGTACAGGATTACGAGTGATTTATAAAGCAGCTTCATTATCAACAAAAATAGGAGTAGTTAGGAAATTCAAAACCATAGTCATGCATTTGCTGTTGGATCCATAGAACCTAAGAGCAGCAACTAGAAGCTGAAATATACTCAGCCTCACAGGTTGACGTAGCTACACAAGTCTGCTTTTTGCACTACCACGTGACTAGGCGATTTCCCAAGAATTGACATCCTGCTGATGTCGATTTTGCATCGATCTTGCAGCCATCATGATCAGAATCACTGAATGCTGTCAAATCAAACATATCATCCTTAGGGTACCAGAGACTAGTGTCAGGGCGACCCTTCAGATAAAGAAAGATTCTTTTCACAGCCATCAAATGAGAAACCTTTGGACTTGACTGGTAGCGAGCTAGAAGACATGTTGGGTACATTATATCGGGTCTTGAAGCAGTAAGATACATAAGAGATCCGATCATAGCACGATAAAGAGATGGTTCCTCATGTTCCCCCATTCCATCAGTAGTAATCCCATGATTTTGAGCTAATGGAGTTCCCAAAGGCTTTGAGTCTTCCATCTGAAATCGTTTGAGAATATCCGCAATGTACTTGGTTTGATGGATGAAAATCCATTCTTTAGATTGATGAACCTGCAAACCTAAAAAGAAAGTCATTTATCCCATTGCGCTCATATCGGACTTCTCTTGCATCACCTGCTCGAATTCTTTGCACAATTCCACGTTTGTAGACCCAAAAATAAGATCATCAACATATACTTGTACCAGAAATAAGTCCTAATTTTCTTCCTTGATGAAAGAGTACAGTCGATCAATCCATGTCGAAAACCATTCTTTAAAAGATAGGAAGACAACGTTTCATACCAAGCCCGAGGAGCTTGATGAAGACCATACAACGCCTTATTGAGAAGCCAAACCTTTTCAGGATGGATTGGATCTTCAAAACCCGGCGGTTGCTCAACATATACTTCTTCTTGAACCACACCATGAAGAAATGCACTCTTCACATCCATTTGGTAAATGGTAAACTTCTTGTATGACGCATAAGCTAAGAAAATTCTTATGGCCTCAAGACGTGCTACCGGTGCATAAACTTCATTGTAATTACTGCCTTCTACCTGATTAAAGCCCTGGACAACCAATATTGCTTTGTTTCTCACAACAACATCGGTCATCCTTCTTACACTTGTTAACCCATCGTGTTCCAATCTTCTTGTAGTTGTCAGGCTTGTCAACCAATTTCCACAAGCCTAACTTCTGAAACTGCTGAAGTTCTTCTTGCATTGCCTCAACCCATGAGTCTTCTTTCATTGCCTCCTTCCAAGATTTTGGTTCAACTTGTAGACATAGCAGGCAAAAGACCAATCATTCTTTTCCCCAGATTTCCTAATAGCCGAATACAAACCAGCATTCTAGTTGTTCCATAGCTGATTACGAGTCTGCACACCACTCTTGACATCTCCTATAATATTATGCCGAGGATGGGTATTATGAATTCGAGTTTCGGGAACATCGGGAACTCGAGAATTTATACCCAAATTGTTGATATAATGATCAACAGCTAATTCGTTTGCTGGATTTGACGAAGATGTAGATGCATGACCTTCAGTTGTCCCTAGATTTTGCACATTTGACGTGACATCTGAAATTCCACGATCCGGTCCAGAAGTAGCTTCATTTGCATCATGGAACTCATCACCTTCTGACGAACATTGTAATCAGCAGCATCTTCGAATTCCTTATTTTCAACAAGATTGTTAACCGAAGTAGACACTTGAGGGTTAACAATAATTGGTCGTACTAATGACAAGTCAACTACAGTATCACTTTCCGGTAGCATTTGAGCAGCTGCAGAAGCATCATCAAAAGTTGGTAGATTAAAGGAGTCAAACAATCCATCGTAGTCAAACATCCAAGGAGTACCCGGAGCTCTCACTGATTCAGTGTATCTTTGAACCTTAACTTCACCCCATTCTTCAATCTTTTTCGATGACAAATTCCACACTCTGAAATTTGGAGTAGCATATCCAAGTAAGAAACCTTCGATAGGTTCAAACTTTCCATGTGGATCAATCATAATGCAAGGAGCTCCAAAAGGTTCTAAGAAAGACACATCCGGTTTCCTTTTATGTAGCAACTCGAAACATGTTTTCCCATGCCTCTTCACCGTAAGAACTCTATTCATCGTGTAACATGCAGTAGCCATAGCTTCCCCCCCCCCCCAATATTGAACAGGAAGATTTGATTCTACTAACATAGTTCTTGCAGTTTCAATCAGAGTTCTATTTTTTCTCCCAATGACACCATTTTGTTGTGGAGTGCAACGAGAACTATACTCATGCAAAATCCTTTAGAAGAACAAAACTCATACATAACCTGATTCTTGAATTCGGTGTCATTGTCGCTTCTTATTCTCCTTATCTTCAAATTGTACAAATTTTCGAGTAGCGCTAGGAGATTCTTGAGGATTTCAGGAACTTCACTTTTGTGTGCCAACATATTTACCCATGAAAATCTTGAGTAGTCATCAGAAACTACTAAGCAATATGAATCACCAAAGGTAGTCTTGTGTTTCATGGGACCAAAAAGGTCCATATGAAGATGTTCCAGAGGTATATTCACCGTGTTAATCTTCTTCACAGGATGAGATTTTCTAGTTTGCTTTCCCTTTTGGCACGATACACAGACGTCTTGTAAATGAAAGTTCTTCATTGGTACACCACTCACAAGATTGTTTTTCACTAAATAGTTCATTTCCTCAAGTGAATGTGTTCCATTCGTCTGTGCCAAGAGATTGATTCCTTTTTGGTAGCTTTGAGACAAAACATGTGACTTGTGGAGACGTGGTAATAGCTTGGCTCATGTCAAGAATATACATGTCATTAATTCTTGGAGCCGATAGGAGAATCCATTCTTTGGGAATCTTGAAACCACGTTTCAGCACATAACATCCGGCATCATCAAAATGAACCGTGAACTTCTTATCGCAGATTTGAGAAACACTTAGAAGATTGTGATCAATATGACGAACATAATTGATCTTATCAAAACTGACAACACCATTGGAAACCATTCCTTCTCCAGTGATCTATCTGCCCTTATCTCCAGCAAAGGCAACATAACCTCCTCTAATGCTTTTTACATCATAAAGAAGCCTTAAGTCGCCTGTCATGTGCCTCGATGCTCCACTATCAACAATCCAATGACTATTCACAGTTCCTCCTGGAACACCCTGCACATTTCAATATCCGATCAGTTTGAGATGGGGACCCAAACCTTAGTGGTCTTGGGTCGACCCTTATATTTCTTGATGATTTGGAAACTTTGTGCCTCCCCCTGAAACATTATCGGTCTTAGGTTTCCAAGATTGTTGACATTTACCAGAATAACTATTATTTACATTTTTAACTACTTCTGGTTTTATCAAACTTGAAGAGCTTGGTTTCCTTTCTGAAAAATCTGGTTTTGATGTTTTTTCAATTATTTTTACTTGTTTACGTCTCTGTTTTTCTTCTTGTTCTTTAACAATACGTTTGTCTTGTTTTGGTGATACAGATCGACGTTCGCAAGTTGGTTCAGGAGGGGCTTTTTCAACAAACTTCGGTTTTGCTGGATTGGTACAGTTTTTGATAATGTGGCCAAACTCTCCACACTTAAAACATGTTCTCCTTTCAACAAATTTAGGAGATCCTGTTTTATGACTTGATGTTGAACTTGTGGGTCTGGAGGTACTTGGTTCATCTTCACACCCATTTGTATGCTGAGTGTAATTGTTTTGACTGTTACGCTTCAAAATCTTGACTTTATTTACAAGATCAATATTAGACATGCTTTCAAAAGTCTCGATCTTATCAGTGCCAGTTGAACCCACAAATTTAACTTTTTCAATTTCTTCTTGTAGCGAGCTCCTTTGGTTTCAACTTTTGGTTGTGATACCTTAGGTTTTTCAGCTGGCTTTTCTTGTTGTTTTTCTTTTGAAACGAATAATGGTTGTGACTTGATTGGATTCTTCTTTTCCAAAAATTTGGTTGTTAAGTTTTCAAAAACTTGATCAATAGAGGTTGGATTTACATTTTTGATCGGAAAGTCTTTGTTTGAGTAAATTTTCTTATCCCCAATCAAGTTATACAACACATTATCATTTTCAACTGTAGACTCAGTTGTCTTGACAGATTTCATAGGATCATTCTCTTGATTTACAACAGATTTCACAGAGGGGGCAACATAAATTTCTACCCCTTTTTCTTCATCAAGAGATTGATCCTGATCGGTTTTCTCTGACTCATCATCTTATGAATCATCCTCCTTTATTGTAGAAGGATTCTGATCAACAACTGATGATGAGTTCTCTGATTTTCTTGATTCAACTGAGGAATTGTCCAGCTTAAACCTAATCTTGCTGCAAACTCTTTAGGATTAAGAGGTACAGATGGTTCAAAGCGTGACGTTTCCTCTTCATCAGGCAATTTGGTATAATTGTGTTTCAACGGAGGTGGACACGAATTACACCTAATGCATTTGACATGTCCTTTAAGCTTTTGAATGTCAATGATGTGATCAAGCACATATCAGGAGTTAGAATAACTTTCCAATTTTAGCTTGATTGCATCATGTTCGCATTTGGCAATGGCTAACTCCTTTTTCGTTTCTTCAAGGATATTAATGTAGTTATTAATTCCTGATTGCTTGTTCAAAATTGTTTTAGTTAATTCAGAAACACTTTTCTTAAGAGTTTCAATTGCATATTTGAATTCTTTTTCGTTTCGAGTTAAAGCCAAATTTGCTTCTTTGCATTTTGACAGTTCAACTACTAGGCTTTGATTGTGACTGTTTATTGTTTCAAATTTCGTTTTTAATTCAGCACAATCACTGCATATCTTAGGAGAGTCGGATTTTACCTGACTTGTTGAACCTGCAACGTTAGCCATGAAAGTGGTATGATGAGAAAAGGACGAATTGTTGGAAAATATTTTCTCTATTTCCTTTGATGCAACTTCTGCTTTACTTGTCAAACCAGCCTTTTGACTTTTCAACTTTTCTGCTTTTTCCAGCAACTCCTTGACCTCCGTATCAATCCTTTCCCTGTCATCTGGATCAGATCCATAACCACCTGCATTCGAGCATTCTCCATCAGAACTCCCATTATACCCAGAACTATCATCATCATCAGAATTGTCAATGCTGTGAACATGTTTGATTCGATTGATGATCTTGGCATAACATGCAGTTCCCCCTTGATTCTCGTTTCCCAATTGTACTGACCAATCACATCCTTCATCTGCTTGAACTACTTGAGCTCTGTTTGTGTTGTTTGAAGGTCCAGACTGGTTAGGGTTGTTAGGGTTGTTAACAACAACTATTTATCTTTCATTGTTAACTTGAGTTGAGTGGGATGGTTGTGATTGATTTCAGAAAGGTTGTGATTTCCTTGTTTTCTGGGTCAAGTACATTCACACTTGAAGTGACCTTTTTCACCACAGTTGAAGCAAGTAACAACATCTTTATCAAAACCATATTTCATATCTTTCTTGCTTTCCAAACTTGTTCTCCCAGTTCTGCTCATGTAATCCTTAGTCTTCTGACTGCACTTGCAAATGCCCATTTAATATCCATCAACTCCATCTCATCTCCGTCTATTTGTTGGTAGTCAAATTGATGTTTCCAATTTGACCAGCGACTAGTCCACAGTAAGCACTAACCATAGTGTTCAGAAGTTCCATATGTTCCCGAGCAACTTCTACACTGACCTTGGAAAGATGTGATGTATCAAGTCTGACGGTATTAGGATTTGCAGGTTGAAAGTTGTTACCATAGAAAGCTTGTTGAGAAGCTTGTTGTGGAACTTGAGGTTATGGTAGAAAGGCTTTAGGATCAAATACTTGACCATAGGTTTGAGTACTTGAGCCGGCAGATTGATCTGTTTGAACCAGTACTGGTAGAAAGGGATTAACATTTGATACAAACGCGATTTGTAGTTTTGATTGCTGAGTTGTGCTCACACCTGTGTTTATACCTCCAAAGTACTTCTCAGGGTTTTGTGGAACGGAAACTCCTTTTGCTTTCCGGATTTCTTCTTTATTTTTGTTCTCCGGTTTCTAAACAAATTCATAAATACTAACCATATCCAAAACACCTGTATGTCTTAGTAAGTCAATAAATTGACTCCATTTTGGCGGTAAGGCGTCAGCAAAATGCATCACGATTTCTTGTGGAGATTCTAACACTTTGTATGAATACATTTCACTAAGCAAATGGTAGAAACGTGTTATCATATCATTCAGTGTTTCATTCTCCATGAACATGAAACCTTCAAACTCTTTCTTTAGCAGATCATGTCGTATTTTTCTGGTTGCGGCATTTCCTTCTCCTCTTGCTTCCAATGTATCCCATAAATTTTTGTGGTAGTACAATACAGAAATTTGTGTAAGGATAGCAAACGCCTTCTTCTCTAGATCATAGCCTTTTTATCATTTTCATTTAAATTGGCTAAAGAGGTTGGAATTGATCCTGCTTCTTCGAGAGATTCCTTGTATGGTGTAGTAAAACATGTCCATAATTCTGTATTTTGACCGAGAACATATGTATTGAAACGACTTTTCCACGAAGGATAATCGTTCATATGGTTCAGTTTTGGTGGACGGTTATTACTTCTAGTTTCAATCTCGCTTATAAGAAGAGCCTGAATGCTCTGGTTTTGATTTGCTACACACGCCCATTGATTTGCAGTAACCATGGCTGTGTATTGAGGCATTATTGATTTTACCCATGAGGTTGCGGAGCTTTGTGATGAGTCTTGGTTTGTGCTTGAACCACTCCCCCAATCCCAAGGATTAGTACCCATTATATATTCTTGTTTATGAAAATTAAAAGGTTTAAAGATTAATTTTTGAAAATAACAGTCTCCTTTTAAAGTTCACAAATTTTAAAAACCACAAAGTTTTGAAAAACAGAACACGAAAAACAGATCAGGCTTGTTCTTCGTACGAATCGAGTGACTGTCCTTTGTACGAACCAGGTGCTTCGTACGAGAGAAACTCTTTCGTGCGATCAAACTTGTGCTTCGTGCGAACAAGGTTCTTCGTGCGGATGACTAAGTCTTTCGCACGAACAGTCTTGTTCTTCGTGCGGATGGGTTATTCGCACGGATGTTTTTCACAGAAAGGAATCTTTTTGCAGAGTTGGTTGGTGAAAATTTCCTTTTCTAACACAGACTTGTTTTTCGAAAGTGGTCAGTTGTCTACACAATTTTGGTTAAAAAGACAAACATTCCATATTAGCTTTTCAGTCAAAACAGTCAAGTCAGAATGTCCAGAGATTTGGTCAACCCTACAAGAATATTCCGGTGAGTTTTCCAGCAGTGTTTCACCTGAAGATATGTCCAACTGAACTTTGATAGAAAATTTTAAGAAAAACCAGATCCTAACATGTCTCCATGTGTCTTAACAAGGTTTTTATGAAAAAATTTTGGATACAACAAGTTTTAACTAAGTTTTAAGTTGGTTATCTTATAAAAACTTAAGTTTCCTGTTGAAAGTTCAAGAACACTTCTAGAAACCCTCACAACTAGCTCAGACACAACACTAAGCTTGGTTTCAAACAAGGAAGAGAGCCAAAGCATTGATACCACTTGTAGGTCCACTTAGAGGATCAAGATTAACCTACTTCCTTGTTTATATAACACACATACGAGTGCGGAATCCTTGTATGTATGCAAACCAAAGCAAAGTAAGAAACACAAGATAACCAAAGATTCAATATCTTGATTAACAGAAGAGAACTAGTACAAACACATACAAACAATGTTCATAGAGACTCAGATATACTCTTTATGCTCTCTCTCTTGTGCTCTCAGTGTCTCACTGCTTATCCAAAAATGCCAGCTATTACTGAGAAATGCGTGTCTGTTTATATAGTGCCCACACCTAGCAACAGTACGAAGAATGTTACTGGTTGTACGGAACACTATAAGTCACGAAGAACATTCTCTAAGGATGCTCGTACGAACGAACTGGCTCGTACGAATCAAGCAAGATACTTGTTTAGATGATCCCACCCTACGACTTAAGAGTCACTCGTACGAATGGTGAGTGGCTCGTACGAGCAACAACTTGCTCGTACGAAGCACCTTTCACTCGCACATAGATGTGTTTTTTGGAGAACGTGCCACAGACATGACGTACACAAGACTCAATAGTATGCATATATGCAACTGTTTTACAACACAGACAAACTAATCGTCGTACTAAATCAAGATAGGAGGATATCTTATTTGGTTGACACAACCAAACTATACAGACACAATAAACAAAGACCGTACAATTACAGACGTAACTAAGAACAAGCGACAGACACAAAAGTGTATCAACACACAGTCCGAAAGGCATTTTGTGTAACAAAAATTCCCTTTGTCGGTTCGAAAACCGGTCTTGTCTTCATCCTCTTTCTTCATTTGGATTTGGTGGTAACCCTTGTAGCAATCAAGGAAGCATTTCCACCTAAATGAAGCAAGTGAGTCCACCTTTTTGTCAATTTCAAGTAAGGC
This sequence comes from Scalesia atractyloides, assembly GCA_947069175.1. Classification (NCBI taxonomy): domain Eukaryota; kingdom Viridiplantae; phylum Streptophyta; class Magnoliopsida; order Asterales; family Asteraceae; genus Scalesia; species Scalesia atractyloides. The sequence goes on along the minus strand of CAMTDV010000022.1, from coordinate 59,291,276 downwards.
GTAGCAGTCCTTGGGATATGCCTTGTTGAGATCCTTGAAATCGACGCACATGCGCCAACTGCCGTTGGACTTTTGGACCATGACCGGGTTGGCTACCCATGTTTGATAGCATACCACTCGGATAATTCCTGCTTGGAGAAGCTATGACACTTGCTCGTTCAGCGCGCGAGTCTTCTCAGGACCGAAACTGCACTTATTCTGAACTATGGGCTGAACTGAAGGGAATGTGTGTAATGCATGCTCAGTGATTTCCCTTGGCACTCCAGTCATATCCGCTGGTGACCATGCAAAAATGTCTGCATTGCGGAACAAAAGTTGCTTTAACCGCGCCTTGATTGCGGGAGTTATGGCGGATCCTAATAGGACTGTTTGCTCTGGGTACTTGTTGTTTAGTACCCACTTTTCTGGTTCACCGTTTGATGATGGCTTTGGCTGCTTCATCGGTGGTTCCTCTTCAATGGACATGATTTCCTTCCTGGGGTACATAATGGCCACCCCGGTTTCTGTTGGGAAACCGCAGGCGGCGTGCGGAGTGGAACTGATCATGCTGAACTCCCATTGAGTGCGCCGGCCTAGTAATACGTCATGGCGCGAGGTTGCAGGCATGACCATGAAATTTACCTATACCGTGCGGGAATGTCTTCCGTTGGAAAGAGTCACCGGAAAAGAAATTTGGCCTAAAGGAAAAACGGCCTCGTTGCAGAAACCAGTGAGTAGGAAATCCACTAGTTCTAGGCGCGCCTTGTCCTCTGGGTCTAGCTGCTGGAAGCACTCTTCATAGATAATGTCCATAGAGATCCCAGGGCCTATGAACATATAGTCAGTGTGGTAGTGGCCATAGATGCCAGTTATCACTACCGGTCGGTCTTCTTGTAGGCCCTCGGGAACTACGAGGAAGATGACCTGTTGTTCACGCCAGTGAGGCGTGTAGCTCTTTTGGTGGCCGCGCTTGCACGATGGGCCACCCTTGATTATATGAATAGACTTCATTTTTTATTACTCGGGCCCTCGCCGCCTCGAGTGATTTGACGCAGCTCCTTGAGCACATTTTTCAATAAGTGGGTGAGCTTCCTACTCTTAAGCGCTTTTTCGATCTCCATGCGCAAGGAGATGCAGTTATCCGTTGCGTGCCCCGTATCCTTATGCTAATCGCAGAAAAGGTTGGGGTCTTGACCTTTCTTATTGCGCATCGGCGCCAACAATTTGAATTGATGGTCTTCAATGTTGAGGACCTCTGCCAGTGTCTTCGTCAGTAGGGTCCACTGGCGATCGCGATTATCTTGTTTTATTGCTCGCTGGGTTGCGACTTTCTTGATGGTCGCTCGTGCGTCGACCGGTGAGTGGGAAGGGTTCTGGTTGTGGTCCCTCCACCCTTTATTCTTCTTACCAAAACCTCTGTTAAAGTCTTGGGGCGGTACTGAGGTAGAGGGGGTCTACTATTATTGAGGTTGCGCTCTGTCTGCTCGTAGACCTTTGCCGCTGCCATGAGTTTCTCCCAGCTTTTAGGGAGGCCTTTAGTTCCTGACAAGACTTTGATCATCTCGTCACAGCGTGTGACATATTTGAACTGTGCATGAATCAGGTCTTCTGTAACATTCGTCGTAAAACGGGTTCCAAAACCCGCTCCGTTAAAATTCTAGAATTTATTAAATGTTTCGCTACGCATGTATTCATTTTATAAATTATATTAGTTAATTTTTATAGTTAATAAATAAAAGAATAAAAATAATACTAATAAATAAAAGTTAAAAATAAAACAAATCAACACAGAAAGGTGGAACCGGGAGTCGAACCCCGGTTCCCCAAGTTAAGCACACGCCACAAACACCACCACACCACACGCACACTTTGGTCAGGATTAGAAAACAGTTCGGTCTTATATTCAGAAAGCGGGCGAATGCCGGCGGGTTCAAATCAGCAAAACCCGCCAATTCCGCCGGTCAAAGTCTCGCTGGATTCTGGCTGGCAATCCGCGTAGACACCTTCCAAATCGGAGCCAATCAATCTAAATTTGAGGAAATCAATCTGTTCTTGTTTCCAAATTAACCGAAGACAACCCCACTCGGTTCCACCTATAAATACCGATGCATTCCACCCAAATCAAACTCGCCATTCTCCCATTCACACTCTCTGATACTCACTATTCAAATAAACCCACTGTCGGAGTCTTTGCAAGTCGCCGGAATCATCATTTACCGCCGGAATTGTTCAATCGGTACTGTTTCTTTCAAAATTCATTCATTTCTATTTAGTTAGTCGATTAAAATCAGTTAATCAAAAACTGAGTAAACCAGTAATCAGGCGGGTCAAGTTCTGGGTGTTGTTGTGAGAAGATGAAGATTCAAGTGGTTATTAATACAATTAAAAATGGGTTTTAAATCGGGTTAGACACACAGTCCAGTGGTGGACTGTGTGCAAACACACTGCACAAACACCAGGTTCGAGTCTCAGGCGTGGCATTAAGTTCCTGATTTAAATCAAACATTCTTTTTGCACTTAAATATAAAACAGAGCGGATAGTATTTAAAATTAATAAAAATCCATAGATATCCGGGTTAGACACCCAGCCCAGTTGGTTGGGCTGGGTGCACAATGACACTGAGATCGCGGGTTCGATTCATGATTTACTCACCAGTTCGTTAATTTAAATCCTTTTTAAATAAAGTGATTTCTGGTATAACCTAACAAGTATATAAGAGTATTTAAAATCGGATTCCTTACGGGTTAGACACGTAGCTCAGTTGGAAGAGCTGCATGCACGCAACCGAGAGGTCACGAGTTCGAGCCTCACAACACGCATCTTATACCACAGTCCGACCGGTCAGATCTCTCTTGTTAGATCTGACAAGTTTTTTTTTTAATTTTTATTTCTTTTCATTTAAATTTTGGTGTTTGTTTGTTTGATAAAACAATTAACAATAATTAAGAACAAGATTTGTTTAGCTTTAAAAACCTCAGTAAATGCCACCAAAAACAACCTAAAATTTAATAAAAAGAATGTATTAAATAAAGATATTAAGTTGATTATATTTATCGAATTATCGCATTATTATTTTAGGTTATTATTCGTTCGTCGATCAAATCCTAATTTCGTGCGCATCCATTATCAAGCAAGAAACGCACCCACTGTGAGTGAATTCTTACAAATTCCCCTTTTTATTCATGTTTTGGGGTGTATCATGTGTCATTCATACATTTCGTTTATTCAAACCCTTGTGCTATTACCATTATATGAATTACCGTGTGATGTAAATGTTGTTTGTTGTATTGCGAGCTTATATTTTTGTCAAGTTGCATGCAAATCATTCATTAGGCCCCTCAGTTCCTCATTGGAGACGAGTTGAGCATCAGGTGCCTCATTAGATCGGCTCCGTTTGATTGAGCCTTGATCTCATTGTTCATCATTTGGTATGTATGTGTGTGCATTAATTGATATTATGTGTTTTGTGGTTTAATTTACATATACGTATACTCATATTTGGTTATGCATATTTTTATTCAAATAACCAATATAATTAATTCTTTCAAATATTTCAATAAGATTCACTCACCAACTTTTGTTGACCCAAAACCCTATTTTTACACATGATACAGGTGGACAGGTTGAAGTAAGGAACACATAGGAAATTGCCTTAGAAGAAAAATAAAGAAGTCATGAAAAATGTATTTGAACATGTTGTGCTTGTATGTTTATTGTAATTTCTTCTTTAAATATAAATAATAAATATGAAACTTTATAGTAAATGTCATGAGCTTTGATAAAAACCCAATCATGCCCCGACTACCATTTCCGCTGCGGGTCAGGGTGTGACATCTTCATGCACGTCCCCTATCTCTAGCATCTCTTTATTATAGCGGGTGATGAAATCCTCTATACTTTCATCATCACGCCGCCAGATGTTCATTACGTCAAAAGAATCTCTGACGTAACCCCGCTATTGGCTGAAGTGCATCAGGAACTTGTCTTTTAAGTCATTCCATGATGCAAGCTTGCCTGTGGGCAGGTTGTCAAACCATAGGCGGCAGCGCCTGTGAGAGTTTGAACAAACAGGTGACACCACATTGGCAGCATCCAACCTCCGATCAGTTCTGTGCCCGTGAAGAGACGCAGGTGGTCATCTGAGTCTGTTAACCCGTTGTACTTCCCGACGTTGTAGGGAATTTTTTCCCACTCCAACGGTGCGGGCGCGATCTCCTTGATAAATTTGGAGTATTCGACTTCTTCTGCCGGCCGGTAGATCAAGTTATAATTATGCTCTGCTTCCGGGTTGTAGCCACCCCGTGGAGCGGACCTGTATGCAGCATCACTCTTTGGCAGCCGGTGAAATACACTGGCGTTGTCACCCTCGCCATAATCTTTGTCCTCCTCACGCTGGGTATACCGCTCCCCGAGGGGACGCGGGCCCAACCGCGAGTGGACAGATGCTCGCCTAAGAGAGTGAGATTAAGGTTTAGGCGGCGGATGCATGTACTCCGTCTCTTGGGTACGGAGACTCAGATGGTATGCTCGCCCTAGCTGGCGAGTCGTAACTCTGTATTCTTTCACCTGCATCTGAGCAATGGGCTGCACTCGGGCAGCAGGAGTGTTTGTTTGTGCGCAGAGTTGCGCGTAGACGACATTTAGGGCCGTCTAAGACTTAATGTATCAAGACGTCGGGGTCTCACCCGAGGGTAAGACCGATGTGATCGGTACAAAAAGAGTCTCCAGTTGAGCCCCTGGAGTAATCAGAACGTTTACTCGGCCGAAGTCGTGGCGAGCTCCGACATTCTAAGAAGAATCTTCTTCCACTAGTCCGTCGATTCGAGAGGCATGGCCGGTTCTTGCCTTCGGCTCGAGGATTTCGTGGAGTGTTGGATAGGAAATCAGCCATTTGGACGTGAGGCTTATGAAAAACGAAAATGAAAGAGCTGATGAGAAAGAGAAAGGGTCCCACGGATGTCGCCAATGAAGAAACACCAGTTGAACCTAGGGATATCCGGGGATATATAAGTTACAACCATGGGCTTCTGGATACAAAGTTTATCACTTCGCTCGTTCCTCAGGGTGATCTCACTCAGACTGATCTGCAAAACTAGCAGCGTCGTTAGTCTCGTCACGAGGAAAAGGGTGGTTTTCTCTGTGACCACACTCCGGCGTGAAAATAAGTATTGAGTGATTGCAAGTAATAAGCAAATAAGCTCAAGTAACATGCAATAGGTTAACTCGTCAATTTGTGAAAATGATGCTTTACCTTGAGGTCGGATGCTTATTTTATAGCCGAAAGTAAGTGGGCTTAGGAGATGGGCTGATGGGCCCTGGGCACGGCCCAAGCGACTAGAGACATTCCTTTTGTCCCTTGCGTCAGACATTAAATGTCCCCTGCAGGGGAATTAACTGTCATGAGGTGTGGTCTGTCGGGCGCTGAATGGTGCCACGTGTAAAGACAGTAAGGGCGGATATCTCTGGCGTCAGACTTGCTACCGGCCGAAAGTGGAGAAGGTGGAACAGTCACTGGCGTAAATATAGTTGGTGTACAATCTGGCGTCTACTTACTCTTAATGGATTATCAATCTTGTTATCGATCCGTGTGATAGGGACCTACAACATAAAAGGTAAGTGACACTAGGAACAGTGTCAAGCTAGTCTCTACAAAAACGTAAGTCAACATGTAACACTTAAAACGAAACTTCATCGTCCCCAAGATAGGTGAGGTGCAACGAGGATATCTTAGTGTCCTCAGAAATACAATGGAAAAGATCAACACAGTCTTTGAAAAACTAAGGTTGAGCACTATAAACACATCACAACACACCTACACACATCCATCCGTTCACTTATCCAATCTCTCATATTTCTTACTATGCTTCCTTACCTCTTAAAAATCTTTAACGATTTTATGCTAGATGATGATCACATGAGATTTTCTTATATTGTGGAACTAAGACCAAACCCAATAAATAGCATTTAACAGTGCATTTGAGTGACGTGGATGAGCAACCAGCAAATGTTGCATTGGTAGGCTATTTAATTGTTAGTGATGCACGTAGTTATGTGCGCCAAATATAACGTGGAGCATGAAATAACTAATATACATTCTTATATTTATTTATTTTGCATACCTTAAATGATGAGAATGAACTTAAAATATTTATTTTCTTTTTCTGTTGCCAAAACTAACAAACAAAACGGTAAAAACATTTGTTTTCCTTGTATTTTCAAGAACTAACGATAACAATTAAAAAACAACGTAATATTATTTAAAAACAATAAGAATTATTACAATTTTCTAAGCCACTGTTAATATAACGATACAACTTCATATTTTACTACACCTAAAATCCCACATAATTTAAATTTTTTCCAATTTCCTTCTTCATTATCATGAACCAAAACCCGAACCAACCTTCGTTTACTCAATTGTTAAATGTCGTTAACCCGGAAGATAAGCCAAACCCAAAACAAATTCAGCTTCAAATGAACCCACTTTTTCAAAGCTATGGATATCCACCCTCACAACAATTTCAACCGGACACATCGTTTTTCAAATGTTGGTTTCTTGCAACAGTTTCAAACTAACACATCATTTTCAAATGTCGGCTTTCAAAATCCCGCCTTTCAATATTTTCAATAAGTCCAACAATTTCAACAAGCCCAATTCAAAAAATTTCAAGCCTTTTCGACTATTGATACATCCGATGATACCACAAAGCTTTAGTGTTGATGAATCTCCTTCTTCGCATCTCAAAATGGTTAAAAAGGACAAAGAGGTGACAAAAATCACCGGTTAAGTGTGTTAAATGGACCATGCCAGAAGAGATTCAACTTGCGAAAGGTTTTATACATATATCTCGAGATCCGATTGTAGGGAACAACCAAAAGTCCAATGCTTTTTGGATGCGAGCAAAAGAGTATTTCTTATAAGGGGATAATATTAATGAGTTGTATATACGCGAAAAAGTGGGATGTTTGATGATCATATCATGACATTGGCTAGGGCGGAGTATATGGCCAATAAAGAAAATAAGCAATTGTTTCCATATGACCATGTTTAGAAGGTTGTCAAGGAGTGTCCAAAGTGGGTGGCACCAGTCACGATATATGGTACACGAGCATCGAAATGAACATAGACAATTAGTACGGGTAACTACACCATAAGTGCTTCTGACGCAAATACTCATTTCAATGCCAAGGACGAAATCCCTCGTAATTGTGATGCTGAATTGCCAACCCGTCCAGGGTAGGAATAAGGATAAAGACAATGTGAAAAAGAAGGCTAAGGCAGAACCATCTGATAAGAAAAACAAAACCGAGCTTTTTGAAGAGTTAACCAAGTCATTAAAGCTTAAATAAAAAACGTATACAACTTTCAAAACTCAAATGGACACTTTTTTGGAAATTTATTAATAATAATTATATTTGTGATTAATGTAATTATTATTTAGTTATAATCTATGATGAATGAGAGATCTAGATTTTAATGTTGTGTGGCGAAACTTTCAATGCTATGGGAAATTGTGTTTGTCCTACATTGGTGGATAGATAAATCATTCGCTGGTTTAAGGAGGAAGGGGCACTTAAGGGTAAGCACCCTAGCTCCGCCCAACCATCACCCATCACGTCAAATTTAGCTTAAAGTACCCATTTGCTAGTAAGTACCCATTATATATTTAAATAAAGTCTCAAAATTAAACTTCATTCATAAAACTTAAAACTTAACATTACATAAAAAAACCTAAAACTTAAAACCATACATTAAAATAAAACATAACACTTCAAACATTACATAACATAAAACAAAACCTAAAGCATTACATATAATTAAAACATAAAACTGAAACATAGGTCTTAATAATTTGCCACACCAACATGCGCTCAAATTTCTCGTCGTAGGTGTTTTGTAGTACGAAGGGCCACTTGAATAACTTCCACCTGTGAGATTGTTGTGGAGATTTTCTAAATTCAAGAACCTTCTATGGAATCTTGAATACTTGAAACGGACAAACAAGAAATGTGAGTCTACCTGATCCACGGTTTGGGTGGTCTTACTAAAGTGGATACAAAATTGGTGGAACACCCGGTTCCAAAAGGTAGCCCTTCCACTAGGGGATGAGCCTTCGCAATGCCTTCCTCTTTGGTCCACGAGATCTTTTCCATTTTGAGATGAGATTTTTGAAGATGAGAATATAAAATTCATAAAGGTTTTGGTATATGAAAATATAAAATTGAGAGAGTTTGATGGTTTGGGTAGATAAAACGGGTTGGTTAACACCTAGTGGCAACTAGGAAGGTGCGAAGCACCTTACACGCGCACGCGCCCAGGTACGGGACTGGGACGAGGATGAGGATGTCAAATGACATTTTGATGGCGCACTTTGCAATTCGTATGCTCGCATCCCTTGGAACCGCCTTTGCTATTTTTTAGATGTAGTTCAATGGACTGGGTTTATGGACTACAGAAGACTCTCTTGTTCTCCTCAGTTTAGTGTTGCAATAAAAGTGAATTCATTTTTTTATTGAATTTCAAGACTTCATTATAAAGAATTTATTTAAGAAAGACTCTTGAGGTGAATTACTAGTTGATATAAACAAAATCATCTGGAAGAAATTTGTATGATTCATACAACATACACAACTTTCATAGAACTTTCAGGTTTGCATCCCAAAAAGCAAACAAAATTATTTAATCTGAAATAATGAATAAGTACTATTGACTATGAATCTAACAATGTGTTTAGACAATAGTTGTTTGAATATGAATAAACAAGTGTTGGTCATATTAATTTATTAATTTCCTTATCTTATTATCCATTTTGTCCTATGAAATGAAAATATAAAATTCATTAACTTTTAAGCTAAGTAATTAAATTTAAAGTACTTGCTACTAATAATTGCAGTAAATTTATTAATTAACTTATATTATAGGTATATTTAGGGTGATACTGTATATGCCCTCTAATTACGTAATACTTATTTGATGGTGTGAACATCTTTTCATTAGGTAGCGTTTTTCTGCAGATAGTGCTAGGAGTTTATGAAATTCTCCAATTGGAATTTCGTCAATCGGGTCGAAAGAGAACTTTAAATAAATTACACCGTTAACTGTCGACAGAATATGACGAATATACCCTTTACGTGCTAAATTATTTTTATGATTTACCTGCGCATAATGGGACCTTGAGAAAGATACAAAAACACACCGGACTATTTAGCACGACTCATAATTTATTTGTAATTTTTCTAGTCCGCTTAGTATTTTATCAAATATTCGCAAAAACGGCTAGAAAACCGATATTAACTGGATTGACTGAAATACGGTGATATTGGGTATAAGTGTGGGTTATTGTTTGATTTATGTGTCCTTAAATGATTAGTGCTTAGATGAATGTAGTTAAATGTGTTGCATGTTATGGGATGAACATGTGCACATACCCACACAAACTGATAACTAAGTGTCAACGTGATTTGCCTCTTATTTGTTAGCATTCGTGTAGGATTTTGGTGACATACATGAATGATAACTAACACGAAACGGTAACCATATTAGGACGTGGTTGACCACACCGACCTTAAGTCATTCTTTTTCTAGCCGAGCAAATCAAAGGTGACTTCACAGCCCTTGCACTTTTAACATTTACAAAACACAGGGGAGAAAGCATGTATAACATTACGGTAAAGTAATGTCTCACGTTATGGTAAATTAACATCACTAGGGTTAGAGTTTTTGTTATTTCAGCTATAGTCACCATGTGCACATTATCACAATAAGTCCTTCCTCTCGGACCGTTAGTATTTGGTTATAGCGAGGAAATTTCGAGTAGTATTACTAGGCCCGACAAGCCCCACCCGAGTTACTCACGCTAACTTGACTGGTAATGGTCGAATGGGTGTTAAATTTGCCTATCACATCGCCATGGTTAGTGATAGACCTGGTAACCAAAGGCAACAACACAAAATTAATCAACTTTGGTTGCGAACGTTTAGTGACATAACATCTAGGTTAGCTACCTACAAATATAACAAGAAACTTCTAATCGCTACTATAAATTGATAATACTGAACAATGGATTATTTATTGTACTATGAATCAAACTTGTAAACTCACACATCATTATGTGTTGACACTTGTTCTTGCATGTCTTTCTCAAGTCGCCAAGGTACCCGCTCACGCTAGGAGCACAACACGACATTAAAAACTATTTTTGGTTGTTTGCATTTATACATTTATTTATGTTGGTTTTGGGCGTTTGTTTTGACGCACTATTCTTACATTACTTTTATTTACACTTCGCTAACTTACTTTGGTTTTGAGAAACGTAATTTTTCTCACACAGAGGTCGTTCTATATGACTGGAGTCTTAGATCCTGGTCTGTCACGCGCCTCGCGGTAAAACCCCGAATATGGAATTTAAGGGTATGACTATAACCATCCTAGACCAGAATCAACAAAGACTGTTTAGATTGATAATAGACGAACCTTATTAACCCAACTCTAGAATAAACTTGACTATGGTGTCGAAAGTGTTAAAATGAACTAAGGCCGGTTAAGGCTATTATCAAACCTTTAGACCTACTTCAATAAAGGTACTGATAGTGTAGATTCTTATGGCTTAGGGTTTCTAGCCTAGTGCCAAGGTGAACAACGAATATAGCGATGATCTTGAGCAAACTGTAACCACCTATGAGGATGCAACTACTCATAAACAAGACCAAAGGGATGGTCTGGCAGCACCTCCTCCGCATGTAAACCTGCATTAAGTTGATCAGGGTGCACTAGAGCATCTAACGGAATAACAATCTCTAATGGAACCACATGAATAGAGGCTCAGCATCTACCTGTGGCGATGGTGTGTAGTCAATATCAGAAGTCTGATCTGAAGGTGTGTCTTAATCAGAATAATCTCCAAGTCTCTTGCCATCCTACTCGTACCCACACCAGATGAAGATGCCATCTAAAACTAGTGCACAAGGTTAGCATAATACATTAGCAAAAGGGTACGACTTGTACCTGAAAGACAAGGTACGATACTCTTCTAGTGTCACTGATGTTTCTGTGTTTAGAGGATGTACGACCCGTAAGAATTCATGGCGGCTACGGGTCGGACTCATTCATCTTTTGCAATTTCTTGATGAGTTGACTGTCGAGCCCTAAACTATATAAAAGGTCCGATAATCACATTAAAACAAGTTCCACACTTCAATTTCAACTAACAATTCCAGAATTTGAGTTTTAAGACCCGGTTTCCTCTTTAAACTCATCATCCCAAGACATCTCAGATGGAATTTCCTCAATGGTGTCAATCATAAGTGTAGATGCTTGATTCAAGTCTGAATTATTATCAAAGCAATTTTTTATATTAAAAACCATCTTATTGTCATTAACTTGAAGGGTTAACATGCCTTCTAAAACATCAAGTAGAGCGGTCGCGGTGGCTAGGAATAGACGACCTAGAATTATGGGAATTCTAGAACGACATCCATATCTAAGATATCGAAATTGTGGGCTACACAAATTTACCTATCTTACCTAGCACATTCTCTACAATTCCACATCAATACTTAAGTGGCCTATTAGATAATTGCAAACTCATGCGCGTAGGTGAAGGCTCACCCAAACCTAACTTGGCGAAGATTGAATAAGGCGGTAAATTTATACTCGCTCCAAGATTAGCTAACACATCATTCGTAGATAACTTACTAATTTTACACGGGATTGTGAAACTTATAGGATCAGATAACTTCTTAGGTAATTGCCTCTGGAGGACAGCAGAGCATTCTTCTCTCGACAGAACATTTGCCACTTCATCAAGTTTCTTTTTATTTGCAAGTAAGTTTTTAGAAATTTTGCATAATTTGGGATTTACACTATGGCTTTAATGAATGGAACATTTATATGAAGAGGTTTAAATAGATCAAGAAATTTAGAATATTTCTCTTCCATTGTCTCGTTTCTAAGATGACTAGGATATGGAATTTTTGGCTGGTATTCAGGCACAATAGGTTTAACCTTCTTTGTAGGTGCATCTTTTACCATTACCTCAACTAATGGTTCAATAGTCTTTTCAAGAATAGTAGATTTAGCAATTAGGTCTGTAGTAGTAGTACTACTTCAGGTAGTGATAGCTTTCACTTGGGCATTTGGATTAATTTCAATGTTTGAAGGCAGTCCACCAGGTTTCCTTTCAGTCATTCGTAGCACCAACTTCCCTAAAGCTCTTTCAATGCTCTGCAATAAAGATTTTTGCAATTTCAGCTCTTCTTAGGTGTTACTCATTTAAATGTTAGTAGCTTCGATATACTTTCTCATTATCTCTTCCAAATCAGATTTCATGTCCCCAGCTCTGTCTTTTTGAGCAAATCCTGGTGGAGCAAAAGTTGAAGATGTTTTCCAACTAAAGTTTGGGTTACTTCTCTAAGTAGGATTGTAAGTTTTACTATAAGGACTATATTGAAACCTTCCTTGATTACTAGCATAGGGTGCTTCTTTAGTAGCTTCAAATGGTCAAACATCCACCTTATGCTCAACTCCACATGTAGCACATTTTTCGGATGCTTCTTTCTCTTTCTTGGCTAACGGCTTCCCATCTTGATGATCAAAGCTTCTACCTTTGCTTGTAAGATTACGTCATCCTCCACATGGTACAGCTCCGGCGAGGGTGCATAGTCATTTGCAACTAATTTATCCATATATCAAAGCACTAGTTAGTGTTAAATCCACAAAAAAAAATCCCTTAGCAAATGTGTCTAGGGTTTACCTAGATTTTGTGTATAAACCTTCATAAAAGGTTTGGCAGATCAACCATGGCTCTACTCCATGATAAGGACACCTTATGATTTCTTTACAATGGTCCCGTGCTTCAGTAAAGGACTCCCCTCCAAGTTGATGAAAAGTTAGAATTTTGTTTCTCAACATGTTAATTGATATGCTCTAAACTATACATATTTTATATAGATATTTCCAACACTTTTGAGTAACCTTGGGGTTCTTTCTATCAAATCTACCTGTAAGTGATTACAATTTGATGTTTGAGGAAAATGAGCAAAAATCAACGATATCATTTAGCTAAAATATTAATGATTTTTTATTGGTACTATTCTTTTTATACTTTAATTGCATATTGATTAGTTATTAAGTGCTTTAAAAGTATTGAAAAGATATTATTTACCTTAATCTTTTGGTAAATTTTAGATTGTAGACATAAAAAGTTGAAATTTTACTCATTAATTCAAGTTGAAGACCGTTATCAATTAATAAATAAGGGCCTAAATTAAATCATTTTTATTAATGGAGCATGTGATTTTATTTTGAAGCCTATACAAAATGAGGGGCTGGAACAAGGACGCACACAAAAAGATATGAGATATAGGGACAATTTTTTTAGGGGGATAACAATTAATTCGAATGAGATAAAAGACGACAATTGTTGTGTGACGCAAGAAACGGAAAAAGCAATACTAACATATTTTTTTTTAAACCCATGAAAATCAAGATGATTATTTAAGAGATATATGTATGTCATAAAAACCACAACCTACAATATCGAATAACCTACTGCCATATTCAATATAAGAAAAAAAGGGGGCAATCTCATGGATGAATTCTTGGTATTATTAAAATGAAGAGAAGCTTGGGATTTGAAGACGTTAGCCGAGTTGAAAGCAATTCCAGTTAGAACTAGTTTGATTGTTTTCAGTTTATCAAAACTCAAACTTTTGAAAAGGTTTTCTGATTCGGTTTGTTTAGACTTTGTTTTTACTTCGTGTTTGTACATGAGTGGCTAAGCTCTTGTTTTGCTACCTAGTATGATGATCGTTAACGTTTAATACATAGTTTTCAATATTGGATTTATTGTGATGTGGTTTAATGTTTCGGTAAATGGTGATTCTAATTCAGGTTTTTAATGTGTTTGGATGCTTTGTATTGATTAACAATCAATCTATCCTTCCATGCTTGTCTTGTTGAATATCTTTCCGTTATAGATACGTATTATATTGCTTATTGTGTGTTTGTGAGTAGTTTATGGTTTTTAGTCGACATTTACCATAGGAACTTTGATTGAGAGTTTAGAGGTGCTTAGTGTTCTACCAATCCTAGAGACCGAGAGGCAATAGAATTTCGGGTAGTCTTTGTCATTAAGTGGCTTGGGAACTAACTGCACGAGAGTGAGTTACTCTTTATTAGCCTTTGATTATTGTTATCCCTTGTTGGAAATCTGTTAGATTCACTACCCCTTACATCCCTTACACTTCCTGGATGTATTATTTTAGTGGGACCTAGAGGATATCCATATTTAGCATACCATAGCATTTGTTTAGAGAGACCACGATGTCATCTAAACCCTAGACCGGTGAGTTTACATACTTCCCTAGATACTAGATTGCATCTCGTTTGGAGAGTGATCCGCCAGCCAATCTTAGGTTTAGATTAGTGTATTTTAACATACCGGTAGCCAAATCTAATTATCCAACTCCATGAGCTATGATACGTGGTCAAAAGTCCGGTGTTTTCTGAATTTAAGTTTGTATTTTTATGCGAATTTGAGTTCTGAATGATCTACTTTCATATGGTTTGAATTTTAAAGGTCTAGACGAGTTTAAGGAGCATTTCGAGAGCTAAACAGAGCATTTCATTGAAGCTAGGTGAACCAGATGCCAAAAACGAAGAAAACACCCAAAATTAACACATCACGCGAACGACGCCACCCGATGGCGGTGCCGGCATCGTTACGGTATAAACAGGCCGTCAACAGAAACATAACGCGTAGATCAAGCTTACGTTGTCGACGACGCACCAAACCAGCCGTGATTCAGTTGATAACACATGGTGATGGGATTTGTGGATTGTTTTGAATGTATACGAGATTGGGGTTACAACTAACATTATCATTCATTCCATAACATATTATCACCACAACCATCACTCTAAATCATTACCAGTCATCATTAAGCATCAAGATCATCAAAACATCAAGATTTGGATGGCGTTTATATCACAATCAAGATCTGGAGTCCAAGTTTAAACCTCATGAGAGGATAATCACTAAGGATTCACCCTGGTGTAGATTTATTAAGATTTGTAAGGTTTGGAACATTCTGTTTAGTTATTAATCCATGTTGATTACGGTGAATGTTTGAATATTAACCCAGTGTAGATTCTAAGAATGTTTTGAATTCACGGTTTGTCAAAATATACTGGCATCTTTGACTTCGTAAAATGAATTCGTGCAATTATATTTTGATATAGATTAAGGTTAACATGTTCTTGAGTAACGAAGCACATCTTTGTCTGTCTTGTGACGTTGATAGTTATTGGCGCCTAAGCCTTCAAACACTAAACCCGTTAACACCAACTTGTGATTTGGATTAAATCTAAAACATATAGGAACCCTAGTTCTTACAAGTTCGAACCGAGTGGGAACCTTGTTTCAAAACATTGTTTTACAATCAATCTTCTTAGTTTTTGCAATCATAATTAAAGATCGTTTTCGTAACTAGTGACAAATCGTCAGATCAATCTAACATCCTTTTTCCATCAAAATATAAAATTTAGCAAGCTGCATAACAAAAAATCCATAATTAATCAATTCTTTGCATGAACCATAAACTCTTCGTGGTTTGACACCCATATTGCCACTTGTTATTTGTTATAGGTAATTAGGACTTAAAAGAATTTTCTTTGCTCGGACGCTGTTAGTGCACTATTCGTGTGGCCAGTAGATAGAAATCTAATTGTACAAGCAATGTTTAGTGTCTTGACTCTGTAATATACCGGACAGAGGCTTCGCTAGGTTGTGTTAGAATTGTTTAGGTCAGGTTAGGATTCAGTACGGCACGGTGCGTAGAGAGCGGGAATGATCAGACATGATGTCATCATTCTACCTGATGACATCATATCATATGCATCTTCATTGCATCCTCATGAGTTCATCAATTTACAAAGTTTGTATGAATATCTTCAAATCGTAAGGAGTGCATGACAAAAGAACGAGATCGCACGAAGTGGAAACTTGTATACGTACGAAGTGAGACATCTATAAATATCAAGATCAAGATCGCACAAGGAGAGCTTCTTTGCACAAGCAGATCTGTTCAAGCGACATCAAGTTCTTCATCTAGAGTAGCTGATTTTGTAACGAAGACGTCGAAACTCTGTCAGGTTATCGTTAAATGTAATAAACGTTGATTATTTATCGATTTGGTTTCACGATTACAACTCGGTTTTATGGATTCCACACGTAAAATCGTTTAAACGCAGAACTTGTGTTCAGTATCAACGGATCCTGCTCTGACATCACAGATTTCTAGCTATGTCCAAGGAGGAGATTGTTTGTGCACTATTCGTGTGGCCATAGATAGAAATCTAATTATACATGTAATGTCTATGTCTTGAGTCTGTAATATACTGGACAGAGTTTTCGCTAGGTTGTGTTAGAATTGTTTAGGTCAGGTTAGGATTAGGTACGACATGGTGCGTAAAGAGCGGGAATGATCAGATATGATGTCACCATTCTACATGATGAGATCATATCATATGCATCATCATGAGTTCATCAATTTACAAAGTTTGGATGAATTAAACGGAGTGCATGACAAAAGAACGAGCTTGCACGAAGTGGAAACTTGTATACGTATGAAGTGAGTCATCTATAAGTACCAACATCAAGATTGCACAAGGAGAGCTTCTTCGCACAAGCAGATCTGTTCAAGTAACATCAAGTTCTTCAACTAGATTAGCTGATTTTGTAACGAAGACGTCAAAACACTGCCCGATTATCGTTAGAACGTAATAAATGTTGATTATTTACGATTCAGTGTCACGATTACGACTCAGTTTTATGGATTCCTCACGTAAAAATGTTTAAACCAAAACTTGTGTTCGGTATCAAACCGATCTTGCTCTCACAACCGCGTCACTTCGATCAATTTTTATTGTTTCTAGATGGTTATTCAGGATACACTTAAATAGCTATCCATCCAAAAGATCAATCAAAGACCATGTTTACGCGTCCTTATGGCACATTCGTGTTTAGGTAAATGTCGTTTAGATTATGTAATACCCCCACCACCTTTCATAGGTGTATAGTGAGTATCTTTTTAGATATGGTGGGGGAGTTTTTGGAGATATTCATCACAACAACGACACTCCGATCAATTTTTATTGTTTCTGGATGGTTATTCAGGATAAACTTAAATAGCTATCCTTCCAGAAGATCAATCAAAGACCATGTTTACGTGTTCTTATGGCACATTCGCATTTAGGCAAATGCCGTTTAGATTATGTAATACCCCCGCCACCTTTCAAAGGTTTATGATGAGTATCTCTTAAGACATGGTGGGGGAGTCTTTGAAGATATTCATGGATGACCTTTTAATTTCCAGTCATATTTTGAAACTTGTACGTCTTGACCAGTTAGAAAGAAAAAGTGGTAAATTTGATGTGTTAAAACTAACTTAGTTTTGAGTTGGGAAAAGAGCCATTTTTTGGTATAGGAAGGGATTGTATTGTGACATGTGGTGTCGAGTCGTGGGATAGAGATAGATCATGCTAAGGTACAACTACTCTACCTTATCCCACGAGTCCACGAGTATTAAAGGTATTCGCTCGTTTTTAGGTCACACAGGGTTCTATAGGATATTTATTAAGGAATTTAGTGAAATTACAAAACCTTTATGTAATCTTTTATTAATAGATCAATCCTTTATATTTGATGAAAAATGCGAAGAAGCCTTTAAAATTTTGAAGGAGAAGTTGGTTGAGGCCCCACTCTAGTAATAACCTAATTGGTCAATTCCTTCTGAAATTATGTGCAATGTTAATGATTATGCGGTTAGGGCGTATTGGGTCAACATGTGGAAATGAAACAGGTAGCCATTTACTATGCAAGTCAAAGTCTTTCGAATGCACAATTGAATTATATAACATCCGAAAAAGTGTTGTCACATATGGGGTAGCAAGGTTATTATCTATTCTGACCATAGTGCTGTCAGGTACCTCATGGAGAAGAAGGATGCTAAACCATGGTTGACCCGGTGGGTACTCTTTCTATAAGAGTTCGACATAGAGACCCGGGACAAAAGAGGTAGTGTAAATGTGGTAGCTGGCCACTTGTCCCAGTTGATGGTGGAAGGTGGTTCCATATCTGTAGAGAGTAATGAAACTTTCCCTAATGAACACATTCTTTATGTATCTATTTTGTGTTGGTTTGCTAATATTGTAAATGATTTAGTGACACGTGAATTGCAGGCACATTGGGGAGGGATGAGGATGCCAAATCTTTTGACCACTGAAATGGCCCCCACATGCAAGTGAATGCACATGCTTCAACATACTTGGGATCTCCTTATTCAGAATGCATCTTCTCACAACTTGATCAACACAACTTTGAATGACTCCTCCCATCTATAAAATTTAATCTATGACTGGAAATGAACTATCCTCCTTCTTTCCCAATGTGCCAATAATTCACCTGACACTAAATAACTTACAATATTAGTAACCATGAAATCGATTCCTCGAACATAAAAAACGTCTACTATGAGGATTGGTTGCATGGGCATCTCATCCCTCTTGGCAATACTCTTTAACTTTTGACACTCGACACAGTTCCTAGCGAATTCAAAATATGGGGTCGACCATAGAATCGCTACTCCTTACCATCCACAAACTAGCAGTCAAGTGGAGGTGTCGAATATGCAAATCAAAGAGAATTTACAAAAGACTGTGAGGCTGGACTGAAAGGATTGGTCTAACAAAGTTGAACGATGCCTTTTGGGCCAACCGAACGACACATAAAACAAAAATCAGCACTCCACCTTACCATTTGGTTTATGGTAAAATGAAGCAAGTCCATGACCGAATATTAGGAAGAAGGAGTTCGTGGTAGGCCAAAAGGCATGGCTCTACAAATCTAGATTAAAGCGCTTCCCCTGGAAGTTGAAGAGCAAGTGAATGGGGTGATTACACGGGTCGGTAAGCTTAGAGACATTACTATTGAGGACCCAAGGATGGGTCAAGGAAAATGGTAAACGGTCATCTATAAAAATATTTCATGATGGTAACGAGAAGGTGGAACAATAAACGGAGTGGGTAAGCTTTTTGGTAAGTATTTCGACTTATAAAGCTGATTAAAGGGGTCAAAAAATTGTATAGTTTGTATGTTTGTTTGGTTTTCTTTAATTTTATTACATCATTATTTTGTTTCGTACTAACCATGGCTTGCATTTAAGTAACAGAAGCACAGTTAGAGTCATGAAGATTCTTGGTATGTCTTAGGTTCGGTGTGTATTCGGGACAATACACGTCTATTTGGATTAGTTTTTATAGCATAGACTCCCTTTGTAAAAAAGTACATAATTTTCCTCATATTTATCATATAAAAGGGGGTTTTGGCGTCGATACAACGTCAAAAGGGCAGTAGACAGAAAGTTCATGTGTCAATTACACCATCGCTGTGAAGACACCATAAACTTGCATCGCCGACGAGGCTTCAATACCCATCCGACTTGGTCTTTCCCAATCACTTCTAAAACTTGATCCGACTCGAAACTAAACACAAACCAAACTCGATTCTAGACCAAATCCTTAACAAGACAAAATCCACAAGTACCTTTCTTCACATTATCACTTCACCTTCTCCATCGAAACTCTCCAAACCCTTAGAACATCTCCAGTTCATAACTTTCTCAAAACTGAACCAAATCAAGGGATTCTTAAGCCTATTTCACTTAGTTTTTCAAGGCAAACAAAACCCCTAACTTAGTTTTTGTTAATTCTCAACCGTTTGGGAGTAATCAAGATTTTAATTTTCGGGTTTTTGGTGGGTGTTCTTAAAGCTCTCTTGGATTTCATTATTGTTGATATTCTAAGTGTTTATACACTCAAAGGTATGATATTTCCTTGGTTTAAGCATTACCATTACATAAATTGTAGGTTTCTTCCTTGAACTTTAATGTTTGCAAGTAGGTTGAATATAAACAATTGATAAGTTAGAATTTAAAATATAGAACTTGATTTGTAGAGATTGAGCATTAAACAGGTATGGGGATTCATCCTTTTACACTTTTTTTTCTGATTAGGCATAGATTGGAGGTTGAAATTTTGGTGAAGTTGTTATGAATGTGATAATTTTTGCACCAAGTATATGTTTTTGGAAAAGAATGTGGCACTTGTTAAGTTTAAAATCTTTTTCTAAGTTCCAATTAATACATATACTTTCAACATTCGAATTTATGCGTAAGTTATGAAATTGGTTGATGATTAGTTGGGTTTAAACGTATTTGCTTTGTGATTTTTTGGATAATGGTCGGAAACAAAAGAAGCAAACCATCTTTTTCTAAATTCCAATTAACACATATACTTTCATCACCTTAGTCACTTTTAAATATCCATTCCATACACTTCGCATAGCTAAATTACAACCCTTTAAAGACCTTTTGACTTATGCCTTGTTTTTGTGTAAATCGGTGGAAAATGATTGAGTTGCAAGCTTATGTGTATGTGTGTTATAATCGGTTTAAGTGAACACTAAAAATACTAGCGCATCTTTGCTAGCCAATTGATAAATCGAGTGGAGAGAACGTTGAGAGGGATGTGCATAGTGTTTACTAGCTTTGTAGGTAGGTTAATCTTGGTTAGCCATATTGTGTTTAAAATATTATATTCGTTTAGTTGTTGAGTGTCGTTTGATTGTGAAAAATGGTGAATTGACTATGACTTAGGACCTTGAGTTATTTATATTAAGAATGGAATGTGCATCTTTTTGTTCGACCAATGTGAATGTAAAAAATAAGTTTGCTTGAGGACAAGCAAAAGATATGTCACACCCACAATTTCCACTAGTGGAGATTTACCACGAGGCGCATGACAAACTAGGATCTAAGACACCAGTCATATAGATTGACTCTATATGAATAAAAATTACGTTTTCAAACCATTGAGTACGATGCGGAAGCGTAAAGTAAAATGTAAAGTAAATTGTGCGCAAAACATAGGCCCAAAACAAATTAACAAAAGTCTATAGAATAAGACCAAGTAAATTCTGAAAATAGTTTTAACACTCCATGTTGTGCATCCTAGAAGTGAGATACCTTAGCGACCTGAGAAAGACATGCAAGAAAAAGTGCCAACACAAAGGCAGTGAGTGAGTTCATAGGTTTCGTTACGTAACATATAGTTTCAGAGTTGTCAAATAAAAGAAGTAATGTTATATCTATAGGTAGCTGCCTAAGCATTATGTCATTAAGTGTTCATACCTGAAGCTGACTGTATTATGTGTTGTTGCCTTGTTAGCATGTCTATCACTGACAATGGGGGAGTTTTAGGCAAATTTTACACCCCTTTAACTTTGACGGGTCGGGTTAGCGTGACTAACCCAGGTGGGGCTCGTCATACGCAGTAGTACTACTAAAAATTCCATCGCTATACAATACTAACAATCCGAGAATGTAAGGACTTAACTTGTGAAAATAGGCACTATCATAACCATAATTGATATAACAAAACTATAGGTTTAACACATTACTTTACCATAATGAGGTTTGTATTCTTTCTCCCCTATACTAAAGTAATTTAAAAGAGTATAAGGGTCGTGAACTCACATTAGATCTGCTCGGTAAGAGTTATGTTACTAAAGAGTGTTACGGGTCAATCAAGTCCTAATATGTTTACCATTTGTTGTTAGTTAAGTTACTATAATATCATAATGTGGTTTCGCATGGGTCATTTATAAGACATGCATGTACACACTTTACCAGTTTAATGTTACACATGTATGCTACCATGCATATTGTTCTACAACAAGATCAAGGGAAAGTTTCGTGTATACACATTTCATGTATTCATATATACATGTTCAATAACATTCATTTAGGTTTCACATATCAAGGACACCTTGCATAACCATATAGATACTCTCTTAAATGTTAACACCAAGTTTATGTTGTTCAGCTCAACCTCAATTATTGAGTCGGTTTGTGATTTTATTTACCATACTAAACGATGCAGAAAAATTATGATTATTTTATGAGGAATGTTAATGGTCCATTTATGTTTGCATAATTTCCTTATCCTAAACACTTATAGAAACTCGTGAAAAATACTTTTCCACACAAAGGTCAAAACTGTCATCTTCTGATGACAGTTTACCGTTTAATTTATAGAAAAATCTACGTTGGTTCGATCAACAAAATTCCAATGGAGTGTCTTATAAACTCCTATGGTTATCCATTGTACAAATTTCAAGTCCTAACTCTAATTATTGACCAAGTTACAACCTTCATCATGAGACCCATTTTCTAATCAGAATTTCGGCTTTGACCTTTTGTTACGTTTTAATCTTTTGAATGACCAAAACCCATCTTAAAAATGTGAAACTAGTTAAGTTTGAAAGTAAATTCTTTGAACTTGACTTTATACTAAAAAACCATGCATTTTCATTATGTTTTGTTCGATATATGGCCTTCACATGTCTATACGAAATTTCTTATCAGAAGTTGTTAACCTACTGCACTTATCAAAAACGTGTACAAGATCATTATTAAAAAAATTAGAACAATTTCAGCATGCACTTGCCCTTGTGGGTCGGATTCAACACATTACTCATCAAAATCATGCTTCAAATCAAAACCCTAATCATGTTTACGTAACTAATTACACATATAGACATAAAATCATACAAATCAACAAATCACATAATATACATTACAAGAGTGAGATAGGTTTACCGAGAGAGAGAGATGTAGAGAGTGAGAGAGATCCAAGAGAGAGAGGGATGAGAGTTGTGTCTGTGTCACGAGAGAGAGAGGAGAGAGATGTTGTGCGATCGTGAGGGTTATGCGACGTGTTAGGGTTTGGGACTTGTTTTATATTTTTTCTTTTGTTAATTACACTATTAACCCCTCATGTTTCAAGACCCTTAAACTTGTATAGAAAGTTAAAAAAATCTAACTTTATATGTATGTACAAGACTAGTCCACTAGGTTGTATAAGTTTCCTGAGCTATAACTTATACGTGCGACATAAATGCATGTATGTTCTAGAAATCTTAAAGATTTAACTGAGAAAGTTAGCAGCGTTAACCTGAAAGTATGGGATGTCACAAGATAAGTGTGGGGATGTGATACGTGGTCGAAAGTCTGGAGTTGTGGGATGTCACAAGATAAGTGTGGGGATGTGGTATGTGGTCAAAAATCCGGTGTTTTCCGTATTTATGTTTGTATTGTTATGCAAATTTGAGTTCCAAATGATCTACTTTGGTATGGTTTGCATTTTGCAGGTCTAGACGAGTTTAAAGAGCATTTTGGGAGCTATGCGGAGCATTGGATCGTCGTCAACACCCTTACGATGTAAACAAGCCGTCGAAGAAACGTAACATATAGATCAAGCTTACGGGTTTGACGATGCACCAAACCAACGTCGCCAACGCGACGTCTGGTTAGCAAGATGTTATTCAGTCAAAATGCAGGGGCAACGGGTTTATGGATTGTTTTTTAGTGTATTGGAGATTGGGGATTACAATTAACGTTATCATTCATTCCAAAACATATTACCATCACAACCATCACTTCAAATCATTAGCAATCATCTTTAAGCATAAATTGTATCATTCTTGTTTTGAATCCATGGATTGTCAAAATATACTCAAACCTTTAACTTCATGAAAAGAATTCGTGCAATTATGATTGATATAGATTAGGGTTTACATGTTCTTGAGTAACGAAAAGCATCTTTGTCTATCTTGTGACGTTGATAGCTATTGGCATCTAACCTAAGCCTTCAAACACAAATCCATTAACAAAAATTTGCGATTTGGATAAAATTTACAACATATAGGAACCCTAGGCTTACAATTTCGAACCGAGTGTGAACCTTTTTCCAAAACATTGTTTTACAACCAATCTTCTATTTTTCAATCAAAATATCTTTTTTCGTAACTAGTGACAAACTGTCGGATTAATCCAACATCCTTTTCAATCTAAATATAAAATTTAACAAGCTTCATAATGAAAATCCACAATCAATTGCATCTTTGAATGAACCATAAACTCTTCATGGTTCGACACCCTTATTGCCACTTGCAATTTGTTAGAGGTAATTAGGACTTATTATTGGTGCAGGTTTGTGACAATAGCTTTTAGATTTAGGTCTTTATATATCTTGTAATTAGTGAAACGATAAATGGTTAGCGGATTTAGCTTTGTATTAGTGAGTTAATAGTGACTGTGTCAAACCAAACCCACATTGGGGGAATGGCTAGGCGAATTGGGCTTGTCCAATTTGCAGCCCACATGTGTTTTACCCTAGCCCATGTTGCAAACTTGTGTTATTTAAACAAGGCTTTGCATTAGGGTTTAGGTTAATCACCATAATCACTTTAGAGAGATTTTAGATAGAGAATTCGTGAGAGCATAGGCTTGGACGAATTTGTGAGTGTTTGGGATCTTGATCGATTGTAATTAGTTTGATAGATAATCAATAAAGATCAGTTTGTGGTGATTTCTGCTTCTACTCGTTTTCTGTGATAATCTGGTCTAGAGGATTCCGCACTCTAGGTTGGATAGCCGATTTCATTAAGATCCATAGGATTAAGGGGCCTATAATAAGTATCAGAGCATTAGGCTCTTGATTAGCTCGGTTAGAATTGTTTGCTACAGAAAACCAGGGTTTTGGAGGTGTTTGATGGTTGGCTCAAAGTTTTGGAGGTTGTTTTAGGGGTTCTGCTAATGATTTCGGATAAACAACAAGAGATTTCGGATCCTCATTTTGAATTTTGGATAAAAAGTGTGCATTTCGGATCATCAGTGCATTTCAGATCATCATTGTTGAGTTTCAGATAATCAGTGTTGAATTTCGGATCATCAGTGTTTAATTTCAAACCATTTCGGATAAGACTGTTTCGGACCATTTCAGATAAGAACTTTTCGAATGCTGTTTCAGATCATGGTTTTGAGTTCCTATTTCGGGTTGTTATTTCGAATTGCTAGTTCGAATTAGACACTGTACCGAATTAAGTTCGAAAAAAGGTGGAACTTTAATCGGCTGACGTATTCGGTAATAAACTTTTTTTTTCATAGAAAATTATCCGTAAAAGAACTTTAAAAACGGACTGTAAGGTCAGTTTTTGAACGTTTTTAGCAAGCCGGTTAAGTAAAAATGTCGAGTATGTCGAACTTGAATGAGCTGTTGAAGATGGAGCATGAGGTTGGTACTACCAACAAGCCACCAAAACTGATGAAGGTAGAACAATACCTTACTTGGAAAGATATGTTCCATTCTTTTATTAGATGGATGTTCTGGTAGTTGATGAATCTGGAAGACCCAAGACCACTAAGGCTTGGGTCCCCCTATCTAACTAAACTTGTTTTGGTTTGTGCAAGAGCTACTAAGGAGGCTGATCAACTTGTGGTATGTTGACGGTGGCTGCTCCAGGCACATGAGGAGGATAAGAGGTTGCTGAAAGATTTTGAAGAAATCAATGGAGGTTACGATGAACTTTACAGAAGCAAAAGGTGGAAAGATAACGGGTCAAGGGAAAGTGACCAACGGGAATATAACATTGGACAAAGTTAACTATGTCGAGCAGCTCAAACACAATTTGATGAGCGTGTCGCAAGTCTGTGACAAGGGTTACTCTGTCCACTTTACCAAGTCCAAGGCATTGATGTTAAAACCAGGTTTGATCATTCCTGATGATTGGATAGTTATGAGGGCACAAAGGAAGAATGATGCCTATCTCATGGACATGAGTGTAAATGATTCTTCAATGGTGACTGCATGCTTGTTGTCGAAAGCATCTGAGGCTGAGTCGATGTTACAGCATAGACGCATGGCACATATCCACTATTGAAAAATGAATTATATAATTAAAAATGGTTTTGTGGAAGGTGTGCCTATGCAGAAGTTTTATGTGGATGATTGATGTCTTCCTTGTAAAAAAGGAAAGCAACACAGAAAGCCTCACAAGTCTAAAATCATGAATTCCATTGCTTTTCCACTCGAATTACTTCACATGGATTTGTTTGGTCTAGTGAATGTAAGGAGTATTGGAGGAAATATTATTGCTTAGTTGTTACTGATGACTTTTCTCGTTTTTCATGGGTTTTCTTTCAAGTGTCAAAGGATGAAACAACAGAAATGTTGATCAATCTTTTTACAAGTTGGAGAATCTACTTGAGACAAGGATCAAGCACATTAGAAGTGACAATGGCATGGAGTTCAAGAATCAGTTACTGGATATATACTTTCTTCGCAAGGGGATAGAACATTAATTCAGTTCTCCATACACAACGCAATAGAATGGAGTGGCAGAACGGAAAAACAGGACTTTAATTGAAGCTGCTAGGACCATGCTTTCTAATTCTAAGCTTTTTGTCCTCTTTTGGGCAAACACTGTGAATACAGCTTGCTATGTTCTGAATAGGGTTCTGACGGTTTAAACGACATAACAAAACGTGTTATGAACTTTTGAGAAACCGTAAACCAAATTTAGAGGGGTTTGAACCATTTGGGCTACCATGCAAGATAATTAGAAATAAAAACCAACCAAAATTTGGTGAAGTCGCTGACGAAGGATTTTTCCTAGGTTATGTCGACAGTACACCAAACAAGAAAGTTTTTAACAAAACTAATGGTAAAATTGAAACGGTTTTTAATATTGAAATTATCACATATTCGCCCAAACAGTCCAGCACAGGTCCCGCAAAGCTATATGATTATGATCTATTCTTTGGGTCTTTTAAAATTCCTTAGTTTTCCGATGCAGGTGATTTGGAAGAATTCACAGCTTGACCAGGGACGATGATGAGAGTACTTTTGGTCTGAGGTCAAGTGTTCTAATTGCGGATGTGCCAGGAACTTCCTAAAGTGCAAATGTAGAAGTAGTGGATTCGAGTGATTGCAAGTCTGAACCTCTTGAGGGGGAGAACTTTACTAATCTGTTTGCTAATCAAAATGTTTAAGGGGAGATTGGATCAAATCTAGAGACAAACTTGGAAGTTAACGCCATTGATACTACACGAGCAAACAAAGATCATATAATCGAGAATATTATAGGTGATTCGAATGCAGGTGTTCAGACAAGGAGAAGTATAGCAAAAGGTGCATGTTTATATGCTACGATTGAGAAGACTGATATTATCAACGAGTACTTGTATAGCTGTTTTGTTTCTCAAGAGGAGCTAAAAAATATTCATATGGCTCAAAAGGATAATTCATGGGTAGAAGCTATACAGGAGGAACTAGCTCAGTTTGAGAAATTGAAAGTCTGGGAATTAGTTGATTTACCAGGGGGAGAGAAAGAAATTGGCACCAAGTGGGTGTTCAAGTGTAAGAAAGATGACTGAGGGATCATGACAAGGAACAAGGCACGGTTAGTGGTAAAAGGGTTCAAGCAGCAAGAGGGGATTGACTATAATGAAGTGTTTGCACCAGTTGCAAGGTTGGAAGCAATTTGGTTCTTTCTAGTGTTTGCGTCTTTCAAGGGTTTCAAGGGTTTCAAGTTATCAGCTTGACACGAAGAGTGCGTTTCTTTACGGGAAAGTCAAAGAAATGGTGTATGTCTCACAATCACATGGGTTTAGTGATCTATCCAGATCTAGTGTACAGATTGGATAAGGTTATATGGATTACATCAAGCACCCAGGGCATGGTACAAGACACTATCGTCTCATCTTTTGGCAAATGGCTTTGAAAGGGGTCAGATTGATAGTAAACTTTTCATTAAGAGGAAGAAGGAAAATTTTCTCTTGGTACAACTATACGTGGATGACATCATTTTTGGTTCATCGGATGAGAGCATGTGCCTTGACTTTGAGGAGGTGATGAAGAGTAAGTTTGAGATGAGTGCAATGGGTGAGTTATCATTCTTCTTAGGATTGCAAGTTGAACAAAAGAAGGATGAGATCTTTATTCATCAGACGAAGTATGTGTATGACATCTTGACTCGTTTCAAGATGGAGGATTGCACAACTTTTAATACACCCATTTGTGAAAATCACAACATTGGTCTAGATGCTGAGAGTGTGGATGATGTTGATCCAACTCAATATAGGGCCATGATTAGATCAGTGATGTATCTTACTGCTTCAAGACCAGACATTATGTTCGCCATATGTCTGTGTGCAAGAAAGCAAGCAAATCTGAAGATATCTCATATGAAGGCGGTAAAGCGTTTTCTTCGTTACATGAAGGGAAAACCTAAGTTTGGGTTATGGTACCCCGCTGATATTGACTTGGAGTTTATTACCTACACTGATTCGGATTTCAGAGGATGTAAATTGACCAAAATATCTACCACAGGTGGTTGTCAGTTCTTAGGGGGAAGACCTGTGTCATGGCAATGCAAGAAACAAGCATGCGTGTCTACGTATTCGTGTGAAGCTGAATACATTGCTACGGTAGTTGTTTCTCTCAGGTTCTGTGGATCCAACAACAAATGCGTGATTACGGTTTGAATTTCACTCGCACCCTATTATGATAGATAATAATGCCACAATTTCCATAACAAATAATCCCGTAAAACGCAGTCGCACAAAACA
Organism: Scalesia atractyloides; assembly: GCA_947069175.1. Lineage (NCBI taxonomy): Eukaryota > Viridiplantae > Streptophyta > Magnoliopsida > Asterales > Asteraceae > Scalesia > Scalesia atractyloides. Next base: position 59,262,766 of record CAMTDV010000022.1, on the reverse strand, counting down.
TATTGACATTCGTCATCATTTTATATGGGATTGTGCTGAAAAGAATATGATTGATCTACATAGAGTCGACACATTAGATAACCTGGCAGATCTTTACACAAAAGCTTTTGACAGGGCTCAATTTGAACATCTAGTCGAGCTCAACGGGATGAGGAATCCTGAATAATCAGTTTACCATAAGAATTTTGTAAATAATTTATTACTTTCTTAAAAATCAAAATTAAAAAAAAATAGAAAACCATAAAAAATTATAAAATCAAAATGAGTTATAACTGTGTAAAAAAGAAGAGATGATAGTACCTCAGCAAGTTATCTGTCACAGTGAAAATGAACTTAAAATTGCAAAAGTGTGATAGTAGCTTCATCATATGATGTACTAGTAGGCAAGAAACATGAAATAATCAGCTTACTGGTGATATTAACATAAAGAACTGTGTCTGAGTTGATAACCTTAAATCTTGTGTTGATAGATTGACAAAGTCCGAGGTTTTAGGTCTTTATACTATTATTTCATCCGGGATATCAGGGTTGTCCTTCTACTGCATCCAGATATATGCTGACCTAGGCACAACCAGGATATCTTAAAAGACTAGAATGCCAAAAACCAAGAAATTGAAGAAGCTCTCTTAGAGAGTCATTCAAATGTGCAAAATGCATAAATCGTACCAAGTTTTGGTATTAGCCTTACCCTCGTTGGATATTGGTCTCTCTGTTGTACGAAAGTACTTACCTAATCACCATTATCTAACGTTGAAAATAAAAAAAGGATAAATTCGGTATACTCACCTACTACGAGGAATCTTTGTGCATACCTTGGTCGCGAGGGTATGTCCTGAAGTGGGACACACTAGTACATCAGTATAATATTGCTTTAAGGTACCACCAGATAAAGGTACTTGAAATGTTCATGTGTTTTGTTTAAGTGGATAAACAATACTGGTAATCGTCTTGAACTACTTTTCATGAAAAATTTAAAGAAAGAATGACCCAGAAATTCTGAAACAGTTAGAGTTGGCTGATATGATCTTCTTAACAAGTGATTCTCACAAAAAAGTGTGTTTATTTTCTTAATATTTATTTTTTTTTCATAAAATATAAAATCCAAAAATATTTTCTTTAAAATTCTTAACGTACGGAAAATTGTTGTTCATGGAGGAACTGTTACCAAAAGGGGAGCTGGTGCTAGAAGATGAGTTCAAATTTTTAACCTTTCAGGTTCTAGTGTGTTGGATAAAAAGTTTTGAATGATGGTGTTGTGTTGAAAATTGCTTAATCTGTAATACTAATATCCCATCTCTTGATTAATAATAATTTGTTAACCTGTGTTGAAAAATTCTTATGGTATCTCGAGATGTTTGTGTTGTATACATATAGTTGCAATTTGTTCCTGTGAAGCAAAGTGAAGTAACGTGATAAGTTGCGTTGAAGTTTAGTGAAGAGGAGTCTGACTGGATGCATGGTAAACCTCCTTTCTACATTGCTGACAAATTTTGAAGAGTTTGAAGATGGCTATGCAAAAGCTGAACTTGAGTTACTCAAGTGCTAATGTTTTTTGAAGATTTGGTGATTGGATGCATTAGCTTAGGGGAGTTTGTTGTTGACAGAAGCTATTAAAGCAAGCTATTAAAGGTGATGCTATCCGAAGACCAAAGACGATTTAAAGATTACATGAAGAATGCAAGATGACTGAAGACAAAAGTTGTGTATGAAGCTATTGTCAAGGGGGTCTGTTGGTGCATGTTTGTGATAACAGCTTTTAGATTTAGGTCTTTGGATATCTTATAATTAGTGAAAAGATAAACGGTTAGCCGGTTTAGCTTTGTATTAGTGAGTTAATAGTTTGGGTCAAACCAAACCCACATTGGGGGAATGGCTAGGCGAATTGGGCTTGTCCAATTCACAGCCCACATGTCTTTTACCCTAGCTCATGTTCCAAACTTGTGTTATATAAACAAGGCTTTGCATTAGGGTTTAGGTTAATCACCATAATCACTTTAGAGAGAGTTTAGAGAGAGAATTCGTGGAGCATAGGCTTGGACAAATTTGTGAGTGTTCGGAATCTTAATTGATTGTAATCGGTTTGATAGATAATCAATAAAGATCAGTTTGTGGTGATTTCTGCTTCTACTCGTTTTCTATGATAATTTCATCTAGAGGATTCTGCACTCTAGGTTAGGTAGACGATTCTGTTAAGATCCATAGGATTAAGGGGCCTACACTTATAAATTTATCTTTGACTGGATCGTGACACTCCAATCAAGTTGTGTCGAGTTAACATGATTCTTGCATAGGTAGTTACTTCCTCATCATCTGATTTCCCTAAATTTGTTATCTGTTTGCTTTGCTTTCGTATATACATTCATAGTTAGATTTTAACAGTTAGTAGAAATCCCGATCGTCATTAAATATTACTAGACGAGTACTCGATAGAGGTTTAGTGTCGAGAGTCGCGCCATTGTGTCATTGGATTGATATTCGGTCTTGCCGAATTTACTATATAATGACTGGTACACTTGCCGATTGTGTGTAATATAGTTAGTCTAGCCATTCTAATTTCATGTATTAAATAATATATAAACATTTTACACGGCATTAATCTTAAAAGGCAAAAAACGTTTCTTTAGAAATTTCACAACTAGATGTCCGAGGTTGTTATGGAACCTCCTTCAAGAACAGAAAGCCAAGCACGAGCCTTCCCGACAAGTGAGACGGAAATAAACGCAATTTAATCACATCGGGCAAAACTCCATTGATCTTAAAAGTATCACAACATTGTGAGAAGATGTCAATATGAGCATTTGGGTCTTCATCCTCCAACCCAAAGAATTGACAACTTGATTGGATATGATTGGGGGTGGAATTTGGAATGTTTCTGAATGAGGAGTTGTACAAGTGATACATAGATAAAATAGTAGTGGATGGTCGAATATCATGTGATATTGATTGTTCAGGTTCTCCCATGACAGCTAAAGCTTCGAGCTCTTCTATTTTGTCTTCTTCGGGTTTAAGCTCCAACTAAATCTCTACTGGTTCTATCTTGTCCTTCTTCTTCGAATTCTTGTGAGTGATCGCTCAGATTTGAAAGTGGTCCTACTAATCTACCAAATCGTGTTTTACGCATAAACAAGTATTTTCCTAAGAATAAGAAAAATTACTAACAAATACTAAACCAAAGTCTTTCCTAATAGTAATGTGTCCCTACAATGGTGCCAAAAAGTTGACGTGCTTAGAAAGTAACCACAAATTTGAATACAAAACACATACTACTTTTAAGATAAAAGCCAAATAATACTATCTATACACATTCTAGGCAAGCGTACTCATCGGAATATAGTACCCAAGTATCAATCCAAGGACACAAAATCTACTAGTAATGAACTTATCACTTAATACACAATCTATGAGATAACTTTGAATCAAACTTACCAAATACTAAAACTCAAATCACTTAAAAAGGTTACCATCGGTTTAAAAAATATAACCTTCCTAGACTTAAATCAACGAAGACTGTTTAGATTGATCATAGACAAAACGTATTAAACCAACTCAAGACTTGACTTGACTATGGTGTATGAAGTGCTAGAATGAACTAAGATCGGATAGGGTTAATCTTATTAAACTAGGGTTAAGGATATAGACACACCTTTAGACCTAACTTAATAAAGCTAGTAATAGTATGGATTCTTATGACTTAGGGTTTCTAGCCTAGTGCTAAGGTGAACAATGAACATAGCGATTTATGAACTACCAAGGTAAGACGATTATAGAAAACCTTAACTAGTTTCTAGACCCTTAAATCATATCTTTCCCTTAAGCAGTACATATGTTTTACCAATTATGACGATTAGTTATCTATTACTGATTAAAGTTTCAAGCCCTAAGCTAATGGACATCAATATAACCTAGAGATAGAAGATATTGAATATAACATGCATACCGTCATAGAAAGATCAACATAACCATAAGACTAACATCATAACCAATATGAACATACACACATACGCATCATAAGAACTAATCATACCATACCACTAAAATCATATTAATAAGAAATCCATCATTAATCATAAAAAGAGCAACCGATCATCTCATCTGGACAGTTATACAAGAGTTTAGCCAGACAAGACAAACGAATTCAAAACATAAGTCAAATTTATCATCATGAACGTTAGTTAAAGACTATAAGAACTATAAAGATTAACCCATAGAAACAATTCTTGCTTCCCGTGCGTTAGACCTTCAAGTCTCGTGCCTTTTCTCTTCCGAATCCTTGCAATTCACTTTCTCCAGCACATTTCTCACTTTCTTCGAACTCCAATTCTTTTTAGGGATTCCATTGCATTCCTTTTATACCATGCTCTGATTCTGGGCTTCGGATTCCGTATGGGCAGTAACCATGTACTTGGGTACGAGCCGTAAGTTCTAACAACCCAAATCTCAACTTGTGGTGGTTATGATTTGTATCCAATGGGTCAGGTATGGGTCCTACGCTTCTCACTGTTCACAACTTCCTTAAGTCTTTTCCCTAGTGCTCCAATTCATTCTTTCATGTCCAAATTACTCCTTCTTCGGTTTTTACCTACAAATCTCAATAAAACATCAATAACTATCTATTCTTACCAGACTTGAGATCATCGCCCCTAAAAACGGGCATTTTTTAACAGTAGCATATTTCGTATCCTACGGCTACGTCATTACTTCTCATAATCTTTAAGGTTGAGAAGTGTAATACATGATAAATTTTCCCATTATATCTTCACTTTTCATGATGCCGCCAGTCTATCGAAAATAAAATAAGCAAATATTAACTTTAGCCCCTGAAGAGAAAAAATAATCTCAAGTTCGTAAATAATTTATCAATCTTAAAGCTAATGCGAACCCAAACCTTATTCGGATGAGAAAATAAACCTAAAACATTGGTGACATGCTTTTAGGTATGGGATAAGGTATCTATTTTAAAAAAATTGACGGGTCTAAAACATCTCGTGTTTACTCGTACCAAATCAAGATATATACTAATATATAATATAATATTGAAAAAATATAATAAAATGTATGTAGAAGATATAATAAACTTAACATTAGTTAACTTATAGAACTGTTAAAAGTAAGTGTTTGAAGTGATTTGTAGATCGAATTTTAGATAACGATCATCATAATAGGTAATAATTAATCACATAAGACCGTAAACAGGTATACCCAAAACCTATAAACCTATTGGGTAATATAAGACACGTTTTATAAGTGAGTATATATTGTATAGCAATCCCATATGATCATATTTAGGGCTGTAAATGGATCAAACGTTTAGCGAATAATTCGTAAACCGTTCGGCAGGAAGTTCGTTTACGTTTGTTAGTTTAATAGATGAACGGACATGAACAAGAAATTTCGTTCGATTAGTTAAATGAATGAACATGAACAAACCTCTCGTTCATTCGATTGTGTTCGTGAACGTTCAGTATTGTGTTCATGAACATTTGTTCATTTACGATCATTCATTTTCGTTTATTTATGTTGTTCATGAAAGGCTTTTGTAGATTTATATTTTTTATTTTATTTTATTATCCTAACAATTAAAACACGAAACCCCATTTTTACCTTGTTTTTACATTGATCCTCTTTACTTACTCATTATTCATATCGATGAATACATCGACCTCCATTCCACTATTAGGACTTCAAGTTCCAGCATTGCTCCCTTTGCCAATTTTATTTGTTTTCGTGAACCGCTCGTGAACATATTCATATCCTTAATGAACGAATACGAACTAGAAAATCTCATTCGGTAAGTCTTCATGAACCATTCGTGAACACAGTGTTCCCTTAACGAACGAACACGAAAAAGGGCCTTATTCGTATTCGTTCGATTCGTTTATAACGTTGATCATATTACTTCCCTAAAGGACCAAAAGATATTACCATATATAAGTTCAAATGCACCAAAAAGCAAATATAAAAGAAATAATTAATAATATCAATGTAGGGATAAGGTAAAATGAGAACCATCTTAAGTTCAGGGTATCGAGACAACTAGGCTAAAAAAGGTTTTTTTTCAAAATATTTTTTTCTAGAAATTAAAAAAAAATCAACTTTTTCAGAAAAAACTGCTGCGTAAATTTACATCATCGTAAATAAATTTACGGGTGACATCATGTGTGTTGCAAAACAAATTTACCTTGCTATAAGGCAAATTTACATGTCGAATAATGCCAGCTCGACAATCTTTTTTACAGATGTCTTAGTTAGATGTTCAGATACGTTTGTGCAAAATTTGATTGAAAAGCTCGCACACAAAGTAGGATTTCCACCGATAGTTTGTGAGTTCCCACAACTTAAGGTGATTCCCAGGTGAACCGATCCTATCAATGTATTTACCTAAAAAATTGCTTAAATGTGAAATTATATCTTAAAAACTAATATTAGCGACCAAAATAAATATATTGAGCATCACTTAAACAATCAAACCTTCAGTTTGTTCTTATTGAACAACCGAGTTTTTTTAGAGGCTCGAAACATTTCTTAATTCTATATCATCGAAATACTTATAATAAGGTTTAAACCCTGGTCACTTGATAAAGGAAATTCACCAAAGTTATTGAGCCAAATGCCCCTGGCCTTGGCTTCTGATATTCTCGTACTCATATATGATGTTGTGTTCGACCAAATATTTATAGAGTAAGTTTTGTTGTATACAGTTCTGAATTATTTAACGTAGAAAATGTAAACAATTTTTTCTACGGAATATTAGACGGACGAAATATTGAACCATGTGATAAAATTGTATTTTAAAGGGTATTTTTAAAGAGAAGAAAAATACAAATAGAAAAAGATAAAGCAATGTAAAGCCAAAATAATAAAAAGCAAACTCAAAACCGAACAAGAATCATTATTATTATTATTTATTATTATTATTATTATTATTATTATTATTATTATTATTATTATTATTATTATATATTAATTATATACTATATATTAATTGATAACATTAGAGTAGTAATTATTTATTATTTATTTATTATTATACAAATAAAACAAAACCGCTATTAGTTACTGTTATTTACTTTTGTTTGAGTGATAGAGGTATTTGTCTATATAGAAAAGATCAGGGTTCAAATTCTAATATATGATGTAATTTAATATTTATTAATGTCTTTTAAATTATATATTATATATTATATATTATATATTATTTGATAACATTAGAATGAATAGTAATTATTTATTTGTTATTATACAAATAAAACAAAACCGCTATTAGTTAGTGATATTTACTTCTTCTGCTTGAGTGGTAGAGGTATCTGTCTATTGAAGAAAAGATCAGGGTTCAAATCCTAATATATGATGTAATTTAGTATTTGTTAATGTCTTTTAAAGTATTTATATAATGTCTTTTAAAAGTAGAAGTCGAAATAACGTAACCTATACCATTCAAAAAACAAAATCATTTACTAAAAATTGATTATGTGACATGTTCTTTAGCTGAGTTTCCATCTTAGTCATTTTAATCTGATAACTTCGATTCTATTAGTTTTTATATTATAGTTTTTTCGTTTTAAATTTTGCATACATTCTTTTAAATATGTGTAAAAAATGAAAAAAAGAAAGAAATGTAAATCTTTATGAAATTTTATAATTTTTTATTCTCAACTATTAAACTTTCATAACATATGGATGGTTTTATTTTTATCGGTTAAGATGAAATAAAAAGTGCAAAATAAATAAGAAAATAGAAAGGATTCTATTCAGTTGATCTTAGATAAGAAGATTGAGAAATGAATGAAAAAATTAGGGGAAGGCATAAAGGGAATATCATATATTTATTGACTATTTCTCTCCGCATACAAGACATATGACAACTTTCTCATCATTTTAAAACGTCCATGACCTTTTCATATGATATTATGTTTTACAAAGAAAATTTACCACAATAACGAGCGTTTTTTATCTTTAATATGAGTATCATATTGTTATAAATAAAAAAAAAAAAAATTTTTTACTGAGCTTCTATGCATTGTGTTAAAGTTTCTGGTAATTATGTTTTTCAACTAGGTTTTGGTCATTACGTTTTTTACTAGGGTTTCTATGATTGTGTTATTTCAAAACCTATAACACAATGTTATTTTAGGTTATTTCCATTGTGTTCTTATTATCAGAATCTATACATACCTATAACACAATGTATGATACAATGAAAATGAGTTTTCTTTACACAATGTTAAAGGTTATGGTATTGAGTTTTTTAATTGGGTTTTGGTTATTACGACTTTTACTTGGTTTCTATAAAATGTGTTATTATCACAGCTTATAACACAATGTTATTTTGGGTTCTTTCAATTGTGTTTTTTCTTATTAAAACCTATACACAATGTATGACATAATAAAGACGGGTTTTCTATACATTGTTGTAACACTCATTCCTGTTTCGACCAATATTTGAAGTATTCAAATGATTAGGTCCCAGATTTTTTTTTAAATAAATAACTTACGAGTTTAGGTTAACTGATAACCCAGATGAACCTACTTAACGGAATTTTACACACATATATTACTGTTGGGCCCCTAGCTAAAAGGTTTACACATTAGAGTTGCATTTTGGGCTAAGGGTGTAGAAGTGGGCTTCCTAGAGCCTTATGGGCCTAGGGTTGTAATTAGTGGATTTTGAGATTAGTATAAATATATGTGTTGGGGTTAGGGTTTAGGTAGCTTATTAATTTGTTATTCACGCTAAAGCTAGGGCGATATCTTGTATCAGACAACATTCGGTGTATGCAAGTTGATTAATCTAGGATTGTTCTTTTTCTGTTCATCTAATCTTTCTTTTTGTCACACCCCGACCCGCAGCGGAAAAGGTGATCGAGGCATGATTGGGTTATCATCAAAGCTCATGACATTTATTATAACGTTTCATATTCATTAATACATTTTAATGGGAAATATACAATCACAATTACATCATGTCCTAAACATCAATCTAGGCTTCATTGTTTTCTTCTAAGGCATTTCCTATGTTTTCCTTGCTTCATCCTGTTCACCTGTAACATGTGTAAAAATGGTTTTTGGATCAACAAAAAGTTGGCGAGTGAATCCTATGAAAAACATTTGAACAAGTTTATTTAATTGATTATAAAATAAAGTGCACAACCACACATGAGTAAAAATAGATGTAAACTTATTCACCAATCATTTAATATTAAATAATGCACACATGAACAATAATGGATCGTTTTGAGGCACGCGTTGCTCAACTCGTCTCCCGCGAGGAACTGATGGGCCTAATGAATGATTTGCATATACTTGACAATATGAAATACATAACTACAAACAATATAAACTAAATAATACACACACGAACAATAATGGATTTGTTTTGAGGCACGCGTTGCTCAACTCGTCTCCCACGAGGAACTGATGGGCCTAATGAATGAACTGCATATAACTTGACAATATAAAATACATAACTACAAACAATATATACAATCTAAGTTTAGATCACAATATGGTATGGCACACGTTTAAATAAACGAGTTAATTTTTGGTGACACGTGACACACACAAAACGTGTAATTAAAAAGGGGAGTTGTAAGATTCACTCACATTGGGTGCGTTCGGTTGATGATGTTGAATACGCACGAAGTTGGATTTAACCACGAGTGAAACTAACCTAGATAATAACATAATGGTTTGGTAAATAAGCGGATTTTATTAATCAATTTTAGTAGGATTGTTGGGTGTATTTTTGTGAGTTTAAGGCTATTTTCTAACCTTAAAAATGTTATTTTTAAGTATTTTTAATTGATTTTTAAATAAAATAAATAAATAAAAATAATAAAAAATGTTGACTTTTTGCGACCGTTGACCGTTGACTTGTTGACCGGTCAGACTGTGTAATTGTGTGCGCCGGGTGAGGCTCGAACCCGAGACCTCCCGTTCGCGTGCACGCAGCTCTAGCAACTGAGCTACGTGTATAACCTGAAATATTTCTGTTTTTAATTATATTTATATACTAATTGAATTAAACCGAAAATCATTTATTTTTAAAAACGATTTTAATGCATCGAACCGGTGTTCTCCACAGGTCTCGAACCCGGGACCTGTGGTTTAGGTTAACACACAGTCCACCGCTGGACTGTGTGTCTAACTTGGTAAATACTCTGATTTTTATTATACTTATATACAAACTAAATAATTTCATTTCTGTTTTATATAAAAAGTTTGATAATTGCCCGAACCGGTGCGGTAGTCCGGACTCGAACTCGTGACGTGTGATTAAACGTTCACACAGTCCACCACTGGACTGTGTGTCTATCTTGGTTATTATTCCGGTTTTTATTAAACTTAACATCTATAAGCGGTGACTCCGGTTCAGTTAAAAAAAGGAACATTTTTATTAAGGCGAGTGTGCGTGGGACAAGAGTCGAACTTGTAACGTATGCGTGTTTATGTGCACACAGTCCACCGCTGGACTGTGTGTCTAACCCGAGATATATCTTGATTTAAATTATACTTATACACAACTGATAACTCCGTCTTCTTCGTTAAACTTAACCAGAAACGGAAGTCCGACTGGTTCAAAGATTTAATCAAGTTCTTCAGTGTCTTGTGATTAATTACGTGTGAGATAAATAAAAAGAATGAGAGATTAAGTGTTAGATATACCGAACAGAGGCTCCTCTGTTTCGCCGGCGAAATTACGACGACATCAGATTATTCCGGCGACGTGTGTCCTGCGGCAGAGGGTCTTCAACGAGCTTGAGATGAGTGTAGGTGGCTTCGGTATGAGCTCTGGGGGTTCAGTAAGGCTCAGAGGTGAAAGGCTCGGTTTTCCGGCGAGTTGCAGAAGTTCTCCGGTGAGTGGAATTATGTCGGGAAAGAGTGTGATTGTGAGCGAAAAACTAACAGAGGTTAGAATGGGTATTTATAGGGCAGAACATCGACGAATTTGGTCCGTTTTCCGTCTTGATTCGTCGGTTAATGATTTTCTGGCGGTTATAGCTTGTGTCACGGACTGGACATCAGTTATAACCGATGTTGAAGTTTAATGTGTTAAGTCATTGATAACCGACGCCGTTTGACGAAATCGTCGGATTATCCGGCGTCAACGGATTTGGGCGCGTCATTTGACTGGGTTTGATTTCTCTTTCGTTATTTGAATTAATTGTCTGGATATATTACCAAAGAATACAAGTGGCGCAGTGGTTGGATGGTTGAGTGTTAATGCTTTGCTGAAATCGCTGGCTGACCCGGGTTCGAAACCCGGCAGAAGCCTTTTATTTTTATTTCCTTATTTTAAATACTTTTTCAAATATAAATTATATATTCCAATATACTTATTAATTATGTATCGTTTAAAATTATTTTGGGCATTAAATACGCAACGAAATTTTTAACTGATTGTTCGGTTAATAAACGGAGCGGGTTTGGTAAATCCGGTTTTTGACGGATGTTACAGTATCCCCTGCTTTTTAGAAATTTCGTCCCGAAATTTAAGTAGTGACATATTTGTCTAAAAAAGGATGGTGTTTAGTTTGACAGTTACATGCTTAGAAAAAGAGTAAGAGTTTAAGTTTTTGTTTGAGGCGGTAACGTCCCTTGTAAGGGTTAAGTACCCTGTTACAGGAATCGCTTTTTGTTGCCTACGGTAAAAATATTGATAAGCAGAGTTGATTCACTAAATATGATATCATGCGTAAGAGTTTTGATATGTTTGGAAGGATAGGGTTATATCCTAAAACAAAATTTCTAATACTACAACCTACATGGAACTTCTCATAACCGTCTAACAATGCCTCTGATCCTTTGACAATAATACTTATATATAGGAAGTACCAGCGGCGTATCCACCATATTCTTGTCAAATTTTCATTGGTTTTATCAGTAAGTTATGATTGGTTCTATGATGTGACTCTAAACATAAATAAACGCCACAACCAATGTTTCAAGAAATTACTAAATCCTACATAGAACTTCTCATAACCGCCAGACAATGCCTCTGATCCTTTGACAAGAATACTTATATATAGGAAGTACCACGTATCCACCATATTCTTGTCAAATTTTCATTGGTTTTATCAGTAAGTTATGATTGGTTCTATGATGTAACTCTAGAACATAAATAAACACAACAACCAATATCTGAGTCCAAATTCTGATAGCATACATGTTTGAATGGTGACAGTTCCTCTCTCGTTTGTTATGATGGAGAGGTTAGTTTATGTAGAAATAGAACACAATCCAATTTCTTTAAATGGCGAGATGATATGAATGTAACACAAATTTCAACCAAGAAAATACTAAATCCTACATGGAACTTCTCATAACCGCCTGATAATGCCTCTGATCCTTTGGCGAGAATACTTATATATAGGAAGTACCAGCGGCGTATCCACCATATTCTCGTCAAATTTTCATTGGTTTTATCCACAAGTTATGATTAGTTCTATGTGACTCTACAACAAACACAACAACCACAACTTGAGTCTTAATTCTGACAGTATCCATGTTTGAATGATGACAATACCTCTCTCGTTTGTTGTGATAGAGAGGTTAGTCATTGTGGAAGTGAGACATAGCTCAACTTCTTTAAATGATGAAATTGATTACACTGAAATGTATGATGAACAAACTTCGACCAAAACATACTAAATCCTACATGGAACCTTTCATAACCGCCTGATAATGCCTCCGATCCTTTAACAAGAATACTTATATATAGGAAGTACCAGCGGCGTATCCACCATATTCTCGTCAAATTTTCATTGACTTTATCCGCAAGTTATGATTAGTTCTATGTGACTCTACAACAAACACAACAACCACAAGATCGTATTGCATGTACTGAAAATGAAAAATGTCTGTGCGATCAAGGCACAATCAAACGGAGCCGATCGTATTGCATGTACTGAAAATGAAAAATGTATGTGCGATCAAGGCTCAATCAAACGGAGCCGATCGTATTGCATGTACTGAAAATAATAAATTTAATCTAAACAATAATCACTCAAACAGTTTATACATGGAACCTCTCATAACCGCCTGATAATGCCTCCGATCCTTTGACAAGAATACTAATATATAGGAAGTACCAGCGGCGTATCCACCATATTCTCGTCAAATTTTCATTGACTTTATCCGCAAGTTATGATTAGTTCTATGTGACTCTACAACAAACACAACAACCACAAGATCGTATTGCATGTACTGAAAATGAAAAATGTCTGTGCGATCAAGGCTCAATCAAACGGAGCCGATCGTATTGCATGTACTGAAAATGAAAAATGTCTGTGCGATCAAGGCTCAATCAAACAGAGCCGATCGTATTGCATGTACTGAAAATAATAAATTTAATCTAAACAATAATCACTCAAACAGTTTATACATGGAACCTCTCTCATAACCGCCAGATAATGCCTCTGATCCTTTGGTAAGAATACTTATATATAGGAAGTACCAGCGGCGTATCCACCATATTCTTGTCAAAATTTCATTGGCTTTATCCTTAAGTTATGATTGGTTCTATGTGATTCTAAAACATAAAGAAAAACATAAAACTAAACGATTGGAGTTGAATCTTGATTTTCGGTGAAGAGGACTAGTTGGGTGGTTTCGTTTGGGCCGTCATTATCTTCGACAGGATTGGCGTTGATGTTGAAAACTCTTCCTCTTGCTGGTGGCCTAGTGATTGGGTTTTCTTGATTTACTTGGTTAACTGGGTTTGATTGAGCTTGAGCGTTTATGATGTTAACCAATCGAGGGCACGTGTTTCTAAAGTGGGTAGGGTCGCCACAATTGAAACAAGCCCGAACATAAGGTAACATGGGGTATTGAGGTTGTTGATAGGTTTGGATCATGTTTTGAGTAGGGGGTGTGGTTTGGTTTTGAGGGGTGCGGCAAACCTTGCTCAAATGACCATAGCGTCCACAATTTGCACATAGTCGACAAGGTAAGGTAAGGGGATGGTGATAAAAACAGGTGTTACATTGAGGGTGAGGTCCAAGGTATGGTTTCTTATTTGGGTAAGTTGAGTTGGGTGCTACTTGAGTGATTGGGATAGCTTGGATGGGTATGGCATGTGAAATTGGTTGATTACGTTGGATAGTAGCGAAAAGTTGCCCGTCTCTTTTTCTCTTAGAAATGGGTTGAAAAGGGATTCGGTTTGGGTGGAGTTTGAAGTTTCAGTTGATGCTTTATCCTTCTTCTTCTCCTCCTTGAAGTCTTTGTTCCGGATTCGGTTCTCGGTGAGCTCTGTAGCTAACTCCATTGCTGCTTCCAAAGTTGCAGGCGTGGTACTTATTACAGAGTCTTGAATTTTTGACGGAAGACCTCGGATGTAGTGCTCGATCAAACGGTAGAGGGGAGTAAACAAGTTGGGAACCATTTGATTTAACTCGAGAAATCTTTTGTTGTAAGTGGTGTGGTCGCCTTCCTTTTGCTTCAACGAATAGAACTCATCTTCTAATTTCTTGATTTCGCTCCTTGGGCAAAACCGTCTTGTCATGATTTCCTTCAACTCTTCCCAAGTCAAAGTCATAGCATCGTCAACGCCTCGTTTGGCCTTCTCTGTATTCCACCAAGTAAGTGCTATTCCATATAAACGACCAGTAGCATATCGCACTTTGCGATCATCGGGGCAATCGCAATTTAGAAAAGTGTTCTCCATTTCTTCAAACCAATGGAGGAGAGCAGTGACACCTTCAGTCCCTTCGTATTTTGGAGGGTCGCATGATTTGAAATGCGTGTAGGTGCATTTAGTGGTATTTGGGGGAGGGTTGATAACATTTTGATCTTCTTGGTTGACAGGATTAGCGGTAAGGGCTTGTTGGACTTGGATTACAATGTTGGGTATTACGGCAGCCATTTGTTGGGCGATTAGTGCAGCCATGCGCTCGCGGGCTTTTCCTGCTCTCATCTTCCTACGGGCGAGGCTAGAAGACATCTACAAGGAATACGTATCATGAGTATGAGTTGGATGTTTTTGGGATCATGGGTCGTATTTAGGAACGAACATTCATAAAATAAATATAGAAAAATAAATCTACTACATCCATAGGATGTCTTGGGCTTTGCTCGTAATTGGGCCTTGCATGCCGCCATACTTCACCTTCGTAATCATGTGGGCCCCCATGAATATCGGGTTTTTCATATGGTTCGCATGTGTTAGCCTGGTTACGTACACTAAAACCCGGAGAAAATCGAGAAATATGTATATAACGTATGATATTCGGAATGTGTCCAGGTGTGGACACGGTGACACCTCAAAGTGGGGTTAGTTCGAACAACGTTTGGTGTGGCATGCTTTGGCCTAATAGGTCCTTCGTACTCTCATCGTTAGTCCCCAGGTAGGCAAACTGGTCCGTTATATTGGATTTATACGAATGCCAACCTAGACAGGACGTTCCGACTACCGGTACTTGTACCCTTCCAGTTACTACATGCCCGTCGCAGAACTTACTTTGATGAGATTTGAAAATTGCGACAAAATCTTTGAATAACAAAAGATTTGAATATATGAACATTGAAACATGTAGATGAATGTGTATGTAAGTATGTATGTTTGACTGTAAGTATAAACAAATATGAAACAAATAAATATCATAAGTTTGCATGTAACCACCTAATCAATTAAAATTTAGGCAACTATAGTATAGGCTCTAAGGGTCTAATAACCTATCCTATATCCCTATAGTCATGGCTCTGATACCAATATGTCACACCCCGACCCGCAGCGGAAAAGGTGATCGAGGCATGATTGGGTTATCATCAAAGCTCATGACATTTATTATAACGTTTCATATTCATTAATACATTTTAATGGGAAATATACAATCACAATTACATCATGTCCTAAACATCAATCTAGGCTTCATTGTTTTCTTCTAAGGCATTTCCTATGTTTTCCTTGCTTCATCCTGTTCACCTGTAACATGTGTAAAAATGGTTTTTGGATCAACAAAAAGTTGGCGAGTGAATCCTATGAAAAACATTTAAACAAGTTTATTTAATTGATTATAAAATAAAGTGCACAACCACACATGAGTAAAAATAGATGTAAACTTATTCACCAATCATTTAATATTAAATAATGCACACATGAACAATAATGGATCGTTTTGAGGCACGCGTTGCTCAACTCGTCTCCCGCGAGGAACTGATGGGCCTAATGAATGATTTGCATATACTTGACAATATGAAATACATAACTACAAACAATATAAACTAAATAATACACACACGAACAATAATGGATTTGTTTTGAGGCACGCGTTGCTCAACTCGTCTCCCAGAGGAACTGATGGGCCTAATGAATGAACTGCATATAACTTGACAATATAAAATACATAACTACAAACAATATATACAATCTAAGTTTAGATCATAATATGGTATGGCATAAGTTTAAATAAACGAGTTAATTTTTGGTGACACATGACACACCCAAAACATGTAATTAAAAAGGGGAGTTGTAAGATTCACTCACATTGGGTGCGTTCGGTTGATGATGTTGAATACGCACGAAGTTGGATTTAACCACGAGTGAAACTAACCTAGATAATAACATAATGGTTTGGTAAATAAGCGGATTTTATTAATCAATTTTAGTAGGATTGTTGGGTGTATTTTTGTGAGTTTAAGGCTATTTTCTAACCTTAAAAATGTTATTTTTAAGTATTTTTAATTGATTTTTAAATAAAATAAATAAATAAAAATAATAAAAAAATGTTGACTTTTTGCGACCGTTGACCGTTGACTTGTTGACCGGTCAGACTGTGTAATTGTGTGCGCCGGGTGAGGCTCGAACCCGAGACCTCCCGTTCGCGTGCACGCAGCTCTACCAACTGAGCTACGTGTATAACCTGAAATATTTCTGTTTTTAATTATATTTATATACTAATTGAATTAAACCGAAAATCATTTATTTTTAAAAACGATTTTAATGCATCGAACCGGTGTTCTCCACAGGTCTCGAACCCGGGACCTGTGGTTTAGGTTAACACACAGTCCACCGCTGGACTGTGTGTCTAACTTGGTAAATACTCTGATTTTTATTATACTTATATACAAACAAAATAATTTCATTTCTGTTTTATATAAAAGTTTGATAATTGCCCGAACCGGTGCGGTAGTCTGGACTCGAACTCATGACGTGTGATTAAACGTTCACACAGTCCACCACTGGACCGTGTGTCTATCTTGGTTATTATTCCGGTTTTTATTAAACTTAACATCTATAAGCGGTGACTCCGGTTCGGTTAAAAAAAGGAACATTTTTATTAAGGCGAGTGTGCGTGGGACAAGAGTCGAACTCGTAACGTATGCGTGTTTATGTGCACACGGTCCACCGCTGGACTGTGTGTCTAACCCGAGATATATCTTGATTTAAATTAAACTTATACACAACTGATAACTCCGTCTTCTTCGTTAAACTTAACCAGAAACGGAAGTCCGACTGGTTCGAAGATTTAATCAAGTTCTTCAGTGTCTTGTGATTAATTACGTGTGAGATAAATAAAAAGAATGAGAGATTAAGTGTTAGATATATCGAACAGTGGCTCCTCTGTTTCGCCGGCGAAATTCCGACGACAGCAGATTATTCCGGTGACGTGTGTCCTGCGGCAGAGGGTCTTCAACGAGCTTGAGATGAGTGTAGGTGGCTTCGGTATGAGCTCTGGGGGTTCAGTAAGGCTCAGAGGTGAAAGGCTCGGTTTTCCGGCGAGTTGCAGAAGTTCTCCGGCGAGTGGAATTATGTCGGGAAAGAGTGTGATTGTGAGCGAAAAAGCTAACAGAGGTTAGAGGGGGTATTTATAGGGCAGAACATCGACGAATTTGGTCCGTTTTCCATCTTGATTCGTCGGTTAATGATTTTCCGGCGATTATAGCTTGTGTCGCTGACTGGACATCAGTTATAACCGATGTTGAAGTTTAATGTTTACGTTAAGTCATTGATAACCGACGCCGTTTGACGAAATCGTCGGATTATCCGGCGTCAACGGATTTGGGCGCGTCAGTTTGACTGGGTTTGATTTCTGTTTCGTTATTTGAATTAATTGTCTAGATATATTACCAAAGAATACAAGTGGCGCAGTGGTTGGATGGTTGAGTGTTAATGCTTTGCTGAAATCGCTGGCTGACCCGGGTTCGAAACCCGGCAGAAGCCTTTTATTTTTATTTCCTTATTTTAAATACTTTTTCAAATATAAATTATATATTCCAATATACTTATTAATTATGTATCGTTTAAAATTATTTTGGGCATTAAATACTCAACGAAACTTTTAACTGATTGTTCGGTTAATAAACGGAGCGGGTTTGGTAGATCCGGTTTTTTATGGATGTTACACTTTTCGCAATCAATTAGTTGTTGTGATACCATGTATAGATCTGAGTCAGGGACTTACAATTGGTATCAGAGCCTGCTGTTCGATACAGGCTCTTGGTATCACGGACTGAAGAAGAACTGTTCAGATCTCGAAGAACTGTTGATGTCAGTCATCTCGGAATATCACTGTTCAAGAACTATTGAAGATTGTTGTTGCTTTCTCATCTCGGACTTCTACTGTTCCGAGAAACCGAAGGAGATTCAAGCAATTCGGATCCGGAATCCCAAAGATCACGAAGAACACGATGAAGATCATCCATCTCGGATTGATCCCGGACAACTGTTCATTGGCCTTCTCAACAACCTTATCCGGATTACTCACATTCCGGATAAGAATCACTGTTTAAATTAACTTGTGTTTATCTGTCTGTAGAAATTTTGGAATACTGTTTATTTCGGATAAGAGTTCTTAATTCGGATAAGGATATCTTATTTTGGATCAGCCTCTCATTCCGGATCAGGCTTCCATTTTGGATCAGTTTTCTTATTTCGGATCACCTCTCATTTTGGATTGGCATTCATCTCGGGTCTCTTGCAATTCGGATCATTCTCTATTTCGGATTTCATCTCCATTCCGGATTGACTTTTCATCTCGGATCAAGACAGCATTTCGGATCTCCATTCCGCATAGACTTTTCATCTCGGATTAAGAAAGCATTTCGGATTCATCCGAGTTACTGTTGCTGTGTCTCTGATAGCATTCCGGATTACTGTTTTGGATTACTCGGACTCATTAAGGATTGTTGATAATCAGAAATTAAAATTAACTTTAATTTCATTTGGTAAAATTCAAAAAAAATGATGAACCGTTACATGACAACTCAGGATCTGACTAATGCCACCCTGGCACCTTTGTAGTCGCAGACGCTGGCTCTTCCCCAAGAGCTAGACCAAGTCATTGGCACTTCTACAAAGGTGCCCCGTCTGATATATGGTGACGAATATTATGAATGTAAGTTCAGGTTTGAGCAATACTGCAAGGCTAAAGAGCCGGCGGTTTGGAGATGCATCATGAATGGTCCTCGAACCATAGTTTATAACACTGATAATGATCCGGACACAAGATCCCCAAACCTAGTCATTTGTGGACTACGGAAGACAAGAAGATAATCGAAGAAGATGAGAAAGCCTCGGCTATTCTAACAATGGCACTCGGACCCGACATCTCCATAGTTGTCAGAAATTGCAAGACGGCTAAGGGGGTGTAAGGCGAACTAAAGAAACTGTATGAGGGAAACACTGATATGAAGGCAAGTCGGGTTAATCAGCTGAATCAACAGTTCAGCTCATTCAACCACATATATGGAGAAACCATTGAGAATAAAATTCGAAGATACGTAAAGCTTGTCTCCCAGATGATTTAGCTGAAATCACTCTTACGAACAATGCTATGAATAGACAGCTGTTGAACTCTTTGCCCAAGAGCTGGGATGCTGATGTGGGCATGATCAAGAAGACGAAAAATCTGAACGATGTCACCCTCACGGAAATGATTGCAACTATCAAGTCATGTGAGATATATAATAAACAGAGGGACATCTATCATTAAAGCAGTCTGATGGCAGCTGGTATTACTAGGCAGAAAGCGGCATTAATGTCTGAGAATCTTGTTTCCAGCCCTCTGCAAGGAAGCTCGCACACACCCGGTAGCTCTAACTTGGTGTACAGTCCTCTCACCTCTGCACAGAAGACCTAGAATGTTTATGGTCTTCAATCTCAGACTCCTACGATGATCTCTGCGGTACAGGTTCATACACAATATCATGCCTAGTATCCTAACATGGTTTATAGTCCTGCCATTCCTGCAACAACTCAACAAGGCGGCATTTCTCAATCTGTTGTTCCCACACCAGCTCCTACTCCAGTTGTGTCCAATTCTGCTTTTCTCACAAAAGAAAAAGGAGGAGAAAATATTTATAGTTTCTTGAATGATTAACTGTTTAAACGCTTTCTTAGCAGGTGACTTGACCCTCCATTTATTCTCCCAACTGAAGTAGATCAGATCATGGAGGAGGATTTGGACGGGATTGACGTGTCCTGGAATCTTGCGATGGCTTCTTTCCGTGTCAACAAATTTCAAAAGAAGTACCAGAGGCAACCATTGACAAATCTGAAGACTAGGCTAACGAAAGATAAGCTCAGGTGTTATAGATGTCATGAGCCAGGGCACTTCGCACTGAGACACCTATCTCTCAAAAACGGTAAATCGCATTCTCTGTTTAGATAGCTGTCATTTTAAATTATCACAAATGCACGCCCATAATTCGACTCTTATAACTGAATATAATCAAGCTGCATCGCAAAACATCGCCCTTAAACATAAGAACAAGCTTCTTATGGAAAAGGTCGAAGCACAGAAACAAAGACATTGCTCAGCTAAAGCTTGACTTGAACCAACAGCAATGTTGGATATACGACTATAAGCTCAAATTAGCTGAAAAGGACGTAGAACTTCAATCAGATTTAGCCAAGCTAAACTCCTTGACAGGAAAGTTTCAAGAAAACGAATTAAATATTATAAAATTAGAAACTTCCAACAAGCTGGTCAAGGAATTGTGTGATCTGCAGCTTGAATATCAAAACAACAAAACAAAAGGCATTGGGTATAATAGGGATGCTCCACCATATAATCATAACTACAGATGAATGCCTAATTCTGAGGCAGAACTAGAAAATGAAGAAAATATGATGTTTGGTAAACCCTCGGATTACTTTTCAAAACCGTGGAAGCCCTACAACCAAAGTTTTCTAAGCCAACTGAACTCAAGAAGGACGCTGGTTTTGTCCCTTCCACACTAGTTTCACAAGAATCTGGTGACACCTCCTCTTGTAGTTTAGTTGGTTTTGAGAAAATCACGCCTAAAGAAGAGGCAACAACACCACTTAAGGAATCAAAGCAAAAAATCCTCCTAAAACTGACACAGTGAACACTACTAACGCTTCCACTTCATGTGCAGAAGAAATATTAGTTGAGGATATTACAGGTGGTGATGAAGAAGAATGTCTGAGTTCAAATTCGGACAATTCAGCTGCTGATTATGATTTTTATAAACCTGCTTTTGACATTTTGAATCTCTTTCTTGCTGAACAATTTAAATTCTCAAACAATGTTGGTTGTGTTGATAACTTAAACGTTTTTAATTCTGGTTTTTCATTTGATGTTGATGTTATGAATTATGATAATGCATGTGATAACTCTTGTGATGAAAACATAACTTTTGCTATAGGTACAACATCGACAGATGATTCAGTTTCCTCAGTTCCCACTGAAGAGACCGAAAGTTCTTCTGATGAAGCATCGCCTGTTGATGTTATTCTTAGGGTCGACAATGAGGAAATCAATCAACCAACCGACTCTGTGATGAGTGACGCTGGCAAAGTACCAGAAGAATCGAGCGAATCAGATTCTTCGAACGAAGATCGGTGGACTGATTCTTAAATGGCAGGAAATGAGCAACCTCCCTCTGCTGATTCAGATAAAACCTTCGAAATGAATCCGAAACGGAATCTCAAACTTTTCAAAAAATAGAGATTTCTTTTGATACAAACGATCAAAGCTCATCTTCTAACAGTTCAGAAAAGGATGTCCCTGCTGAATCACCCGTTTCCTCTGAAGTATCTGCCAAGCAAAAAGATCTGAAATCTATAAAAGGAAACGGAGAACATGTAGATCCAAAAATAAGAAAACCAAACAGGAACCTCAGCCTACTGAAAAGGCTGCTGCAGATTCAGTCCTCATTCTGAGAAATTGACACGGCAGCCCCAAACTGAATCTGTTAAGCCACCAGCTGAACAAGAATCAGTTAAAATTTTGCCTAAGTCTACCAACTCCAAACTATCTAATTCAAATCATAAAACTTACAAGTGTGCTGATGGTTGTGAGCAGGTTACAGCCAAGACTAAGACCTTGCGCCAGCCGTCAGTACCAGCAAGCAAGAAATTGACAGACAAGCTGCTAGAATTTCCCAGGCTGAGCGGACTATTTTCTTCCAGAAGAGGCAGACCTATTTCAACTGCAGATTTCCTGGGCATATTGCACGAAATTGTCAAAATACATTTATGCCTTTCAATGCCCTATCTTCGAAATATCAGAGAGCTATGCCTAATCGCCTACATTAGGCTCGATTTGCTCCGGCTAAGCCCTCTGATCAAGATTGGAACATGGCCAAGAGACAAAATAAAAAATCTCTAAGACCTTCAGGTTCTCTGAATCCTTCTAGCACTCTGAAAGTTGTGCAGAAGTCTGACTCGCCAGTCTGGAGGCCTAAGATCTTGACCAAGACCCAGTCTTCTGTCCTAAAATCGGAAAAATGAAAAGCATCACCGATCTCATCCTCAACTAATTTAATTTTTCGAACAACTTTGGAGGACTCTCGTCAGACTTTGGTATGTCGATAGTGGCTGTTCCAGGACATGACAGGAGACATCTCGCAGTTGAATGACATTCAGTTTTTCGATGGGTGTTTGTCTCCTTCGCAGGTGGTGAAACGGGAAAGATAATGATGAGAGGAACGGTGTGCAAGGGAGCTCTCAGCTTCAAGAACGTGAACTATGTCCCAGAGTTGAAGCACCGTCTCTTGAGTGTGTCCCAGCTCTGTGATAATCATTTAGATGTGCACTTTACAAAGAAAGGATGCTTTGTGTTGAAACCAGGCCTCATTATTCCAGATGAATGGATTCTTCTCAAAGTTGAACGCAAAGGAAACGCATACGTCATCAACATGAACGAAGCTCCCACCGACAAGCTTACTTGTTTATTCTTGTCGACCGTTGAGCACGATGCAATGTTGTGGCACAGCCGACTAGGACACATCAACATGAAGAATCTCAACAGACTTGCAAAAGGTGATTTAGTTAGAGATCTGCCTGTTCGGGATTTTATGCAGATTGAAAAGTGTGAATCACGTGCTCGTGGGAAACAACATCGAAAGCCACACAAGTCGAAACCCGATCCCTCCACGTCAAAACTCTTGGAATTGCTTCATATGGATCTTTTTGGTTCAACTGATATTCTGAGCATTAGCGGGAAGGCATACTGTCTGGTTATCATTGATGACTACTCCCGTTTCACTTGGGTATTCTTTCTAGCACAAAAGAGTGAAACAGCTGAGTTAGTCAAACAGTTTATCACCCTAATGGAAACCAGGCAGACACCACAGTGAAGGCTATTTGATGTGATAACGGAACAGAGTTCAAGGACGCCACTTTGAATTCTTTTTGCTCCTCCAAGGGAATTGATCGGCAGTTCAGTGCAGCCAGAACTCCTCAACAGAATGGGGTTGCGGAACGCAACAACCGTACACTCATTAAAGCAGCACGTACTATATTGGTCGAATCGGAACTACCTCTTCTTTTCTGGGCAGAAGCAGCCAATACCGCTTGCTACATTCAGAATCATGCCCTGATCACCAAAAGACACATGAAACCATCGTATGAAGTGGTTGAAGGTCACAAACCTTCGGTCAAGGATTTCCGCAAATCCGGATGCCCCTGTGTTCTTCTACTCGTGGATGCTAAGTGAAAATTTGAATCACGCGGAGATCCATGCATCTTCGTCGGCTACTCTAAGAACACTTCTTACCGTGTCTACAACAAGATCATGAAAATGGTAGTTGAAACCTACAATGTGAGTTGGTTGGAGGAGAATCCTAAGGATGCACAAATTGGTCCCCATTGGCTCTATGATTATTCCTCTTTGTTTAAATCTATTGATGTCTCTTATGATATGAATGCAGGTACAGGCGCAAGTTCTGAACCCCCACCGATGCCTATCTTGACTGAGGATGATAAAGATGCTGAACAGCTGCACAAATCTTTCAAGCAGCTGAGTGTGGATCCACCTGGATTCAATGAAGTTGTGTCTACAGCTCCACCAGCATCGCAGACTCGGAAATTGTGTCTGAACAGATTCCTTAGACGGGTTCCCCTGTGGTTGAGGCTCCAAACACAAAACTCATGTGGCAAGTAAAGGAGCTACAACTCCTGATGTCTTAGGCTCATCTCTGTTTCCTGAGCCTACACCACCAGACTGTTATGTTTATTCATCAGTCAACATTTCCACTGGTGCAACTAATGAGGGGGAGCCATCTGGAGTCGCATCGCAGAGCTTTACAAACTTGCAATCAGATCTCCATGTTCCTGCTACGCCTATACCACAACGTCTACAGCGTGATCATCCGATTGAAAATGTTATTGGTCATGTTACTTCTAGATTTCAGACCCGCAGTCAATCAAGAGATATTAATACATGTCTTTACTCTTGTTTTATCTCACAAATTGAACCTAAAAGCATTGATGTCACTTTGCAGGAACCAGGCTGGGTTGACGCTATGCATGAAGAACTCAATCAGTTTGAGAAACTTGGGGTATGGCAATTGGTGAAGCTTCCTCAGGGAAAATGTGCTCTTGGAACTCGTTGGGTATTTCGCAACAGACAGGATGATACTGGTGTGATTGTGAGGAATAAAGCTCGATTGGTTGTTCAGGGATTTCGCTAGATCGAGGGGTTGGATTACGATGAAGTTTATGCACCGGTGGCTAGATTGGAAGTCATTCGCATTTTCTTGGCATATGCATCATACATGGACTTCACAGTCTATCAAATGGATGTCAAGACTGCGTTTCTTAAAGGCACGGTGAAAGAGGAGATATAAGTGGCGCAACCACCGGGTTTACTGATCCTAACAAGCCAGACTATGCATACAGTTGGACAAAGCTTTGTATGGGTTGCATCAAGTGCCTCCTAACAGAGCATCTGCTTGCTCACGGATATACCCGGGGAACCATTGATCAGACTTTGTTCATCAAACGTGTTGACAAGGACATCATTCTTGTTCAAATTTACGTAGATGATATTATTTTTGGTTCTACGAATGATGGGTTGTGTCGCGAATTTGAAGAGGGCATGAAGAAGAAATTCGAGATGAGTTCATTGGGGGAGATAACTATGTTTTTGGGCCTTCAAGTTTGTCAGAGCTCACAAGGAATCTTGACCCATCAAGGAAAATATGTCAATGACGTTCTTGCCAAATTCAAGCTTACAGAGTCAAAGCCTATGGCTTCGCCTATCGCTGAACGGCCCCTGTTGAATGAAGGCACAGAAGGAACGCCTGTCAATCCAACCATGTACCGGTCTATGATTGGTTCACTCATGTATCTCACAGCAAGTCGGCCAGACATCATGTTTGTCGTTTGCAAGTGTGCTCGATATCATGCTAATCCTAAACTCTCTCATTTACATGCTGTTAAAAGAATTTTTAGGTACCTCAAAGGGGCACCGTCATTGGGGCTCTGGTATCCTAAAATTCTGAATTTGAACTGTACGCTTTCTCAGACAGTAATTTTGGAGGTACAGACAGGGAAATGTGATCAACTTCAGCTAGATGCCAATTCTTGGGAGATAGATTAATCTCTTGGCAATGCAAGAAGCAGCAGACGGTCTCGCTTTCTACAGTGGAAGCAGAATATGTCGCAGCCTCAACTTGCTGCTCCCATGTTTTATGGATGCAACACCAGCTTGCGGTTTACGGTTTGACTTATCTAAACACAACAATTTATTGTGATAATGATGTCGCTATCCAAATTGTCAAAAACCCTATTTTTCAATCCAAAACCAAGCACATAAACATCAAAGTTCATTTTATTCGTGATTGCTATGAAAAGGGTCTCGTTAAACTTGAGCAAATCCACACTGATGCAAATGTTACGGATTTGTTCACGAAACCCGTTAGTAACACGCGTTTTCAAGTGCTTGTGGATCTTCTCAAAATGATCCGGTTTTCTAACTGAGCCTCCTTTATCATTTCTTTTTAGTTTGTTTTCATTCTCTTTTCTTTTTGTTTGCCTCGTAAATTTGTTCATATATATGCACAAATTTAGGAGGAGAAAAATCACAAAAATACAAAATCATTTGAAAAATTAGAAAAACACAAAAACATTAAAAATTCAGAAAATGACAAAAATAGTTTCAAACAGTTTTGCAATGATTGGGAAATGAAATGATTTCTCGTGACAAAAGTTTTGGCTAACACATGTAAGGTGTTGTAGCTAGAACGACTTGGATCGAAAGCGATATGTTGATAGGCTTAGATCTCAAACGGATATTATAAGCTAAATGATATAAACATAAAGAACTATATACTAAGTGGGTCACACATCATCGACATATGATTTTATGGTCTTAAATCTTGTGTTGATAGTTGCCCAATATTTAAGGTATTAGGTGTTTATACTGTTAAGTCATCCGGGGATATCTTGGTTGTCCTTCTGTTGCATCCAGATTATATGCAGACCTAGACACAGCTCAGATATCTTAAAAGATCCAAATTTGGACAAAAACGTTAATTGCTCCTAAAAGCAAAATTCGCACCAAAAGGTGTATGTCTCACCCTCGTTGGACACAAAACATTGAAAACTTTGACTGTACGATAGTACATACCTGTGATCAATGGTCTAGCGCTGTAAAGCTAGGATGATTCCGGTATAAGTTACCAAAACATCATAAACCGTTGTGCCTACCTTGATCGCAGGGGTATGTCATGGAGTGGGACACACGGGTATCATAGTGTAACATTACCTTAAGCATACTATAAAGCAAAAAAATAGAAAGTTGAGCGCTAGGTTTGAATGGACTAATATATTGACAATCGCTTAGACCAGTCTAAACAAGCTTACACTGAAAAAATGTTCCTTAGTCTGTCTAGAAACGATTTGATCCCATAGCAAAACTGTGTATATGCTGTATTGTTTTTGATTAAATGCTTTGTTTATTTCTATATATTTAGTAAAATATGTTTGGTTGCTCGGTTAGTTAAACTGTTGATTTTTGAGTTAGATGATTTACGTCAAGGGGTATTGGACTGGCCTACTGAGTTTTGGAATTAGGCTGATCCAATGAATTTTTGAAAATTGAACAGTATTGGGCACATTATAGTACTGTTACGGATTGGGCCCTTTGACCCATTCCGGATCAGCCCATTGACCGAATTGGGCCCCCTCCTCCTTTGACCATTTCGGACTGACTACTATTCCGGACTAGGCTTTCTGGTTTGGAATTGGGCCTTTTGAAATCTGCCCGGATTGGGCCCAATTCAATTTGACCAAGCCTATTCCAGATTGTATCCGAATTGGAAACCGGATGATGTTCAGTTGGATCCGGATTGACTTGGGCCCAAAATTCTCAGGCCCAAGCCCATTCCGGAATAGTATATCATATTCTCATTGCTGCATTTCGGATCATTCACTAAATTTTTTCTCGAAAACACTCTGATCATCATCCGAATTGGATTATCTTCACTTTTCATCCGAATTACATCAAAATTAGGTATAAAATGCTCATTAATCATCAAAAGTAAATGTTAATCTTCAAATCTTCATGTAATTAAGCATCTCGGATGAATCTTCAACAAATTGTGCATTCCGGACTCCATCTCGGATGAGTATTCAACCGAAATGGATGAACTCGGATTCCATTTCAGATGGCATTCATCTGAGATGATAAGGGGTTCATCCGAATTCCTGTTTGAACCCTTTTGATTCCGGATCTCAGTGTTTGAACTCTCCGAAATGGTTTTTGACCCTTCCAGATTGAGTGTTGAACTTTGAATTTAACCTTGAACCTGTCAAATTCACTAATGACCTTTTCTTGTGATTGAACTGTTATTGGACTTGTTTGTTTAACCCCTTTGTATTTGACCTACTTATTGATCTACCAATCAGTTTTGAACTAATGGGTTTTTGACCTATTAGCTTAAAATTGACCAGTTAACTTATGTTAACTTGGATATCTGGTTTGATTAGTAAATGTCATGCTGAGTATCGTTTAATTTGTTGTTCTTCTGACAGAAATGGCTGAAGCGGGTTTTGATGTTGTGTTATCAGTCGAAGAGCAGTTCCATAACCAGGCGGGTTATCTGTCGGATCCACCATCTAATTTTTTCCAAGAATCTAGGTCTATGATGGTGGGTCTGAATGACTGTCTGATCACGTATGCACTCGAAGCGAATCCTGTTATCTATCGTGATTTAGTGCACACGTTTTGGAAGCGGGCGAGATTTCATTTGAGGGGTGTTGACGGGAAGCCCTATATTAGTTCAT
This sequence comes from Scalesia atractyloides, assembly GCA_947069175.1. Classification (NCBI taxonomy): domain Eukaryota; kingdom Viridiplantae; phylum Streptophyta; class Magnoliopsida; order Asterales; family Asteraceae; genus Scalesia; species Scalesia atractyloides. Next base: position 59,234,292 of record CAMTDV010000022.1, on the reverse strand, counting down.
CTGTTCAGGGGAAGGAAAGTATCCTGAACGAAGCATGTGTCGGGAATTGTTGAAGTTAACAGATGTAGCGAGCGATCAGACATATGATAAGGATAAGGTGATGCCAGTGTTGATGGAGATGAGTTATGAGGGAACATATCCACCGTAGTTAAAAAAGATGTTCCCGGAGTACTAGAGATTGTTAGTTCACATGTTCATGCAATGCGTATCGGAGAATAAGGGCGGTTAGATCAGCCGAACCAGACGCAGACTTTAGCGATTGTATATTTGATGATGGATTGGAAATATAATTTTTCTGGTTATATTTTCGAGAATATGAAGAAGATTCTTGAGCAGTCGAAGAAGAAGATGTTTTTGTTGTATCCTCGATTCGTGCAGTTGATTCTGGATGCCCATTATTCTGAATTAGCTAAGGATGCTTCTGACACGAACTTGCTGAATATGAAGCCCTTGGGTCCGACTATTTTTGGCATGATGAAGAAGAACAGATCGAAATCAAAGACAGCTTTTGTTGGACGTATACGGTTGAAGAAGTTTGGGAAGTTTTCTGAAGTGATTGGCCAGGATATCTCAGCACCTAAACCGATAAATGCTATGGTGACTGAAGAGCATGACATACCCGTGGTAGAGAAAGAGATTAAGGTTGAAGATTTAGTAACTGATGAGGATACTGATCCTGAAGAAGCTCTTTTGGAATCTATTATAGAATCTGGGTTCATCCGATTCCAGAGGTACAAGAGCTTACTACTGACAACTTAGCAGCTCTTATTGCGCATCTACAGGAGATTCAGGAGCAGCAAGGGAATCCTGCTCTCGTGTTATTTCATTCTGATATCCAGTTACTGAAGCTGATACAGCTGAAGATGTTGAAGAAGAGGAAGACCATTATTGAAGAAGCGATGAACAGAAGCAACCAAAGAACCTATTCATACCGAAGAACCCATTCATACAGAAGTCCAGATACAAACCGAAGCTCCTATTGTTGATACTACTAAAGAACCGATCACTGTTACATCCTCGGTCACTGTATCTTTGACTGATCTTTTCATTGTTGAGCCTGTTACTACTGAAGAACTGATAGTTCCTTCTGTTTCCACTCAGTCTACTGTCGTGTCTATTCCAGCTGAATTTGTACTCGAGATGATGGATTTTGGTGGTGGTAATGGTAGTTCTACAAGTGCTGGAGGCTCGGGGGTAGGGGGTAGTGGTTCTAGTGGTGGTCAGGATGAAGATATTGAGTATTTGAAACGATCAGAAAAGAGAGCATTCGAATTCAGTGGGATTGATAGTGATGAGGAAGACGTTGACGTAGTTGATCTGAAGAAGAGGGTGGTAGTACTGGAGCATGAGGTTATTGTTAAGGATGCATAGATAGCTTCTCTACAGACTCGGTTAGACACTCGTGATCATACGATAGACCAACTTCAGGATGACGTTTCGTTATTGATGACTATGGTTTATGATCTAAAGGCAAAGTTGGAGAATAAATTTGGGCGTAAGATTTCTGATCCGATTAATGATCCTATGAATGTTGAACATCGTCATCAATCTGCAGAAAAGAGAGAAGCAGACAGAATAGCAGCTGAACAGCTCGCAGCCGATCGTCATGCTGGTTTAGAAGATTATATGAACGCTTCGAAGAGGAAGTTTTTTGGTGCGAGACCAAAAAAGCAAACTGCTCCAAAGAAGAAACAGATGGTTTTGATGAAGAACGTCGATGTAAATCCGCTGGACGAGAACTTTCAATTGAAGGATCCTACTAATCAGTCTGATAGGTTTGTCATGAAACTTGGATCGAGTTATTACAGTAAGTTTGGGAATAAGCCAAGTGTGCTGAGCTGGACTTATGATCATGTTAAGAAGATGTGGTTGATTGTTCGATAGGACGGTACATGCGAATATTACTCCAAGGAGTCCCAGTTTGAGACATGGACGAAAGTCACTTTGACTAATCTTCTCAGGGCTCCGTATACGGATACTGATACGACTGAGTGTGGTCCAGGATGGAGATTTTTTAGGAAGTTGGAGCAAGAGGTGAAGAATGGTTTTAAAATGATGAAGACAGCTGAACCGTATCTACGGGTAGCTAAAGGTGTTAGGGATGCGAGAACTGGCAGAAGGTTTAAGTCTGTGATGTGGCCTTCAACCGATAGGGAACTAGTTATACCTGTCGCTCCAACATTTCCCAAAGGCATTTAGAAGAATTTTAACTTTTGGATGTACAATCCAAAGGTCGGGAATGTAGCGATTATGACTAAGGAGAAAGCCTTTCGTGTGAACGATGTGGTTGATTTAGTGAGCTTTCACGATGAAGACCTGTAGGTTCTAGCAGCGAATCAGATCCAAACAGCAGAGTTGTACGAGGCGTGTGCTAAGCATTGGACAGCGGCGATTGCAGGGATCATAGTAGGCAGGATGGGAGTTGATGTGCTACCGAAGGATTAGTAGCCTAATGTTGTAAACCTAGGGGGAGATTGTTGGGCCCCTAGCTAAAAGGTTTACACATTAGAGTTGCATTTTGGGCTAAGGGTGTAGAAGTGGGATTCCTAGAGCCTTATGGGCCTAGGGTTGTAATTAGTGGGTTTGGAGATTAGTTTAAATACATGTGTTGGGGTTAGGGTTTAGTTGCTTGTTAATTTGTTATTCACACTAAAGCTAGGGCGATATCTTGTATCAGACAACATTCGGTGTATGCAAGTTGATTAATCTAGGATTGTTCTTGTTATGTTCAACTAATCTTTCTTTTCGCAATCGATTAGTTGCTGTGATACCGTGTACAGATCCGAATCAGGGAATTACAATTACAGTCCAAATATAATAAGGTTTTAGACTCTAAAATTTTGTCACCCATGACTACACTTCAACTTTCCTGAAAAGATGTTCCTAAGGAGATAGCGGTTTAAGAGTGTTCGGTTCTTTGTGTGCTTGACCGTCCGTTCGGTGTCTGCCTTTATGTGAGCTTATCGTAAACACCAAAACAATTTGTATGTAAGTTAAACGACAAAATTGTAGAAGACAACAAACAAAACACTTTTTGCTAATTCAGGTGCTCCCACACGTCGCGGAGGAGCCCATCAGTTCCCTTGTGTGGCGTGAGGGAAATAATTTTGACTTTTGGTTAACTGGGATCCTCCGCACATCGCGTAGGAGCAAGGTCCCCCTGTGGCGCGAGAGAGCCAATTTTTATAAACTTTTGGAACTGGCAGTTTTTCACCCTTAGCCAAATTTTTGCCAAATTTTCATAATTTTTCACCCAACTTCAAGTTTATCATTTTTAAGCTTTCTCCTATATTTATGGGTCCAAATCCTTGATCCGAACTCGGGTCCTTTTATTTTTCAGTTCATTATTTCGGTTTAGAGTTTATTACCCAAACCAACCAGCTAAGAGGCATTATGCATTCTAGTTCATGCCTCCTATTTGCTTATCAAGGTTTTCATCAATTCGTCCAACCACAACCTCTATTATGGTTGGTTACTCTAGGAAAGACCTTAACATTCCAATATTATCTTCCTGTATAGCATTATACCCAAAGACCCGTTATGAGACTATAAGCTATTTATCTCAAGCCTCCCAGATTTAGTTACCAGAGTGATCAACTCGATCATAGGACTCAATATCAAATCTATCATTGGAGGTAGTTTACCCAAACCCATTATCCAATGGCACTTTAGTAAATTTTAAGGCTTTTCGCCAAACTAGGGATTTGCAAGGTTAAATGAAACCTAGTGGACGCATTAAACTTGGTACTCCGTTAAGATTAATTATGTCCCTAAGGATATAGAGATTTTGAGTGGCCTTGTATTTTAAAACTTATTTAGCCATAATTTCGCACCATAGACGTATTCTTGGCTTTAAGGTCATTTTACCCAATTACTAGTATAACCACACTCGAGGTGGACTATTACTCAATTCTGACTCAACCATCTTTAGTCGGGCCATAAGCCCTTACCGAAAATATGACCCATTATAAACACCTGGCGAGGTTAAAGAAATGACCCGTTACCAATACCTGCAATTCCTTTTATTAATTCATGGCAATGCATGCCCTTACCATTATGCTTACCTATAAGTATAGAACTTAACAATACAAGCATTAAATACCAAGTTCAAATTTTGATAACATCTCCATTTGAACCGTATGACAATTTGTCCATTTGACCCATTCTTAGTTAACCTTTAGGCATCTCAACCTAACCATTTATTGTTTATCACAATGCGATTCAACACAAATTCTTACCCATTTGGCCCGTTATGGTTTACACCATAGGGTCTTATCTCTATAATTCTTTATTTGATCACCAACATGTAGTTACTTACCTTTATACCCATTGTAGTTTACACCATTGGGTCTTGTTTCTACAATTCTTTGTTTAATCACCAACATGTGATTACTCGCCTTTTTATCCATTATGGTTTACATCTATGGTCTTATATCTACGATTCTTTGTTCAATCACCAACATGTGGTTACTTGTTGATGCACTTTATGGCCGTCACTGTGCGAATAGGCTAGAAAGAGTGTGTATTGAATATTTTATAGATTAGATACGAACACACGACCCAAGTGCGAACAAGTACCATCTCGTATGAGTGACATGTGCCTCGTACGAGTGACTTTGTGCTTCGTACGAGTGACTCTTGTTACTCGTACGAGTGATGACATCTCACTCCTATGAATGACCCTTCGTACGAGTGACAACATTCTTGGTTTGAACGAGCTGTCATGTCTATAAATAGGTGTTGTGTTTATTGTTTGTAAGTTTTGGAAGTTCCCTTAGGGGAAACGCTGACGTATTCTCTCCAGGAACTCCGCCAGCCAGTCAAGATGTATACTCTTTCTGTATAAATTAATGAATTGAAAAGCTTCCGTTGATTCTGTGCCTACATGTCTATTTCGTTATGCCGAATCTATTCTATCCCCAAAGCTTCCGTCTAGAACCGCCGCCGACCACGGGACCACAAATGGTATCAGAGCTACGGTACCGATTCACTCAACCTAGCAGTTGATGAATCACCTACGCTCATGAATTTTGGACGTATAAGGGGTTTTAGACGTAAAACATCAAATAATCGGACAATCCACGGACATAACGTAAAACCTTTACCATAGGATTGTTAGAGACTGATTTTCGACCAATCTGTGCAAAAACCATGTCAAAATTCAAAGAAATGAAGATTCTGGATCGAAAAGACGTTATCAATTTCGTCCGTACGAGCGAAGCCTTTGTGACTCGTACTAGTGACAATTAGTCACTGGCACGAAGCTCCACTCATACGGAGCACCACTCGTACGAAGCATCACATGTACAAAGTCTAGCTCGTACGAAGCGGTGAGCAAAAAAAAATGGTGATTACAATTTTTTTCGAGATTTTAACGTCTAATTCGGGCTGTTCGGAGACACCGTCTAGAGCTTCAACGTATAGATTTGATGATACGATCACAAAGGGATGAAGATTTTAGGATAGTCACTGATACCTGCGCAAAACGTTGATCATCTGATGTAGTGATTATTAATGAGCCTTAACATTAAGTCAGCATTTGATCAAAACTGCAAATTTTGGGAAATTTTCTGCAAAATTTGAAGTACCATATGCTGCAATCCCACCGTAATCCTCATTCCCATAAGAACTAGACGTTAGAATTGGCAAAAATAAGGGGGAATAAAAATTTTCACGTATATCTTAAAATTCCGGCATTTTTGAAATTCGTGACGCTGCAACAGTATCCAGGTGGTTCAAATTGCAGATTATCTTGGAACGCAGAGGATCGAAGATTCAATAGAGATGAAATAACGTTTAAGTCAATTCACGAAATAGACTATACATTTAGAATGTGTGATCGAAGAATGTTCAGAATTTTCAGATCATGATACAGATTGATGCTCAAGGGCTAACCACCTGATCCCCGATGTGGAAGTGGAAGCACACACGACTGCCTATCATTAACTCTGCATTGCAAATGAATAGTTTTTCAGACTAACCGCCAGAAAAAACGGATGTCTTGTAGTTTTATTGCCCCATTCCAGCGGAGATAGCTATACATCTGTTTCTGTGACTAAAAAGGAAGAATGTGATTCTGAACTGCCGAAGAATGCTTCTCAGATTCGATGTTTTACCAGATAGTTTGTTTTCGATGATTTGTTGATCGAGAAGATTTTTGCGAATATTTATTGATTTGACGTTTTTCGGTGTGGTATTTCAAAGTTTTTGTCAATTGCCGGTTGGGTTTTGAAGATCGGAGGATCAAGCATCAGGGGAGTGCGTTAAACCGAACACGGATATGCTTGAACGTTGAAACTGCATTGTTTAATTTCAAGTTGGTGATTATTCGAGAAAATTTGTAGATTAAGCAAATCAGAGGAGTTTCTGAACCGTGCAAACAACAACTTGAAGTTCAATTTCTGGAGAAAATTATTTCACAGGAATGTTGCTTAAACGTAGATAAGGCAAACCCGGATCTTCAATCAAGAGGGAATTACGACGTCAACAGATACCCGATTGAAGTTGCAGAATATTCAAACACAGCTCTCGGATTTCAAGTTCAAGCTTCGAGACGTCCAAGGGGGAAATTGTTGATGCACTTTGTAGCCGTCACTGTGCGAATATGCTAGAAAGAGTGTGCATTGAATATTGTATAGATTAGATACGAACACACAACCCAAGTGCGAACAAGTACTGGCTCGTACGAGTGACATGTGTCTCATACGAGTGACTTTGTACTTCGTACGAGTGACTCTTGTTACTCGTACGAGTGATGACATCTCACTCGTACGAATGACCCTTTGTACGAGTGACAACATGCTTGGTTTGCACGAGCTGTCATGTCTATAAATAGGTGTTGTGTGTTCATTGTTTGTAAGTTTTGGAAGTTCCCTTAGGGGAAACGCTATCGGATTCTCTCTAGGAACTCCGCCAGCCAGTCAAGATGTATACTCTTTCGGTATGAATGAATGAATTGAAAAGCTTCCATTGATTCTATGCCTACATGTCTATTTCATTCTGCCGAATCTGTTCTATCCCCAAAGCTTCCGTCTAGAACTGTCGCCGACCACAGGACCACAATAAAATGATTTAAGAGTTACAAAAATTTTAGAGTTTTTCCAAACTTGCTTCGTACAACCACATCTTTGTATGAATCTTCAGCACTTAGGGTAATTTTTGCAATTTAACTTTTAAGGATTACTCCGTTCGAATTAGTCAATTCGTACGAATGAAGATGATAAAACACTGAAATAACCTGCTTCGTACGAACAACTTCTTCGTACGAATCATGAATCGTTTCAAAAATACCAAGTTTATTCCGAACCTAAAACATGTAGATTTTAACAAATTAATAGTCGATTTACGGGTTATTAGGGCCGATATTAACGTTTTTATGGTCAATTTCAAGTTTTACCGGTCCAATCTCCTTAAATCTTTGTTTTAAGTCCGTCTGGTTCAATTTCAGCATTATAACAACTTAGATTCAGCAAAATTACCTTGCCCATTGTAAGAGGTGTGTCAATCAACCTCCCCAATGTGGTAATAATCGGTGAATCTCAAGAAATGTGAATTTCAGAATGAATTCGCACAAAGTTCTCTTTATTCGCACAAAATTTCACACAGTAACATAAACTGTATACGTGCGAAGAATGAGACCTTATATACTAGTTATGGTCGTTCGTACGAAGCAGAATTCGTGCGAAGCAGCCAAACCTTGTTCGTACAAATTATTGTGATTCGTACGAGTTATTCTGAAACTTTTAATCTTTTTGATTTTTTGATTATTTTTTATGATTATTTTTATGATTTTTATATTTTTATCCAATTTTATTTGTTTAAAAACCCACTCAGTTAACCAAGTCCAAGTTAATGACCCTAGTTATCTGATTTGCCTACTAAGTCCAGGTTAATAACCTCGGTCGACCGTTTTTGACCAAAACATATTTATTTTAACATGTAAAGTTTCAAATTAATGAACTTTATTGACGTTCAGATAATTTCTGTTGAAGATTAGCTCCAACCCATGGTTTTCAGCTTTCGTCAGCAAGATGTCGCCATGATTTCAACCAGCAGTGTCTTCAACATCGGTAGACTAAAAATAATACTACAAGGCTAAGGAAACTGAAAATCTTTTTGAGTTTTAGAATTTTATCGAAACAACAAACATATTTTTGTGAGTTCTGTGTTAAGAGAATCATATCACGTACTTAACAAATCACCAGTACCGTTGATCTTGGTATACACATTTAGGATTTTAAATGGATTTACTTAGATCGCCAATATACTTGTCCTTTTAAACTCTTCTCGTTTCTCAACTATTATTTGTTAGGTAATTTTAAGAACATGAAATAACTGTGTTTCCCATTTCAGAATATACTCCCGCATCGAGATTCCCAGAATTTCATTTCACATGTGAATGTATCCAATTGATATTTGTAAAGGGTGAGTGCGAGACCTTGAGAGCTCAGGTTAGTATTTCCATACAGACAAAGAGATGAAGGCTCGTCTTTAGGTGGTGTTCCATAAAGGAATCTTTTATACTGCAGATGTCACAAAGTTTATGACATAATCATTTTTATGCAGCTTGGGCAAATAATGCGTAAAGTATTATACAAGTTCTAGGCCATTGCTCACGTAAAATCAGAAGAACTCGGATAATACTCCAGATATCGATTAAATATAAAGACCTAGTATCGCAGAATCTGGCATTCTCTCAAACGAAATTTCGGAGTACTAAGTCCATATATCCGAGAGATGTTAACCCATAAGTTATTCAGTTTTTCTTTTAGGTTTATCTCTTGAAAACAATTTACTAAACGAGTGAAGCCTACTGGCACATTCTCAGTAAGACTTGTTTAATCACTTGTTTTAACATTCCAATTCTTTAGCATACTGTGACTGTCTTTTTGATATAATATAATCACTCTATTCCACAAAACCTCTTTTTTGAATTTTATAATGTTTTTGTATTTTCCCCAAACATTCTCCCCTAAAATCAAAAACATATTTTTGGATTTTTAGAATTTTTAAGAAAGAATGTACAGAAATACGTCAAACCGATGAAAAATTCACATCAAGTCGTCATCATCCTCAAACTCAATCTCATGAACATCCCCTGATGTCAGATTTTTTAAACCATTCAATTTTAAAATATTTTTAAATCTTGTTTTATCAAATGCTTTGGTATAAAAATATGCTTTTTGGTTATCAGTGTCGATTTTCTCAATTCTAACCAAATTTTTCTCGTAGCAGTCACGGATAATGGGGTGTCGAATCTCGATATGTTTAGTGCGTGAGTGTTGGCATGAGTTTTTAGTGATATCGATCGCGGCCTGGTTATCTACATATATTGGCGTATCAAGAAATTGCAGTCCGAAGTCTCTCATCTGCTGTTGAATCCAGAGTATCTGGGCACAACAGCTGGATGCTGAAACATATTCAGCTTCACAAGTAGAGAGAGTGATCGCGGTCTGTTTCTTGCATTGCCACGTTACCAAACGGGTTTCGAAGAACTAGCAACCAGCCGTCGTAGATTTAGTATTTAGTTAGCAGCAACCGAAATCAGAATCCGAGTATCTCGCAAGATTGAAGTCGTCATTTCTAGGGTACCACAAGCCGATGCTTGGAAAACCCTTCAGATAAATCATAATGTGTTTGACGGCGAGCAGGTGCGACTCTCTTAGATTTGACTGATAACGGGCGCACAGGCACGTTGGATCATGATATCAGGTCGAGAAGCGGTAAGATACATCAAGGATCCGATCATGGAGTGATATAAAGTCTCGTCAACTCTTTCTCCAATAAGATCTGGACAAATGTAGCGATTAAGAGCTAATGGGGTTGATGCTGGTTTTGCTCCTGTCATATTGAATTTCTCCAATATTTCATGAATATACTTTGTCTGATGGATAAAGATACCATCAGGCAACTGATCGACCTGAAGTCCTAGAAAGAACTTCATCTCCCCCATCGCGCTCATTTCGAATTTGCGCTTCATGACTTCTTCAAAGTCTTTACACAGCTTGTCATTCGTCGATCCAAAGATAATGTCATCCACATATATTTGTACGATGATTAAATGCCCATCCATTTCCTTGGTAAAAAGAGTAGAATCTACAGTTCCTCTGATAAAGCTGTTGTCCAGAAGATGACTTGACAGCATTTCATACTAAGCTCTCGGGGCTTGAGAAGACCATATAAAGCTTTATTCAGAAGGTAGACTTTGTCTTTGTGCACTGGATCGACAAACCCTGGTGGTTGGTCGACATACACTTCCTCTTTGACTTTACCGTATAGGAAAGCAGATTTAACATCTAACTGGTACACCTTGAAACCTTTCCACGAAGCAAAGGCCAAGAATATGTTAATCACTTCAAGACGGGCAAATGGGGCATAGACTTCGGTATAATCTATCCCTTCTTGCTGATGAAAACCTTGAACCACAAGTCAAGCTTTGTTGCGCAGGACAATCCCTCTATCATCACGTTTGCACTTGAAGACCCATCTAGTGTTTATCTTTTTGTGATGATTTGGCAGGTCAGCAAGCTTCTAGACTCCAAGTTTCTGGAATTGAAGCAACTCTTCTTGCATCACGTCCACCCAACTTTCTTCCTTTAACGCGTCTTTCCAGCTTCCCGGCTCAACCTGAGAAACAAAACAACTATTAGAAAGTTTGGTTTGGAGTGGAGCAATATGCGTATAGAAACAGCTTAGATCCTTGTTGATCTGATTGCGAGTTTGCAATCTGGTTTATAAGCTGCCTATAATATTCTCCAATGGATGATATGAAAGTGTCCTAGGCATCACTTTGGTTGGAAAATCTACTTGCGGTTGCAAATTCGTAAGAACTTCATCAACGACCGGTACAGATGAAGAAGCTTCATTCCTGGCATTTGACTGAGCAGTCTGTTTGTTCAAGAAGCTTTCTATCTGTTCCGATCCTTCATCGGAACGGGATACACCATCATCGAAAGTAGGTTCCCGATCAGAGTCAGCATCAGCATTCGATTGGGCAAATGATGCAGCAGTATTGACATTTGATGCAGGAACAGGTACTTGATGAGAAGAGCTTTGACCGACATCAGACGTGTTAACAGGAAGTGATGTAGAAATCACCAACGGTCTAGATACTTGTTCTTGAGTAGATATTTGATGTTGTTGAAAGAGCATAACAAGTTCTTCATCTGATGGCATATCTGGTAGGTCGAATGAATTCCACAATATATCGTAGTTAAACTGCCATGGATCCCCAGGTTTCTGCGTAGGTGTCGTATATCTTTGACAATCAACATGCTGCGCTAGAATGACCTGGTTTAGACTAGGCAAGAAAACACATTGCTAAGGAGTAGTGTAACCAACGAAAAATCCTTCCAAGGATACCAGTTGTGGTCCCGTAGTCCGCGGCGGTTCTAGACGGAAGCTTTGGGGATAGAACAGATTCGGCAGTATGAAATAGACATGTAGGCACAGAATCAGCGAAAGCTTTTCAATTCATTCATTCATTCATACCGAAAGAGTATACATCTTGACTGGCTGGCAGAGTTCCTAGAGAGAATCCGCCAGCGTTTCCCCTAAGGGAACTTCCAAAACTTACAAACAATGAACACACAACACCTATTTATAGACATGACAGCTTGTGCGAATCAAGCATGTTGTCACTCGTACGAAGGGTCCTTCGTACGAGTGAGATGTCATCACTCGTACGAGTAACAAGAGTCACTCGTACGAAGCACAAAGACACTGGTACGAGACACATGTCACTCGTACGAGCCAGTACTTGTTCGCACTTGGGTTGTGTGTTCGTATCTAATCTATACAATATTCAATGCACACTCTTTCTAGCATATTCGCACAGTGACGCCACAAAGTGCATCAACAATTCCCCCTTTGGATGTCTCGAAGCTTGAACTTGAGCTTGAAATCCGAGAGCTGTGTTTGAATATTCTGCAACTTTAATCTGGTATCTGTTGACGTCGTAATTCCCTCTTGATTGAAGATCCAGGTTTGCCTTATCTACGTTTAAGCAACATTCCCCTGAAATAATTTTCTCCAGAATTTGAACTTCAAGTCGTTGTTTGCACGGTTCAGAAACTCCTCTAATTTGCTTAATCTACAAATTTTCTCGAATAAACACCAACTTGAAATTAAACAATGCAGTTTCTCCGTTTTGACGTTTAAGCATATCCGCGTTCGGTTTAACGCACTCCCCTGATGCTCGATCCTCCGATCTTCGAAACCCAACCGGCAATTGACAGAAACTTTGAAATACCACACAGAAAAACTTCAAATCAATAAATATCCGCAAAAATCTTCTCGATCAGCAAATCATCGGGAACAAACTATCTGGTGACACATCGAATCTGAGAAACATTCTTTGGCGGTTCAGAATCACATTCTTCCTTTTTAGTCACAAAAACAGATGTATAGCTATCTCCGCTGGAATGGGGCACTGAAACTACAAGACATCCGTGTTTTCTGGCGGTTAGTCCTAAAAACAGTTCATTTGCAATGCAGAGTTACTAATAGGCAGTCGTGTGTGCTTCCACTTCCACATCGAGGATCAGGTGGTTTGCCCTTGAGCATCAATCTGTATAATGATCTGAAAATTCTGAACATTCTTCGATCACACTTTCTAAATGTATAGTCTATTTCATGAATAGACTTAAACGTTATTTCATCTCTAATGAAACTTCGATCCTCTGCGTTTCCCAGATAATCTGTAATCTGAACCACCCGGATACTGTTGCAGCGTCATGAATTTCAAAAATGCCGGAGTTTTAAGATATACGTGAAAATTTTTATTCCCCCTCATTTTTGCCAATTCTAACATCTAGTTCTTATGAGAATGAGGATTACAGTGGGATTGCAGCATATGGTACTTCAAATTTTGCAGAAAATTTCCCAAAATTTGCAGTTTTGATCAAATGCTGACTTAACGTTAAGGCTCATTAATAATCACTACACCAGATGATCAATGTTTTGCGCAGGTATCAGTGACTATCCCAAAATATTCATCCCTTTGTGATCGTATCATCAAATCTATACGTTGAAGCTCTAGACGGTGTCTCCGAACAGCCCAAATTAGACATTAAAATCTCGAAAAAAATCATAATCACCAATTTTTTTTGCTCACCACTTCGTACGACCTAGACTTTGTACATGTGATGCTTCGTACGAGTGGTGCTCCGTACGAGTGAGCTTCGTGCAAGTGACCAATTGTCACTCGTACGAGTCACAGAGGCTCACTCGTACGGACGAAACTGATAACGTCTTTTCAATCCAGAATCTTCATTTCTTTGAATTTTGACATGGTTTTTGCACAGATCTAGTTGAAAATCAGTCTCTAACAATCCTATGGTATCAATTTTACGTTTGTCCGTGGATTGTCCGATTATTTGATGTTTTACGTCTAAAACCCCTCATGCGTCCAAAATTCATGAGCGTATGTGATTCATCAACTGTTAGGTTGAGTGAATCCGTACCGTAGCTCTGATACCAGTTGTGGTCCCATGGTCGGCGGCGGTCTAGACGGAAGCTTTGGGGATAGAACAGATTCGGCAGAACGAAATAGTCGTGTAGGCACAGAATCAGCGTAAGCTTTTCAATTCATTCATACCAAAAGAGTATACATCTTGACTGGCTAGCGGAGTTCCTGGAGAGAATCTGCCAGCGTTTCCCCTAAGGGAACTTCCAAAACTTACAAACAATGAACACACAACACCTATTTGTAGACATGACAGCTCGTGCGAACTAAGCATGTTGTCACTCGTACGAAGGGTAATTCGTATGAGTGAGATGTCATCACTCGTACGAGTAACAAGAGTCACTTGTACAAAGCACAAAGTCACTCGTACGAGGCATATGTCACTCGTACGAGCCAATACTTGTTTGCACTCGGGTCATGTGTTCGTATCTAATCTATACAATATTCAATACACACTTTTTTTAGCCTATTAACGCAGTGAAGGCCACAAAGTGCATTAACATTACTTACCATTTTACCCGTTATGGTTTACCATAGGGTCTTATTTCTACAATTCTTTGTTTAATCACCAACACGTGATTACGTACCATTTTACCCATTTGACACATTACTGTTCACACCATAGGGTCTTATTTCTACAATTATGTGTTCATCACCAACATATGATTTAACATTGTTTTACCCATGATCACCTGTTTCGTGGTTTTCACCATGGGGTCTCATTTTAACAATTCCTTATTTATCACCAAAAATAGTTCGTCATAATTTTACTTTTTTGACCTCTTTCATGGTTCATACCAGGGATCTCATCCTAAAATTTAACCGACTAACCGCATCCGGTTCTTTGTTAACGCTTCTTATTAACTAAAATACTTACTAGCACATAAGTAGTGGTTCTATTTTAGGAGGTGTAAGCTTTACTTACCTTGCTTCCGTTCGACTTTTCTTGCGCCTTTAACCCGTTTGACCCGTACCTTTCTAGGCTCCCACTTAGCCTTTCAAGAGTCAAACCATCACATCATATCCACAAGATGATTAGATTAGTCATTTAATACCATAACCATCATTCTTATGGATATTTATACCTTATTTATCATTCCTTTCTATTTTAGGCCAAGTCAAACTCTGCCTATTATCATACATAGATACACTTACAATTTGATAAAACCCACTTAGGCATTTTATCGAACACTTGGTAGATATCATCATTAAGCCATCATATTAGCTAAATTTGCCAACCAAATTCTTTCAACTCAACAAGTTCATATATTCCTTTACATCTAGCTAACCCGAATTCTTCATTTATCAAGGCAATTTATCAATTAATTATAAAGAGTTTAGGTTTCATACGTAAGTTAAAACCCACTTCATAGCATGTATGAACACTTACTCAAATCTCTAAATTGTTTAAGTATTTTACATGGTGATCATAAATATCAACACACTATCAATATACTTTTTAGGGTTTAAGTCTTCTTATTTCATGGATTATTCTAAACTAGAAAAACCCTCCAAAAGTGAAATTGTAACATACCTTAGGTTTATCAAAACTTTTAACACAATGCTATTTTGGGTTTTGTTCATTGTGTATATGTTATCGGAACCTATGACACAATGTAGACACAATGAAGATGGTGTTATATTTGAGTTTAATATACATTGTGTTATTAGCGTTGATTATTCTATTTTTCAACTGACTAAGTTTTCTATACATTGTGTTATAGGTTCTAGTCATTGTTTTAGTCTGTTATCCATTGTGTTTTAGTCTGTTTTGCCATTGTATTTTTTGTTCTGTTGTCCATTGTGTTTAATCTATTATCTATTGAGTTTTAGTTTGTTGTTCATTTTGTTTTTAGTCTTTTGTCCATTGTGTTTTAGTCTGTTGTCATTGTGTTTTTTTATTTGATGTCAGTTTTTTTAGTCTGCTTTCCATGGTGTTTTTACTTTAATACTAGTTGTGTTTTACGTTACAACCATTGTGTTTTATGTAATTGGGTTTTCAATTTTTTTTTCCAAAATTATACCTATAGGATACTTATCTTAAAGATAAAAAGAAGCTCGATTTTACGACATTTAAAAAAACAAATAACGTATAAAATTACGAAGATTTAAAAAATGGAAGGAAATAGCATGGGCGTTTTTCTAGACATGTGACATGTGCATATTCTTTTTTTCCTTCTTGGATAAAATTATCATCCTCACTTGATCGGTTCTTAAACACTTATCACTTAATGATGGTTAACTTACATTCTTTTTCCAAACAAAATTTTCTTATAAAACTCAAATATGACTTAATGTCAGTCCACGCCTTGTCGGGTTAGGCCATTTCTAGTATCCTGAATCTTTCCCGTGTCTAAATCTAAGCTATAAATACATCTGTTAGACGGTTAATAAGACTAACGTCCCGTAAACACTCTCGTAATGATAACAACACATAATATATTAATCTATGTTTTAACACATATCCCATATAAAGAGAAGCTACCGGTGGTGGAATTTAGACCTTACTCATGTCAATTAAAAGTTGTTTATTTGTTATTTGAAGATAAACAACAACTACACAATATATATATATATATATATATATATTATATATATATATATATATATATAAATGAGAAGAAAAATTTTGTAAGAATAAAAAGAATAACTTTTAAATCAATAGAAATTCTTTATTTACTTCATTTAATGTGTTTTAATGTGTGTATTTAATATTATGAAAATTGGCATATAGGTAATTTTAGCTAATTTTAATTAAACTTGTAACTCATTTTTTAATATACTCTTTCAAGATAAAATAATTTATGATTAAGGACAATTTTTGACATGTGTAGGATAAATTTTAGTATGTGTAGAATAAATTTTGAAATGTGTAGGTAAAGTTACATGTGTGTAGGATAAATTCCGATAAGTGTAAGACATATGTATGATAAATTTTGAAATATGTAGAATAAAATGTTTTACTTTATTAATTAACGATAATATAATTAATGAGAGTAGTTATAAACTATTTAATGGTTTACAATTATGTTCTTTCTTCTTTTTCTTCTCATATTAAATTTCTACTCAAATAAATCTTTCCATATATATTATACATATATATATATTACAACAAATTCGTCTTTAATGGAGTTCAAACCCTTAACCCGTAACTCCAATTACTTTGCCAATTAAACTTACCCTTACTACACAAAATATATTAGTTCATATTTTTTTTAGTTCATAAATTATTACTCCGTCTATTTCTATGTTAGGGTGGAAGGGGGTGCTCCCCATATGGAGAGTGGTAAACTTTTACTCTACCCAATAATTTCATGCTATGTCAACTCCACCCTTTCACTTCTCATTTTCACCCAATCATTAAAGGTGCTCAAACAAATGAAGTGTGGTAAACAAATTTAAAAAATAAATAAAAATTAAAAAAATGTATGATTGGTTAACAGGGGTTAGGCCCACTATTAACCATCTCTCTCCTCTCTTCTCATATCGGTGAATACACATCGTAATAACCACTCACCGCTCACCGATTTGAGGGTGCTAACCCCTCACCGTGTAGCAAATACCACTCACCGAATGGATCACCGATAATACCCCTTCCACCTTTATGAATTAAAGTGATATAAGAAATGATAGTATATTATTTTGTCTTTTTCCTTGATATGTGTTTTTGGATTATAGGATAGGGGTTATTCCGTCATTTTCAAAGTATTAAATTGGAGTGTTGGGTCCAACAAAGGTGACGTGCTGCCCACAATGATGTTTTGGAAGCTTGTTACTTGCAATAACCTCGGATATATCAGATTTATTATATAAACTGTTTTTTAGTTTTTGGATTATACATTAACAAAAAAATGTTGATGATAGGATTATATTTATTTATTTTAGTTATGTTATATTTTTTTGATACTAGAAAACTTACGATAGAATGTCTAACAAGTTGCATTGTAATCCACTCTTGTATATTGTTTATAAAAAAATACAAAAACAATATACCTTTGTATTTAATTTCAATACATATTATATGAATCGAACACTATATACAAATTTATTATTTGATTCGTAAGGTTTATAGTTAATTATATTATTAACGTGTGATTAGATTATATTGACATCTTTTCTTCCTTATATATTTTAGTTACCGGTTCCTTTTACCCATTTCCTACCAAAAGAATAAAATAAATTTAATTTTTAGTATTAGTGATTGGCATTTTTTATTGCTCACCACTCTTTTTTATAGATAAAACACAAACAAAATAGTTTTATAGTAATATCTAGAAGTGCAAAGATAAGTCTCATGATTCACCAGATGTATAATTTGACGTCAAAGGTTTTCAAGTTGAAACCGCAAAATAAGACCGAGAGGACAATTAATGGATTATAACGATTATTCAAGACAAAATGTGTCGCACCCTTCAACACTTATTCTTTAATATTCAAAAAAAATATTAATGACTGATGTATTAAATATAAAAACTTAATCTGAGTATACTTAAAAGCTAAAAGAAATTTTAGCTCTTTTACCTTTTCCCAATTTTTTTAAATTAATATATATATATATATATATTAATATATATATATATATATATATATATATCAAAGAAATCTAATTTTATATATACGGATTTGTCTTAAATACGTATGAAATATTTGGGGTCAACAAGTAGGAACATTGTTTGTCTTTTAGTGCCAATTCGGTCAGTAGCCACCTATTTGTGCCAAAATTTCCATCATCTTGTGTTCAATTATATATGGACCCAACTAGGATGAAAGTTGTACCCGCAACCATTTCCTATCTTTATTTGTTTTTATTTCTAGTGAAATAAATAAGGAAGAATCTTTATTTTAATATTGAACAGTTAAAATATCTAAAATATCCAATTGTAGCGGTTTAATGAGCCGTTTTAATCTCGTGTAAAGACTTGAGAAAATCCTTTCAAGTCAATCAATTCATGATTGTCACGGTCCGCTATTATTCGGTTGAAGGTTCTTAGTCAGTTGAAAGTTCTTAATCGAGTACTTTCAACACAGCTCAAGCCTTTTCAAAAGAGAATTTTTTGACATGGCTTAAGATCTTTCAGTGTAGCGACTTGGCTTGCCTTAAGATTTTTCCTTGGCTTGGCTTTAGATCTTTCGTTGGCTAAGTATGGAGACTTTCCCTTATTTATTTAAAAATGTAATAAATAAACATGTTACTAAATCATTATATTCTAATTTGAATGCATTTATATAGAAAATAAAATTGTTTATTTTCTCAAAATGATAGGAGTTATACGACCTTTTTGTCTTGATTAACAAATGAAATTAAGATCGATAATAAATGAAATATTAAAAAAACTAAATTTCTATAATATTTTATAGATTGAGTTTATTTTGAATTACTTGAATAGATCTGTAATCAGAGAAAAGTTTGAATCAATTGAATGAATGAAAGAAGAAATACAAGCCCTAGCTTTATATAAGATATTAGCTTAACTAACTTAACAAACTAACTAATCAACTAGGCTAGCTAATACATGACACGTGGTAGTTATAATCTTCACATCCCCCTCAAATTGGAGGTGCAGAAAAACCCAACTTGTGAAGAAAAAGATGATGTTGAGAACCGGATAAATTCTTTGTAAAGATGTCGGGCCAATTGGTCATGAGTTTGAGTATGTATGAGAGAAATCAATCCTTCTTGTAGTTTTTCTCTCACAAAATGACAATCAAGTTCAATGTGCTTGGTGCGCTCGTGAAATATAGGATGTTTAGCAATATGAATTGCAGCTTGGCTATCACACTTTAAAGTGACAGATGTGATATTAGGAACATAAAGTTCAGTTAACTTAGCAGTAACCCGTCTAAAAGAACGATATTAGGCTTCTGTAGAGCTCAAAGAAACCGTAGGTTGTTTCTTTGATTTCCAAGGAATAGGAGAACCACCAAGAGCAATGTAAAAACCACAAACTGATTTACGAGTGTTTGGACAAGATGCCCAATCTGAATCACAGAAGGCTTGCAGATCAAAGGTAGGATTTTTATTAAAAAAATAAACCTTGTGATGAAGTGCCTTTGACATATGCAAGAGTATGTAGAGCTGCATCCCAATGAGGTAAACTAGGAGCTTGCATTAATTGACTGAGAAATTGAACAACAAATGCAAGATCCGGACGGGTATGAGTGAGATAGTTTAGTTTGCTCACAAGCCTTCTATATTGTAAAGGATCTTTAAACAAAACTCCTTCATTAGCCTTTAATTGCAAATGATGAGGTAACGGACTACTATTAATAGGCAAATCAGAAACTTTGAATTCTAATAATAAATCTTTAGCAAACTTTCGTTAACACATAATGACCCTTTGGAAGTGTGCAAAACTTCCATACCAAGAAAAAATTGAGATGCCCAAGGTCTTTAATCTTGGAAGAAGAATGTAAAAAATCTTTAAGATTGGTAATTTCTTCTTGATTATTACTGGTCACCAAAATATCATCAACATTTACAGCAACATGTACCACTAATGTGCCCCTGGACTTAGAAAAGAGATAATGATCATTTTGAGATCCATTAAAACCTTTTGATTTGAGAGGAGAAGATAACTTGCCATACCATTGGCGAGAAGCCTGTTTTAGACCATACAAGGATTTTTTGAGTTTAAGAACTTGATTTGAAGGAATATTCATTCCTGGTGGTGGTAACATGTATATGTCCTCATCCAAGTCACCATGCAAAAAAAGCATTATTTACATTTAATTGAAAAAGAGAGGCCAATTGTAGTCATCTTGATGACAGGAGAAAAGGTTTCGGTATAGTCTATACCAGCTTGTTGAGTATCACCACGAACCACTAGTCGTGCTTTACACCTTTAACAGACCCATCTGCATTATGTTTAACCTTGTAGACCCATTTACATTTGATTGCCTTTTTACCAAGTGGAAGAGTAACAACATCCTAAGTATGGTTTGTTTGTAGAGCTGCAAACTCAGCATTCATAGCATCTTGCCATGCTTTGGAACTTAAGCAGCCTCTTTATAAGAAGAAGGCTCATGAAAATTGTCAATTTGCATAAGTGTTTGACTAGACAAACGAAGATCATTAGGAGTACAAGAAGATGTAGGAAAAGAAGAAGAATTAGTGATGGTGTAAAAACA
Organism: Scalesia atractyloides; assembly: GCA_947069175.1. Taxonomy (NCBI): domain Eukaryota; kingdom Viridiplantae; phylum Streptophyta; class Magnoliopsida; order Asterales; family Asteraceae; genus Scalesia; species Scalesia atractyloides. The sequence continues at coordinate 59,213,699 of CAMTDV010000022.1, read as the reverse complement.
GAAATAAGAGGAATCAGCTAAGGTGGAGGAATGATTACAAACATAATCCTTTAAGTAGGAAGGTGGAATAGTGGTTTTTGAGGATCTTCTAAGAGGAACAGAATCGGGAATAGGAGTTGAAAAGGAAACATGTGGAAAGGAATCAGAAGGTGGCATTGGAACATGGAGTTGAGTAGGAACAGATGTAGAAGTAGAATGTAAATCATCAATGGAATTCTCATCAAAAAATTAAGAAACATGGTCTACAGAAGGAAAGATCAAGGAGTCTTTTGATGTTGTAATGGATGGAAATAAAGCTTCAAAGAAAATAACATCACGTGAAAGAAAAACTTGATGTGTATGAAGATTGTATAACTTGTAACCTTTTTTGTTAAGAGGGTAACCTAGAAAGATACAAGGGATAGCTCTTGGTTTAAATTTGTCCCGACCATGACTAAGTGTAGAGGCATAAGCTAAACAACCGAATGTTCTCAAATAATCATATGCAGGTGGTTGACCAGTGAGAACCTCAATTGGAGTTTTCCCATCAAGAAGTTGTGTAGGAAACCGATTGATTAAAAACGTGGGAGTGAGCACACATTCACGCCAAAACTTAATAGGTAGTTTAGACTGGAATAATAAAGCTCTTATTGTTTCAAGTAAGTGCTTATGTTTGCGCTCAACAATCCCATTTTGTTGAAGGACTGCAACATAAGTTGTCTGATGCAAGATACGTTTACTTAGCAAGTTGGCGCTTTGAGTGGAACCAGATCCTAACTCAAAGGAATTATCAGACCGAATGCACTTTATCGTTGTGCCAAATTGAGTAGCAACCATATCAATGAAACCTTGAAGGACAGAAAAAGCATTGCTTTTTGTGGAAAGTAAATGAGTCCATGTGGTTCTACTAGAATCATCCACAAGAGTGAGGAAATATTTGATCCCATTATAAGTACTAGTATTATAAGGGCCCAAATATCCACATGTATGAGATCAAAGATTTTAGAAGTAGATTTAGGACTAAGAGGAAAGGGCAATTTATGTTGTCTTGCTTGAGGAAAAATATCACAATGATCATCAAAATGTGCATGTGAAAGAAAATGCAATTGTTTTAACTTGTAAAGAGGTAAATGTCCAAGTCTATGATGCTAAGTTTTGGTGCTTACAACAGAATTACAAGATTTATTTGAAACAACAAAGGACTTAGAAAGCAAACGAGCAGCATTCAAGAGGTATAACCCTTTGAGTAATTCACCAAGAACCTGTGGCCTCTTCAGTGAAGGGGCCTGCAAGATACATGAGGTGTTAAAAAACAAACAATACCATTTCTATCATGACATAATCTGGAAACAGAAAGAAGTTGTTGTTAAAACTGGGTACCAAAAGAACATGAAATGAAGAAAGGTCATCAGTGATCTTTGTTATTCCAATTTGTATGCGGAATAATGTTTCCATTAGGAAAAGAGATGGGAATTGGATGTTTGAGCAACTAGATTTGTGAAAATAATTTTTCATCATGACACATATGATCGTTGGCCCCTGTATCAATTATCCATTGGGATTTTATTTTTGAAGAACCATATTGTGAAGAACAAGCCATTATACCTTTAAATGTGGCATGATTGATTGAGGTAGCATTTTGAGCAGTAGCCATATGATTTGTAGAAGAATCTTGATGAATTCTAGTTAATTGCAACAACTTCATAAGATTATTGTACTGATCCTGTGTCCGACCATTTTGAACAGTAGTTCCAGAATTATTGTTATTGACCTCACTTCCACTATGCTCTTGTTCATCAATAGCCATACTTGCAAACTTTTTGCCGTTAGTGAACTTAAAATCCTTTGGAAAACCAACAATCCTGTAACATTTATTGACTGTGTCCACTTTTCTTACAATTTGAACAAACCAAATTCTTTTTATTATCATATTTTCCAGTTTGAGAGTTAGAATGAACATTCGTTGACGCAGAATCACTAGCAAAATGATTAGTGGAATGAATTTCTCTTTGCTTCTCATCTTGAATGAAAAGAGCATAAGCATGATTAATTGAAGGAAGTGGTTGCATCATGAGTATGTTGCTTCTTATAGTATCATAACTAGGGTTAAGCCCCATGAGAAACTGAACTAATCTTTGATATTCTTCTCTTTTAGCAACAAGATGTGCAACACCACATGTACATGAAGGCATTTGATTTAGGGCATTAACTTCATCCCAATTTGACTTGATTTTAGTGAAATAGGTAGCAATATCATTGTTACCTTGAGTGATTTCACATAGATTCTTTTATAATTGATAAAGCTTTGCACCATTAGCTTGACCATAACGAACATTGAGTTCATTCAAGAGTTGTTGAGTAGTTTCAGCATACAATACACTACCACTGATGTCTCTTGAAAGAGTATTAAGAATCCAAAATGTTACCATGTCGTTGCACCGTTGCCAGAGCGCAGAATGAAGATCATTAAGCGGTCTTGAATTCCAAGCTCCAAATCCAGTGTCGTTGAACGATTTGGATACAAGAATCATTCCAGGATGATCTGAAGGATGAAGATACAAAGGATTAGAAGAATCGATGACAGTACTTGCGGAAGAATTACTTGAATCTGACATTTTTTTAACGATGAAAATGAAAGATTGAACAAATTGAACGGTTGAAAAGAGAAATTGATTGACGTAATCAATGAATCGAAGAACGAGATGGAGATGAAGAATCAAAGAAGAGGAAGTCAGAGTGATTCGGAGAAAAAAATATGATCGGAGAAGAAGACGTTTGCCGGAATAGTTCGCCGGAGATTCAACAGTTCGTCGGAGATGTAACAGTCTTCAACAGAGAACTCAGCTCTGATACCATGTAATCAGAGAAAAGTTTGAATCGATTGAATGAATGAAAGAAGAAATACAAACCCTAGCTTTATATAAGAGATTAGCTTAACTAACTAGCTTAACTAACTTAACAAACTAACTAATCAACTAGGCTAGCTAATACATGACACGTGGCAGCCATAATCTTCACTTATAAACGGTGTGGTTTGTATTACATATAAACATATTTAAAATTATTTAACTCAATGAAAATAGATTTTGTTTGATTTGTAAACTTTTGTTGTTAAAATTCATACTTATGCTAGACATTTGAATTAGTTAAATAATATGATTAATAAGAAAGAATTCCTAATTATTTATTAAAAAAATACCCCATCATACAAAGAATATGTTTTGCGTTTATTAAAACTATTGTAGCAAATTATGCGACACCCACTAAGTTTTTAACTTTAGTGGCGTCTTTTGTTATTATATTGGGAAACAAAAGTCGTCTAAAGAGAATGTGAACCCCATTTTGCCATATTTGATACATTATTTCTCACAATAAAATAATTAAAATTAATGCACTATTTTCCTTTTTTTATTGCACTTTTTGATAGGTGACAAGAAAAATCTATAGTATTTTGTCAACTTTTGAAAAAAAACATGATTCTAGCTTTATTAAATTCTTAGATACCCTTTATTATGAACTATATACAAAATTTTGTTTTCATATACGTGTTTTAACTGACTTTAAAAGAAAATAAATATGAAATACTGATGAATTAGGTATAAGATTTATAATACCAAGATATTCATATTTTAGATTAGGTAAACTGTTTTTCTAGACCATAATGGATTCAGGATAACATTTTTTTTTCTCCTTTTTATTTACATGATGCATGGGTGGAAACTGGATTTCTTAGTCGGGTTATTATTAGATTTTTTTTTCTTTCATACAAACTACAACTAAGTGTTCGGTTCATGTTTTGCTCTAAAGAAAATTACATTTTTAAATAAAAATTGACAAATTCCTATGAACGGGTCATCGGCCCTTTAGACAAACGAAATAAAAATCGATCCTATTTAAAGAATCATTAACTCGATTTTTAATTTCTGAGAAAATATATATTATAGTTTGATTTGATTGTTAGTGTGAAAGTTGTAAAGAAAAAACCGAACCGGATCATATAAAATCATTAAAATGTCATATCTTGTTTTATGTTATTATTTAATTAAGATACTTGTTAATATTTTAACGATTATTTTTTAGTTTAATTCGCTAGTTTTGGGATTAAATATATATTAATTTGAGAGCACACAGAATAGAGAATAGTCAAATTGTTGAAGTGTCAATCATTAATCATTAAGAAAAAACAGTTCATATGAGATTTGTCCGGTAGGGAGACTATGTTCTTCAAATCTTGTATAAGATACAAAAAGGATATTGGTTGGGTTTGTATGTTACTATGTTTATTAATCAAACCATTGATCAAGCATATGAATCAAACAGAAAAGATCCGATGGGAAACCTCATTGTTTAAAACCACAAACAACAAAACCGAACCGAAAGCTAAACTGCTTCGGTATTATATAAAAACCACCCCAATCCGTGTGCGCTCTTATTGTTATTATCTTTTTTTAACTGATCTATCTAAACCACCTATATCATATGAATAAAAATGAATTTCAAAACATGTTGAACGATAAGTTGGTGTGAGCAAAAACCAGCCCAAGTGGCCCGCTTTCCAACTTCGTTTATAAAGTACTTAGGTTTGATGCGTAGGATGGACAATCGTACACGTTTTACTGGTTGAGGGCCCATAAAATTGTTAAAAAAAGTTTCATATAAATTTAGTTAAAAACAGAAAAACGAATAAAATGACTATGTGGTGCAATGGAAAGAGTCTGTCTACTAAACCAAAAGTCTCCGGTTTAATCCCTAGAAATGGTGTTCTTTTATTAAAAAAAAAATAATTACTTTCCCCATGTTTCATATGGGCCACTTTTAGTAACTTGCTTATTATTTATTTGTTCTTCTTTTTTACTTTGCATTGCTTTGTTTTGTATTGGGCTTTTCAAATGCAACCTAATTAGTAAGATTGTCAGATTGTTTATCATGTAATTGATAACGCAATATTAGTGAATATAAATTATCAAGATGTAAGTCCCAAATAATTGTATCTTTCAATGATATCAATCAAACATTAACGATAGCGAAATTTAAATTTGGTGAGATTAAAGAAAACCAAAAAAGACAAGAACAATACCGAATCATTTTCAAACTTGCACACGATTTTATTACTCAAGAGCAAAATAGTGTGATACAAGTTCCAAACACACCAAATCGTCTCCCACTCTGATTCTCTAGCAATTTTGTATCAAGGAGGTCTAAACCCTAGTTTGTGAAATAAACTAGTTTATATACTCTAGTAATCCCATGCCCCACATAGGCTCCCCATAGGCCTAACTGAGCCACATGGCGTTAGGCATGGCTCAAATGACCTATAAAGGTCCAAAACGAACTAACTGTGTAAAGCCCAATTAGCTACCATAGCCCGTTATGTATATTTGATGCGTCAGTGTCACACTTCTAGGTCCTAACAATCTCCCCCTAAACTGATGCATCAAATTGTCTTCATATCATGAATTCAGCAACGTCTTCAACATAGTCTATGGTTTTAGCTATGCTGCAGGTATTGAGGAAGTTATTGACTTCTAAATTCTCAGCACTGAGTCTCTTTCTTCTTCTCTTGTGGTTAGCTCCATATTAGGATTCTCAACAGCTCTTTTCTTTTTCAATCTTTCTCTTTCAAGCAGGTTCCAATGCACTTCTTCAAATGTACTGTCACTGTCAGAAGACAATTCGTATTTGGTTCTTCTGACTCAGATTCATCTTGTTGTTTTGATGCTTCATGCATTTTCAGCAACTAACAACATCTCATTCTTCATTAACCCCTGTTTCTTGATTTAAATAAAGTTCTACACATGCTCAGAAATTCATAAGCAAACATTTCTATGCAACAGAGGAAAGTACCACTTGAACACTTAGTAAATCCAAGTACTTGTACTCAGATTTCACAATTCAAATTCCTTTCAACTTTTGATGATCAGACAAATTTTCAAGAACATTAAAATTTTTTAATAAAACAAAACACTCTATTTTTGGATTATTGATTATATAAAATACAGGACACTTTTTTGGATATTTTTTTAATTTTCTATTTTTATTTTTTTAAAATGAGAACATAATAACTTAAACAGTTACAATATACAATTACAATTGCAATGGGATCAAAATCGTTCTGAGGCAAACCAAGGAACACTTTTCAGTGCGAGCTTATTCAGACTGGTCTAAGTGATTGCCACTATGTTTGTCCACTTAAACTTTAATGCTCAATTTTCATTTTCAACTTCGTGATATGCTTAAGGTAATATTATACTATAATACCCGTGTGTCCCATATCATGACATACCCTCGCGATCAAGGTAAGCACTACAAATCATCGTAGTAGGTGAGTATACTGAGTTCATCCTTTTTCGATTTAACAACGTCAGACTATTGGTAAACAAGTCAGTACTTCCATACAGAAGAGTGACCAATAAAATGTCCGACGAGGGTTAGGCAAATACCTTTTCGGTATGAATTTCTCTTTTGCAAGCACATGGAATTCCCTCAATTGAGTTTATCTTCCATTAAGGTTTTGGCCTCTTTTTGGCTATTTTAAGATATCTTGACTGTGCCTAGGTCTACATGTAGTCAGGATGCAACAGAACGACAGCCATGATATCCCCAAATGACTCAACAACATAAATACTCGAAACCTCAGACGTTGGCTATCTATCAACGCAAGATTTAAGACCATAAAATCATACGCCGATGGTCTATTACCCACATGGTACATAGTTCGTTATGTTTGTATCACATATTATCTTTTATCACTTTGAGCGTCAAGCCTATCGACATATCACGATAGATCCTAGTCTTTTCAGCTGTAGCACCTTACATGTGTTGGTCAACCCTTTTAGCACGAACACTTATTTCATTTCCCAGTGATGCTTTAGAAATCTTATTATATATTTTTGTTTTTCAAATGTTTTTGTATTTTTCTGTTTTTCAAATGTTTTTGTATTTTTCTCATTTTCTTCCCCTAAAACAATGCATATATACATATATGTCTCTCTTCACCCCTAAATTTGTGCCTCACACTTTATGGGCAAACTTACCTAATAATGAAAACGTATACAAAATTATAAACGAAAAAAAAAGAAAAATATTTTTGTTGTTTTTGTTTAACCATTCTATCATCAGATTGAAGACTGATCAATGTTAAAGTTAAAGCACAAAATTTGAATTGTACCTTTTTTGTGATCTTATCTTACCTCTCTTATCCCTTCAAAGGAAACATATCATCTGTAAAAAAAATTAAACTTTAACATAGTGAAATGGTACCCGTTATATCTCTGGAACAACCGATATCAACATTCCAAGGATTGTCAACAACTCCTCCTTGGTTGTCCCTAAAAAATTAATAGATTAGTAAGACATTGGTACCCAGGCCATCGTGGTACTGGGCTTTCCTGAAGCATCAAAATAAGACACTTCTTATAAACACATGTCCCCTTTCATTTCAAGGATTGGTGATGTTGCTGCTTTTTGTTTTGCTTTCCAATGTTTAGGCGTTTCTAATTTCTTAGATGCCTTTGGCAAAGCGATTGGCTTTTCAACCTTGTTATTTTTCAAAATTTGTGTCGGTTTCAAAGCTTATTTTCTTTTAGCTTTAGCAGCATTCCAATCCCCATCAGATGGTTTAACCTTGGGATTCACATTCTTCATTGCCTTAGGTGATGATACCTTCATCGGCTTGGAATGATAGTTATTCTTTGGTGTAACCCTCTGATTTTCAACATAATAGGGTAGGTAAGGACGATGTGTGCAGTTCCGAGCAATGTAACCAGGAATGCCGCAATTAAAGCATGTTTGTCTCTTCATGAGGAAGACATTCTGATCAGCTAGATTTGCTCTTGCAGGCCCTAAAAGATGAACAGGTCCTTTCTGTGCTTGATTCTGTTGCACATTTCTTGCAAACGAATATGAATTTGGATGCCTACACTTGTCATTTGCAGAGGCCTTTTGCTGTGAAGATTTCTTTTGATTCTTCTTGTATTGCTTAGACTGCATGTCTTGTTCAGAAATCTCACTTGTCTTTCCAAAGTCCTTGTTAGCACAGTCAAATGTACATTTCTCACATTTTCCATAACTAACTGGCGAGTGTGAGTGTCTTTGATGTTTAGACTTTTCCTTTCTTTGTCCTTGACCTGCTCGTTTCGGCTCCTTTTGCTTGCTATAACCCTTGTTAGCCTTTTGAACCTTTTCATCACAAACAGAGGGTTCGGACTTATTTCAGATTATGACTTGAGCCTAACACATTAGTCTTACTTAATTCCTTCATGTCATCAGCTTTGATTGCATCGAGAGTTATGGTTTATCGGATGAAACACCAGAAATTTTCAGCTGAATCATTAGATAGAATTCATCAGCACAAGATGGTTCAATCATCCTCTTGCTGACAATCTAACAATTGTTACTTTTTCAATGCACATGAACTAGAATCATTAGCATTGTCAACATTTTTGCTTCCTTTTAACATTGACAGTTTAACGAACCCGTGTTGTCTGATGTATAATCCTAGGTTTGCCATACACTATCTCTTCGTTTCTTAAGATTTTCTTGGTTGCATTCTCGTGTAATGTGATTATATGGTGGAAACATTTATCCAATCTCCTTTGTTCTCTTGTATGCAAGTTGCACATCGCAACATCTTGAAATACTACTGATGTATCAACTTCTTATTTCTCATTTAGTTGATACTTACGTCAAAGTTCTAGCTCAGCTTCATAGATCACATTCAAAGTTTTACATTAAATTCTTTACAATATGGACAACATTGCTTTGATTTTCTAAGTGAAAGGACTATTCCTTCTTGTGCTAACCTTATAGCACTTGCTTGTCTAAGTGATGCATGAGCATGCACTGTTATAATCATTAGCCATCTTAGAGTTGAGTGCCCTGAGTTGTGAAACCTTATTCCTACAATGTTCAGAACATAAAAGATAGTTTATCGTGTGTCAATGAGCGATTTTGGTTTGTCAGTCTGAGTATCGGCTTAGGGTGCTGGGCTATGAGTGCAGCTTGCTGGGTTTGAGGTTTCTATTTGGCCACTTCATCGGGATGAGATTCTGTTGATTGTGCGTATAGATCTTGGTTTGATTGTAAATGATCCCATAACCAGGAAACAAAGGAGTCATGTCATCACCCAAAAAAGTATTCATCTAATTCCTTACTTCCTCTTTCAAAATACAGATCGTCAGCACTATCCATCACGTTCGAGTATTGATTTTGATCCTGGGGTGCATTGCTATTAACGACAATTTGGGTAAGAGGGCTAAAAACAATTTTTGAATTAGCATTCGGGTTTTGATTACATACTGGGCTGAAAACTATGCTCGAGTACTGAGTTTGGGATGTAGACATCTTTGGATAACAAAAACCATACCGTTAAAAACGTTCAAAAATTACTCGAAAACTGTTTTTACCAAATTATACCGTTAGACTTGTCGCGAAATTTCGAATTCAATGATATATAATGTCCACCCTTGATTCGGAATAGTGTCTAGTCCGAAAACCTCAGCAGCAGTTCGGAATAGTGTATCCGAAATGCTATCCAAAAAGCTATCCGAACATGTGAACTCAAAATACAATCCGAAATGCTGAATTCAAAACAGTGTTATTCGAAACAACTGTCAGTATGATCCGAAGTCAGTCTGATTTATCTGAAACAACAACAATATGATCCGAAATCAGTTTGATTTATCCGAAATCCTCAACAATCACAGGAAATCTTCAATAGCTTCTATCCGAAATGCTTGAATATGATCCGAAATTCAAGCAGATGATCCAAAATTCAAGCAAATGAAGATCCGAAATCATTGAATATGATCCAAAATCAGGAAATCTTCAACAACGTATGATCTGAAATCCACGTATATCACAACAGACGTCGAAACAGTACCCAAATAGACGCAAAAACAACAACTTTCTTGAATATGGATCGAGCTTAGAAACAGGTTCAACAGGCACTGATATCAATTGAACGTCCCAATAATACGGATCAAACAATGATATCAAACAAACACCAAGGATGGGCGGAATCCAAACTTGGTGAGATTCAAGAAACCGAAAAAGACAAGAACAATACCCAATCACTTTCAAACTTGCACACTATTCTATTACTTTGATAAGTAAAACCGTCTGGTACAAGATGAACACACTCACAATTGCAGCCTCTCTCTATTAGAATTTTCTATGTATTCCTCTATTTGTGAAATAAACTAGTTTAAATACCCTGGGTAAGTCCATTCCCCACATGGCCTTAGGCATGGCCCAAATGACCTAAAAAGGTCCAAAACTAATATAAACTAACCCGTTAAGTCCCAGTTCGCTACCATAGCCAGTTGCGTATATTTGATTCGTCTGTCTCACACTTCTAGGGCCTAACAAAAAGGCTTAGGAGGCAAAGGCTCTAGCAATGGTTGAGAAGAAAAAAAAAAGGCAATATGTGGATGATGTTGATCATACTTCAAGAATTGCAGAATTTAAAAGAGATTAAAGAGGGTTAAGTGCTGCATCGGTAAAAGGTTTAATAGAAAGTCAAGGAGCTGTAAGGTAGGATGTCAAGATAAACAAGATAATCAAAATTGACATGAGGCCTCCGATAGTTATTCAAAAGTCCTGAACACTTGCAAAGCTGGAAGCTAAGAAGAGACAAGTGCCTCAAGCTCAACCAGTAGTTCAAACTACTGAATGTCAAATAACTGGAGTTAAGGCTCAAGCAGTTGGACCATGTCAAACAACTGTAGTCAAAACTAAAACACTTTGGACTAGGCAAAAGTGCTGGTTCTCAACCACCAACAACAAGATCTTCAACAACTCTAAAAGCACAACATGGCACAAATCCAGTTGTTGCTAAATCTGCTGGTACACAACTTGGTGAAAAACAAGTAGTTGTCTTAGAACCAGTAGTTCATAGTAAACTAGAAGTTCCTGAGAAATCAATTGTCCAATCTACAAGGAAAAGGAAGCTGGTATAACAAGATGACCTGAAGACTCTCCACCAACATCAACAACCATAATAACAACAACTCTAGTATCTGCAACAGCATTTACAGGAAGCTTCAAAATAGAACCAGAAGTTCCTAAAACAGTTGAAGATCCTCCACCATCCCCAGAGTTCATCTTGTCACTTAAATAGTTGCCACTACTCAAAACTGATAGCAAGCTGAATTATCTAGAAAATGTAAAAAGGATGGAAGAAGAGGTTGTAAATGAATTTACTGAGAACCATAATAAGATGACCTACAAAAAGGCTTAGTACATCATGGATTAGAGGATGAGGGATGCAAGAACTTATGGGTAGCTCATGTATCAGGAACCCCAAAACTCTACCAAATCCCACTTTTCAAAGATCCCTCGGTTGCCAAAATTTCAAAACAAGAAAGTATTGATTGGCTCAATAAGAATGTTCCTTATCCAGTCAAGAATATCTATGTTTTCCAAAACTGGAGTGCCTAAAACCTATTGGCAGAGGTTGCAAGGGTGAAGAATGTCACACCCTGGTTGTTGTGGAAGCACATGTGTGTGACTATGAACAGTAATCATTGCATTCGACAAGTAAACAATTATATATCAATGATGCCATTAATATATAATTTGAAACATAAGTACAAAAGGTTTAGTACATGTTAACAACATTTTCCAAAATACATTCCAAGTTCCAAAAGGACTTTAAAAAACATAGTTCGATTAATAAATATAAAACGAGGCTTTGACTTCTGTATGTTCACACAAGGGCGGTATATATAAGGCAAAACCTTCAAGAATGGCCATCGTGTCTTGTTATCCACTTCCTTGATCTTCCATCATATTGCGCTTTCTTTCCTGAAATACATGTAATTTGAAAAATCAACATAAAGTTAGCGAGTTCATGTGTTTGTATGCTTTGTATCATATGAATCTTAAAACATTGAATCTTTGTATTTGTAAAACGGTATGTAAAAGCGTCTATGAAATTCGAGGATGCATTAATGTGTAGCTAATACATTAACATGTGTGCCATATAAGTAAGCAACCAAACCTAGACGAGGATTTCAGACACCGGGACCACAAAAGCACCCTTAAAAGGTTAATAAACCAGAGTGGAGCTCGCCAAAATTCAATAGATCTACACCCTTTGCACCTCGGTCATTTCGATTAATGCTTACTATTGATAATTTTCTACTTATACGCACATGATCTAAGGTGATTTCATTCCATAGCTAACATACAATTTATTGTAACATTTATTCCCCCTCAATTGTTTAACAATAAAACATTGAAAAGTTTGAAAGGAGGGATATGAATTCATAGTTTTGCGTTCCGTAGAGTCATACTAATGTAATGCGAATTTCCGTGTATGGGTGTAACCTACAAGTGTGCTAATTCTATTAGACACTTAGGTCTTGTTGGACCTCATACAAGTTGTTCATCTTGAATTCTTGGTATGTATTTATTTGTTATATTAGAACAACTTTAATGTTATTATGGTGTTGGTAGTTTGTTTATTTAATTGTCATTCATATATATACTTTACAAATACATACAAATATATATATATATATATATATATATATATATATATATATATTATATATTGTCATGTATTTTACGGTGTATGAACGGGCCTTTCCCTTCATATGTCCTCGTGCCTTGCACGCGTGTCATTGGACCTAGCCCATGTCTTTATGTGTTTGATATATATTGTCATGTATTTTACTGTGTATGAACGGGCCTTGACCTTCATATGTCCTCGTGCCTTGCATGCGTGTCATTGGGCCCAGCCTATGTCTTTATGTGATTGGGCCTAACCCAAAACCAATTATTCAAGTCCATATACTTATATTCTTGCGTTTACTGAAATTTCCACTAAGTATGAGATGAATAAGTATACTTATTTGTATATACTTATAAACTTGTATGTTTATACTTAGCATTTCTTATACGTTTAACTTTCCGGTTTCGTTATTGTTGAAAATATATATTATTTTGCGTCTAAATTACATTATTTTTAGACTTGTAGTCGTAGCCGCTTAACATATATATTCTCGTGTCGAAATCGCCAAAGCGTCGTCGGCGTGTTGTAATAGTTCCTCGTGGTGACGATATTGTCGTTTGTCGTCGGTCAACGATATATATATATATATATATATATATATATATATATATATATATATTCATTTTCTTCACATATTTATATGTCTTATTTTTCAGTTTGAAATATATATTATTTCTTGGGAATATATATTTATAAGTTCCCCCGTTGTCCGAATTGTCCGTTCGTCCGATTATTCGTTTAGAGATATTATATAAACAAGTTTATGTACATCCCATTGTCTTTGCATTTCCTTGGTATTTTTGGAATATTAGTGTACAAGTATATGTATCATTTTACTTGATTCATCACAAGTACTTTCAAGATGTATATTTTGTGTTCCTTGTATTTAGATATCATCCTATATACTAAATATGTACACACAATACACATGTATTATACACCCAAATTAAAAGTATTCTGTGTATATATATATATATGTATATACACACACACACACACACATATATATATATATATATCCATTTTAAGTTAAGAAAATTATATATAAAAGTTTAGATAATCCATTGGTTGATTAGGACTTAAACCTTTCCATTAAGGTTTGTCTAATCACGATTAAGGTTGCTAATCATGAATAACCATTTTAATCACCTTTTAAGTATTCCTTAATCACAATTAGATTTTTAGAGAATTTCGTCATAGTTTCCACTAAACTATGGCGTTTTCCACGTTTTCTAAACGTATTTTTAAACATGTTTAATCCACTAATCATCATTAATCCCAACCAAGTTTCCACATATCACCTTGCATGCATGCATTCCTACATATTTATCATTATTTTCTATGGACTTGTACGTATATATATTTGTAACATTATACATAAAAATAATGGTACTTTCATATATTTTAACTAGATCTTTTATAACCATCATTTTACCATACCTTGTAATCTAGTCATTTTGTCTAAGACACTTGCTTAAATTACTTTGTAAGATTATCTTAGTGTGAATCATGGTGTTTAGCTTTTATAAAAGTCTCATTTATCACAAATTGTCATCAAGTTTAAATCAAAATGTATGGATCATAAGGATAATGATCTTGTTTAGATCTAAACATCAATGTTTAGATCATAAATTCTAGCCTAGATTATACAAGATCATAATTTTAATCATCTTACTTTAACATAATCATCATAAGCACATACATTAGCTAGCACAAAGCAACATAATCAACATATAATATATGATAATTTTATAGACTTTTTATGTGGTGATTAGAGTTTTAGGCTTTGTTTCTTTAATGTTAAATGATTAATTTGTACTTTAATAATCTACATAATATTACAAGCTTAAAAATAATTAAAGAGGATGTTACAACTTTGCAAGAGTTTTAGTGATCTTTAGATGAAGATTTAGAAGAAAAGAAAGCTTCCAAGGTAAGAAATGCTTCACATCAAGCTTCCATGTCTTGAGTCTTCCTAGATCATCTTTAAAATGGATATATAATGGTTGAAATAAAGTGTTTAGGGTTTAAAAAGGGTGAGGTTATATGTATGTGTTTGTGATGTAGGTATAGAGAGAGTGTGAGGGAGTTTTTGAGTTTTGAAAGATGTAAAGATGATAAGGTGAGGTGATCGGTGATTTTTATAAATTGCATATCTTCTTTAGTCAATACCAAACAAGACCATATCACATTCTCGTCAAATCTTCACAACATCATAATCTTGAAACAAGTGGGTGGGGGCCCATTTGTTGACCGATTTTGGAAGGGGGGGGGGGTAAAATGTAATATTATTTTTTAACATGTGTTAATTTACTAGAGATTTAGGAGTTTAGATTAAGTGTATTAATTAGGGGTTGTCTTGCGTCATTAGAGAGTAATTAAGGGTTTAAGATGTTTAATGATGTTAACTAGTTCACTAGACTAGTAGACATTGAGTTTAGATAGTAAAAATGCCTTTCGTTCAATTATCGGGTCCCTAACGGTAATTATATTTTATACTGACGGTTAATTACGACGATTGAAATTTTGTATACCTAAAATGTATGAAGGGGTTTCGGATCCTAAATGAAGCCTACCTAGTTCACCGGACTAGTGTAGAAGGCTATCAGATATTGAAATCTCCGTCGTTTCGACAATGGGACGCTTTCCGGTCAAGTTATGCACTGTTAGTCGTAGTACCGGAGGCGATGTATTGGGTGCATTTTTGACACACTTAAAGTGTTTTAAGGAACTTGTCATTATTTAATCATAATTCTGGAGTCACGGAAATGCTGAGTTAATGTTGCGGACGAATTAAAATTGTTATTTTTATAGCTGAAACGGACAATTTCGTGATTTAAGCGTTATAACGGAAAATTATGTATTATTGTTATTGAGGTTCCCACATTAAGGTTTTTGTGTATATATAGACTCAGATATGTCTTTCGCATATCATTAATCATCGTTCTTGTTTCGTTTCAGCAACCTTGCTGACATGAATAGTGTAACCATGAATAGTGCGCCCAACACTTTACCAACACTTTTAGGACATAGTTTAGTTGGTTTCGCGACACGACGAAAACCAATATATGTTATAGTATTTTTAACTTGTCCTATCACTAATGTATGTTGTACGAATCAGTTACATAATTAAATCACGTTAAATGCATGAGATTATGTAATAAAAATAGTGATTAGATTGTATGGAATTACCGGTTATTTGCCGTTTGTCACAAAGAAAATGCTAACAAATCCAAGTATCAAAGTCACTCCTCCAAATTGGAAGCTTGGTAGTAGAAGAAAACCAACTCCAGAAGAGGCTCCAAAGACCTTGAAGATGAAACAAGAGCTGATTTATGTCAACTAGGCTCCAAAGAGTTCAATCTCAAGGTGGAAGGGGTCCATTCTTTCAAGAGAATACATGGACTACCTTGATGCTAGAAAGAAAATCCAGAAAAATTTCCACCACCATTAACTTGGGAGAACACGGAATCTACCTTGTTCAAAAGAAGTAGGTGACAGCTATTGTTCCATTCAAACCCCTAGAGATCTTCTACTACAATCCAAAAGTCATGGAAAACTACTTGAATAATCTTAAAGAAAAACATGGCTATACCAAATGGATTGTAGACTTACAAGAAGAAGAGAAAATTATCCTTGTCAGTCGCATGCCTGAAACTACTCATCTGTTCAGAATAACTAGAGATATAGCTACTAGCACCTACATAGTTGCAATGAATGAATCACCAGAAGAACATACCACATCAATCAGTGGCACATCAAGGGGTAACAATGAATATTAGGCTAGATTCCCCTCCCCCCAACTTAAGTCTTAGACATCCTTAACCCAAGAATTATAAGATGGAAGCAATGAAGGACTCAAATGATGTGGACATGTTTAGAGAAGATGGCTTTAGAACCTAGATGGATGGGTATGAAGTCCAAAGCATTCGCTTAGATGACATTAAATTCATTGCTGATCTTGAAACAGAAAAAGGATGAAAATGATGATCAAGCTTTGAATCTGGAACTTGGCATCAAAAGAATTATCAGTGAAAGATTGTTAGGCATCATCAAATAAGAGAATAAAAAGACAGGGAAGACTAAGAGAGACTTTGGCATCAGCATATCTAGGGGGAGATTGTTGGGTTATGTAAGATCTGCTGATTATGAAAGCCAAAACCCAAGAGAATCTTCTTCCCTGCCTGATTCAATAAATTGAAGTACAATATTGTGTCTAGAAGCTTCACCATTGAAAACTTTTCAAAAAACCAACCTAAACTACTGGAACATAATTGCTTCCTCAAAGAAATGGAAGATCAGAGAACAAAGTGCTAGATTAATAAAGTGTTGGGTCAACTAGTCAACAACCAAGTCAATAAGTCAAAGTTGAAGACAAGAAGACAAAGTCAACCGAAGACCAGAAGTAGTAGATTCCAAAGTGCAGCAGTTTGGAATCCCAGATGTTTCTTTTGTACCAGTTTTTCAATGTAACAGTGTTTTCTCTAACTTTCCAGCAGTTCTATTAACTTCTGGCAGTTACATCATTTAATAGGTTGTTTAGCGTCGCTTTCATGGTGACGCCACCAACAGATCCCTCCTCTGTATGTAGTTATTCTTAGAATGTAATTTGTAACACTCAGAGCCAAAAAATGGTAGAAGAACTAAGTGTGAGAGTGCACCTAATGAGGGGGAGTCTGATATACTATTTGATTGTACTGAAACATTGAGAATAATATGAAATCATTCTGCAACCATTTCCAAATCTGGTTGTGTTAGATTGATGTGTTTATCATCACTGTTTGATTGAATTTTATGATCAGTTCAACTGTTTTATAAAGAAACACACAACACACACACTCTCAGATCCAATAGTAAACGTTATACATAATAAGTAAATCTATAGTTCAAAAATTAAGCCTAATTACATATTTTTTAACAGTAAATTTTAAATCATTAAAGGCCCATATTTATTTTTTATAACCAAATAACTATTATACAAAAAAAGGTCACGCGATTCATATTTTGGACGGTCACAAGGGAGTAAGGAGGAGGGTCGAGATCGATCATCAACAATCAATATATCAAGTATATTGATTGATTCATTTCCGATCCATCCAAAATTACTAGATTATTCGATCTTGAAGAAGCACCGGTTAAACCTAGTTATATCCGGGGATATATAAGTCACAACCAGGATGTCTCTACATAAAAGGTTAACCTCTCACTTCACTTTTTAGGTTGTAAGCTCGCTCCGGATGATTTGCAAAACTAGCAGCGCCGTTAGTCTCGCCACGGGGAAAAGGGTGGTTTTCTCCGTGACCACACTCCGGCGTGAGAATAAGTATCTTGGATGGTAAGTAAGTAATTGCTAGTGTAAACAAGAGCTTATGTGTGTGGTATATTTGGTTGTAAGTGTGTAAGGGTGTCCTTTTACCTGGAGATCTGATACTTATTTATAGCCAGGAAAGGTATGTTCGGGAGAAATGCTTGTGGGCCATGGGCCCGACCCATACAGCCAGAGATATCCTTTTTGTCTGTCGTCGCCAGACATTAAATGCTCCCCGCAGGAGAACTAATGTTCACTGTCGGGAGATATGCTTTGTTAGATGTTGAGTGGCACGACGTGTAAAGGCAGCCGTCTCTGGTGTCAGGCCTGTTGCCAGCTGAAAATGGAGAAGGTGGAACAGTCACTGGCAGAAGTGTGGTTGGTGTATGGTCTGACACTTACCTCACTGGTCATGGGCGCTGTCACACGCAACCTGTCAAGTAACCTTCGGTCATAGTTCTGCCATTCCGTACCCTGAGGTATGGTCAACATCTCTTAGTGCTTACCCCATTCTGTGAGGCTGTCAAGGTTTTTCCCGCCAGCGCATGTTGTCAGGGGTGCATCTTTTGTCCTAAGACTATGAGGCGCTTCTCATGTGTGTCTTGTCTTTGTAAGGTTTTGGTATTCGCAACTCAGAGGAATGTTGTTGTGCGTAGGGTCTAGTAGCCTGCGCGCGTGAGTCGAACTTGCCGTTATGGTGAGTACACAAGGCTCGTTGTGTGACCTTATTGTATTGGTCTAATTCACCGTTGCGCTGAGTGCGCAAGGCTCATTGTGTAACCTATTGTTGTTGGTCTAATTTATCGTTGGGCTGAGTGCGCAAGGTTCATTGTATGACCTATTGGTTCCAAGGAAGGCGCACCATTGCACATTGCGCGCGAGGTTATCCTTGTAGAAATTTGGTCGAGGGTATGGTCATTTGGGACCATACCTCCTCAAGTCCCCCAGTCCAGTTCCCCTCCTACGCGCATGTTGTAAGGTGGGAGGAGTTCTGGACTAGAAGAATTGTTGTCTACGCCGTTAATTGGGTGGAGGAAATTTTGTTAAGTGTTGAGAGGAAACCTTTGTGTGAAGGAAGCATTTTGTCTTCAACTCTTGGAATTTGAAAATCTGATCTTCTGATGTTGCAGGTGGTTTGGTGAGAAAAAGTGGGAGTTGAAAAGATGTCTGA
Source organism: Scalesia atractyloides (assembly GCA_947069175.1). Classification (NCBI taxonomy): domain Eukaryota; kingdom Viridiplantae; phylum Streptophyta; class Magnoliopsida; order Asterales; family Asteraceae; genus Scalesia; species Scalesia atractyloides. Next base: position 59,194,724 of record CAMTDV010000022.1, on the reverse strand, counting down.
CAGCTGTAGCGTGCACTCAGCCGCTTCGTCTGCCATTCATTTAATGGATTGGCAGAGAGCGTGTTGGCCATGCACGCACCTTAACGTCACTACCCACTTGCTCGCACGCGTCTGTCTATGATTGGTTGCCATTACCACGTATTAGACACATTCTCCGAGCGCATTAAATGTGAGCGCTATAAATAGTGGTGCTCCGGTAGGGTTTTCTTCATTCATCCACACTTCTTCAAAAAAATTTCCTCTGCATCTTTGTTGAGTTCTTCAGTTGTTCAAATTTTTTTTTTCAAAAGATCTCTTTTTCTTTCTTCTTCTTTGATGGCAACTAGAGAGCCTGAGGCTGCTGCTGGTGCCGCTGTTCCACCTCCCTTACCGGCTTGTAAGTAGAGCCGGCAAGTGTTCGAGGAGATTCTGTCTAGCTTCCGGTTTCCTCCCTCTTGGGACGCCCGGTTGCCAGCGAAAGGTGAGACAGCCGCCGATGCTCCGGCGGGTTACATCACCTTATTTTCTGACTTCTTTGGTAAGGGTAACTTCCGGTTTCCCGCCACCAAGTTTTTCTTGGATGTGCTTCAGTACTATGGATTCCACCTTTCCTAGTTAAATCCGATGGGAATGGTGAGAGAATCAGGCATTTTGAATTTCTTTGTCGGTCGAGTGGCTCTGTTCCCACCGTCGACCGGTTCCATATTTTTTATCAACTCCATTGCTCAATGGGGTTTTATTCTTTCCAGCACCATGCGCAGGCACGGAAAATTTTGCTTTTTCCCCCAAGTCCTTCCATGATTTGAAGGCATAATTCTTTTTTTGTAACGGCCGGTGTTATACCGGCACCTATGGTGTTCTGGGGGCCGGAAGAGATTCCGGCGGAGTCCCTTCCCATACCAGTGCTTGACGCCTGGTATGGTGATTTGAAAGAAATTCCAGCGATCTAGTTTCCAGAGAGGGTACTGGTGGCGTCGGGGATGTGCCTGGTGTGCGGGCCCGAACGCCAGTCTCGACCAGTGTATGTTGAGGGCGATCGCAGTAAGCATTCTTATTCTCTTGTTTCTTGCTTGACTATGAGTTGTGTATTTGCTCATCATGTGTGTGTTTTTCTTGCAGGAGCCCCGCTGTTCTTGGCCGCCTTCCAGAGGAAGGATGGGCGGATGGAGAAGTGTCCTTTGAAGCCAGATGAGCCTACCCGGTACACGTAGGTCCTTGACAAATTTGCCCTGATCAAGGACGCGGACCTAGCGGCCCTGCGCCACCAACTGGTGAGTCTTTACTGTTTGCTTGCGCACCTTTGCAGGTGACTTATTTGTTGCCCTTGTTTAAATGCAGGCGCTCTGATGGATTTGGGCGTTGGCCCAGATCACAAGAAAAAGAGACGCGCGGGGTTAAGCGCGGTGGTGGGTAGGGAGGCAACCCAACCCGGGACAAGCCCTCCCAAAGGTATGCGCGTTATCACTGACAAGTGGAAAACTTATGTAGTCATCTCTGACTCATGGGAGGGTCTCAAACCTGTATGTGTAAAGAGGGTTGCACCGAAGCAGGCGGTCGCTACTACCGCCATACCTGTTAGCCCGGAGGAGGCTGAAGAGGTCCCAAAAGTGCCTCTGAAGCGGAAGAGGCGCCCGAAGGAGAACCTCTCTGCGCAATCCACTATAAGGTTGCGCGGAGACATTTTGGGAAGCGGGCAGATCTGGGATCACTAACTTCTAGGATATCCATTTGTAAGTCTTTATACCCCTTGATAATTCCTTCCATTTTTTATGTTGGATATAACTAACTCTTATTGTTGTATAGTGGGGATGAGCCGATTTTTGTTGATTCCAGCCCAAGCGCTAGGGAAGTTGAATCCCCGATGACCCAGGCCGGTGGTCAAGGAGGAAATGCTGCTGCTGGGGCAGAAGAACGTGGAGGTGGAAGGTCGTGGTATGGATACTAATGTGGGTTCCCCGGTTTTGGAAACTCCGGGTGTTCCATTGACGCAACCACAGTAGGATATTGAAGAACCTGTGGTTGTTGTTGAGGAATCTCGAGTGCATCTTGGGGAACCTACCGTGGAAGTGGAAGAATCGGGGTTCGTTGTCCAAGAACCCATTGTGGCGGGGGAAGAACGCGCGCATCATGGTGGCGCGGTCTGAACCTCTTCGGCGGGGCCGTCGGGAGCGACATCCGCCGAAGAGGTTCAGACTTGTGCTCCACAAGGACATGTGGAGGAACCGTTACCTGGGGGCGGCGCGGGATCTGCCGCCCTTGGTTTGTCTCCCATCCGACCGGATGAGACTCCGGGGGATTATTATTACATGTCATTCTCCTATACGCAAGCCGAAGAGATCCACACTCCTGTGTGGAAGTTGGAGAAAGGAGATGACTTTTCTCACTAGCCGGCGTGCCGTAAGTTTTTTAAAGGAGCTTTCCCCCCGGCGGAGGTACGTCCGCTTTCTGAACGTGAAGAAGAAGAGACGTATCATACGTACCTCCAAGCAGCTGCCAGGTCCGCCTGGGTGACTTACAAGATTGTTCGTGAGTGGTGGGGCCTGGTGAAAGAAAAGAAAAATCTTGAGGTTGCTCAAGAGACTCTTGGTAAGGAGCGAGCCCAAGTGGCTGCGTGTGAAGCTGCATCGTTGGCAAGGGAGACTGCCTTAGCCGATAATTAGCGAATTGAAGGGTGGTCTGCGCAAGGGTGGAAGAACCGGGCCGAAGCCTCGGAAGCCAAACTTGCTGAGGAACGCAAGTCGTGGAAGGAGGCTTGCGAGAGAGATAACAGGGAGAAGAAATCCCCGAGGGATGACCTGGCCTAGCTGCGCGCCAATGTTGTGCGTGAGCGAAAGGAGAAGGAGGCAGGGGCTGCCTCGGCTGCACAATCTAGTGTGCAACACGAGCACAGCGAGCAGAAGAGGTACCCCCTTTTCTTTGTTTCATTCTTTGTTGATAAGTCTAAGTTATGTTGCTAACCTTGTTGAAATTAAGCCGGTCGAAGCTTGCACTGCTTTAGCGAGCGCTAAGAAAGATCTCCAAGTAGCCTCAGTGCAGAATGCTGAACTTGTGCGTAGGCTGCAGTTGGCGGAGGCGAAGGTGGAAACGGGAGAGAAAAATTGGAGGATTCAGAGAACTGCCATGCCATCTCCGAATCGTTGGTGGAATCGCTCACCAACAACATGCTGTGGCTTGAACAGCATGGGATTAGCCATGTAAGTGTTTGCACTTTTGTTTTTTGACCTTAATGGAATGGCTCTAATTTTTCCTTTGAATTTGTAGATTGCCAATTCCATTGTGAACTCCGCGGAGTTGGATGGTGAAGTGGCTAAGCTGGTGGTTGCTGCGCGCCATGATGGGCATGCGCAAGGCTACGCTGAGTGTGCACAATAAGTCATTCATGCCTTGGATACTTCATGGGATTCTAGCCATGCCTCCACTCACAGAATTAATACTGGAGCTGTCTTCGAGAAGGCGCAGCAGGGGTATAATCGCCTTGAAATCCCTGCCTTGGAGCTGGTAAGCGAGGCGCTTACCCATGATGACTTTGTCGGCCGCTTGAAGGATATCTTTCCGGAAGACGCTGAAGTCGCTGCTGAAGAAGAAGACTAGTGTAGGGTCCTTTATGTAATAGTCTTGTAGGATCGTTGCTTTCCCCGCGTATGACGCGGTTATGTACATACTTTTTTATCTCTTAATGAAATGTTTCTTTTCTATTACAGTAAGTGCATGAACTGGACCGACTTTGTGTAAGTATAGCGAATGAAACTGGTAATGAACTCGCGCCTGGTTATCATCTCTTGTGCGTGCTGCGTAAGTAGTGATTTATGTTTTACGAGTCATTGTTCACCAAGTTGTTTTTGCGTATACTCAAAGTGGTTCCGCACACTTGTAGCGAAACATTAAGATAAAAAAGAAATGGAGTAACTCTTATCTATATTACATAATTGGGTGCAAGGGGCTAGTTTTAACATAGACAAAGGACTGTCCGCTTGAAGGTTTACATGTAGCACCGTCTTAGTTGCTGCGCATTCCATGTCCTAGGGATGCTTGTTCCGTCTAAGCGCTTAAGGGTTTACGCGCCTTTTCCCAGGACTTCATGAATAACATAAGGACCTTCCCATTTGGGAAGGTCATTTTCTAGGACGTTCGGCTTAGATGCCTCATCTCGCGTATAACAAAATCACCGGGTAAGAAGGTGTATATGCGGACTCGCGCGTTGTAGTATTTCTCTAGTTTAGTCTTGAATTTTGCTTCATTGCTAGCAGTGTTTTCATGTCTTTCTTCTAGCAAGTCTAAGTAGTCTGCGCTCCTCCTCGTTGTTTTGTTTTTACACAGCTAACATGCGCGGTGATGGTAGGCCTATCTCTGTAGGAATCACTACCTCTGTCCCATACATAAGGGTAAAGGGAGTTTCCCCCGTGCTGGTTTTGGGCATGGTTCGATGAGCCCATAAGATGCTTGGCAACTCATCTACCCACCCTCTGCACGCTGATCCCAACCTTGTTTTGATTCCTTCGACTATGCTTATGTTGATCCTTTCCACTTGGTCGTTCCCTTGGGGATGTGTGACTGAAGTGAAAACGTGTTCGATATGCATCTCTTTCATCCATTGCTGTAGTTCTTCGGCTGCGAAATTGGGGCCATTATCGCTGACTATGCGCAGGGTAACCCGAAACGACATATGATATGTTCCCAAATAAACTTCCGCACTACAGTTGTTGTGGTGGATGCGAGAGGCTTGGATTCTACCCATTTGGTGAAATAATCGACTGCAACGATTATGAATTTCACCACTCCTGTAGCATTTGGGAATGGTCCCACCATATCGATTATCCATTGTTGAAAGGGCCACACTGTTGTTACCGGAATCAAGGGATTCTTGGGGCGTAGTGTCTTTGGAGCGTGGCGCTGGCATGATGCGCATTTCCGCAATGTTTCACCCGCATCAAGGTGCATGCCAGGCCAATAATATCTGACGTTCATGATCTTTGCAACGACCATGCGCGGGCCAGCAAGAATTCCGCATAACCCTTCATGTATTTCGTGGATCAAGTACTTGGCGTCTTGCGCGTCAACGCAGCAGAGAAGCGGCCCAAGGTATGACTTCTTGTATAAGATACCGTCGGCCATTTCATACTTGAGTGCCTTGTTCTAGACCTTCCTTGCTTCCGCTTTGTTTCAGGGAGGCTCCCGTGTTGCAAAAACATGATGATGGAAGATATCCAGGATGGATTTCCCATTTCTACGATGTTGACTTGTCGCAAAGGAACGGAAGGGTTTTTTAGTACCTCAATGCGCACCTCTCGTGCAAGGTGCTTGAAGCTTGTAGCTGATAGTTTGTTAAGAGCGCCAGCGTGTTTGTTCTCGCTTCGGTTAACATGGGTTATCTTGAAATGTTGAAATTTGGTTATTAAGGCTTGCGCATGTTCTAGATACAAGGCCATTACCTCACCCTTTGCGTCGTATAGGCCATTGACCTGTCCGGCGACTAGGAGTGAGTCGACGTGGGCTTCCAAATTCTGCGCACCCATCTTAATTGCTAACCGAAGACCTACCAGGAACGCTTCATACTCGGCTTCATTATTTGTGCTCTTAAAATCCAACCTGATGGCATAGGTGAATTCTTGATCATCGGGGCTTATTAGGCGAAGATCTGCCCCTGCGTCATCGTCGTTGGATGCGTCATCAGTGTAAAGTATCTATGCGCGTTTATCCTTAACCGGCGCTGGATTTTGTACTTCTTCACACTCCTGGGCTTTATTTTGTGGGACTTCTGCGATAAAATCAGCCAATATCTGACCTTTTATTGCTGGTCGTGGCTTATACACAACATTGTATCCGCCAAGTTCGATCGCCCATTTTGCTAGGCGACTGGAGATATCCGGTTTTGACAAAATTTGGCCTAGATGGTAGTTCGAGAGAACTGTTATTTCATGGCCTAAAAAGTATCGGCGCAACTGCCGGGATGCGTGGACTAAAGCTAGAGCTAGCTTTTTCATCATGGGATATCGGGTCTCTGGGTCGGTAAGCATTTTGCTTACGTAGTAGATCGGAGTTTGAACTCCTGTGTGTTCTACTAGCAGAACTGCTCCCAGAGCGACATCCGATGCGAAAAGGTAGAGTATCAGTGGCTCCTTCTTTTGTGGCGCGGTGAGCATTGGTAACTGAATCAAGCATTCCTTCATTTGGGTGAAGGCTTTCTCCGCATCTGGAGTCCACTGAAACCTGTTCTTCCTCACACAATTCCGTAGAGTGCTGATGAATGGGAAAGACTTCATCGCGTGGTTGGCAAAGAACCTGTTCAGCACAACCAGCCGCCCTGCCAACTGTTGCATCTCTTTGATAGTCGAGGGTGATGGCATACGCTAAATCGCTTCCACTTTGTCGGGATTGACTTTAAAGCCATTACGCGTAACGATGAATCCCAAAATTTGCCTTCCTTCATTCCAAAAGAGCACTTGCTGGGGTTCAGCTTCAGATTTGCCTTGCGCAAGGAGGCAAATGTGTTTTGGATGTTTGCCAACATCTTCTCCTCATCCAAGCTCATGATGACTAGGTCATCGATGTGACTTCCACGGTTTCACTAATGTCATCCGCAAAGACATGGCCCATTAAGCGTTCATAAGTGGCTCCTCCGTTGCGCAGTCCGAAGGGCATTTTTGTGTAGCAATAAATGCCCTTGTCTGTTCGGAGGGCGGTCTTATCTTCATCTTCTTTTTTCATTTGGATCTGGTGGTAGACCTTGTAGCAATCAAGGAAACATTTTCACCTAAACGAAGCAAGAGAGTCCACCTTTTAGTCGATTTCCGATAAGGAGTAGAAGTCCTTGGGACATTCCTTGTTAAGATCTTTGAAATCGACGCACAAACGCCAACTGCCGTTGGACTTTTGGACCATGACCGGGTTGGCTACCTATGTCTGATAACGCAATTCTCGGTTGATTCCTGCTTGGAGAAGCTCCGTAACTTGCTCATTCAAAGCACGGGTCTTTTCGGGCCCAAAGCTGCGCTTCTTCTGAACGAAAGGCTAAACTGAAGGGAAGGTGTGCAGTGCATGCTCAGCTATTTCCCTTGGCACCCATGTCATGTCCGCCGGTGACCATGCAAAAATGTCAGAGTTTTGTAACAACAGCTGTTTCAACCGCGCCTTGACTGCAGGGGTCATGACGGGTCCCAAGAGCACGGTTTGTTCTGGGTACTTGTTGTTAAGTACCCACTCTTTTGGCTCACCGTCGGAGGATGGCTTGGGTTGCTTTATTGGTGGTTCCTCGTCCACAGACATGATTTCCTGTCTTGAATACATGATAACCACTCCGGTTTCTGTGTGAAAACCGCAAGCAGCGTGAGGGATGGAAGTAATCATGCTAAAATCTCGCTGGGCGCGCCATCCTAATAGTACGTCATGTCGCAAGGTTGCGGGCTTGACCATGAAATTGACCTGGACGGTGCGAGTGTGGCGCCCGTCAGAGAGAGTGACCGGGAAAGAAATCTGTCCCAGAGGGAAAACAACCTCATTGCAGAAACCAGTGAGTGGGAAATCCACCGGCTCCAGGCGTGCTTTGTCACACCCCGACCCGCAGCGGAAAAGGTGATCGGGGCATGATTGGGTTTTCATCAAAGCTCATGACATTTATTATAATGTTTCATATTTATTATTTCAATTTAAAAGAGATCATACAATCATATCAAACAAATACAACATGTTCTATTCATCCTTCTAAACTTCATTATTTTTCTTCTAAGGCAATTTCCTATTCTTTCCTTGCTTCATCCTGTTCACCTGTATCATGTGTAAAAATGGTTTTTGGATCAACAAAAGTTGGCGAGTGAACCTTGTTAGAAAACATTTATTATTTATTTCTTATTGTGTTTAATATGGAAAAATTGTGCAATATTCATATATGAACAAACGTAAATAAACATACAATAACAACAAATAGCATACAATAACCAACCAATAGCATACAATATCAAACAACAACAATTAATAACATACATTAACAAACCAATAGCATACAATAACATATCAACTTGCATGAATATATAACATGAATGAAACTACATATGTTGGCAACGTCACGTTCACGCTCATAATGTAATGGGGAACGGACGGCCTATGATAAATGTATGTACTGAAAATGATAAATGTCTGTGCGATCAACGCTCAATCAAAAGGAGCCGATCGTATGTTGGCAACGCCTGGTTCACGCTCATAATGTAATGGGGAACTGCTCAACGCTCATAATGTAATGGGGAGCGGCGGCCTATGATATTGCATGTACTGAAAATGATAAATGTCTGTGCGATCAAGGCTCAATCAAACGGAGCCGATCGTATGTTGGCAACGCCTGGTTCACGCTCATAATGTAATGGGGAACTGCTCAACGCTCATAATGTAATGGGGAGCGGCGGCCTATGATATTGCATGTACTGAATATGATAAATTAAATCTAAACAATACCCACACAAATAGTTGATACAAGCTGAATACACATTTTGCTCATGGATATGATGTATGCACAATGATTTAAATATAATAAATGGTAAGACACATGATACACCCCAAAAACGTGATTAAAACGGGGAATTCGTAGAGATTCACTCACATTGGGTGCGTTCGGTTGATGATGTTGAATGCGCACGAGTTTAGAGAATTGATCGACGAGGAAAAACTAACCTAATTAATAACGAAAAAGTAATGTAAATAAATGGATTTTATTAACAATTTTAATAGTATTTTTGGATATATTTTTGTGAGTTTAAGGCTATTTTCTAACTTTAAAAATGTTATTTTTAAGTATTTTTAATTGATTTTTAATTTAAATAAATAAATAAAAATAATAAAAAATGTTGACTTTTGACCGTTGACCATAAGCTTTGACTGTTTGACCATAAGCGTTGACTGTTTGACCGGTTTTATTGTGTGTATGTATGCACCGGGCTGGACTCGAACCCGAGACCTCCCGTACGCGTGCACGCAGCTCTACCAACTGAGCTACGTGTCTAACCCGAAATATTTCTGTTTTTAATTATATTTATACACTAATTAAGTTAATCCGAAAATCATTTATTTTAAAAAGATTTTAATGTATCGATTCGGTGCTCTCCACAGGTCTCGAACCCGGGACCTGTGGTTTAGTTTGGCACACAGTCCACCGCTGGACTGTGTGTCTAACTTGGTAAATATTCTGGTTTTTAATATACTTAACATCTTACTGTTGTGGATCCGGTTCAGTTTAAAAAAGACTTTTTATTACAGCGAATGTGTGTGTGTCAAGGATCGAACTCGGGACGTATGCATATTGTTTGCACACAGTCCACCGCTGGACTGTGTGTCTAACCCGTTCAAAATATTGATTTTAATTAATCTTATATCTTACACGACTTCGTCTTCTTCGTTCAGAACACAGACAACGGTTAACTAACTGTTATTTGTTAAATTAATTTAACGAACATTATGAGCAATCGTAATGTAATGAACAGAAAAAGGTTTGGGGATTGATTGTACCGAACTGATCGTCTTTCTTCAGAAGTCAGGCAAAGATCGTCGGCTCTGTTTTGGTGACCTTCGGCTGTTAGAATCAATTAACAGTTTGGAGGGATTAGATGTGTAATTGAACTACTGAGTAACGATTATCAGTAGGTTTGAATGATCATACCGGTTAACATCGAGTTTCTGGATCTTTCAGAAGTTTTCCGGCGAAAACAGAAAATCCGGCAACGTCGTCTGAAATAGATTCTGATGGTTGGATTGAAGTTAGTAACATTCTAACAACGGATTGAAACAGAAAAAATCGAGGTATTTACAGCGTAAATGAAATCTCGGTTTTCCGGCGACTTGCAGAGATTTTTCCAGCGATGTTCAAAAGTAATTCCGACGACCAGAAAATAGAGTAAACGTGAAATTAGAAGCTCTGGGAATGAAATTGAGTCGCGAGATGAAGATTTTGTTGAAGTAATTCCAGAAATGAATGTTTTCAGTTATAAAAATCAAACATCACCTGAATTCAAGTTCATTAACGACAGGATTGATTTAAAATGTCGGTCTATCGGTTATGTTCAAGATTCCGCGAGCACTCAAACGTCTTGGACGGTTTGAAAGCCGATATCGGTTTCAGTTGGCGTAACAGGCGATTCCCAGTTGTAGATATGATTTAATTGTTTCATAGAACTCACAAAAACATCAAGTGGCGGAGTGATGGAATGTGTGTGTGTTAAGTCGCTCAGCTTAACCCGGCTGACCCGGGTTCGAAACCCGGCATCAGTATTTTATTTTTATTTCATTATTTTTAATAGATTTTCAATTATAAATTTTATATTCTAATATACTTATTAATTATGTATCGTTTAAAATTAATTTGAGCATTAAATATGAAACGAAATTTTTAACTGGTTGTTCGGTTAATAAACGAAGCGGGTTTGGTAAATCCGGTTTTTGACGGATGTTACATCCTTTGTCCTCCGGGTCAAGTTGCTGGAAGCACTGTTTGTATATAATGTCCATAGAGCTCCCAGGGTCTATGTGTAGTCGGTGCGATAGTGATTGAAAATGCCAGTTATCACTACCGGTCGGTCTTCTTGTAGGCCCCCCGGGACGACGGGGAAGATGACCTGCTGCTCTCGCCAGTGAGATGTGCAGCTCTTCTGGTGGTTACTCTTGCGCGAAGGGCCACCGTGAACCATATGAACAACCTTCATTTTTTTTAATCGGACCCTCGCCGCCTCGAGTAATTTGGCGCACCTCCTTGAGCACGTTTTGTAATAAGTGGGTGAGCTCCCCACTTTTGAGTGCCTTCTCAATCTTCATGCGCAAGGAGATACAATTGTCGGTTGTGTGCCCCGTGTCTTTATGATAATAGCAGAAGAGGTTGGGGTCTTGACCGTTCTTGTTGCGCATCGGCGGTGGTTGTTTAATTTGGTGGTCTTCTGTACTAAGGACCTCCACCTGTCTTCGTTAATGGGGGTCCACTGGAGATCGCGATTATCTTGTTTTATTGCTCGCTGGGTGGCGAGCTTTTTGATGGTCGCGCGGGCATCGATTGGTGAGTGGGGAGAGTTCTGGCTGTGGTCCCTCCACCCTTTATTCCTTTTCCCAAAACTCCTGCTCAAGTCTTGGGGGCGATGATGAGGTAGGGGAGGCCTACTGTTGTTGAGATTGCGCTCTGTTTGCGCGTAGACCTTCGCTGCCGCCATAAGTTTCTCCCGGCTCTTGGGGAGACCTGTAGTCCCTAACAAGACTTTGATTATCTCGTCACAGCGTACGGCGTATTTGAACTGCACGAATCAGGTTTTCGTGCACATCCCATATTTCCAGCACCTCTTTGTTGTAGCAGGTAATGAAGTCTTCGAGACTTTCATCATCCCGCCGCCAAATATTCATTATGTCAGAGGAGTCTCTGACGTAACGCCTTTGTTGGTTGAAATGCGCCAGAAACTTGTCTTTTAAGTCGTTCCAGGACGCGAGTTTGCCCATGGGCAAGTTGTCAAACCACAGGCGTGCAGCGCCTGTGAGAGTTTGAACAAACAAGTGACACCACATCGGTAGTGTCCATCCTCCGATCAGTCCTGCGCCAGTAAAAGACGCAGGTGATCGTCCGAGTCCGTCAACCTGTTATATTTTCCGATGTTGGAGGGTAGCTTTGCATGCTCCAACGATGCTGGAGTTATCTCCTTGATGAACTTGGAGTGCTCGGTTGCGTCCGCCGGTCGGTAAATCAAGTTGTAATCAAGCTCGGCCTCCGGGTTGTAACCGCCGCATGGAGCGGACCTGTATGCCGCATGATTCTTGGGTATCCGGTGAAGACGTGAGCCCAACCGTGAGTGTATCGGTCCCCTTGAAGACGTGGGCCCAGCCGTGAGTGGACAGATGCTCTTCTGAGAGAGCGAGACTCCGGCTTAGGTGGAGGCTGTGTGTACTCCGTATCCTATGGATGGAGACTATATGGTACGCTCACCCCTGCTGGTGAGTCGTAACTCAAAATCCTTGGTGCGGGCAAAGCATGCACCTGAACGACGGGTTGTACTGGGACAGTTGGGGTGTTTGTCTGCGCACAAAGTTGCGCATAGACGGCGTTAAGGGCCGTCTGAGACTTTATGAACCATGACATCGGTTTTCACCCGGAGGTAAGACCGACGTGATTGGAACAAAGGGAGTCTCTAGCTGGGCTCCGGGGGTGGCCGGATGTTTATTCGGCTAGAGCCGTGTTGAGCTTCGGTATCCTCGGAAAAGTCTTCCCTCACTTGCACGTTGATACGAGAGGCTTGAACTGGGTTCTTGCCTTCGCCCCGAGGGCCTCGTGGGGTGGTTGATGGAAAATCAGCCATAAGGAGATTAGGCTTGGAAAGATGAAAAATGGGAGGTTGGGAGAGAAAAAATTGCAAAATAATTGCGGATGACGCCAATGAAGAAGCACCGGTTGGACCTAGTGATATCCGGGGATATATAAGTCACAACCAGGATGTCTCTACATAAAGGTTAACCTCTCACTTCACTTTTTGGGTTGCAAGCTCGCTCCAGATGATCTGCAAAACTAGCAGCGTCATTAGTCTCGCCACGGGGAAAAGGGTGGTTTTCTCCGTGACCACACTCGGCGTGAGAATAAGTATCTTGGATGGTAAGTAAGTAATTGCTGGTGTAAGCAAGAGCTTATGTGTGTGGTATATTTGGTTGTAAGTGTGTAAGGATGTCCTTTTACCTGGAGATCCGATACTTATTTATAGCCAAGAAAGTATGTTCAGGAGAAATGCTTGTGGGCCTGGGGCCCGACCCATACAGCCAGATACATCCTTTTTGTCCCTCGGTGCCAGACATTAAATGCTCCCCGCAGGAGAATTAAAGTTCACTGTCAGGAGGTATGCTTTGTCAGATGTTGAGTGGTGCCACGTGTAAAGGCAACCGTCTCTGGTGTCAGGCCTGTTGCCAGCCGAAAATGGAGAAGGTGGAACAGTCACTGGCAGAAGTGTGGTTGGTGTATAGTCTGATACTTGCCTCACTGGTCATGGGCGATGTCACACGCAACCTGTCAAGTAACCTCGGTCACAGTTCTGCCATTCCGTACCCTGAGGTATCAAATGTGAGTTGTTCAGATCAATCAAAATCAAAGTTAAGTGATTTTATACTTGATATCTAAAGATCAAAGTTAAAATTAATTAATTAAATTTGTAATTTGTTTATGTAATTGTTATTCTGTTATGTTGTTAGATAGCAGATTACTAGACTTGGTCACTTCGTTTTCAAAACATGAAAACACGTTGAGAACAACATAAATTGTAGTTTTTATATATTTCAAATGACTATGTATTTTTATACATTTTTTTTCAATGATATTGTACTTTTGCTATCATGATAACTTTTATTATGTAATTCAACCCGACTCGACTTGACGAAAATTTTGGCTCCGAATTTTTATAAAGCTGAATATTAAAAAAAACGATACCATAGAAAATTTTTTTGGCTTCGTCACTGCTGCGATAGGCCTAGTGGTTTAGCCAGGTTCAGTAATGAATGACGCTTTAGTTTCTATGAGATATTTTACGGTCATGTCCATCGAAGTAGTTTTGTATATGACATATTGAAAGGAGGTACTGGTATCATGGTCGAAGTAATGTTGTTAAACTATAAACTCTTCTACATGATCTGGCAAATTATTGGAAAGTTATATTTTTTGTAGCAAATGTAAAAAAAATAAACAAATTAAGAATGATCTACGTGATTGGTAGTTAACATTTAACAACGTGTTCAGTTTATTATGTTTTTAGTGACTTCCTTAAAAATGTAGGATTAGTTGTATCCTAAAGAAAGAATAACATTGAGGAACCTAGAGATCTAAGGCTACTCGATGTGGGTGATGACTCTTTTTGGGGGATGTAACCAAGGAAATGAGTGACGACCCTACCCCTAATTAATTTATTTTTCTTTTTTTTCAATTCAACTAGTTTTTAATATTATCTAATATAAAATAAAATCATTAATATTAAAAACCACCCATTACATAACCTAAAAAATAAAAAACAAAACCTAAAAAAAACATAACCTAAAAAAATCCTAAGAACTCCACTTTTTCGCGATCTTTTCTTTCATTTTTCTAAAATCGGTCGATCTTCTTCCGGATACGATTTTATGTCGGTCGTCATTATCTCCCACTCTTTATATTCATTCTTCTCATTCTTCAACCGAACACGTTCTTCCACCTCACGTTCCTTCGCTCTTGCCTTTTGGGCCGTGACCTTGGTGTACGCTTTGAACTGTGCCATAAACTCGTCCATTTTGGAACCGCCCCCGTTGCGGCTTGTTTTTTTGCAGTTGCCGCCTTTTTGGATTTGTCCCTGCCCGGTGGACGTTCCTCCTCTCGAACCCCATACTCTTCTTCGTCAAATTCGAGCTCGTCGTTTATATTTATTTGGCATCGTGTGTCCGAGCCCCCTAACTATAACTCTCGGTCTCCGAGATTTTTGTTCGTTTAGCCATTGCAACCTCATTTGGAATCGACGCCCACTTGTTACTGGTTCGCAAAACTTCCCAAGCCCGTACGTGTGGGAAAACGACCTGATGCGTATCTTCGTATTTACGAATCGCCTCTTTAAAAACATCTTCGTCACTCATCCTACTACGACGATTACCACTAGTATATAACTTATTATATATTGCTGAAAACCAGTTCACGACCGGATGCATCTTTCGCCACTTCGAAGAGATCGATATCGCGATATGACCTTGTTCCATAATTGCAAGAAACTTTGATAATATTTCTTTCCAAAACCCTTCGTCGGTTTGGTTGTTACCTATATTTTTATAATGTAGCAAAAGTTATATTAAAAATGTAAAATTTATATGTTTTTAGTATAAAATTTATATATTTTTACATACCGATAATGATACTTTTTGATGTGCTAACCCACGCATTCGCTAACGCCCCCTCCTCGATCTTTGTTCCATGTTTTGCCTTTCCTTCCGAAGGTTGATCTTTGTCACCCATCAGTTGCTTCCCTTTTTTCCGTTTCGAGGATTGCGGTTGCGTCTCCGGAACACATTCTTCAACGTCATCTTCTTCGGGTTGTGGTTGGGGAGACTACGGTGTTGGGGAATGTTGTGGCTGAGATTGAAATTGGGAGTTGAACGGGTTTCGCATCATCATTTGTTGTAACGATTGCATTTGTTGCATTGATTGGAGTTGGCTCATTTGAGAAAAAATGTTGGGGGGTTTGTTGAAAACCCGAGAAAGTGTTGTAAGAAAATTGCGAGGATGACCAACTCGGTTCCATCGTAGGATAGTAGCCGGGTACCGAGAAAATGTTTTGGTTTGGGTTCGGGTTCGGATTGTTCGGATTGTATGGATCAATGGCAAAAGTAGAATAATTGTATAACAAGTAGAAGAATTGTAAAAAAAATAGAAAAATTGTATAAAGTTGAGAGAGAGAATTGGTTGAAGTGTGTAAAAAAGTGAGATGATTTTGGTATATTTATAGGTAAAATTATTAAATTTAAAGAAAATTGTTTTTTTTTAATTTTCCAGCCGTTGAACGGCTCTTTTTTTGTCTTCACATGGCTCGTCTTCAACGTCTCGGGGCATACGTCCTCGACGCCGCCAGACCACCGGAAATAGTGTTGACAGACGTCACCGAGCCAGACCAGATCTGAACGACCCCATACCTAATAGCCTAATAAGAATGTTAACTTATCATGAAACATGTTATGCAATGCTCCATTATTCTTGACAACCATGAGGAACGTCATACTCGCCACCTCTACCCCGATAATACATATGGAATCAAAGGAGTAATCTTTTGTTGATATCATCTTCATTTAATTATTGGAGTTCAGAAAATATAACTAAAGTAGTAATCTATAAATTAAATAATTTACAATAACATATAGACGTTTAAGGTTTTAACTATATGATTTATCTTTCTTGTCAAGTTTATTAATTTGCGAGTCAAATAAAAAAATATAATAAAAAAATATCATACTTAGAATAATAGATAGAACAAAAACCATTAGATCCTACGTACATATGAGTCGTGGTCGGGTTTTGCTATGGTTCGTCGTAAACCAGATACACAGCTTTTTTTTTCTTTTTGATAAAGTATATTAACAATCCATGTAGTTTATAAAAATGTAAAATAGCCATTTCTTACAAACTTAATGTAGTTTTAATGAAAATAAGTGTTATAACTCAAACATGTTACAAAATTAAAAATTATAGAATCACAAACTTAGAAATTTTTTAGCATTCAATCCTGAATTTGTAGCTAAAACCAAACCATATATACTAATTTTGTGTTTTTTTAAGGCTTTCAATGTTCTGACATCTTTAATTCTTATTTTTACATATGTTTTCACTTTATTTTTTTATATATCTATCTATCTATATATATATATAGAGAGAGAGAAATAGAGAGAAGGGGTGTGAAAATATTAACTTCTTTTTTAACAGCAAAACAATTATATGTAGTAATTGTATTATTATTATTATTAACTCTTTTAAATCTGTAGTAATTGTACTATTATTATTATTATTATTATTATTATTATTATTATTATTATTATTATTATTATTATTAACTCTTTTAAAGTTACAAATGCTTAAAACAAACAAGGTTAGAGGTTGCGCCTAGTCTAACCTACTCAATGTCTAAATCTATTTTGCCTTGTCTTTGACTAATTATAGCCTGACTAGTACGCAATCTCACATATATGTACAATTACAATGCATGATGTGCAAGTGTCACTGCATTTTATTGCTTTTAGGATGTGATCATGGTTGCTCTAAATAAATTACTTGAAATTATATAAAGAGATCACAAATATAAGCATTTGAGCTAACTTTCTTGAGTTATAACAAACTAGTCATCGCGGTCTCTACTACTTTATTGAGATTGCTAGAGTATCTATAAGGTGTATGGACTGAATTCGGGGAAGGGTAGCGCACCCCATCGAATACACACCCCTGGCCCCAATTTTTACACATCACACACATATCATTTGGAGAGATGAAGAAAAAGCTAATTTGACGTTAATATGGCATTTGAAGAGTTTGGGGAATTTTTGGGGGGTAGAAAGCCAACGACCATTCCATGTCACCATGGCATGAACACCCCCCCATCCCCACGCTCTTCAACGTCCGCCCTGAAAACCATTGGCTATGTATGCTCTTACTTGTACTTTTTTAGGATTGTCAGCACTAGAATATACAACACATGGCCATTAAATTTTAATACGTGTGTCATTAATTTCAGATCGCGAACAATCTATGACAAGATTGTAACAAAAAAACCCCACATTTTCACAATTTTTCTTTTTAATGACTCCTTTTCCAACTTCATAAAAGCAGTTAATATTTTGCATTTTCACAACTCTTCCAATTTTGAGCTATTGGTGAGAGTTGATATATAAAGAGAATTATGTAAAAACCCTTACATTTCAAAATATGTCTCGTGAACATCCTCAATTACCTCCAAGTGAACAGTGGTGTATATTGGTCCCCGAAGTTAGTCAACGGTGGTCAAAACAACGAAGGAATATAAGAGAAACTAAAGAACTACAAATGACATCCCAATATAATTTTATACCCTTTTTACCATTTTAAATTGTTAATTTGTATATAACTTTCATATTAATATTAGTTTCATACAGTTCAAAACTTTTGCTAAAACTGTTACTAAATATATACATAGAAAAAGTGTAACGTACAATAAAGCTTATCGTACGATCGTACACGACGTCAATTCCTATGTTATAAAAAAGGCGCGTGTATGGATTTTGCAAAATCGCATATTGGTACACATGCAATGAAATCGCATGGGGTAAAACTATTTCGCATGGGAGGTGTGTAGATGATGAAATCGCATGGAAAACACGAAATCGCACGTTGAAAAAGCCTCGTGTACGCAACGTACGTTAAGCCCAATTATACATTAAACGCCCTCTATATAAATAATAGCATTCCTTATTTATAAGTTTATAAAGTTGATGAATGTGATGTTAATCAGATTTGCACATTTGATTCATGTGTTGGGAGCCCAAGGTTGTGAGATTCTGATAGTCCTTAGGTCCTTGTATGTAATTAATGGGCTAGAAACTTTGGGCTTTATCTGTCAGGCCAAACATTATCCAATAGTAAATCGTGCGTACTAAGGAAGTAAGGAGGAGGATCATGGGTCCAAAGGTAAATCGAGCGTACTAAGGAAGAAGGAGAGGTGCACAAATCGGGATTTTGTTAATATCCGGTTCCACCGTTCCGAGTATGATCGGGTATTGGAAAATCAGGTATTAAGAGAAACCAGATAGGGTTCGGGTACGGGTATTGAAGAGAAAAGTCTTACCCTATGTACCCCGGTAGGATATAATCAGGTTCGGGTATAACCGAGTATTGGAACCGAGTATGAATCTGGGTATTAATACCCGATTTTAAAAATATATGTTTTTTATTTACATAAATAAATGCGTTTAGAAATATAATTTGGTTTGCAATTTGTAAAAGTAATTAAAAACAAATTACAATAACATAATTCACTCAAATACAAATTATTTGTTTTATAATATGCATTTTTAAAAACTTAAATATAAAAGTTGCAAAGTAAACATAAAAATATACCTTAAAAATTAGGGTATATTCTATCGGGTATTAAAAAAACCGGTATCGGGTATAGGGTATAACCGGGTTCGGGTATTGGGTATGACCGGTTCTTGGTATTTTCGGGTACAGTTTCGGTTACAAGTATGGACCTCAAAATGTATACCCTATTCATACGCTATGGGTAGGGTCGGATTCGGTTACGATATACGATACCCGGGTACAAAAATAACCGGTTTCGGGTTTTTTTTTCTGGTTCCTGAAGGAGGATCATGGGTCCAAGTCTTTCATGAACCGCTTAAGTCAAAAAAACAATTTAATGGCAAATTTGGATCACTGACAGACAACTTGAGTATTATTGTGCCACCAGCGGAACCACTCGATCATACCATCTCCACTAGGCGTAATGCTTACACACCAATTTAGGAGGAAACCCAATAAATATGAGAAAATCCCCTTGTGGGAATTGAACCGAGAACCTGTTGGTCCCAATGCCTTATCCAACCCCTAAAATGCCACTAACCTATAAAGCCATGGGCAATCATAATTATTATTATAATTGTTACATCCATATTTTTATAATAACTGGTGGCTTACAACTCCGCTTCGCGGCAGTATGACTCAATTTTTAAAAAATTTTAAATGGAAATGTAGACACAATGGTAAAAATAACGTTAATGGCAGAAAACCGTTCGATATTGGTTCGATTCATTAATGCGATCACTCAATATATCAATTGAAAGAGGAAAATTAAAAGATAAAGTCGTGGTAAGCCCAGAAGGATGTCGACACGTGCTTCACATCCATTGAAAACCATAAAAATCGAATACCACTAACGGTTCTGATAGTACTAATACCAATTAATATTGATGTTTTCGGTCATTGGCATAAGTTTGGCTCGTTATAGTACCGCTACTAGTACCATACCAATACTCATTGTGGCTTACAATTAAAAAAACAAATACTCTATTGCAAATAAAACTATGTTTTCAACGAAATTTATATATGTATAAATAAAAGCATATCGCAACGGTATATTCAAAACTTTATATAAATTATTTTACATTATTAGAATAATGAATATAGTACATGGCGTTAATTTAATGTGAGGTCACTTTGATAACATTCACGTTATACATGCATAAAATAAGCATGTCGGAATGATATATTTAAAACATTATAAAAAATATTTTATATTATAAGAATAACGAAGATAGTAAATGGTGCTTATTTAATGTAACGTCACTTAGATAACATTTACGTTTGCGCTTTTCGAGACGTAGATAAAAATATGCACGTCGCAATGACATACTCGTAATTTCAAAAAAAGAACGTATATTAAAAGTTATAAGAAAATAAAAAAATATACTCAAAATTAATTATAATAATAAAATTAAAGCTTTAAAGTTTTGTAAATCTACGTGACGGAAATTCAATCGGTAACGGTTCGTTAAGGTACTGGCACTCGCTATAACAACCGAAAGAGAAACAAAAACAATAAAATTTGTGACACGAACAAAGAATATCATTACGTGTTTTACACCGACCGAAAACAATAAAAACAAAAACCGATACCGATATTGACCTTGTCCAATCGGTATTGGGCCGATTCATTTTGTTACCTACACAATACCAGGTGCGATTGAGACTTAGAAAAGAAAAACAAAATGTAAAAAAAGACAAAAATGAAAAAAGGAAAAAAATCATAAAAGGTCAAAAAATGCATTATAGCTAAGAAGTTTATATTATATATATATATAATATATATATATATATATATATATATCAAGTTTTAAGTTCTCGTGTTGCGAGGCGGGGGCGTAAAACGTGTTACCAGGGGTAGGGGTTGCGTAGAACCGTGTTAAGTAGCAAATCAACAACGGTCAAAACCAAGCTAAACATAAAAGAAAAAACTCAAATTTATAACACCAAGTAACTGGTGTGATGTAAAAATAGAAAGCTCAAATCTATACTAACGCGTTATAGTATGGGTATGTAAAATAAAAAAAAATACTTTAACTAAAAACGACAAAAAAATCTTATCGAACCAAACCTTACCACTGAACAAACAAAGTTTGGTTTGACCAGAATCAAAAGAACTAATATGCGATAATTTTGCCTCTTTGCATCAAAACGCAACATAGGCTTGTGTGTGAGGCATCATGGTATACTACAAAATCTTCTGCTCCTTCAGGTAAGGAGAGAAAAGATATGTTACTAAATCTTTGCTTCAGAATTTCTAAAGATTATTTCTGCTTGAGCCCCCATTCAAATTTAACATTCTTAGTTGTTAGAGCAGTCAAAGGGTTGGCTATTCTAGAAAAGTTCTCAATAAATCTTTGGTAGTAGCCAGCCAATCCAAGAAAACTACGGATCTCGGTAGGTGACTTGGGCACCTCCAATGTGTAATAGCTTCAATCTTAGCGGAATAAACTTGGATACCACGCTCGCTAATCACATATCCTAAAACTGCACCTCTTTGAGCCAGAACTCGCATTTAGAAAACTTTGCATAAAGTTTCTCTTGCCTGAGCAACTTAAGAATACTCATAAGATTCTCTTTATGATCTTCCTTATTATGAGAGTAGATAAGTATGTCATCAATGAAAAGGATAACAAACTTGTGTAGATACGGTTTGCAGACTCTGTTCATTAGGTCCATGAATGCTGCAGGTGCATTTGTGAGTCCAAACGGCATGACTAGAAACTCATAGTGTCTGTATCTCGTCCTAAAGGAAGTTTTAGGAACATCTTCACTTCTGACCTTCAATTGGTGATAACCAGATCAAAGGTCGATTTTTGGGAAATAGCTTGCCCCTTGTAGTTGATTAAAGAGATCTCAATTCTAAGCTATGGGTAGTGATTCTTAATGGTAATTTTATTTAGCTCTTGGTAGTCAATGCACATCTGCATTGACCATCCTTCTTCTTGACGAATAGGATAGGAGCTCCCCATAGCGAGGAACATGGCTGAATAAATCCTTTCTCTAATAGTTCTTCCAGCTGAGTCTTCAATTCTCTCATCTCTGTAGAAGCTAAGTGATAAGGATACTTAGGTACCGGTGCTGATTTAGATAGGATGTCGATTCGAAACTCAACTTTCCTATCTAGGGGTAGGCAGGAAAGTTCTCTTGAAATACATCTGACAACTCATATAGACTCGAATATCTTCTATTTTCATCTCTAGACATTTGGTGATCACTTGTGCCATGTAGATAATGCATCCTTCCTACAGGCACTTGGATGCCTTAAGCATAGGCGTTACATTTGGCAACCCATAGGTGACGATCTCCCTGAATGGTGGGCACATCACCAGATGGGGATTTGATATCCAAAAGATTCTTATCACAGGCAATACGGGCCTAGTTATCGGATAGACAGTCCATGCCTAAAATTACATCGAATCCCGCAAATGTCATGGGTAGGAGATAAATGGGGATAGAATGGTTCTTAATGAATATTAAACATCCTTCTAGAATCTTAGATATTGTTTCTATACTCCATCGGCCATTTCAACTTCATAGGTGTGATCTAACGTTCTTAGGGTGTATATTCAATAATTCACGAAACTAATGATCTACGAAACTCTTATCAGGTCAAGAATAAAATAAGATTTTGCAAACATCATTAACGAGAAACGTACCTGTTATGACATTTGTGGGTTGACTTCTTCCTTTGCAGTTAGTTGGAAGGCTCTGGTGTTGCCCTTCCTGGCATTGCCGGTTCTTGAGCCTCCAACATTTGCACTCTTAGTGCAATAGGTCCTGATGTGACTCTAATCTCCACAGTTATAACAAACTGCATCCTTTATGTCTTTGCATTCATGGGTTTTGTGGCCAAACTTTTTGCATATACCACAATTCTTTTGTTGCTCATAAAAGCATTTTCCAGAATGTCTTTTCCCACATACTTACATTCTGGCTTGTTTTCATTGGGTCGATTCCTTCTAGAATCAGTTCTCCCTTTCTTTGAATTCCTATAATGGTTGTCCTCTCCCCTCTTATTAATATCAAACCCCATTTTAGCATCTCTTAATCGAATCTCATCTTCGGTCAAAGCATTAGTAAGTTCTACTACTGCCCTAAAGGTGAAGGGATTGGAGGATTTCATCATCCATTTGATCTCGGTGCTAAACCACCAATGTTTCTGACATACGCTTAGATTCTTGTGTAATCAAGTATGGCACAAACAACCACATGGAATTATATTAGGAGGTATACTCTCTACAATCTAGGTTCTTCATGGTCAGCTTCAGACAATTTCATGAGGTGGACAGTAAGTTTCCTTTGTTAGCTCCGTGAATTTACTCCAACCCATATTATATAGAGAAACCTTCTTAGTAGCTTGAATCATAGCCTTCCACCAGGTTAAAGCATCTTATTTGAAGGATTAGGATGCAAATTTGATCATATATTTTCATCGTATCCACTGATGTCAATACCAGTCTCCATCTCATCTAGCCATTTAATGGCATCGATGGCTCTTTTTCCCTGATGAAGTCACAGGGTTTTCATGAGACAAGATACTTATAAGTGCACCCTTCCTTGGAACCACGAGGTTTCTTCTTAGTGACACGTTCAGAATCATTAGTCTTATTCCTATTAGAGGAATGGGAAGAACTATGTGATTTATGAGTAGTCGAGTGAGAGAAGGATCTAGACAATTGTCTTGAGTGCTTAGGCCTTTGTAATTGGCCATGAAGTCAGTTATAGCTTTATTAACCTCTTAGGCTATAAGGGATTTAAGGTTATTTCCCTCACCCTTGCGATTTTGGAGTGCACCACCACCATTACCATCGCGATTTGTACTACCCATAATTTTATCTATGAGCAGTTCAAGAAGATTTATCAGCTTTAGGAGGATCAATTAAAATTTGATCTTATTCCTTTATACTGTATAGGCTGTTGAGGTTGTGGGTTAATTGGGTACTGATAGCATATGTAGGTGGAAAACATGGAGGATAGTGGGTGTTTTGCATAACGTCCTCCAGAAAAGGGTCATAGGCGGATATTGGGATGGTGTCTGCATAATCTTCCGGATTTATATAGTATGGGTTATTATACCTAGGGGGTTTGGATATGTAGGTATCGGGTTCTCAAAACCCGTGGTAGTAGGATTCACAACAGGGGCTGAATCAACGGGCTCCCTCATAGGTTCGTCCTCTGGCATGGGAGCATGTTGACAGGAGGACGGTAGGGGGACTAAGCCTTACACCGGAACGTACAAACATCTGCGTAGTGGTGCGGTTTCTGTTGTTGTTGTTGTTGCTACTGCTCAATTAGCTGGTGTGGCAGAACGAAGCATCCATAGGAGGTGGGGTAGCCTCGAGTTGTACTTGGGCCGGTCCTTGGTAGTCTGGGGTGTGGTAGAAGGCGAATTTATTGATATACTGGTTCCACTCGTAAGGTTTGGGGTTGTGTCAAAGGGAACTGGCATAGGAGGTGGTATCACTCGATAGCTCGATAAGGTGATACTCGGTGCCTAAATTTGGCATTTTCGGGACAGAGTCGTTGCCGAAATGGTATTGGTGTGATTCAGGTGAGAACATGTAATTAGCTGCGTTGAACTCTGAGCTACTCAAGTGTTGTTACCGTAGTGGAGGACCATAGGCGAACATGGGTCGTTTTCCTTTTCCGCGTTCTTTTGGTGGCATGTTTCTACAAAATATATATTTAAAATCAATTTCTATAGATAGGATGACTATCTATGAGTGTGAAATTTAATTTTAGACACAAAAGGCTAGTGTCTAAATCTCTCAAACTGTAGCTTTGATACAAACGCTTCACACCCTGCTTTTCCGGTGGGCCTGGTTGTGGGGTTTAAGGCTGATGATTGTATATCAATTTCACAATGCAGCAGAAGTATAGTGTAGAAGAACATGTACAAGTATTAAAACGCCAAAATATACTAAAACTCTTGAGTATTATAATTTGCTATAAGGTGTCCCATAGGTAAGATCTAAATAAAATAGACTTGAGGCATCATAGGTCTTTGCCATGTAGTCACAAATTCCAAAGCTTTTGACCGAATCTTATCCAACCTACTACTGAGGTTAATCACCTGTAAGTTAATCTTTAAGAATACGTCAGCTTTCGCTGATAAATACAGTTAACCAACACATTTGTAAAACATTTGAAAATCACTTGATAATCATTGGGATACTATTCTTATTACCAGATTTACATACTTGTCACATTTGGGAACTAGTGTTCAAAACTGTTTTTGATTTATATATAAACCATATATATTTTGTGGCTGTCAGGTGTATACCTATACCTCACACTTTAATGGCAATTACAATAAATGAACCGGGACGCCCGGATACGATACTATTAACCCCCAAATGCTTTATCTTAATCAAGTAATATAGATTAAATCGGATTATCAACATTCTAAAAGCATATGTCCATTGCAATACTCGGGCCAAGTGGTTTTGTAGCATACCAAAGTTTTTATGATAAAAGTGGTTAAAAAGTATTTACTTGTACTAATTGTGCTCACATCATATTTGGATCATAGTGCAATCAAACTCAAAGTTTATTAGTCTACGGTGCGTTTATGAGAAAGCTCTATAGTCAAGAGTGAATGGACCATGAGAATAGTTTACGGGTCATCATGTCTATAGGACTTGACAAGTTAACATAGATTTGAGCACAGTTTCGCAAGATTAAGCGCCAACCGGATATAATGTGGTTTATAACCATATGAGGGAAGACCTCGTGTGTTATGGTTGAATAACCTTACGTTCTGATTAGAAAGTGTTATTAAAAGGTTTTGACCCGTTACGACTTGTTTATATGGTTTATACCAATTTAACGGGTTGTTTGCGTAAATACAGGCTTGGATGGTCAAATGTGTCCGGGGCAAGTCAAATATGTTAGAACGTATTTTTGTTGTATTGCATAAATTATTTTGGTGTCAAAATATTATGTTCTAAATGTTTAAAAGTTCATTCTTTGGTTGTTTTATAAAGCTGCATTTTTACTTTTCATATAACTAGGTTTGACTTGCCATTTTAACCTATTTATATATGGTGAACACGTGATAGAAATGTATGGTTTTAATCTTTCTATTATGAAGACCATTTGGTTGAGTTTAATTTAAAATTGGTTGACCAAAGTGATCGGAATCGAATGTCAAACAGAAAAAGTCAAACTTATTGACAATTCTTGACATTCGGATAAAATTAACTTAGGAGGCTTATGTCTGCTAAACGAACTAAATGAAAGGACTTACTAGCTTTAGGTAAGTACCCCTAATGCTCCGAGGAGGAGCTTGTATGTAGAAGTGAGGAACTCTCACAAAAACTTTTTGTGTTTTTGAGTTGGTGTGAATAAAATGGAATACAAGGAATGTTATTTATAGTCAACAGTAGGTTAAGGAGGTTAAGACAAATGTCCTAGAGGTGTTAAGAGATTGATTAGTGTCCCATGATGTGTCCAAATTGGAGAAAATGGTGGCAATGAAATAGATAGGTGGTAAAAGGTTGAAGGAGGGTGCTGCCAGCCATGTTATGTTCATGAGGGGTGATCAAGGTATGTTGTTTTGCTTTTATATTTTTTATTTTCTTGTACCCTTATATTTTCTTATACTTTTACTTTTTTATAGTTACGTTGGCTCTTGATTTTATTAAGTCTGATGATACCTCTGATGTTGTTTTCGGGGATGCTAAGGCTGCTAAGGGTGAAGATGCTATTGCTAGAACGGCAGAGGGTAGGTTTGTTCTAGGTGGGAAATATGTCAATGTTCCAAATGCCAAGGATTTTTACAAAGGCTGACTCTTCTAAGGCATCAACCCGTCGTTCGTCTCGTCGTTTAAAGGGTCCAACCCTCAGTCATCTGCAACTGATCCTGTTGATCTTAGTGATGACATTGAGGTTTCTGAGGAAGCTGAGGGGAAAGAGTATAAGGAGTTACCGGTGGTAGTTAGGAAGAAAGGAAGATCAGAGGGTAAAAAGTTGGGGTGTCTGCTGCAAGGGGTTCCTCCCAAAAGAGTGGTGAAGGTTCGTTGGAGCTTAATGTTGATGAGGTTTATATTCCCAACTAGATTGTTAAGGTTGGGGACAACTTTTAGTATTCTAATGTATGTGAAGATGTGTTGACCAACTTTGCTCCTCCAATGGTCCGGGGGTGATATGATGATCTCTCGGATGATACTGAGTGCCATCAACCTTGCTGCCATGTTTCCTGAAGGGGTTTCTCGCTTTCGCAAGAGGATTCATGAGTATGAAGAGGCCTTGAAGAAGAAAGACAAAATGAAAGATTCAATGGCTGCTATGAAGAAGGAGAGTGAAAGGTTTGCTTAGAAAGTGGAGGCTTGGGTGAAAAAGGTTGGTGAACTCACCCGAAGGCATGAGATGGAAATGAATGAGTTCAAGAAAAAGACGGAGGCAGATAAGTTGCAACTGAAAGCTGACAGGGAATCTTTGATCGTGTAGGAGAAAGCCTTTTCAGAGGGGAAAGAAGGCTTGAAGGCTTCCTTGGCCCAAGCGACCAATGATAACCAGTGGCTTATTGGACATGGGTTCCAGCAGGTGGTTACCTACCTTCTACATTCTGCAGAATTCAACTTAGCCCTTGGTGATGTTTACACAAAGCTTCTTAATTATGGTAAGCATCTGGGCTTCGTTGTTGGTTATAAGGCCCATGAATCTGGTCATGTCACACCCCAACCCATGGCGAAAACATCGGGGCGGGACGAAATAGATTGCTCCAGTCAAGATAACACTAGTTAGCGACAATAGTTAAGATATCAAATTTCATTTCATTTCAAATTCGTCAAGTACAACATAAGAAATTTGAAAGTACAACATTTAAGAGATTCAAGTACAACATGATTAACAATAAGCAACATAAATTCTAGAAGTTTCTAGGTGCGTTTCTAGGAAGTCCCTACTAAGTTTCATCATTGGCGTCATCCTTAACCTGCAACATGTTAAAAGTATAGTTCAACACAAAAGTATTGGCGAGTACACAAGTTTGATATAACATAAGTATGAATTAGTATAAACGAATCCACATGTTAAAACAGTATACTAGATTAATGTAAATAAGGCATGCGATTTTCACGTTAATCTTCAAGTGTCATTGCAAAATAGAATAAACTTAACATGACCTCAAGAATACGGGCGGTGTGTTACTCCTATAGTGCTATACATGTTAAGGGGAGGCTCATACGAAGTTAATGACAAGTAGTATCACATAAGAATGTTCCAAGTATACAAATTGCTATCACGTATCTTTAGCATGTATAATGGATTGTTTGTGTGTTTGCATAAAAGTATAAGTGTGATTGTGTGTATTTTTGATAGATTAAATATGTTGCACCCAAAAGTGTATAACAAAAAGGGTGTTCGAGTATACTCACAGTTACGCGAGCTTCCTAGTATTTCGCGCGTAGAGTGCTTAGGAGATGCAATACGAAGTTACCCTACATGAGGTAAACAGGTGGCTGTGAGTATATTGAGTCGGATGATAGATCTAGATTCTAACGCAGAAAGTGCGGAAAGAAAACGGGAAAAGGGCCACTTCGTACGAAGTGGACTGTCCGCCTCGTGCGAGCTGACTTGCAACTCGTACGAGTTAACTGGTACTCGTATGAGTTGACTTGTACCTCGTACGAGTTGACTATTCACCTCGTGCGAGGTGACAATCTTGGAACGTGTTAGCCTCTTTTGTACCCATTTCAACACTAGTTTATGTGAACGGGGGTCGTGATAACGAGGCAGGATAGTCCGAGTCATAACACTAGATCAGATTGTGATAAATATTATGTCCAGATCAGCCCGTAAATAAAGTAAGTATGGTTAATTCAAGTTTGTCATAGAAGTCAAGCATGGGGGTGTGAACACCTCATTATATGATTCACCAAAGCAAAAGTTTGTTGATGTGCGTGAATTGAATATATTTTTATGGTTATAATTTTCTTTCACACACATTGGGTTTTAAAAATGGTTTTCACTTAAAAACTAACTACACACACAAAAGGGCAAGTGTACCCATCAGGATATCAATCCGAGGATACGGTGTCTTATACTAATTGCTACTTTTAAGCCTTTTCAATAAATGAGTTGATTTCTTTGATTTTAAACTATCATGAACAAATAACAATTAACTAACTAAATCAAGGAAGAACGATAATTAAAAGAGGTTGCTTAAACTAAGTATCCACTAATGATGACAACACTCTAATCATCTAAGATTTATTCTTTTAAGTTTACTTGCTAAGTTGATGTTAATCTTTAATAATGAGTTATTTGTTTGTCAAAACTCCTAACTCTACAAGTCAAGGAAAACTAATATGAACAACACACTAATCACCCTAACTTGGTTTCAAATAAGTGACATCTTTATCATGTTCTTGATATGAATCACAAGCATGGTCATGCTAGATAATAATCTTGGCTATAATTATCAAACCAACATAAGCACAAACTACAGAATTCATATAAACATTCATATGATCTTTCCAAATCACTATTCTAATCATGTTAGCAATTACCATTCCTAGTTTCATGCTATGAATTATATCAACAAGTTAACAAGATTCAACAATCATAATCTCTACACGGGCTTTCCAACACAGCATGTAAATACTTATGACCATACATTCAAGAACAAGGACTTTAAACATGAACATGAACTCCAAGAACAAGACTAAATATCACCATGAAGATTAATAAACAACAATCACCACATCTATGTCCATGTTATCACATGTTCATTAGCTTCAACAATGTTTAAGCAACACAATTGTTTAGCCCATAAGGTTCATAACTACTAAATCAAATGCAAAATAATTTAAATTGTTCATAAATAACAAGTGGCTAACCAATATTTAAGACAAGATTTAATGGAAAAATGAGTTGATCTTCAAGTGATTTAACCCTCCTCAAAGCTCCTTCTTGTCCCTACAAGCTTCCAAGACCAGAATCTTAAGAGAAAAGTTCACCAAATTGCTCCAAATCCCCTTCAAATGAGCTCAAACTACGTATTTATGCTACTGGCGAGTTGGCACGACCGTGCCACCTTTTGGCACGGTCGTGCTTGGCAAGTGTCAGATACCCTTTTTAATCTGTTGACCATGTTTGCTACCAACACATGCTTAAATTACCATTCTAATCATGCCAATAGGTGGCACGGTCGTGCTTATCAATGACGTATTCGGCAATGACTGTTTCGATCTTGGGAATGAGCTGATCAGAAGCTAAGGTGACACGAGCACGGTCGTGCATGGACTTGGCACGACCGTTTCAGTTCTTGGACTGGTCTGTTTGCGTGGCTAGTTGATAGTTGTGATGAGAATGTCGGTCTCTGGAGGCTTGGCATGGTCGTGCCATATCAGGCAGTTTTGCTGGAAAGTTCCATTTTTGCTCCATTTTTCTCCAAAAGCCTTCGTTTCATCACCAGGCCGAAGCTTGGACTTGTATTTTCACAAACAACTCAAATGAGTATCATCAATGAAAATACAACGAGTTCTCACATAAATGAGGAATATTTGACGTGTAAAAGATGTATAAATTCTTATACATCAAACATCCCCACATTTGAACTTTGGTTGTTCTCAAGCAAACTAAAATAAACAAAAACTCTCTTAACGACAATCATCTCAACTAGCAATTTATAAGCACAAATAAATAACTCGGGCTAAATAAAAAAGCAGACTACTCGACATGGAAGGACACCAAAAAGTATGTAAAATAAGGTTATGAGCAATGATCCATCTTTGACATCCCTACAAGTTCACCTTACATCCTCACCTTGTTCACACACACTCGGCTAAATATATAGGTGAACATACAATTCATGGAGTATGTTTAGAACACTCGATGCCAAGACGATGACTATGCGATATTATAAGCTTGTGGAAGGATCAAATCTAAACACTCGACTAACCCATAACACAAATCAAGAGGTCTTGCGTGGGTTGGAACTTGGTTAGGGTTAAGGGTGTGGAAGTGGATTTATAAAAGTGGCTAGAACGGTTATAGTCCGATGGCTCGACTAACTTGAAGCAAAGGAAAAAATAACTATACAACTTGATGATAACTAACCGAGAGCTAGCCGACCGGTTTAGATTTTCATCTCCCCAAAATTGCTCTAACAAAGCCAATTGACAAGGCTTTTTCAAAATCTGATTTTTTTAACTCTATGCTTCAGAGAGAACTAAGTACGTCTACTTAGATAAAAACTCTTAGCTACGAGGTTGTAAGTAGTAAACCGATAAACTATACAAGAAGGCTACAAGTTTGTCATGACCGAACCGGGCTTTAAACAAAAAAAATTGGGTTCAAAAATAAAAGGCTAATTTGTCTAAGTGGTGATATTTAGTGGTTTAGAAGAAATGAAAGGGAAAGACTCAAATTAGTTTAACTAGGGGTGTGATTTGGGTGTAGGACTAAATAAAAATGTTTAAAAAATAAAAGGTTTCCTAATGCCTCAATCATTTTTATGCTATGTGTTTGCTTTGTGGACTCGAGATGTATACCTAACACAAGTTCTAAATCGCAAAAGTCATCCGACTCACTCAATCTTTGCCCGCAAAAACATGAGCAAAAATAATTCTAAAGCTACAAAGCTCAAAAAATAACTCATGGAAATGGTATATTGGGTAGATATGCCACACAAATAAGTAGGGAAGTCGCTTGATTTCTCATGCTCAAATTCATATGAAAAATTGTTACTAGATGGTGACCTTATTCGAGCAAACTCCCTTTTACGTTTACCGTTGTACATTTATCAAAAACTTTAGTGCTTATATAGAACTTATGTTGATTTGATTATTCAAGAGAGTTTGTATTATTATTAGAACTTATGTTGATTTGCTTACTACTATTTTTTATTTTTTTTTCAAAATGGACAACCAAGAACAAGCGATAAGCCACCTCCCCACACTTGAATTGTACATTGCCCTCAATGTACAACAAAAAACAAGCATACAATGCAAACATAGTAAAAGCGGATGAAACGGGAACACGAAAACTTCCCTGAAATGCAAAGGCTAGAATGGAGCAAAAGAAGGTAAGAAGGAGCATCCAACGAACTACCACACCATCCAATCAACCATCACTTCAGCAAACCAATACTGCGCACTAGCAAACATAATCAATTTCACAAGAATTAACCCAACCCAGATTTCGCTTGCCTTTATTTATTAAAGTAAACCACTAAAATTAAAATAAGAAATTAAAGTTATAAGACGGAGGAGTGTACGGACAATGCAAAATGGCACACTCCTCAAACACAAAATGAAAACAAAATACAAGATGTGCGGCAAGACTAGGACCTGCCGCCAGATCCCGAAGGACCGGCATCATCCCGGTGGTCAAACAGGGATCCTCGTGCATAGTGCGGAGGTGGCTGCATGTAGGGAGTACCGAGCGAGTTCTCTATGTGCTATTGCGAACTGAAGAGCCAATCAAAGCTTTGTCAGCTCTGCTCGTACATGTCCTCCATAAAATTTCCCTGCCTATGTTGCTCCGCGCAGATCAAATCTACATCATGCCTCACATTCTGCTGATCTAAAGCCAAACCGTCCATACGCCTCCACAGATCAACTGCCGACGGCTCAAACGGGCCATATGCACCTTACTCATAACCACCACCACCACCACTATATCCGTCATACATATGCTCCCATTTTGGGCTTCCAAAACCCTGGCCCAAATCACCGAGCTTCATGTGAGGGCCTGCTCCCCCTGCGGCTTCACCCTGCCCGTGAACTGGGGCGTCCTGCATATGCACATCGTCTCTACCACCATCACCATCACCTCCCTCATGATCACTCTCCGCTTCGGGAAGCGGATCCCAAACCCTGCCTAAGCAATCAACCAGCTTCAGGATAACTTTTACCTTCCGTATCATATGCATAGAAGTCAGTTGTGCGACATCGAGTAATCCATAGTCACAAGCTACGGTCAGATGGTCTAACCGTACCTAGTAGTATTTGGCGAGTTTGGTGGCAAATGCACCCCCGCAGATTCTCGAAGTATGTGTTGAACCAATCCCCCTCTGTATTGATTCGGCTACACTGACAGCTACGTTGCAGTTAGATCCAGAGATGATGCAATAAAGGTGAAATAGGTCGTGGGTGGAAATATTTCCGGTGCTATCACCCCGACCTCTGATGACGTGGAAGATGGCACACTCGATAATACGGTGCAGCGGGTCGAGAATTCAGGTTGCCTTAGCTCTCCTTGGGTCGCTCGACCCAGGATAGTGATCTCAGCCCAGAAGGCGACTTTATCTGCATCGGGCTCCCACTCTTGCAGACTACCAGGAAAGAGCTCAGAATCAATCTCATCATCGGCGTACAACATGAGTATCTGATCGAACCGACTGATGGATTGGTGGTGTCATTTCCGTCCCAGACGGTAGCTAACCCCAACCATCTTTTCCTAGACATCCGGGCACGGAAAGGTGAATCGGAAAGAAGCAAAGAACTCAATGACTAGCTCTGTGTATTGTGGTTTAGCGATCTTAAAAAGGCGGGTCCATGGTGGAGTCATTAGATCCTCGAACCGCTTGGACTGACCAAGTAGGTCAAGGTCGACAGTCTGCAACGTCCGCATTGGTTCAATTAAGTGTCTCCTAGCCCACAACCTTTCCACCTTGGCGATACAATGCCCTTCCTTGGCATTGTTGCTGAACCTAAAAAACGGGTGATCCATCTGCAAAAGTGAACAACAAAATCAGCAGTTAAAAACGTGAAAAACTGAAAAAAAAAAAACAGGTTTCTGGATAGTTCTGCATGATCGTGCCAACAGAAGGCATGATCATGCGTTCTTGGTTTTCAAAAGATTTTATGAAGATTTCTAAATCATGAAGTTTTCTGGTTTTGTTCTTCAACAGGAAGATCGTGCCACACATAAGCACTCTCGTGCCGGACCAATTCTGGGTGAGAAATTTTGAAATCTAGAAACTGTATGAAGAGCATGATCGTGCCATCAGATGGCACTCTCGTGCACCTTGAATTTGTGGGCAACTTCTGCAGAATCATCATAGTTTTATGAAGAGCACGATCGTGCCATCAGATGGCATGATCATGCGTGATGAATTTCTGGCAATTTTTTGCAATTCAGTTACAAAATTATGAATAGCACGATCGTGCCAGGATCTGGCACTCTCGTGCGTGAGGGAACCGAAACTTGCAGCAGCCTCCAAAACTCACCCAAAACCCCGATTTTTTAACACATTCACCTAGGGGTTTTGTATATCGGTCAAGTGCGGTTCACGATAACACAAAAAACACAAAAAAGGGCCTTGAATCAGCTGATTTAGACCAAAGCCAAAAAACTTAAAAGAAACTAACTTGAAGAACATAACCCCAAAATTACTAAAAAGAACAAGGAAAGATAAATATTCGTACCTGGAATGCTTTTTTGGAGGAAAGAATGGCAGATCTCTTGAAGGAAGGAAGGAGGTGGAGAGGATTCGTGAGTGGTTGGAAGAGTTCAAGTGAAGAAGATGAAGATTGAAAGAAGGCTAGGGCTTGCTTTTATGGATTCTGAAAAGAGGGCTAATACTAGCAGGCCTGGTAGTGCTAGAAAACCTGTTGATAGTGCTTAAATTTCGGATTTTTTTATCTCCTAAGTTAATTATTTCCGTTTTTATTTTTATTTATTCACAATCATTATAACCAAAATTTAAGTTAGAAAACAAAAAGGGGTGCAAAAGAAAAGTTAAGGTGAAGGTGAAAATAAAGTAAAAGCCACTTGAACTCGGGCCACTCACGATACACCTCCTATCATAAAAAACGAGCCGAAATAACATACCTGAAGATCGGCAACGCATTCAGACATCCCTCGCGACTAGGACGAACCGAAACCTGAAAACAAAAAACTAAGCAAACAAAGAAAGATCAAATATAAACCACAAAAACATGCTAAGTTTATTTACGAGTCTTCAGCTAGACTCATCACCCCGAATTCATTTGTTCTTGGGGTGGAGGGTAACAACCTCCTCACTCTTATCAACGGGCCCACCAATATACGCCTTCAGCCTATGCATGTTGACTTTAAACAATCGGCCATCCTCATGGCCTATCTCCACCGTTCCGCAAGGAAACACCGCTCGTACAGTGTAAGGACCCGACCATCAAGATTTAAGCTTGTCAGGAAACAACTTAAGACGTGAGTTGTATAACAACACACGGTCACCCACTCAGAATTCTTTCTTGTCCTTCAAGCGGGAATCATGGAGCGTCTTAGTGCGTTCCTTGTATAGCTTAGAGCTGTCATACACATCATTCTTAAGCTCCTCAATCTCCTGGATATGCACAAACCTGTTCTCACCCGCAGCTGCCATATCAAGGTTAACTGTTTTCAAAGCCCAATATGCCTTATGCTCGACCTCACACGGAGATGGCAAGACTTCCCATAGACCAATTTAAATGGTGTGGTGCCTATAGGAGACTTGTAGGCTGCCTCCAAATTCTCGGACCAATCCTTACGACTATAGTTAACTGTTTTCTCCAAAATACACTTTATGCCTCGATTAGTGACCTTGACCTGTCCACTCGTCTATGGATGATATGGTGTAGAGAATCGGTGTTGCACACCATACAGGGACAATGCCTTCTCCAGTTGAGCATTACAGAAATGTGTCCCACGATCACTAATCAATGCCTTTGGAGCACCAAAGCGAGCAAACAGTTTCTTCAGAAACCTAACTACCACCCCAGCATCATTGGTTGGTAAAGCTTGCGCTTCCGCCCACTTTGATACATAATCACGACAACTAGGATGTAGTGGTTGCCGAAAGAGGTCGGAAAAGGACCCATGAAGTCTAGGCCCCATACATCAGAAACCTCACAAACTTGGATGTCGTTTTGTGGTATCTCACTGCGTGCTGAGATATTGCTTGCTCTTTGGTAAGCACCCATTCATGGGCATCACGGAAGATAGTAGGCCAAATGAATCCAGAGTCGAACACTTTTTTTCGCCATGTTGTTCGCCCCATGGTGACCTCCTGTGGGTCCCTCGTGATAGTGGCGCAGAATATCCCTCGCCTCATCGTCATACACGCATAACCGGATGATATGATCCGCTCCTACCCTAAACAAATAAGGGTCATCCCAAAAATAATACTTGACATTCGCAAAGAACTTTCGCTTTTGCTGATAGGTCATCCCTTTGATCAGGATGCCACTAGCTAAGTAATTTGCAAAGTCAGCAAACCATGGGGAATCATCATTTTTCTCGATCCGCATAAGAAACTCGTGGGGGAAATTGTCATTGATGTTGGGCCCACGAATTCCTTTTCCCTCGTAGTGCTCAAGTCGGGACAAATGATCAGCTGCCAAGTTTTCAGCCCTTTCTCATCACGGATTTCAATATCAAACAACAAAAGAATCCAACGTATCAACCTCGGTTTAGCATCTTGCTTGCCAAAATAATACCGAAGTGCTGCATAATCCGTGTACACAATAGTCTTGGAAAGGATGAGATAAGATCGAAACTTGTCGAAGGCAAAGACCACATCTAGGAGCTCTTTCTCTATTGTGGTATAATGCTCTTGAGCGTCCTTCAAGGTCTTGCTCGCATAGTAAATCGGGTGAAAATGCTTATCCCTCCTTTGACCCAAAATGACCCCGACTGCGAAATCACTCGCATCGCACATCAACTCAAATGGTAATTCCCAGTCAGGAGCTACCATGATTGGGGCACTCACTAATTTCTCCTTCAACTGCTCGAATGCTTGAAGGCATTCATCGGAGAAAATAAATTAGGCATCCTTCTCTAGGAGTTTGGTCATGGAATGGGCGATTTTAGAAAAATCCTTTATGAATCGCTGGTAAAAACCTGCATGACCAAGAAAACTCCTAATAGATTTCACTGATGTGGGTGGCGGGAGCTTAGAAATAGTCTCAACTTTGGCTCGATCAACCTCGAGTCCCGCCTGTGAAATCTTGTGCCCAAGCACAATGCCCTCCTTCACCATAAAGTGGCATTTTCCCAGTTAAACACAAGGTTGGCTTCTTCACACCTAGCCAACATCCTCTTCAGATTCCGGAGACAATGATCGAAGGAACTCCCAAACACAGAAAAATCATCCATGAAGACCTCTGTGGAATCCTGGATCATGTCATGAAAAATAGCCACCATACATCTTCGTAATGTGGCCGGGGTATTACACAATCTAAAGGGCATTAGCCGGTAGACAAATATGCCATAGGGACATGTGAATGTCCTCTTCTCCTGATCCTTAGGAGAGATAGGAATCTGAAAGTAGCCTGAGAAACCATCAAGGAAACAATAGAATGTCCTCCCTGACAACCTTTTCAACATCTAATCAATGGAAGGGAGTGGGAAATGGTCTTTCCTTGTGGCATCATTGAGTTTGCGATAGTCAATGCAAACTCTCCATCCGGTGACAGTACGAGTGGGAATTAACTCCTTTTTGTCATTAGTCACCATGTCATCCCTCCTTTCTTTGGGACTACATGCATGGGGGCTAATCCAAGGTGAATCAGAGATCGGATATATCAGACCTGCATCTAGTAATTTGATGACCTCTTTCTTCACAACGTCTTGCATGTTTGGATTTAAACGCCTCTGATGCTGCACTATAGGTTTAAAGTCCTCCTCTATCAAGATCTTATGGATCAATAGGATGGATTGATCCCTTTTATATCCATGATCTTCCAAGCGATCGCCTTTTTATGCTGCTTCAAGACTTCAAGCAATCTTTTTCCTCTCCCGACAATCTAGCAGAAATGATGACGGGCAATTGAGTTGCACCCTCCAAGAACGCATACTCCAAGTGATCTGGAAGCTCTTTAATCTCAACTGAAGGTGGATCCTCAACCGAAGGGCGTGCTTTAGGCTCAGCAACACGATTCACAACCTTAAAAACCTCGGGACGTGGAGGAGAAACGTGACCTATCAGACAGGTTATCTCCTCGACTATTTGGTCTATAGCAGGTGAACCAAAAGTCTCCCCTCCAAGTAGCTGTGTGTCCACAACATCCTCCTAAAATGTGCTACGAAGATGGTCACTCACATATGTATCAATGGTCTCGATAAAGTAGAGTGTATCAACCTGACTCTGTGGATGCTGCATGGATTTCCCAATATCAAAGGTCACTTCCTCATCGTTAACCCTAAGAGTAAGTCTGCCGGTGCAAACATCAATCAAGGCTCGAGCAGTGGCCAGGAATGGCTGACCTAAGATAAGAGGAATAGTTTTGTCTTCATCCATGTCCAAAATCACAAAATCTACGGGAAAGACAAACTTGTCGATTTTCACTAGCATATTCTCAAGTATGCCTCGAGGATACTTCACTGAACGGTCGGCTAGCTGAATGCTCATACGAGTAGACTTGGGCTCTCCCAAGTTCAGGTTAGCAAAAAACGCATATGGCATGAGGTTTATGCTGGCTCCAAGATCAGCTAATGCATTGATGACCGACAAACTACCAATCAATCATGGGATAGTGAAACTCCCAGGATCATTCATTTTCTTTGGTAGTTTGTTCTGAAGAACTGCTGAACACTCCTCATTCCAGGTCACATGCGAAAGCTCCTCAAGTTTCTTTTTGTTAGATAAGATATCTTTTAGAAACTTGGCATACTTAGGCATTTGAGCAAGTGCCTCGACAAATGGTAATTTTATATGAAGTTGCTTAAAAAGCTCAAGAAATTTACCATAGTGTTCTTCCATTCTCTGCTTCTTCAACCTCCCCAGATATGGAACGGGAGGGACATACTCTCTTACTGGCTCCTTGGGACGTGCTGTACTTGCTGGGTCTCGCCTTAGTTGCACCTCTCCCGGAGACTCAGTCTCAATCTCCTCAACAACCTCGTCATCAATTGGCCTTACTGGAACAACCAAAGTGGCGGGCTCATCGATCTTGCCGCTTCTCAACGTGATGGCCTTCGCAGTGGCCTTTGGATTTGGCTCTGTATTGCTTGGAAGGCCCCCCTGTTGTCTCTCGGACAACATCTTGGCAATCTGACCAACTTGGTTTTCAATGGTCTGCGTGGAAGCCTTTTGGCTTCTCAACTCACTTTCGTGCCTCGTGAAACGACCGTCATACTCTTTAAAACGCTTCTCATTTTCAATCTTTTGAGAGATTTGACCTGCTAAGAGTTGACTGAACATATCCTTCACACTAGGTTCATTAGTAGAAAAGGCCGAGGTGCACCATAAGCTCCAGGAGATATAGGACGTGGAGCAAATCCGGGTGGGTGTTGATTAGACGCTTCAGATTTCCAACTGAAATTTGGGTGATTCTTCCATCTCGGATTGTACGTATTGCTGTAGGGATTATGCTGAGGACGGTATTACTTTCCCATAAAATCCACATGCTCGTGTGATACCTTTCCCATCGGAAAATTGGCTACATGATATGCTCCCCCACTCGAAGAACCACTCGAGTGAATCTCCATCACTCAATCAAATTTTGAAGATAAGGCATCCATACATGCTGTGATAGCAGTGAAGTTGTTCACGTGATGAACTCCCTGTTGGGAACTCTTTCCCCTCGATGGTTGCTGTGTCCGATTCTTCAAGGCGCATTTCTCTAAAATCTCAAATGCCTTGTTGGCATTTTTCGTGCCAATGTCTCTGCCCGAATATGTATCGACCATCATCTGCCCTTGACCAGCCAAACCATGGTAGAAGATCTGACATTGTTGCCAATTGGGCAACCCGTGGTGTGGGACCTTTCTCATGAGCTCCTTAAACAGCTCCAACGCCTCATAAAGGGGCTCATCATTGTCCTAATGAAAGTTGAGAATTTTAGTTCTCAACCGAACAGTTTTCTCTGGAGGGAAATATTTCTGAAGGAACTTCTCAGCTAATTAATTCCATGTAGTGATAGATCCAGCTGGAAGTGAAAGAAGCCACTCCTTAACTCCATCATGTAAAGAAAACCGAAGGAGCCGAAGGCGTATTGCATCAGATGATGCATCACGAATCGTGAATGTGGCACAAACCTCCAGAAAACCTGCAATATGGACACTAGGATCCTCGTGATCCTTGCCATAAAACTGTACTGCATTCTGCAACATCGATATGGTACCAGATTTGATCTCGAAATTATTATTAGTAATTGTGGGTGCATTGATGCTCGCAGGTAAGCCCTCAAGTGAAGGTTTTCCTATGTCGTTTAAGACCCTCATCTCCTCTTCGTCAGCCATTTCTACGCGAACCTCGTACAATGTGTCGTCTCCTAAAGCGTCTACCTCAATTATAGCGGCCACTACGTGGGACAGATCCCGCAGTCTCTGATGAAGATTGTGCTCCAGTTCCGATGAAGGCTCAACGGTTTCAGCAACGGGGGTTGAGGACATGCACGACCTGTGTCACACCCCGGCTTTCCACAGCCAATCAAACACCGGTGGGCCCGGGTGGGGAATATCGTGACGTAAAGTTGATATCATCATAGTCAATTAAACACAGCACAGCGGAAGTCTTGGATTTAAATTACTATTACAAACCAAATGTTTGAAATACAAAATAATATACAGGCTCGTAGTAGAAGATCCACAGCTGGATCATAAATTGTACAAAGAAAGAATATAAAACAGACTTTGGGCAGATCTAGGATTTGCAAGATCCTCTATCACTACCGAGCACTTCCAGCCTATTTTCGTATTGTACCTGCAAGCTTAGTTTTTTGAAAATACGTCAGCTTTCGCTGGTAAATACACCTAACTGACTCATTTTGAAAACATTTAAAATATGTTTTAATTCGTATCAAAGCGAAAATCTTTTATAACTTGGGAAAGTTGACCGTCCAACCTTGTTAACAGATTTACATGTTTGTCCATACATACAGTGCCCGGTACGGAGACCGAGACATGATTAACATACACACCACTTTGGACTCACGAAGGAGTCAATTCTTCCCAACCTTGTGGGTAATGGATTTTGAGCGTCTATTGGATGTATGCCTACACCCGCGCTAAGGTCGTGACAATTATCTATTGTAATGAGCCGAGGATATCCAAGACACGGTAGTTAACCCCCGATGTTTATGTTATCAAACAAAATTCATTAAAACAGAATATGCGGATTTACTAGCCGCAATCCGGCATTAGATTGATCACGTTTCCGACCAAGCGGTAATAATTTACCGTAACCCAAGCCCGTATAGGGGAAATAAGTTGAGAGTATTTACCTGAGCTAGTCTTCTTTTAATTTAATAACTCATCCGTACACAAAAGTACTAAGTTCAGATAACATTTACCGGCAAGTCTCTAGTCTGGGTTATGGCATAAACTAACCAATTAAATACTAACTGTCTTATTTAAGTCATAGACTTTGACCGACTAGCGTACATGATCAAAACGTATATGGCTAGATTAAACGTTGATTGGATAAAATGTAGCTTAATCCCAACAAGTACCTTGACTTGTGTAATATGGATAAACTATAAACATTCTGGATTTTGAGACTTAAATGACAAGGTTAGACCCGTTTGGGTTAATTTTCGTAAACAAGTTACGTATGCTTAACCGTACGCATATCAGTGACATCGGGTAACCAGATAAGTCATGGACAAGTTCTATATACCATTACACTTTAAATAAGTTGTAATATCAATAGAATATCAACTTTTATGCTCCTTATGGTTTTAAAGTGAAACTATGCCTCAAAAGGGCGTTTCGGTAATTTCATACCGTATAAAAGGAACTTGAATATAATTTGAGGTTATAACTATAAGTATTCGGGGAAAAAAATTATTAATGATATGATATCCTTAGGATATTAATTATATGTGTATTTTATATTTTATGACCAAACTATGCACCGAAGGGGCATTTTGGTCATTTTACACATAGTTTATAAATTATTTAGGATTCCGATTTTATATCATATACCTACTGTAAAATGTTCAGAACAAGTTTTGAAATCAGTAGGTAACAAGTCTTGGTTGATAAATATGGTTTAAAACCATACTATTCGCCGAAATGACACTTATGTCGTAAAATCGATTTGTGTGATGTTTAATGAAACTGATGTTATGATCAGATTATCAAGTCTTAGATATGTTATTTAATAAACAGATAAAATATTTACTTTGAAAAGATGTTATTAAAACCATTTTACATGCCACAAGTGCCTTATCGTCATTTATCGACATAATACGAGGACTTGTTTATAAACTCAGTTTATAATGTGTTTTGACATCCCAAATAATCCTACTTATAATATTACATCAGTAGGAAACTCATTTTCAACTTCACCATCATTAAAACCTCTTTTTATGCAAAAGGGGCATTTTAGTCAAAATGGCATAATTACGGAACTTGTGCATAAACTCAGATTCTGATTATGATCATGTAATATAACCTTAGAGGGTTATGCTACATTATATTATGAACATAAGGCAACTTTAGATCAGTATCTAATTAATCTAAATCAGGTCAGAATCAAAAGTCAAAGCAGAAGTCAAACTTCGCGACTTTTGGTTGCGAAGCGATTCTAGAACTGAAATTGATGAGCCGAACATGTTCTTACTTGTATTAATAATTATTACCAACTTATTTAAGTGTCAAAACAAGTTTCATAACATATATATGATTAATTTATGATTTTTCCGAAAAATGACCAGTTTGACT
The DNA here is from genome assembly GCA_947069175.1 of Scalesia atractyloides. Lineage (NCBI taxonomy): Eukaryota > Viridiplantae > Streptophyta > Magnoliopsida > Asterales > Asteraceae > Scalesia > Scalesia atractyloides. The sequence goes on along the minus strand of CAMTDV010000022.1, from coordinate 59,152,624 downwards.
TTTTAATATCATAACTTTGACCCGTCAATTGGTCTAGCAAACGTGATCTTTAGGAGGTGCCCTTTATAGGGACTAACACCTACCTTATTACGATCACTTAGCCATGTTCATTACGAACAATGGCTGGACCATAATGGTATTAACCGAAAGACAATACATTTTTTTTGTAAAACGCTTGACTTTTGGCTAGAAGAGCCTATAAACAAAAATGCAAGAGCAAGGAACACTTACAAGTGGTTCCTAGAATGCAATATAACTAAGTTGGATGCTCCTTTCAGTTAGGAACTTCTAGAGGAGGGAGATAGAGTTGCGAATGAGAAAGGTGCAAGTTCAAATGGTGAACCTAGGCACCTATTTATAGTTGGAGAGCTTGAAGGAGGTGATGTCAGGTGTTAAGGGGTGTAAGAGGGAGCTTAAAAGTGTCCTAAAATGTGGCATAGCAGTTTGGAAGACCATGGTTTCGAATCAAATGGTTTTTGGCAATTTTTGTGGTGGCCAAGTTAATCTTCTGCAGACAAAAGCCTCTCGCGCCCCGCAAGAGACCAGGCCTTTGCCTCTCGTGCCCCGCGAGCGCCCCTTGTCAGTTTTCAAATTTTGACACTTTTAGCCCCTCAACTTATTAAACCCTCTTAACCTTCCTAAAACACCTTTTTAGCATAGTTGTCCCTCAGTAGCCAATATTTGGCATACCCGAGAGTATGCCCGGACATTGTCGAGCTCTCGGTTCATTAAAATGTCACTCAGAGGTATAAATTAACATGTTGACACTTTTAACCCCTCCATTATCCAACTTTCACATATTTACAGAATTAAACCCTCTCGTCCAACAAATGAGACATATGAGAGTTAGGACTTCATAAAGGATCACTCAAAGGCCCACTATAAGCATGTTGACTTCGATGTCACTCAGAGGCTAGGCATGTTCACATATTAGTCACTCAGAGGCCAAGTTAAGCATGTTGACATATCGATCACTCAGAGGCTAATGTTTAAGGATGTTGACATATCAGTCACTCAGAGGCTTATGTTTATGCATGTTAACATCAGACAGTCACTCAGAGACTCAGTTTGAGCATGTTGACACCTTTAGTCCTTATTAGTCTTTAATAGACTAAATTAAAAATACAACACGATTTTACAGCATGTTGACACCTTTAGTCTCTGTTAGTCTTTAATAGACTAATTTAAAAATCACACATGCCCTATGGATGTGTTCCAACGTCTGAATAGTACGCTCACTTTGTCCAACAGTCTGCGGGTGGTAAGCGGTACTAAAGTTTAATTTTGTGCCTAAGGATTGTTGGAAACTTTTCCAAAAATGAGAGGTATATCTAGTATCTCTATCAGATACAATAGATATTGGCACACCATGTAGGGACACAATCTTATCCACATACAGCTTAGCCAATTTGCCTGAATTATACGTTTCCTTTATTGGCAAGAAATGCGCTGATTTAGTCAGCCTATCTACAATGACCCAAATCGTTTCATTACCACGTTTGGTCTTAGGTAACTTGGTAATTAATGAGGGTTTATGTGTTGAAGTGTTGCAATCTCTATCCAATAAGCGTTCTCATTCAGGTGATAGTGAAGAAACATTCTCTAATGGTGCTGAGAGTTCCCTGGGGCAAGCCTTGAAGGCTCTGAGGTGGTAGGTGATGGTGGCAAGAAGGCGAAGAAGGTGAAGAGGGCTAAGGTTAGTGAAGTTGTGGCTTCTAAGCCTGCTTCTGATGTTTAAACAATTATTTCGGAGTTATCTTAGCAATTTGAACAATATTATGTGTGTGTTTTGAACATGTTTTAAGAGAACCGTTTAGGTCCCTCTGATGGTTGAAGCCTTGAAGGCTTTTGAACAATATGTAGGTTGAATGGTCCTTATGGCCATTATAATGTCTTATTTATCTCTTGTGTTATGTTGTTCTGTTATTCCTTTGTTTTTTTGATTGTTGTATGTGTTGCCTTTGGGAACTAGAACATGCTTAGGGCTTTTGGGTACTGGAGCATGCAACTGACAAGCTTTAATTTTTCGTAGCTGTTTAGAAGCTAATATATGTGTTTAGCTCCTTTTTAAAAAAAACCTTTCTTTTTATTGGTTAGCTTTGTTTATATGCTTGTTTAGTCCTTCTCCTTTAACTTTATTAGTGTACATGTTTAGTCACTCTACTTTTATTTATTATACTAATTGATTGTCGCTTTTTGTATTTTTATTTTAAACCTTTAACTTTGCTAATATAGGTGTTTAGCCCCTCTGTTTTTAGAAAAAAAAATCTTTTTGTTGGTTATCTTTGTTTATATGCATATTTAAACTACATGGAGGGGAATAGTGTCAGGCGGCTGCCTGCACTTCCCCATTGGTTCAGCCAAATTACAGTTTTGCCCCATTTAAATTTACAGTTTTGCCGTTGGTTTTGTTTTTTTTTCTCCTACCCAAACTATGATTTTGCCCTCAGTTCATGGAGGGCCAAAAGTATCCAAGGTTCATCAATTTTGAAACTACTGACCTTGGGCCATAGTGAGCCCCACATATTCCTTCGTGAACCTTCTTGATCAATACTGGCTTTGTTCTGGGCCAATGCATCGGAGTAGTGGTGCAAGGTAACCTTTTTATAAAGGATTTATCCTTGTAACACATATTGCCTTGACTTGATACGAACCCTTTCGGCCTTTTTTTGATCATCCAATAACTCACCGTTTCTTAGGAACTTGATCAAGGGGGTCATCCAGTTTGGCCCTTCCTCAGTAATTACATCTTGTACTTCAAGCTCTTGGATGGATGGTGTTTTCAATACTTCAACTAACACTTCTTTGGTGAGACGAGCAATTATGAGGGATGCAACTTTGCTCAATGCATCAACCTTCGTGTTTTGTGACCTTGGAACCTGTTTGATAGTACATGATTGGAATGTACTCATAAGTTCCTTTGCCTTTTCTCTGTACTTCTTCATATTGGGCTCCTTGGCTATGTAGCTATCATTTACTTGGTTTGAGACAATCAAGGAGTCTGTGAAGACTTTAAGCTTTTGAACATTCATCCTTTTGGCTAGCTTGAGTCCAGCAATGAGTGCTTCATACTCGGCTTCATTATTGGTTGTCTTAAATTCAAGCCGGAGAGCATATGTAAACTCTAATTCTTTAGGGTTGATTAGGACTAGCCCAGCCCCTGACCCTTCAAAACTGGAAGCTCCATCAGTGAAAATCTTCTAGGTATCGGGGTCAGATGGTTCAGTTGTGGTAGTGTTAACTTCCATTGTTGTTTCTTTTGGAACTTCTAAAATGAAATCAACCAAGATTTGGGCTTTGACAACCTTCCTTGGAATGTAGGTGATGTTGTGTTCATCTAATTCCACTACCCATTTGGCTAATCGGTCGGAAGTTTCATGTTTCTAAAGCACAATTTTAATGGGTTGGTCAATGACCACTTGTATTGGGTGTGCTTGAAAGTACCTTCGAAGCCTTCTGGTTGTTTTTACCAGGGCTAACGCAAGTTTTTCCAAAGGGGGATACTTGGTCTCTGCCAATTTTAGAGTTCTACTGAAGAAGTAAGGGTACCTAAGTCTTGTTTTGTTCAATGGTCAAAAGCGCACTAATGGCTTCCTCAGCAACCGAAAGATAGACAGAGATTAGTTCCCCTGTTTCCGGAGCAACACTATCTTGGAGTGAGCCCAAATGTTGGTTCATTTGGTTGAAAGCTCCCTCTGCCTCTTCAGTCCATCGAAAGTCTTTCTTGTTGGTGCACCCTTGAAGGGTTTTAAAGAAAGGCAGGGATTTTTCTGCTAGCTTGGACGTGAAACGCTTCAAAGCTGCAAGCTTTCCGTTCAGAATTTCAACCTCTTTCTTGCTTTGTGGGGTCTTTGTGTACAAGATGGCTTTAACCTTGTTAGGATTAGTCTTTATGCTTTGCTTTCCAATGATGTGCCCCAAGAACTTACCTTCTTCGAAACCAAATGAACACTTAACAGGGTTAAGCTTCATGTTAATCTTTCTTAGGTTCCGAAAAGTTTCTTATATATCATCAAGCATTGACCTTAGGTTTTACTCTTGATCACCAAATCATCAACGTAGGCTTCCATATTTCTGCGTATCTGCCCGGTGAATGCTTTGTATATCAAACATTGATAAGTTTCCCCTGCACTTTTTAACCCAAAGGCGTCTTTCGGTAACAAAAGATACCTTTGTCGATATGGAACGCTGGTTTCTCTTCGTCTTCTTTCTTCATCTGAATCTGATGGTAACCTTTGTAGGCATCTAGGAAGCACTTGAAGGGGAAGCCTGTGAGCGAGTCGACTTTTAGGTCGATTTCTGGTAATGGATAGCAATCCTTTTGGGCATACTTTGTTTAAATCCTTGAAGTCAATACACATCCTCCAGGATCCATCAGGTTTGCGAACCATTATCGGATTGGCTATCCAAGAATGGTACTTGACTTCTTGAAAGATTCTAGCTCGAACAAGCCCTTTAACCTCCTTACAGGCTGCAAGGCTTCTGCCTGGGGCTAATCTTCTCTTTTGCTGCACTACGGGTTTCACATCAGAGGAAATTTTGAGCTCGTTCTCGGCATCATCTCGGGGGATGCGGTCATGTCTTCGGGACACCATGAAAAGATGTCCATGTTGTGCAGGAGCAGCTTCTGGAGATAAGAGAGGGTTTCTTCAGTAAGGTTGGTATTTACCCTTATCCTTTGTTGAGGATATTTTGGGTTAATGATCCATCCTTGTTCATCTTCCTCGCTTTTCTTTGAACTTTCCCCTTCCACCAAGAAGGCTTCTTTTGTTGGTTGAAGGGTTGCTATCCCTCGTTCGGTGGGGAACTTCACAGTGCCTTGGACAACTGAAACTGCCATTCTGAACATACTTTGCCTTGGCCTTCCTATGATAATATTAAAGTTGGAGGGAATGTTGATTACCACAAAGGTCAGTGGTTCGGTTCTTTCCATTTTTCCTTCACTAAAACAACATTAAGGGTTAGTTGGCCCAAAGGCTTGATGGGTATGTCAGCGATACCTTTGATAGAGGATTCATATTGCCGAAGCCTTGAGCGTTTGTTATTGCTGAGACGGTTGAAGCATTTTTCAAACATGATTTTTGTGGCTGCTTTAGTATTAATTTAGGCTTTCTGTTTTTTGAGGGTTCCTAATGTAGCTTCCACCACCAAAGGGTTGGATAGCAAGTCTCCTTCAGGTGGTGGGAAGCAAACACATTGTTGTTCCCAGTCCTCCAAACGTGGTCGTTTGTGGGAAGCTTCTTCATCAAAGCTCTCCATGTTTACTTCCTTGCTCTTTCCTTCAGCCATCTTGTCCCTTTCCCTTTCACCAAGTGGGCTAGTTCACCGGACTTAACAGCTTCCTCAATTCTCTTCTTAAGTTGAAAGTAATCGTTGGTATGGTGGCCTTTCTTTTCGTGAAACTCACAATATTGGGTGGAGTTTTCGTTTCTCTTGCTTTTAGGTAAAGGTCGAGGAGGTTGGAAGCTATGTTTTACTTCTTCGGTGGCCAAGATTTCTTCTGATGTTTTTGTTAAGGTTGTGAAGTTTATCGTCTTCTCTCGGCTTGGAGGCTTCTTTCCTTTAGGCCTTCTTGGATCAGGACCTCTAGAGCGTTTGTCATAGGAACCAAAGTTTCCTCTTTTGCTATTAGGACTGTTGCTTTGCCAACTAGGAGCTCTTTTTCTTTGCTTTTTAACGTCAACGGCTTCCTCCCTTGGATGTGAGCTTCAGCTCTTTCGAGGGCCTACTCAAGGGTTTTAGGTAGGCACTTACTAAAGTCCCTTGTAAGGTACTTGGAGGTGATGGCGTTCATGAACCCCCATCAGCACCTAAGTAGGTTAACCCTTCCTTCTTGTATCTTTTGATGAACTATCTGAGACTTTCATCATTGCTTTACTTTATCTAGAAAATCTCTGTGGCATCCTTGACATAACTCCGTTGTTGTGAAAAGTTGGGTAGAAAACCTTTACTTAGATCGTCAAAGGTTCAAACGCTTCTTTCAGGTAAGTCGTTGATCCATATTCTGGCAAACCATATAAGGGTTTGCATGAACATGAGACAGCATTTATCATTGGACCATTTTTCAATTCTGGCTGCCCCAGTAAAGATTTAGAGGTGTCTTCTGGATCCTCAGTTCCACCATATGTTCTTATGTGGGATGGAATCTTAATCCGGGTTTGAAAATCATAATCGGCAATCTGTTGGGAGAAACAAGACAAATTGCTGGGTTTGTAGGGTTTAGCAAGATCTTCTTCTGTGTCATCAATCGGGGCAACACTTGATTGATGAAGTGCTGCCAAGGAAATTGTACCATCATCTGTGTCATCAATCGGGGCATAAGGTTAAAGCCTTGAAGGCTTTCTGGTGCATTGTATAAGGCATTCCCATGGAAGAGCTCATGGCCACACCTCGAGCCAAAGGTAAGGTGGCCATGTCTTGTTCCCACGAGGTGGCAACAGGAGGGGGGACGCTTGAAGCTGGTGACTGCCACAATTGATCGAGGGTGGTTTCATGCCCAATGGGTGCACCCATTGCAACCGGTTGAGAGGTGAACAAGGGAAAGGCAGTTGGACTTGGCCTCCCAAAAGCATAAGCGCTTGGGTTGAGTGGCTGGTTTGTCACACTAGGACCAGCTTCAAAGTAAGGTGTGGCCAGACGTGAGCTGCTAAAAGGGAGAGGAGGAGGACCGGGTGATAATGAGGGTTCAGACTCTTCATAATCTAGTCTTATTCTCACCCATTTTTTCCATTCTCAGATCACATGTTGGTTGAGAAGGGATCTTAACTGAAGGGAATTTCTAGCTACTCCCTCGGGTGTCAAATCGACACGTTCTGGTGTACTTGTGGCACCGATTTGAGGAGAGGGAACCCCTGAGCGAGAGGAGGTTGGTGTCTGAAAAGAGGAAAACTCAGGAGATGTGATTCCCGTTGGAGTGCCTCCTATGGTGGAAAACGGTGTAGATGCAGCTGGTGATGTTTTATCAGCGTTAGGTGTTGAAGTGCGAGGGTACTTGATTAACCTCACCAGGAGACTCTCTTTCAGACATGATGAAACTTGATGGAGTTGGAGCTACACTACTGGTCTTTAAGATAAAGTAAGCGGCGTAGCCCCACGTGGGCGCCAACTTGTTGCTACAACAAATACAAGACCGAGGATAGTGAGTGGACTGCTCAGGCAAAAGGGTTAAAGGGTTTCGGTTTGCTTAACGCAGGTCGTGGAGTCCCCCTACATATGCAATACGTAGGGTTGGATCACTTTGATATTGCTTGCTTTGTATTCTGGATTGAAAAAGATTCAACCCAGATTGTTTGTGTGCAGTATGATTGTATTAAAGTGAGTGAAAAATAGGACATGCCAAGAATAAGTTCTAAAGGGAGAAGTGAGATTTTTTGAAATGGCCAGCTGAATGACAAGGTGTTGTCATTTATAGGGGAATGGCTGGCTATAAGGAGAAACCATTGACTAGTGATCCAAGACTGTAGTGAGGGGCTTGCCCGTTTTGATAGGTTGAAAGCTTTGGACCTGCGGGTAAAAGGATGTATTCTCCCACATGCCTCTTGTGTGGCTGAGTGAAAGGTTTCACACGTAAAGTGTGATGTGACCAGTCACTGTCTTATGTTTTTTGCTGTTCATGACAGTTGGTTAATTCCGAACCCTTTTGCTTTTCAACCCTTTAAGCTGTATTGCGTTCTAGTTATTTTATTAGGTTTGAGTTACCCACGTCATCAATACCCATAAAAATGAGAGAAAACAAAATTAGAGTATGAGAAGTAAATTGTCTAACGATATGGTTAAATGGAAATGTGTACCTAATCATTCGATTCTTGTTCGTTCATTTAACGGAATGGATATAAACGAATGTTAATGAACGGATATTACGAACGTAACTAAACGAACAAGATATGTATTCATGTTCGTTCTTTTAATCAAATGAATAAAATGTGTTCATGTTCGTTCATTTATTAAACTAATGGAGGATAAATGATGTTTTCGCCAAAACGATTCAATTCATTAATCGTGCAGAGCTAGTGTTGATTAAACATAAGAAAAAGAAAAGAATTATTGATAAAATAACTTTAATGGGTTGACTTGCTAAATCAAAGACATAAAAAATGGAATGATCTAAAAAGAGTATAATATAAAAGATTAAAAAAACGAGAATCCATTGTTTGACCAGAAATATATATTAAAAAGATTGTTTGACCAGAAATATATATTATAAAGATTAATATGTAGGTTAAAAACAAAAGGCAATACAAAATTAAAAAAAGGCAATACAAAATTTAATGAAAAACACTATTTGTTAAATAATTTTTAAGAAATACTATTTTAGTAACTATTTTAAAAATAAAAAAGTCTTTTTTTTTTATACATACGCCAATAAAATGATTTCCCCTTTAAATGTATGTTATCTAAAACAATTATTGGTAGTAATTTTTTTTAACGACAAATTTTACTCTCACTATATAACACCAATAAATCTAAATTACATCATTGTCTAAGTTTGAACCTTGAATCTTCTATAATTATTAGTCGTAATTGATCAATCAAACTTTAATTCTGAGTTGAAAATTTCAATGTATATGAGTATTAATACGAAAGCTTAGAAACCGACAATGAAGGTTTTGGCTCACAACTGCACCATCTCCAAAAAGTAGTTGTTTAAACGGTCCTAAGGCACTAGTCTTAACATGGCGTACAGTCGTAGAGTTTGCATCCTTCAAATTAGGACAATACACCAATGGTTGAGCAAATGATCCTGAACGATGTTACCCTATAGAGCTTTTCGTGTTAAACTTAAAAATTAATAATACGAAATATTATCTATAAAGATATTGGATTTAAATAATCTTAATTTTCACCAATTGGCGGATAACACTCTCAACTTTTGATTTGTATAATAACATTCCCAACTCTTAACTTATTTTCCTCTATCACTCCCAAACTAACGGAACACTAACCCAGTTAGGATGTTGCTGATGTGGCATCTTACGTGACATTTTTTATGATGTGGCAAAATTTTGCTGATGCGACATCTAACGTGATATTTTTTGTTGATGTGACCTCTGACATGGCACTTTTGCTGACGTTGCATCTGATGTGGCATCTGAGATGGCGTTTTTGCTTGTATAGCATATGATGTCAACTAACTGGGTTAGGGTTTACTTAGTCTGGGAGTGGCAGAGGAAAAGAAGTTGAAAGTTGGGAGTGTTGTGGTACAAATTGAAAGTTGAGATTGTTATCGACAATTGGTTAAAATTGAGGTTATTTAAATCCAATATCTATTAAATAAAATGTTTATATCTCTTCTGACTTCTTTTCTTTGATAAATGTGGCAAACAAGGAAATTGCACCAAGCGTTGCTGCGGCGTTTTGAGAAAAATTTACGTTAAAACGTAGGCTAACTGAAAAATATATAAAAATACGCACGAAAACGTATTATATTCGACTTGACTCATTTTCAGGAAAAAAAATTACGTCAAAACGTAGACCAATCGTAAACGTACATAATAATAAGCATAAAGACATATTATATTTGATCCGACTCATTTCCAAGAAAAAATTACGTCGAAACGTAAATTAACTCGAATCTATACTTACATGTACGTAAAAAAAATATACACATAAAACTCAATTATAAAGTATTTAGAAAGTTAAGGGGTTGCAAATGTCAATACTAAAAATTGAGAGGTATAAATATAAAAATTATAAAAATACAAGAAAAAAGTAAAAAGAAAAAAACTCAAAACACTGTTCACTAAGTTGATAATTGAATTATATATATATATAACTGTTCACTAAGTTGATAATTATATTATAATAATATATATATATATATATATATATATATATATATATATATATATATAATGTTTTTCATTTAACGTTTAGTTATATGACTCAGTACGTTTGTGTTCGCTTCATGAATTTTGGGGTGTATTGCGGTCTATCTACTTTGTAAATTTAAAACACTTTTGAACATAATGATACATGTTTCCAATTGTAATGTGACTTTTTCTTAGAAGTATATCCCTTATCCAACACAAAGAGGACTTGGACTTCAATCCAAAACTTCAGGAATTCTAGGTGTGGTTTTTGAAGCCAGTATTAGTAGTGATTCAAGCATCAACCAAAAGTCATCTCTTTCTCCTTCTTTCTTAGCAACTTCTTTAGCTTCCAATTCCACGTCATCATCCGACTCGTGTTAATCACTACCCGATGAATAAGATTTTCCTAGACAAATTTCTATACCTGAATACCATGACAATTCAATATTCTAGATCATAATGATATACATGAAAAACAAGAAAAAATCACCACAGGCATGTCCTTGATCTCGACATTCATGGTTGGCCTTGACGCATGTGATTACATTACTATAAAAATTCTATTAAATAAAAACTCGTATCAATATATTAGTGACTAGATTGTTATATATTCTGTGATGATCTATAAGGTTTTAAAAATTACTATCTCAACAACATTTATTAAGATTTATATTTCTAAATTATCTATATCTATAATCTATAATACCTTAAAGCATAACATGTGAGTAAACTTGTAATCTACTTTCTATTTTAAGACACTTAATATTAATTTTGTTGTGTATGGTACAAATGCTTTATGCAATAGTTCTTAACATTTTATATATTCTTAAAATCAATGGTCGATGGCTGTTACACCACAGCCACCGCCATCTTCTTTATATATAAAATGTCCGCCATGCAAAGAACTAAACTTGCAAGTTGCTCTGGTGGATAGTATGTATGAATTGCAGCACCTTATTTTTTTTTTCCAATGCCAACATCCATCTAGCCAAAAAAAATATCTTTGAGATGACAATGCCAGCATCCAGCCAAAAAAATCACATTGGTGGGTCCGTTTAGATATGTTTCATCAAAACCTATATATTATTGAACTCACTATTTCATCATTATCTAACTAATGTTTTTTACACTAGAATTAAGTATTCTATCTTTTCATCAAAATTATTAAGTATTATAATTCACACAATTTTTTTAATTGCTAAATCAATACATTCTATCGTATGAAAAGATCATTTAGTTTTTTTAAGTTAACTAATGAATAAATTAACGAACAATACACGTGTTATATTTCATTTTTGGTATATTACGATTTTATTTTATAGGTTTTTTCTTTCGGTTGTTGCAGCTAGCGATTGGTGGTATCGTATCGGTAACTTACCAGTCGTGTAATAAACTAAGCCAACATCGACAAGTTTAAATTACTTTTACAACTTTACACCGCAACGTGCCTAACTAAGTTAATGTTTAAATTACTTTTACAACTTTACATTGCAACGTCTGAGACACTTTTTTCTATCTATGTCTAATGATGTTAATCTCATGAAGTAACTTGTGTAACATGGTAAAAATGCGTACTACACGTTAATGACATCATTGTCTTGGGTGAAACGAGCGATGTAGCCGTCGCAACATGCGACACGGGTCAAAATCCTAGTGTCCATACTTATTATTGATATTTAACAAGGTTTCAATACAATAAATTCATCACATTAAGTATTACTTTATTTATAATACTTTTAAATTAAGGTTTAAATATACATTTACATTTTATGAGTAAGGTTATTTAACTTGAAAAATAAAGGAGCATTTTTTTTTTTTTTTTTATTTTGTCAAGCATGTATTTTGATACCAAAATCTTAAAAAAAAACGTGTACACTAAAAGAATAATTATAATCATTTTATAGTAACTATCACATAATTACTCTATTAGAGTAAATACTGACTTTTTTTTAACTTTACAACTAAACATAATGCTTAAGTAGATGAAAAAAAATCTTGTTTACTTATAATATTAAAACCCATTTGTGTTTGATGTTTACTCAACAACAACAATAATTATAATAATATAGTAATAATATAAATGTTTAAAACAAGTTGGATAAGATCGTCTCTTCAAAAGAGTTAGGGTGACATAACTCCGCGGAAAGAAGGGGATTCCAATTATATTTTCAGTACATGAATGCTATCATGTCACCTTAAAAAGAGAGAGCATCTTACAACGCAAACCCATTTACGTACAACTACCAATGCATTTAAGTTTAGGGTACAACTCATGAGTCAAATTGACTACATCTCCAAAAGCCAAAAGCTCATACCTTCGTTCCTTTAAGGAGAGGACCGAGTATGGCCCATCTTTTAATACGACCTTCATATTCATTAAAAAGGAGAACTTGACGGAGCCATCCATCCCTATTACGGATCGTTGGTTCTCTATTAATTATTATAAGTTTTATTTTATTTAACTTTTACCAGTCGAATATTTATAATTATAAGTAATTTATATAGTGTTTAAATCAAACTTAAACCAACATTTGTAGCAAGCAAGCTGGATTTGAAGTCGGTTTTTGAGTTTTTGTGTTATGTTATACGTTGGAAATTATGAAAATAATATTATATTAATGATTAATATAACATTTATTTAATGATTAAAGCAAAATGAATGAGAGATTTAAGCTTTAATTGTGTGTTAGAACTTTAATGTGTGAGAATTGTTTTTGTCCCACATTGGTAGAAAGATAAATCTTTTGTTGATTTATATTTATGATTCTCTATACGAATGCATTCCTAGTGACAAGTCACAACTAGTGCAGCCAGAAGGTGCAAAGCACCCGACATGCGCACGCGCTCAGGACGAGGACTATGGGCGCAATGTGGCGCTTTGATGGCTTATTGAATTGTGTATTCAATATATACTTATCATTTCGAATTCTAATCAGTATATAAACAAAGCTTTGTGGATTGTTTTAGATACAGAATACTGAAATCGTATGGTTCATACACACACATATCAAACGAATTCTCTAACTTTGCAACTCTGCACACTCTTGTTTCGGGTATATTTTCAGGTGCTAGGCTAATCCCGACAGTACAATTTGTTTAGACTGTTGTACCCTGGGAAACAGACGGTTCACCTGGGAGGCCCGACATATGTTTTAAGGGAAGTATGACCTTCAGTGCCTCAGTCACCGTTCTTTTATGTTTTTCTTTATTTTCTTTGTAATTGTTCTTAGTTTAGTTTACATTTTTGTATTGTATTTCCTTTCAGTTTGGTTTTCTTACTCTTTATGCCATGTAATCAGAATATTGATTAATAAAATTATTTTATTTATTTTGTGAACGGTTGTCCTACAAGCTTACAGATTTTAAAGCCCGTTCCCTATTTTGGTTTTTAAATTTTTTATAAATTGTTTCTTTTGTTTATTAGCAAAACTTATGTAGTTTGCGTTGGTTTTCTGTAAACCAATTCGTTTTTACCATAAACTGATTGCATTTTTACTCTTGTTTTAGAAATGGTTACTGTTCAAGCAACCACATCAACCATGTTAGATTCACATCCACTACCATGGGACCATTGTTGGTACCCAAGCGGCTCAAGCGGTTGCTAACCATGTTGAAAAACAAGAGAAATATACTGGTTTAAATTTTAAGAGATGGCAACAGAAGATGTTCTATCTGACCACTCTAAACCTTGCGAGGTTTTTGACTGAGTCCCCTCCTATTCTCGTAAAAGGAACATCTGATATTCAATCTTTGAGTGCTATTGATGCTTGGAAACATTCTGAGTACCTATGTCGCAACTATGTGTTGAACGGCTTGTCAGATGCCTTGTATAACGTGCTTTTCAAGGTTCCAACTTCCAAAGAATTATGGGAGTCGTCGGAATGCAAATACAAGACCGAGGATGCGGGTACTAAAATGTATGTTGTGGCTATATTTTTGGACTATAAAATGATTTATTCTTAGTGACATTTTGTCTGAAGGAATGAATCTTAGTGAAACATTCCAAGTGGCAGCAATTGTTAAAAAGTTGCCTCTAGTTGGGTAGACTTCAAGATTTATCTTAAGCATAAGCGAAAAAAATGACCATTGAAGACCTTGTGGTTCGTCTTCGTATTGAAGAAGACAACAGGCTGTCCCACAAAGGAAGTCAGTTAAAGCTTCTGCAGAAGCGAACCTTGTGGAACATGGTCAATCCTCAAGGGGTCACAAGGGTAACAAAAGCCACAAGTTCAACAGCAAGGGGAAAAACAAAGGTGTCGATATTGGGCCAAAGAAAGGTGGTGTGAAGAAGAAGGTAGGTCCTTTTAAAGGGAAGTGTTACAACTGCGAACAAACCAGTCATCATGCGAACCAATGCAAAGAGCCTAAATGTGACACGGCTCTTATGGTTGATGATGATGGTATGCCTTTAGTGGCCATGATTTCAGACCTCACTACCATGATGGAGGAGGTAAATTTGGTGGCTAATGAGCCAAAAGGGTGGTGGGTTGACACCGGGGCAACCTGCCATGTATGTCCAGACAAGACCCTCTTTAATACGTTTAAAGAGGTGGTTGGAGAAGAGAAGTTGTACATGGGAAATGTTGCAACAGCTGATATCAAGGGAGAAGGTGATGTGATGTGATCTTAAAGTGGACTTCTGGGAAAGAGCGTACTTTAAAGAATGTGCTTTATGTTCCTGACTTGCGCAAGAGTCTTGTGTCGGGTTGGATGCTTAACAAGTTTGGCTTTCATTTGGATTTTGATAGTGATACATTTGTTTTAAGTAAGCATGGTATGTTTGTTGGAAAGGTTTATGCCCAAAATGGCATGTTCAAACTTAATGTATGTTTGTTAAGAAAAACATGAATAAAAATGCTGGTACTTCTGCTTACTTAGCTAAGTCTCCTAATGTTTGGCATGGACGTCTTGGTCATGTAAATTTTAATTCGATGCGTCGCTTAATTAAATCTGATTACATACCAAATTTTGCCATTGACTCTAAAACAAAATGTAAAACATGTGTTGAAGCCAAACAAACAAGATCATCCTTTAAATAGTTGAAAGAATAACTGAACCCCTTGATCTAATATACATTGATATGTGTGATTTAAAATCAATTCCCACCAGAGGTGGTAATAAATATTTTATTATCTCTATCGATGACAATACAAGGTATTGTTATGTATACTTACTTAAGAGTAAGGATGAAGAAATGGCAAGTTTATCTTGTATAAAGCTGAAGTTGAGAATCAACTCAACAAGAAAATAAAACGTGTGAGAAGTGATAGAGGAGGTGAATTTGTTTCACCATTTGGGGATGTGTGTGCAAAAAGTGGCATAATACACGAGTGTACCCTCCTTATACACCTCAATCAAATGGCATCGTGGAGCGAAAGAATCGTACACTAAAAGAAATGATTGAAGAAACACTAGACCAAACTATATTCGGAGATACTTAGGTTCTGGTACAAAGTCTCTGCATATAAAGGTTATCTCTCGTATGCTCTCCGATATGATCTTGGTTCGAGTTCATAAAAAAATGAAAACACCGTTTGTCTCCGTGACCACACTCCGGCGTGAGAATAAGTATCGAGGTTTGCAAGGGATAATGCAAGTAATTAGTGAGTGAGCAAGAAAAGTGTGTTTTACCTTGAGGTGCAATCCTTATTTATAGCCGAAGAGATGTGTGCAGGAGATGGGCTGATGGGCCTTGGGTCTAGAACCGAAAACTAGGAATATCCATTATGTCTCCTCTGCTAAGACCGTTAATGGTCTCTGACAGGAGGGGCGTTTGGCGTATGGTGTATGGGGCCACGTGTCCTGGCAATTTTCCTTGTTGTCGGGCCTTTCATCAGCCTTAGTGGAGATCATGTGACAGTCGCTGGCGTGGGCTGGTTGGTGCCACGTGTACGTCCTTGCGTACTTTTTGTCCTCTGCACGACTGCTCGTCATGCAACGTGGTCTGGCACAACCTGCCGAGCAGTTATTGGGTCACAACTCTGCCACTTTGTACCTTTGTACTTGATCAATGCCTATTTGCGCTTCCCCTTACCGCGTGGCCTTATCAGTGCTTTTTGGCAAGCATGAACTTGTAGGGATCAAGTCCTTTTGTTCTCAAGACTATGTATGAGTTTCTCTCATATTAGTCTTAGCCTTGTGCAAGGTTTTAGGAAGTCGCAGTTAGAAGCTTGTTTAATCAGCGCCGGGTCAGGGACCTGCGCTTTCAGATTTAACTTATCGTTGCCTAAGGTGCGCAAGCTTTGTTAGGCAACCTGCTTTTTCAAGGTTGACATACCGCTGCGTGTAGCGTGCAAGGTTATTCCAGTTACCTGTTATCATTATGAGGGTATGGTATCCTACGCAAGCGCAGGGTTTTGGGACCATACCCTTCCAAGTTCCCCCATTCCAGTGGTGCTCCTATGCGCAACTTGGCAAGTAGGTGGAGTGTTGGACTATAAGAACTCATGTATGTGCGCTTATTTCAATGGATACAAATCAACAAGGTATATGCGAGGAAAGGAATAAAGAAAACTCTTGTGTGGGGGAAACCTTTGTTCAAGATAAGGTCTTTGAAATTTGAATTTTCATCATGCTGAAGTTTTCACGCGAGTTGTTGAGAAAAAAGTGAGGTGGAAGTGACCTCTGATGGTTGTAGCAGGCTGTCAACAGTGCAGCTGCCTTTTCATTAATGAATTGTAGAGAAAGTACCAGCCACGTGCGGGTGGGTTATCAATTTCCCACTTGCCCTCCACGCGTCAACTGCGGATTCGCTATTGGGCATGCGGGGTTGTCACGCTTCCCCATCGCATTAAATGTGATGGGTATAAATAGATGATCCACCTAGTTTAGAAATCACTCTTCATCTCTTCTTGTTCTTTCCTCTCCAAAACTTTTTGATCCTTATTTCTTCCCGCGATAAATGTCAGCATAGAAACTAGAGTACATTGCGATGAAACTTCATCTGCTTCATTGAAGTGGTTTGACGAGTAGTTTCCAGCGACTAGTTGCCGGTTTCCGGTTCCCTGAGGAGTGGGGTGCTTGGTACCCCTCTGAGGGGACACCGTCGCAGACACCCCTACCCGGTTATGTCACCCCTTTCTTCGATTTCTTTGCCGACGGCAACTTCCGGTTGCCGGCGAAAAAGTTTTTCTTAGACGTTTTGGACCACTACTGCTTCCACATCTCGTAGCTTAATCCGATGGGGATGGTCCAGATTAAACATTTCGATTTCTTGTGCATGGGCATTCACCCAACTGTCAACCGGTTTCGGGTGTTTTACCAACTGCACTGCTTGTTGGGTTTTTATTCTTTCAACACCGGATACAAGCAAAGAAGATCCTGGACTCTCCTCCAAAGTCATATCATGATTGGAAGCAGAAGTTCTTCTTCGTCAAGGCCGATGTGATTATGTTGTAGATGCACTTCCGCCGGGCGGAAGACATCCCCATGGAGACGATGTCGATACCGGACAAGGAGTCCTGGTATCAGGACATAAAGGAGATTATGGGGGTTCAGTTGCCGGAGAGAGCTTGGTGGCTGCCGGCATGAGCCTGTTATGGAAGCCTGACTGCTGGGAAAAACCGATGTACATGGAGGAGGATAAGAGTAGGTTCCATTATTTCATTATTTCTCCCTGTGCGTTGACTAATATTATGCGCATTTTTGCAGGAGTGGCGCTATACATAGCGGCCTTCCAACGAGAGAAAGGGCGGATGGAGAATATCCCGCTCAATCCAGAGGAGCCAACATGGCATTCCCAGATTTTTGGGAACTTCGAGTTACCTCGAAGTGCAGATCTGGCGGCCCCTACGCCTGGAAGTGGTAAGCTTTTATTACTTGTTACTTGCGTCCTTTCAGATTACTTAGTTTGTTGCGCAATGATGTAGGTGCGCAGAAGAATTTGGGTGTCGGCCCAAATTCGAAAAAGAAGAGGCGCGCGGGGCCCAGTGTTGTGGCCACTAAGAAGCCAGCACAACCCAGGGCGGACACACCAAAAGGTACGTGTTCTGTGCCTGATACTTGGAATGACTATGTGGTAGTCTCTGATTCTATGGAGGGTCTTGCGCCTATAGGTTTGAAAAAACCCAAGCCGGAGCCTCGACATGTGGTGGAGATTCCGGTTGCATATCCGGATGGTCCGATAGACGTGGAGTCTAGCCCGGAGCCGCTTAAGAGGAAGAGGGCCCTTCCCAAGGGCGATACGGCTGCGCAGCCTCCGAAGAAGGCTGCGCGAAGGAAAGTTATTGGCAAGCGTGGGAACCTAGATGCGCTTGCAAGCAAGTTTTCCCCATGTAAACACTTTTGACTTGCGCTTTATTTTCTATTCTTCTGTTTAACCGTTTTCGCGCTTTCATTCTGCAAGAAAAGATGAGATACCCTCTTTTGCTCCGTCTGCTCCAGTTGCGCCTATCGAGACTTCTATGCCACCACCCATTTATGAGACGACGCAAGCGTCCAGTGTTAAAGGTGGTGAATCAAGTGCTGGAGTAGCGGAGGTAAAGGTGGATGTGAGGCCATTATGCCGGAAGAGGTTGTGATTGAAGAGGGTGATGTGGTTAAAGAGGGTGGTGAGAAGTTTGGTTGAAGATGCGCCTCAGGGGGCGCAGTCAGCGGAGCAAGTGCCCGGGGGTGAAGCCGGGGGATTTGGGGAGCGTCCTTCTGACGAAGGGTCCCCGATTCGCCTGGACGAAACCTTGGGTGATACTACTACTGATCGTATTCTGAAAGACGAGCTGCTAAGATCCACACCCCTAGAAGTTGAGGCAGGGTGAGAAGTTCAGCCATTGGCAAGTTTGCCGGAATAGTTTAAGGGTGCCTTACCCCTAGTAGAGGTAAGGGTGCACGAGGAACAAAGTTATGAACAAACATACCGCGCGTACCTACAGCTAGCTGCCAGCTCCGCCTCTAATACTCATAAGATCATCACGGAGTGGCGCAGCATGCACCGGGACCAGGAAAGGTTTGAGGCTGCAAAGAAGGAGATGGTCCTTGAGCGAGCCCAAGTGGCCGCGCAAAACCAAGAGCTTGAGGCTAAGAGAGCCAAGTTTGTTGAAGCTCAGCGGACTAAGGAATGGTCCGTGCTGGGGTGGATGAAGAAGGCTGAAGACGCCACTGCCACGCTTGCTGAGGAGGCAAGTTGTGGAGAGAGGCCTGTGAAAAGGACAATAACGAGAACATATCATTAAGGAATGAGGTGGTGGGCCTTCACACTGAAGTTGAGCGCTTGAAGAAGGAGAATGTGGAAGCCGCAGCTGCCGTCGAAGAGGCGAGGTCGCATCGTGAGCGAAGCAAACAAAAAGAGGTAGAAACTTCCGCCCTTCTTATTTTACGGGATCAAGAGATTGCCAGACTAACATTGTTATTGCGTAATCAGGTGGAGGTTAGGGTAGTGCTTGAAAGTGCTAAAAGGATCTCCAAGCTGCCTGGTTGAAAAGGCAGAACTAAATCGTTGGCGCTTAGAGGATCAAGAAAAGTTGCGCCTTGCGGAGGTGAAAGTGAGCGAGGGTGAGCGAAAACTGGAAGACTCTGAAGCAGCCCGCGCCACCGCAGAGAGTATGCTCGAGCCCTTGACGAACAACATCCTCTGGATGCAGCAGCATGGAGTCGTGAATGTAAGTTCGCTGTTGTTATTTTGATCACCGTTCATCTTGATTATCATTTTATTTCCCTTGTGCTGTGCAGATTGCCAATTCAATCCTTAACTCGGTGGAGTTGGATAGAGTTGTGGCCAAACTGATGGTCACACACGCCATGATGGATATGCGCAGGGCTATGTAGAGTGCGGTCACCACATAACTCGTCTTTGGACGTTTCAGTGGGATACCAGCCGCTCCTCTACCCATGGGGTCAATACCGATGCTGCCTTCTCCAAGGCGAAGCAAGAGTATGATCGTCTGCAACTACCAGTGATGGATCTGGTAAGTGAAGCGCTCTAGCATGACGACTTCGTTAACCGCTTGAAGGAAGTTTTTCATGATGCTGCTGAGATTGAGGAGTCAGAAGGGTAGGATGAGAGTGCCTTGATTGTTTGATGTGTAGGATCTTTAGGAATATTGATTGTAACCGTGCAACAGGTTTGTGTTTAATGACATTGTACTCTTTCCAGAGATGTTTGGATGTTTGAAAGGATAATCAGATGTGTATATTTGAAGTTACAATGTTTGCGTGAAAATAACTACTTTGTATAGGTAGAGCGAATAAAACTGGTAATGAGCTCATGTATGAACATCACACCCCATGTGCACACAATAGTTAACTCCTGAAGTGAATTATGTTCATGAGTCATGTTATACCATGGTG
This sequence comes from Scalesia atractyloides, assembly GCA_947069175.1. Classification (NCBI taxonomy): domain Eukaryota; kingdom Viridiplantae; phylum Streptophyta; class Magnoliopsida; order Asterales; family Asteraceae; genus Scalesia; species Scalesia atractyloides. The sequence goes on along the minus strand of CAMTDV010000022.1, from coordinate 59,132,534 downwards.
TTTTCACGTATACCCAAAGTGGTTTTGCGCATTTGTAACAAAATGTCTAAATAGTGAATGCCATGCATCGATTTTGTTTTTGGTATTAACAATAAGGCGTAAGAGCCATGTACAAAACCGATAAGATTGGATCATAGGTTCACCAGCTTGTTGCGCAAACATTGATAAATCCTAAAGCCTTGGCGTTTGAAGATGCTCAGATTACATATAGGATCGCCTTAATTGTTGTGCATTCTAGGTCCTAGGAATGTTCGTGCCATCTAAATGTTTGAGGGTGTAAGCCCCCTTTCCTAGGACTTCGTGGATTACGTATGGGCCTTCCCACTTAGGCACAAATTTTCCTCAGCGTTGGACGCTTTGTTATCTCTTAAAACGAAATCACTAGGTAGGAAGGTACAAATGCGGACTCGCGCATTGTAGTATTTTTCGAGCTTGGACTTGTATTTTGCTTCATGATTGCGGCGTTTTCACGCCCATCTTCTAAGAGGTCCAAGTCAAGCCTGCGCTCTTCCTCATTATTCTAGGTTTGCATAGCGACCATGCACGGTGACGGGAGGCCCATCTCAACTAGAATTACTGCCTCCGTCTCATAAACCAGGCTAAATGGTGTCTCACTGGTGCTGGTTTTTGGCATGGTCCGATGAGCCCAAAGGATACTTGGCAACTCATTTACCCAACCTCTCTGCGCCGTCCCCAGTCTTGTCTTGATCCCTTCGACTATACTTTTGTTTATACTTTCAACTTGGCCACTCTCTTGAAGGTGCGTGACCGAAGTGAACACGTGCTCGATGTACATCTCTGTCATCCATCGTTGCAGCTCTTCAAAAGCAAAAGCCGTTATCACTGACAACGCGCAAAGGTAAACCTAAACGACAAATGATGTGTTCCCAAACGACAGCTACGATTATGAACTTTATGACACTTGGGGCATCAGGAAAGGGTCCCACCATATCGATTTCCCATTGTTGAAAGGGTCATGCTGTTATCACTGGGATCAAGGGGTTTTTGGGGTACAACGTCTTAGGCGCGTGTCGATGACATGATGCGCATTTTCGTAGCGTTTTGACTACATCTAAGTGCATGCCAGGCCAATAGTATCCAACATTCATGATCTTTACGACTACCATGCGCGGACCGGCATGAATTCCACACAACCCTTCATGTATTTCGCGGATCAAGTATTCTGTGTCTTGCCGATCTACGCAGCGGAGGAGTGGTCCCAGGTATGATTTCAGTAAAGTATTCCATCCGCCATTTCATAATTCATCGCCTTGTTTTGGACTTTCCTTGCCTCCTCCTTGTTTTCTGGGAGTATCCTAGACTGCAAGAACATGATGATGGCAGACATCCAAGAAGGATTTCCCATTTCTATGACGTTCACTTGACGTAGCGGGACAGAAGGGTTTTTTAGCACCTCGATGCGCACTTCTCACGCAAGATTTATAAAGCGCGTAGCCGTCAGTTTACTGAGCGCATCTACATGCTTGTTCTCACTTCGGTTGATGTGGATCACTTAAAAATTTTGGAACTTGTTTATCAAGGACTGCGTCTGTTCAAGGTACAGGGCCACCGTCTCGCCTTTTGCATCATACATGCCATTGATTTGTCATGCAACCAAAAGAGAGTCGACATGCGCTTCCAAATTCCTAGCGCCCATTTTAATGGCTAACCAAAGGCCTGCCAGAAACGCTTCATATTTGGCTTCATTGTTTGTGCTTTTGAAGTCCAATCTGATGGCGTAGGTAAACTCCTGATTATTAGGGCTTATTAGATGAAGACCAGCCCTTGTGCCATCATCATTGGATGCGCCGTCAGTGTGAAGGGTCCATGCGTGGTCGTCTATGACAGGCGCTGGATTCTGGACAGCTTCAAATTCTTGTACTTTGTTGCTCGGCACTTCCGTGATGAATCGGCTAATATCTGACCTTTAATAGTTGGGGTGGTTTGTACACAATATTGTGTCCACCTAGTTCGATCGCCCATTTCGCTATGCGACCATATATGTTAGGTTTGGATAAAACCTGGCCCAGGTGATAGTTCGTGAGAACGGTGATCATGTGGCCTGAAAAATACTTACGCAACTGACGGGATTCGTGAACCAATGCTAAAGCAAGTTTCTCCATCATCGGGTATCTTGTCTCCGGGTCAGTTAACATCTTGCTAACATAATAAATTGGAGTTTGGACTCCCGCGCGCTCGAACAACAAGACTACACCCAGAGCGATATCCGATGCGGAGAGGTAAAGGATCAATGGTTCGTTCTTTTGTGGGGCCGTGAGTGTAGGCAATTGAATCAAGCATTCCTTCATCTGTTAGAAGGATTTCTCCGCATCAGGAGTCCACTGAAATTTATTTTGCTTCACACAATTTCTCAAGGTGCTTATGAATGGGAGGATTTCATCGCGTGGTATGCTAAGAATCTGTTCAGCGCAGCTAGTCACCCAGCCAAGCGTTGCATTTCCTTGATGGTCGAGGGTGAAGGCATACAATGAATTGCTTCCACCTTCTCAGGGTTGACCTTAAAACCATCATGCGTGACAATAAATCTAAAGAATTTGTCTTCTTCCATTCCGAACGAGCATTTCCCGGGATTCAACTTCATGTTGACTTTGTGCAGGGATGCGAAAGTTTTCTGAATGTTTGTCAGCATCCTTTCCTCATCCGGACTCATGATGACCAAGTCATCGATGTACACCTCCACAGTCACGCCTATGTCGTCTTCGAAGACATGATCCATCAAACGCTGATAGATGGCTCCCGCATTGCGCAACCCAAAGAGCATCTTTGTGTAGCAAAAGATCCCTTTGTCTGTGTGGAAGGTTGTTTTGTCTTCATCCTCTTTCTTCATCTGAATTTGGTGGTAGCCTTTATAGCAATCAAGGAAGCATTTCCACCGGAAAGAAGCGAGGAGTCCACCTTTTTAAGTAGCAGTCTTTCGGACATGCTTTGTTCAATTCTTTGAAATCGACGCACATGCGCCAACCACCATTGTGCTTCTAGACCATAATGGATTGGCCAGCCATGTTTGGTAGTGCACTTCTCTGAGAATGCCAGCCTTAAGGAGCTCTAAAACATGCTCGTTCATTGCACGAGTTTTCTCTGGTCCAAAACTGCGCTTTTTCTAAACGACCGGCTCGACTGAAGGAAATGTTTGCTGCGCATGCTCTGTGATCTCTCTTGGTACCCATGTCATATCTATCAGTGACCACGCGAAAATATCCATATTGCGGAACAAGAGTTGTTTAAGTCGCGCCTTAACTGCAGGGGTCATAGCGGGACCTAACAACACGTTTGTTCTGGGTACTTGTTGTTGAGCACCCATTTTTTTGGTTCACCGTCTGAGGATTACTTTGCTACCTTCACCGGCAGTTCTTCCTCTATGGACATGAACTCTTTCTTGGAATACATGATTGCGATGCCGGTTTCTGTTGGAAAGCCGCACACGGCATGGGGAGTTGATGTCATCATGTTGAAATTTCTTTACGCGCAACGGCCTAGTAACATGTCATGGCGAAATGTTGCTGGAATTACCATGAAGTTAACAGGGACCGTGCGCTAATGTCGTCCGTCAGAAAGAGTTACCGGAAAGGAGATCTGCCCTAGGGGAAAACGACTTCGTTACAGAAACCAGTCAATGGGAAATCAACCGGCTCTAAGCGCGCTTTGTCCTCCGGGTTTAGCTGCTGGAAACATTGTTCATAGATGATGTCCAAAGAGCTTCCTGGGTCAATGAACATGTAGTCGGTGCGATAATGGCCAAAGATGCCAGTTATTACAACCGGTCGCTCCTCCTGGGGGCCGCCGAGAATATGGCAAAAAAACTTGTTGTTCACACCAATGTGGCGTACAATTCTTCTGATGGAAACGCTTGCGCACTGGACCATCCTATATCATATGAACGAATGCTTGCTTCATTTTCTTGTTACTCGAGCCTTCTTCGCCGCGAGTAATTTGACGCACTTCCTTGCGCACGTTCTGAAGCAGATGGGTGAGCTTCCCACTCTTCAACGCCTTCTCTATTTCCGTGCGTAGACTGATGCAGTTGTCAGTTGTGTGCCTGGTGTCTTTGTGATAATCGCAAAAAAGTTTAGGATCTTGACCTTTTTTGTTTCTCATCGGCGGTGGCTGCTTAAACTGATGATCCTCCGTGCTGAGCACTTCCGCCGGGGGTCTTCGTTAATGGCGTCCATTGTCTATCATGATTATCTTGTTTTATTGCTCTTTGGGTAGCAATCTTTTTGATTGTTGCGCGCGCATCAACTGGCGAATAAGAAGGCTTCTGATTGTACTCTTTCCAATTTTTCTTGCTTTTCTTCCCAAAACTCCTGCTCATATCTTGCGGGTGGTACTGAGGTAAAGGGGGTCGGTTGGAGTTCAGGTTGCGCTCTGTTTGCGTGTAGACCTTGGCCGCCGCCATGAGTTTCTCCCAACTTTTTGGGAGGCCAGCGGTCCTTGACAAGACTTTTATCATCTCATCGCATTGGACAACATATTTGAACTGTGCATGAATCAGGTCTTCGTGTACATCGCCGATTTCCAAAATCTCTTTGTTGTAGCGCGTGATGAAATCTTCCAAGCTTTCATCATCCCTCAGCCAAATGTTCATGACATCTGAAGAATCTCTGACGTATCGTCTTTGCTGGCTAAAGTGGGTCAGGAACTTATCCTTGAGATCGTTGCATGAAGGGAGCTTACCCGTTGGTAAGTTGTCAAACCTTAGGCGCGCGGCACCTATAAGGGTTTGGATAAACAGATGACACCACATAGGTAGCATCAAACCTCTGATAAGCCCTGCGCCAGTGAAAAAGTGCATGTGGTTGTCTGGGTTCGTCAACCCATTAAACTTTCCCACATTGGAAGGTAATTTTGCGCATTCAAGTGGGGCTAGTGCAATCTCCTTCACAAACTTAGAATGTTCTGCTGCTTTGGCTGGACTGTAGATTAAGTTGTAATTATATTCCGCCTCCGGATTGAACACAGCTCGTGGCGTAGGCTTATATGCGGCATGATCTTTTGGCAATCGGTGGAACACGCTCGCGTTGTTACCTTCGACGTACGTTCTATCGACTTCTTCACACTGGTGTCCTGCCCCTCTAATGGGCACGGACCCAGTCATGAATGAATCAAACCTCGCCTTTGAGTGTTTGACTCATATCTTGGTAGCGACGGAGAATGTTCTGTCTCTCTAGTATGGAGATGTGATGGTACATTCTCTCTGCTGGCGAATTGTAACTTAGTACTCGCGGTGCAGGCGAGGCATGCACGTGAGCTGTAGGCGGTTGCGCTGGCGCAGCAGATGCGTGAGTTTGCACACAAATTTATGCATAAACGGTATTTAAAGTCATTTGAGATTTGATGTACCATGACATTGGAGTTTCACCTGGAGGTAATATTGATGTGATTGGTACAAAATGAGTTTCACTTGGATTCCGGGGGTCACCGGGATATTCAAACAACTTGAATCGTGGTGAACACCAGCGTCTTCTAAAAATCCTTCTTCCACTTGTCCGTCAGTCCGAGGAACATGAACGGGGTTCTTGCCCTCGGCCCGAGGACCTCAGGTACACTTGGACCGTCAGCCATTGAAAACGATATTTAGAGAAAACAAACAAGAGACAAGGGTGTAAGAACAGAAAAACCCGGATGGCGCCAATGAAGAAATACTGGACCAAACTATATCTGGAGATACTTAGGTTCTAGCACAAAGTCTATGCATATAAAGGTTATCTCTCGTCTGCTCTCTGATATGATCTTGGTTCAAGTTCATTACAAAACTGAAAACACCGTTAGTCTCGTCACGGGAGAAAAGGGGGAGGGTTTTCTCTGTGACCACACTCCATGAGAATAAGTATTGAGGTTTGCAAAGGATAATGCAAGTAATTAGTGAGTGAGCAAGAAACAGTGTGTTTTACCTTGAGGTGCAATCCTTACTTTATAGCCAGAGAGATGTTGCAGGAGATGGGCTGATGGGCCTTGGGCCTAAAACCGAAAACCAGGAATATCTATTATGTCTGCTCTGCTATGACCGTTAATGGTCTCTGGCAGGAGGGGCCTTTGGCGCATGGTGTATGGGGCCACGTGTCCTAGCAGTTGTCCTTGTTGTCAGGACTTTCATCAGCCTCGTTAGTAGAAATCGTGTGACAGTCGATGGCGTGGGCTGGTTGGTGCCACATATACGTCCTTGCGTAATTTTTTGTCCTCTGCACGACTGTTCATCATGCAACGTGGTCTAGCACAACCTGCTGAGCGTTATTGGGTTATAGCTCTGTCACTTTGTACTTTGTACTTTTTCAATGCCTCTTTGCGCTTCTCCTACCGCGTGGCCTTATCAGTGCTTTTTGGCCAGCATGAACTTGTAGGGATCAAGTCCTTTTGTTCTCAAGACTAAGTATGAGTTGCTCTCATCTTAGTCTTGGCCTTGTGCAAGGTTTTAGGAAGTCGCAGATAGAAGCTTGTTTAATCAGCGCAGGGTCAGGGACCTGCGCTTTCAGGTTTAACTTGCCGTTGCGCAAGGTGCGCAAGGTTTGTTAGGGAACCTGCTGTTTTCAAGGTTAGCATACCGTTGCGCGTAGCGTGCAAGGTTATTCCAGTGACCTGTTATCATTATGAGGGTATGGTATCCTGCGCAAGCGCAAGGTTTTTGGGATCATACCCCCCCAATGATGAATGCCATGTTGATAAGTTCTAGGATGAGCCAGCACATGTGAGGGGAGGCCATTTTGTTAGCCAATTTTTTGTAAACAAAATACCTTTCAGGAATTAGGATGTAACACCTCATGAGTTGTGGTTGGGATATAAATCAATTCTATAAATACTTGAAAGTGTGGGGGTGCCTGGCCAAGGTTATTCTTACACCCCCCCCTAAGGCACTTAGAATATGGCCCAAAACTGTTGACCGCATTTTCATTGGATATGCCAAAAATGGTTGTTCATATCGTTTTCTTATATATGAATCCAAGAATCCTGATGTGCACAAGGACTCTATCATAAAGACAAGGCAAGGAAATGTGACTTACTTTGAAGAAGAGTTTCCAATGTTAGTACAAACTCATGCGAGTTCTTCAAATCATGCAAGTTCATCAACTGTGGTTGATGAGATTGTTCGAGAGGAAACTCAAGAACAATCAGAGGCTGAAGAAGGTAAGCCAAGAGGAAATAATCCTTTGGGCCTGACTTTCTTATATACATGGTTAAGAGTGAGCCTCAAACCTATCGAGAAGCAGTCACCTCTTCAGATGGACCTCAATGGAAAGAAGCCATCAAGAGTGAAATTGATTCTATCTTGCAGAATCATACTTGGGAGATAGTAGATCTTCCACCAGGGTACAAGCCACTTGGATATCGATGGATATATAAGAAAAAGATGAAAGCTGATGGCTCTGTCGACAAGTATAAGGCAAGGCTTGTGATCAAAGGGTTTAGACAAAAGGGAGGTCTGGACTATTTTGACACATACTCGCCTGTGACTAGAATAACCTCTATTAGATTTGTGCTTGCAATTGCAGTTTTGAGAAATTTGGAAATACATCAAACGGATGTAAAAACCGCATCTCTTAATGGGGAATTAGAGGAAGAGATTTACATGGAGCAACCAGAGGGTTTCTCTGCTTCTGGCCAAGAGGGCAAAGTGTGTAAACTCGTCAAGTCATTATATGGTTTGAAGCAAGCTCCAAAACAATGGCATCAAAAGTTTGACCAAGTTATGCTTAACAATGGTTTCAAATTAAATGAATGCGATGTGAAAGACACTTCTAAAGTTATGTGATCCTATGCCTTTATGTAGATAATATGTGTATCATTGGGAGTGATGATAAGATGATCATATCAACTAATGACATGTTGAAAGCTAGATTTGACATGAAAGATACGGGTCTAGTTGATGTGATTCTTGGAGTAAAGATCATTAGAACCCAAAATGGTTTGGTGCTAAGTTAATCTCATTATATTGAAAAGATCCTTCAGAAGTTCAATCCAGAGGACACCAGTGCAGCTCAAACTCCAATTGATACGTCTCAACATTTGTCAAAAAATAGAGGCGAGAGTGTTGCTCAATTGAATTACTTAAGGATCATTGGCGGTCTTATGTATCTCATGTCATGTACTCGGCCAGACTTAGAATATGTTGTGAGTAGGCTAAGTAGATATACTAGTAATCCTAGTTCAGAGCACTAGAAGGGTATGCGAAGATTATTAAGGTATTTGAGATACACGAGAAACTATGGACTGCATTATGGCCAAAATCCAGCTGTTGTGGAGGGATTCAGTGATGTCAATTGGATATCCGATATGAAAGATTCTAGATCTACAAGTGGTTATGTGTTTACCATTGGAGGAGAAGCTATATCTTGGAAGTCGTCCAAACAAACACTTATAGCTAGATCCACGATGATATCTGAGTTTATCGCGTTAGATAAAGTTGGAGAAGAGGCAGAATGGTTATGTCAATTCTTGGAATATGTTCCAAGATGGCCTAAGCCTGTGACGGCTATATGCATACTTTGTTATTGCCAGTTAGTTATTGGTAGAGCTCAAAATGCAATGTATAATGGCAGATCAAGGCACATACGACGTCGGCATAACTACTCTCAGTGGAGTTATCACGATTGACTATGTGAAGTCAAAGGATAACATTGCGAATCCGTTTACAAAAGGCTTAAGCAGAGAGGTAGTACGTAAGTCGTCAATGGGAATGGGACTAAAGCCCTTGAAGTAAGTTTGTACAACGGAAAACCTATCTTTGAAGATTGGAGATCCCATGATCTAGGCTCCATAGGACCACCTAACTGTACGAACTGAGGTTACTGTGGAGGAGTACCTCAATATACAAAGGGAGTTACAAACTTCCTAGTTCGTTCCTACTTAAATATATGATATCAAGAGAGGTTAAGTATGTGGCTTTTAATAATATGTAAATCACCTATGTTAGAGAGAAGTGGAGTCGCTTCAAATGAAATTGGGGGCACAATTCCTAGAGCTCTCGTAGAACCAGGATAGTGGTCCATGACCAGAACGGACACAACTATGAGGGGTTAGCTAGACCAGGAAGAGTAATGTGTGATGTGTAATAACGTCTACGTAAAAAGGGGTTGGTTCAAGGACATCGCGTCTATTAACTGCTAGGAGACTAAGTATATGTCACAAAGGAGGGTTTAAAAGGAAACTTACATATCCTGCATTACTTAATCGTTGAAATTCTAATCAGTATATATACAAAGCAGTTTTCTTGATGCCATGGAATTATAGAATTAATTTTATTGAACTGTGTATTCAATATAGACTTATCATTTCGGATTCTAACAGTATATATACAAAGCTTTGTGCTTTGTTTTAGATACAGAATACTGAAATCGTATGGTTCATACAACACACACATCAAACGAATTCCCTAACTTCGCAACTCTGCACACTCTTGTTTCAGGTATACTTTCAGGTGTTAGGCTAATCCCGGCAGTACAATCTGTTTAGGCTGTTGTACTGTGGGAAATAGACGGGTTCACCTGGGTGGCCTGAAATGTGTTTTAAGTGAAGTGTGATCTTCATGTGCCTCGGTCACCGTTCTTTTATTTTTTTCTTTATTTTCTTTGTAAGCTGTTCTTAGTTTAGTTTACATTTTGTATTGTATTTCTTTTCAATTTGGTTTTCTTATTCTTTATGTGATGTAATCAGAATATTGATTAATAAAATTATTTTATTTATTTCGTGTATGGTTATCCTACATGTCAGCATCTGAACTGTAATCGTTTTCCAAATCCAATTTGTGATTATGAATCGATCAGATTCGAATATCTAAACATATGTTTATTATTTAGTTTATTTATTGTTTCTCAAATTTCATTTTGTTTGAACTAATCCAAATTTGAATTCATTTTTCGAATTTGGTTTGAATTTTAGTCCACTTTCAAAAACAAAAATTCTATAATCTAATTTGGAGCGTGTTTGTGCACTTAGCTAATGTGGTTATGCTCTTTGAACCATTCCCATTTGAACCAGCCAAACCGGTGAACCGCATTGAATGGTCGGGCAGGATTCCCATTTTTTCTTTAAATTCTCATTTTTGATACATTTATTACCTCGTGCTCTATATTATATTTAGAGTAAATTTTTAAAATTGTCTTTGAGATTTGGGTATGTTTGCAAGTTTCATCCAAAACAATTTTTTTATACCATATTACTCTTCATTTTTGAGATATTTTTGTCATTTTCATCTAAACGTCTAATTTGGGTTATTTTTTCTATAAGATATTTGGATGAAAATGGCAAAAAATCCCAAACCACGAGGACGATTTTGGCAAAAAAAAAAGTTAAACATTTGGATAAAAATGGCAAAAAAATCTTAAAATTGGACAATATGATAAAAAAAAGTTGTTTTAGTGAAACTGATAAAAATGACCAAACCTCTCAGGCAATTTTGGCTTTAAGTTTTCATAGTTTATTAAAATCGAAGATTCATACATTTCATATTTTGTTTAAAATTTCATACACACACATCCTTTATGACGCAATCCAGTTTCTTAAATCGACTAGCAAACCAATTAAACAATCTGTTTACTTTCCATTGGATTTGTAAAGTCGAGTTAGCTATATATATATATATGTGTGTCATATGCTTTGATAATTGGTGAATCGACACACAGTTTGTGGGACCTTGCCTCTCAGTCTTTTACTTTGACCTACATTAATGGTATCTAAAATCACATTATGTTTCGAAGTGAGATTCTCTAATCATATGTTTTAAAGGGTAAAGCTTCCTTTTCTCATGAGACAGTTTCCGGTCTTTTAATGTCGTCATGATTATTATATAAAAGATAACAAAACAAAAGTGTTTAGAAAAGCAAAAGTTGTCTGATTTGACCGTTGTCAGCACTTCTTATTTTTCTTTCGTTATGCTTAACCATTCTGATTGTATTGTGTTCCTTTATCATTTACGGGTTTAGAATCTAGTTATTATGTTTTAACCGAAAAATAAAGTTGCGTACTTAATTTATATTAGAGCATCGATGCTTCCAATTTTAAACATTTATATTAGAGCATCCTCAATGCATCCAATTTTAAACATTCATAAATGTGTCATTTTAATTACCCTATCAGATTTTCACAGATTTTTAAACATAACCGTATTCTCTCTAATGCTATACGCTTTCAAACACCCACCTTTATTAAATAAAAACAAAATTATATTTAAAATTATCTTGTTGTCCGTGAGGGAAACCACCACCATTCTATCTCGTTGAGTTGGATTTCCAAATGCTCATGAACACTCCAATGAGGCGTCTGGATTTGATGCTCGTCACCTAGGTTTTCACTCACGCCCCAAGCTTACGGTTGAACTTACGTCCTACTAAGCAGTTTGGTAAAATTGTCTCTATAAATAACATTTTTACAAGTCTTTGTTTGCTATTAGTTGTACCAGATGCCCTTTATGAAGATTTTTCAGAATATAAAGTAAAACCTTTTATTTATATATAACAGATGCTAGTGAAATTCCCCTCACATTGTGGCGGACATTCGGTCTGTGACAACTCGCATTTTCAGGTTTCTACCAAACAATTTTACCAAACATTTTTACGTACTTTTGAGACTCTTTATGAATTGTGAATATTCATACGTGTAATTACTTGAAACATACAACTTACAATATACGATATGGTTTTGTACAAAAATTTAAGTTAACGTGTTAACTTTCTTCACAAACTTGATAGTTGAGACACACCAGGAATTGAACTCGTAACAACGCGAAGTTATCAAGGATAACTGGTTACCCATGATAGTTGCATAAAACTTAAGGGACTAGAACCTGAAATTATGACTGAGTTATTATATAAAAGTTATTGTATAAATAATAATAATAATAATGTGTTTATATTTAAAAGGCACCTTCGTGCCACTTAAAGCCCACCCCACCTTCGCCCCATATCCATACACACGAAGGTATATCTTCGGCTCACACGAAAGCAACCACCTTCGCCCCTCCTTCCCTCCTCGCCCCTACTTGCGGCCCAGGTTATACGGACTTTTAAACCCACCTACTAGTTACGCGATATATAAACTCATGATCGTATACTCTATACCCTAATCACAAAATATCACAAAACCTTGCTGTCTCTCTCTATCGACGAACAAGGAGAGCAACACAACCTCTTTCACTTCTTGATCTCTATCACACTCGGTAACGTACGACGATCTCGTTCATAATCTTTGTACACAACTAAATTATGTTTATCTGCGTTTTTATCCTTGTGATTCGCATGGAATATGATTTTTATACGTTAGGATTAGAGTTGTTAACTTGTGATCGCTTGTTTATAAAGTTTACTCGATTTAGTGTTTCGTATAGATGCATGAATACTAGGGTTTCAGGTGTTTGATGGTTTGATGATAACTTGCATATGTAATATGATGTATATGGGTTTATGCATGAGTTAAGGGTCAGAATACGGTTAAACAACATCATAATTATGTTTGTATTACGAACAGCTTTCTGTCTGGGATTTTGCAGCCGTCTTGAAACGCCTATAACGGGTTCATAACTTGATGAAAACGTAAGGTTCTTGAGTCTAAAATGTAGTATTTTGAAATAGCTTTCAAACCCCACTAGTTTCGTAATTTTTCTACGAGTTTAAGATAGTTAAATGATTTTTGTGGCATAAACGGTTCAGGTTGCGTTTTCTGGCAAAATTTGTAGCCTATTACGAATGTTATAACTTGGTCTAGATTTGGAGATAATATTTGCAATTTATACAATAGGTAGTCTTATGAGATTCTAAAATTCTCAATTGGAATTTCGTTAAAAGAATTGTTGAGGATTTCTAACTAAATTTTGTCGTAAACTGTCACCAGAATGTGAGGAATCAGACCTATGAATGCTAAATGATTTTTGATGATTTTTTGTGTGAATAATTTAGTCATGAGAAAATTGATCAAGACCTAGTGGACTTGAGGACATGTCTTGTAAAAAAATCATAGTTTCTCAGGTCCGTTTGGTATTTTAAAAAAATTCTGGAAAGCTACTTAAAACTAATGTGTAACTATATAAGCTGAAACATGATGTTTGTGTTTATGATTTCTTGTGATAGTTAGTATGAAGTGTCAATGCATGATTTGAAACCTTTGTTTAATACATGACATGAGGTGTAGACCTATTCATGATCATACAAACGGTTAACTAAGTGTCACTGTGTTACTTTTTTATGTGGTAATTACGTGTAGGTTTAAGTTTGCACAATTGAACTACCATACACCAAATATTCTAGCCAACCAAACTAAGGTGAGTTCACAACTCTTTACTAAAGCATGTGTCCTGGTTAGGGACAACACACTTACTTCCCTGGTTGGGAAAACATTTGCGGTAGCCCTAGGTTGGAGCTACAGCGCGTTCCTAGTTTGGGACCACATACATACTATCCATTGAAGGTGGAGTAGTACACATAACTAAACGAAAACTCTATCTGAAAGTCCCTACAGATTTTACCGATTAGTATGTCAGGTTGGCAGACGTGGTATTAGTTGATAGCGCTATTAGGTTTGACAAACCTCACACTGTGCTGGGAGATGGTGTGAACTGTGAACTATTGACCTTTTATTGTATTGGTGTGGATAGACATTGATGAGGGCACAAAAACTATAACGTCAGCATTCGATACACATAGTTTAGTTACCTTGATGAGGGTTAACTACTCGAGTTCTACTTATAAAGTTTTGGCATGTGAACTTATGCTTACGCTCTAAGCTTAACTAAAACTGTGAACCCACCAACTTTATGACGACACGCCATTGCATGCTTTGCAGGTCGTTAGGTGCAGCTACATGGAGGCTTGCAATGATTGGAGTGTCGTGGGTTGTCCAACTCTACAATTGTTTTCTTATACTATGAACTAGTGGTTTTGATTTATGTCTAGATTTTAAACTTTGCTTCTGCTGTTAACTTAAACTATGTTTTGGACATTTAAACTTTGATCGCTAGTTGTGTTAATTATGATGGTTTTATAACTTTAATAATTGGTTCAACACGAATAGTGGTTGGATCCTGGTAGGGATCCTAAGAGAAATGCACATTATTTAAGAAACTTGTGAAACATTATGGACCACACATTTTCCTCAAGCTAATTTTGTTTTTTTACTTTTAATCACACGTTTTTAAGAGTTTGTTTTTCTTGTTTTGCATATATTCATATATGTATATTGTCAATTTTGAATGATACACATACCTATATAGACATGGTTAATTTTTAAACTATACATATGTGTATATTACAAAAAAAATATATATACTTAAGAAGTGTAGTAAACTAGGTCAAAGGAACTTCAATTAAGCTCATTCCAGCGGCATTGGAACCGGCTCGTCGAACACTAACCAAAAACTCTAAACGCTAAACCCTAAAGTTAAACCTTAAATCTAAACCCTAAGGCTAAACCTTATGATAAAACCAAAAAACTAAACCTTAAGCCCTAAAGTTAAACCCTAAAGCTAAACCCTAAGTACTAATGCTAAATGCTAAAGCTAAACCCTAAAATGCTAAACATTAAAACTAAACCCTAATGTTAAACCCTAAATACTAATGCTAAACCAAAATCCCTAAAGCTAAAACTAAATCCTTCCCCTCAAACATAGATATACAATAATCATTTTTCAAGTTTAAATGCGTGTGTGTATATATATAGCTAAAAGATTGACAATATACACTCTGTGTATATTCCTAAGAAAACCTGACAGAAAAGTTGTGATTTTTCCCAAAATATTTTTGCACATTTTTTTGCATTTTTGCTTAGGGAAAATGTGTGGTCTAGAATGCTTCTCAAGTTTCTCAATTAGCGTAATGCTTCCCAAAGGATACTAACCTTATATACGTGTGTGTGTTATCTAAAATTCCATTTTCCTCTCTCTATTAAACCATTTATCTTGATGTTATTATCAAAATGGTCGATTAGAAGGATCTTTTAAGAAGGATATAATATTATAGATTTTTTAGAGTTAAGTACAATTTAAGTCCCTAAGGTTAACACAAGATTGCACGTTAAGACCCTACCATTCTAATTTGAACAAACAAGCCCAAATCGTTGCTCAATTGCAATAACTGAGTCCTTGTTAACATAATAGGTTAGCCAACCGTTAGTTAATCAAGCCATAATTGTGTTTTTATGTTGAGTGTTATGGGTATTATTGTCTTTTACATTATATTATTATTATTATTATTATTATTATTATTATTATTATTATTATTATTATTATTATTATTATTATTATTATTATCAATTCAAAAATCATATCAAATCTCATATATACCATTTCCAGTTCATCTTATCAGATCTTCCCATTTGACCATCAGATCTTTATCATCTCTAGTTTATCTTCATATCTGGTGTCATTCGACTTGACCTGAAACATCAACACCACCTGATCATCAACTCGCCTACCACAATCTTCGTCTCGCTGGTGTTGCTGATATGCACCAAATGCAACATATAAATCATATCAAATAAGGTATAAAATCAACCTTTTTAGTACTAATGTTTGACAAAGTGTGTTTCTTTGTATATTTTTATTTTCAGGATTAAAAGAGCTTAAATGTACAAAAGGAACAAATTAACGACAAAAACCAACATAAATACATAAGAAGGAAAGTTGATACATCATATCGACCCTCCGAGCTTCACCCCAAGACCACAAATAACAATTCAGAAGATAAGCACGGGGCTGTGCCCACTAAAAATTCCAGAAATAAAAAGACAAACAGAAGCAGAAAAGACACACGAGGCCGTATCCCATGGACACGAGTCATGGTCAACTCCCAGATATGCAAATCTTGGATAGTATAGAAAGTACAATGGCCACAGGGCTGTGCCGTTGACACACGGGGTTGTGCAAGCATACAGACTGGCACAGCTCATTAAATGAAGACAGAGAAGAAGGGGGCACGGGGCCGTGCCCACCGGTCCAAAAGAGGACATGCCACATTTTGTTTCTTTTATTTCTTTACTTTCCTTCTTTATTTTACTTATTAAAAATGTTTTCTCAAAATTCGGTTAGATTAGACGTTGCCGATATTCCGGTATTAAAAGCTCTTGTGTCCTTGGACGACCTCGGTATCTTACCATCACTATACTACGCCAACGATTGATGCACTTGCCCTAGCGTGTTGTAGAGGGTGATAGTGTTATATCAAGGTTTATAAATTTAAGCTTGATAAAAGAGTGAAAATTGCTTAAAAATATAATAAAAAGCATGCACCCTCACACCACGTCAAGTTTTTGACGCCGTTGCCAGGGGTGCAAGGATTTTAAGAAAGTTTAAATCAATGGCCTAATCATTTTCTTTAGTTTTGTTTTTCCAAATTCTTCTTTGTTTTTATGAAAATTTCAGTTATAGAAGCGTTACAAAGGGTCGTGCCACACTGTCATGGGGTCGTGTCTAATCTGCAGTAACTGAAAAGCAACAAAACTTTTTCACAGAAGGCTCACACGGGGCCGTGTTTCATTTGACACGGGGTCGTGTTAAAAACGCCCAGTACCAAGTAAAACACAGTCCTAAGCACAAGGCCGTGTAAACCTTTTGTGTTCAAAATAATTTTAATTCTCGAGTGCCATAATCTTCTGGGTCTTATCCAAGCAATAAATTACTACATGGGTGATTATGACTATTACCATTATGATGATTATGAGGAACCATATTGTACCATGTGTGGTGAATCCCATTCGGTACAAAATTGTTACATTTTCAACCATCAACCTCATACACAACATATGAGGAATCAATGTTTGAGCTTCCAAATTCCATCTTTGGTTGGACACTCCAGCTTTTGAAACGTATGAGACACCACCCATAATCATCCCCGAAGCCGAAAGCCTCATACAAAGTCTCAAGAACTTAGAATTCTTGATCAAGCAATCTCATGCAAAAGAAGAAACCATTTGTACCAAGGAGGTGATCATAGAAGAGTTAAAACCTAAAGAGTCGATAAAAGAGGAACCACTCAAAGAAAACTCAACACATGAAGATGAGAGACCCGAACCAAGCCACTCGGAAGGTAAGTCTTTAAAGGTAAATTTCAAAGAGGAACGACAAAACCTCCAAGAAATACACATCCTACGACCTTCTCTTGAAAATCATAGTTTGGTTCCATCTCATGCGAAGTTTTTAAAAGAGTCAGCTATTAATCCTAACATCAAAGAAATAGCAAGTGTTAATTTAACTAAAGATCAAACCTCACTAATACAAGATGAACAAATTGGATTAAACATAAAACCACTAACATGTTTCATTCAAAACATCTATATTAGTAACATCTCAATAGACAAAGATCTTTGTGTTAACATATGCCTAACTACATATTCAAAATATTAGGTATTGGTGATTTTCTTTCGATCAAAATTCCTATCCTCTTAGCTAATCGAAAAATTAAACATGCTATCGGAGTGATTGAAGACGTTCTCATTAAAACAAACCAAACGATTGTACCAACCGACTTCATCATCTTAGATGATGCTCACTCGTGTTAGGACAACCTTTAATTAAAACCCATCAAGCTTTGCTCAAACAAAAACATCATGATCTTCCACTAAACTTGGGGCCAACAAACAAAATTTAAATGTAAATAATCAGTGAATATCCGATCGGCAATGACAACCCCTTGTTTTAAGATTAAGTTGATCCACCCGATACAGAGGAACAAAATGACCAATTCGTTGAAGAGGAACCCGCTACCGAACAAACCGTTTCGGCCATCAATCGTGATGACGAACCAAAGACTAAGCTATCTATTGAAGACTCACCTTCTCTAGAACTCAAAGAACTTCCTGTCATCATTTCCTCGTGTCTCACTTCTCAAGAAAAAGAAAAATTACTTAATTTGCTTAAAAAAACATAAAACGGCAATCGCATGGAAAGTAATGGACATCAAAGGAATTAGTCCTTCCATGTGCAAACACAAAATTCTAATGGAAGACGACTATAAAGCGGTAATCCAATAACAAAGAAGGATTAATCCTAATGTACAAGAAGTAGTAAAAAAGGAAGTCATTGAACTCTCAGACGCCGGACTTATCTACCCCATTTCCAATAGTCCATGGGTAAGTCCCGTCCAAGTAGTACCAAAAAAAGGAGGAATGATGATTATAACCAATGACAAGAACGAGCTCATACCAACAAGAACCGTCACCAGATGGAGAGTCTTGCATCGACTATAGGAAACTCAATGAAGCCATAAGAAAAGACCATATTTTTTACCCGTCATTAATCAAATGTTAAAGCGATTATCCGGTCACAAATTCTACTGTTTTCTAGATGGATTCTCTAGGTACTTCCAAATCCCTATTGCACCAGAAGATCAAGAGAAAACCACTTTCACTTGTCCCTACGGAACTTTTGCATATCGATGCAGACCATTTGGTCTATGCAACGCACCTGCAACATTCCAACGATGCATGGTGGCCATATTACATGATATAATAGAAAAAACCATGGAAGTTTTTATGGACGATTTCTCTATCTTCGGTAATTCATTCAACCAATTCCTCGAAAACCTTGGGCAAATGATATTTAGATGTGAGGAGACTAACCTCGCCCTTAATTGGGAAAAGTGTCATTTTATGGTCACGGAGGGAATAGTACTCGGTCAAAAATCTCCAATGCATGAATTGAAGTTGATCGCACAAAATCGCTACTTTTCCCGACTACCTCCGCCATCATACGTTCGAGCCATCCAAAGTTTCTTAGGACATGTCGGATTCTATAAGCGATTCATCAAAGACTTTTCTAAAATATCTCGACCTCTAACTAAGCTACTTGAGAAAGATGCCCCATTCATCTTTGACAAAGACTACACAACAACATTTCTTGCCCTTAAAGATATGCTAGCCAAAGCACCAATCTTGATTGCGCCAAACTTGAAACTAGCATTTGAAATCATGTGCGATTCAAGTGATTTTGCAGTAGGAGCGGTCTTGGGACAAAGAAAGGAAAAACACTTCCATCCCATATATTATGCTAGTAAAACTCTTAAAGGTGCTCAAGGAAATTACACGACCACTGAAAATGAGTTACTAGTTGTAGTATTTGCATTTGATAAATTTTGTTCCTATCTTGAGCTCTCCAAAACCATAGTCTACACAGACCACGCTGCCATCTTATACCTTTTCAAAAAAACAAGATGCAAAACCAAGACTCATTAGATGGATTCTTCTCCTTCAAGAATTCGACATAGAAATAAAAGACAAAAGAGGAGTAGAAAACACTGCTGCTGACCAGCTGTCTCGTCTTGAATATCCTGCTCTGAATGAAACTCGAGAAGAACTCATTAATGAAAAATTCCCCACTGGTAGAATATAAAAAAGAACCTTGATACGCAGATTATGCTAACTACTTAGCTAGCGGCACAATTGTCAAAGGGTTGTTATTTCATCAACGAAATAAATTCTTCGCTGATTGTCACACCCGGATTTCCAACCCAAATCCATACACCGGTGGGCACGGGTGAGGAGTATCATGACGTCAGTTGATAACATCATAGTCAATTAAACACGGCACAACGGAAGTCTTGGATTTAAATTACTATTACAAACCAAATATTCGATGTACAAAATAATATACAGGCTCGTAATAGAAGATCCACAAGCGGATCATAAATTGTACATGGAAAGAATATAAAATAGACTTTGGGCAGATCTAGGATTTGCAAGATCCTCTATCACTACCAAGCACTTCTAGCCTATTTTCGTATTGTACCTGCAAGCTTAGACTTTTGAAAATATGTTACCTTTCGCTGGTAAATACACCCAACCGACTTATTTTGAAATCATTTCAAAAATGTTTTAAGTGCGTATCAGCACAAAATCTTTTTATAACTTGGGAAATTTGACCGTCCAACCTTGTTAACAGATTTACATGTTTATCCATACATATAGGGCCCGGTACGGAGACCGAGACATGATTAACGTAAACACCACTTTGGACTCACGAAGGAGTCAATTCTTCCAACCTTATGGGAATGCATTTTTGAGCGTCTATCGGGTGTATGACTACACCCGCGCTAAGGTCGTGGCCACTTCTATTGTAGTGAGCCGAGGATATCCAAGACACGGTAGTTAACCCCCGATGTTTAAATTATCAAACAAAACTGATTAAACAGAATATGCGGATTTACTAGCCGCACCCGACATTTGATTGATCCCATTTCCGACCAAACGGTAATAATTTACCGTAACCCAAGCCCATATAGGGGAAATAAGTCGAGAGTATTTACCTGAGCTAGTCTTCTTTTAATTTGTAACTCAGCCGTACACAAAAGTACTAAATGCAGATAGCATTTACCGGCAAGTCTCTAGTCTGGATTATGGCATAAACTAACCAATTAAATACTAACGGTCTTATTTAAGTCATAGACTTAGACCGTGTAGTGTACAGGATCAAGACGTATAACTCTTGATTAAACGGTGATCGGATAGAATGTAGTTTAATCCCAAAAAGTACCTTGACTTGTGTAATATGGATAAACTATAAACATTCTGGATTTTGAGACTTACATGACAAGGTTAAACCCATTTCGGTTAATTTTCGTAAACTAGTTACATATACTTAACCGTACGCATATCAGCGATATCGGGTAAACGGATAAGTCATGGACAAATTCTATATGCCATATATTTTAAATAAGTTGTAATATCAGTAGGATATCAACTTTTATGCCCGTCATGGTTTTAAAATAAAACTATGCCTCATAAGGGCGTTTCGACAATTTCATACCGTATAAAAGGAATTTGAATATAATTTTATGTTATAAGTATAAGTATTCTGGTAAAATAACTTATTTATGATATAATATCAGTAGGATATTAATTATATGTGTAATTTATCTTTTATGACCAAACTATGCACCGAAGGGGCATTTTGGTCATTTTACACATAGTTTATAAATTATTTGGGATTCTTAGTTCATAACCTGTACCTACTGTAAAAATATTTAAAATAAGTTTTAAAATCAGTAGGTAACAAGTCTTGGTTAATTGATATGGTTTAAAACCATACTATGCGCCGAAACGACGCTTATGTCGTAAAATGATGTTTTATGCGATGTTTAATGAAAACTAGTGTTAAGGTCAGATTAAAATGTCTTAGATATGTTATTTATACGTATTAGTATGTAAAATATTTAGCTTGAAAATATTTTATTAAAACTAATTTATGAGCCACAAGGGCTAAATCGTCAGTTATCGACATAATTCAAGGACCTGCTTGCAAACTTAATTTATAATCTGGTTTAACATCCCAAATAATCCTACTTACAATATTACATCAGTAGGAAACTCATTTTCAAGTTCATTAACATTTAAACCTTGTTTATGCAAAATTGGCACTTTAGTCAAAAATGGCATAATTACGAAACTTGCGCATAAACTCAGATTCTGATTATGGTCATGTAATATAACCGCAGAGGATTATGCTAAATTTTATTACGATCATAATCTAAATCGGGTCAGAATCGAAAGTCAAAGCAGAAGTCAAACTTCGCGACTTTCGGTTGCGAACGACCTAGACTGAAATTGACGAGCCGAACATGTTCTTACATGTTCTAAAATTATTACCAACTTGTTTAAGTGTCAAAACAGGTTTCATAACATATATAAGATAAATTTATAATTTTTCTGAAATATGGCCTGTTTAACTTTTTAATATCATAACTTTGACCCGTCAATTGGTCTAGCAAACGTGATCTTCAGGAGGTGCCCTTTATAGGGACTAACACCTACCTTATTACGATCACTTAGCCATGTTAAATTACAAACAATGGCTGGACCATAATGGTCTTAACCGAAAGTCAAAGCGTTTTTTTGTAAAACGCTTGACTATTGGCTATAAAAG
Source organism: Scalesia atractyloides (assembly GCA_947069175.1). NCBI lineage: Eukaryota > Viridiplantae > Streptophyta > Magnoliopsida > Asterales > Asteraceae > Scalesia > Scalesia atractyloides. The sequence goes on along the minus strand of CAMTDV010000022.1, from coordinate 59,110,684 downwards.
CCTATAAACAAAAATGCAAAAGCAAGGAACACTTACAAGAGGTTCCTAGAATGCAGGAGAACTAAGTTGGATGCTCCTTTCAGTTAGGAACTTCTAGAGGAGGGAGAAGAGTTATGAATAAGAAAGGTGCAAGTTCAAATGGTGAACCTTGGCACCTATTTATAGTTAGGAGAGCTTGAAGGAGGTGATGCCAGGTGTTAAGGGGTGTAAGAGGGAGCGTACAAGTGTCCTAAAACGTGGCATAGCTGATTAAAAGTCCATGGTTTCAAAAAAATGGTTTTTGGCTACATGTGTGGAGGCCAAGCAAAACTTTCTGCAGATACAGGCCTCTCGCGCCCCGCGAGAGGCACAAGCCTTAACTCTCGCGCGCTCGCGAGCGCCTCATGTCAGTTTTCAAAATTTGCCACATTTAGCCCCTCAACTTATTAAACACCCTTAAACCTTCTAAAACACCCTTTTAGCATAATTAGCCCTCCGTAGCCAATATTTGGCATACCCGGGATTATGCTCGGACATTGTCGAGCTCTCGGTTCGTTAAAAGGTCACTAAGAGGTATAAATTAACATGTTGACACTTTTAAATCCTCGATTATCCAACTTTCACATATTTATAGAATTGAACCCTCTCGTCCATCAATGGCACATATGAGAGTTAAGACTTCGTAAAGGATCACTCAGAGGCCCACTATAAGCATGTTGACTCCAATGTCACTCAGAGGATGGGCATGTTGACATATCAGTCACTTAGAGGCCAAGTTTAAGCATCTTGACATATCAGTCACTCAGAGGCTAATATTTAAACATGTTGACATATCAGTCATTCAGAGGCTGTTATTTATGCATGTTGACATCGGCCAGTCACTCAGAGGCTCAGTTTGAGCATGTTGACACCTTTAGTCCTTATTAGTCTTTAATAGACTAAATTTAAAATACAACACATGTCACCATACTATTGGACATGATTTTTACGAGGTGTTACATCCTCACCCCCTTAAAAGAAATCTCGACCTCGAGATTTTATTCAAAAAGATGGGGGTACTTTTGTCGCATAATGGACTCAACATCCCTTGTATACTCTGGACCTCTAAAGGCGTCCCACTTAACCTTTACTATAGGTATCAATTTCTTTCGGAGCTTTTTAATCTGTCGATCCTCGATCGAAATTGGTTTCTCAACGAACCTCAGGTTTTCATCAATTTGCACATCCTTGTGTGACATTCTAGCGACTCATCGACTAGACATTTGTTAAGGTTACTGATGTGGAACACATCATGGATTCCACTAAGCTCCTCTAGCAATATGAGCTTATAAGCTACAGTGCTGACACATTCGACTATCTCGAATGGTCCGATATATCTTGGGCTTAACTTGCCCTTCTTCCCAAAGCGCATCACACCTTTCCAGGGTGATACCTTCAGTATGACTTTGTCCCCTACTTGGAACTTAAGAGGTTTACGCCTCTTGTCAGCATAGCTCTTCTACCTTGTCCCTAGCAGTTTTGAGATGATCACGGACTTGCACAATCTTTTCCGCGGTCTCCAGGACAATCTCCGGTCCTGATAGTTGGGCTTCCCCAACTTCTGCCCAACACACAGGCGTTTTACATTTTCTCCCATATAAAGCCTTAAAAGGAGCAGCCTTGATGCTCGTATGATAACTATTATTGTAGGAGAATTCTATCAGATATAAGGTCATCCCATATAAGGTCATCCAACTTCCACCTAAAGCAATCGCGCATGCCTAAGCATGTCTTCCAATGTTTGGATAGTATGCTCACTATGACCATCCGTCTGCGGGTGGTAAGCCGTACTAAAGTTCAATCGTGTGCCCAAGGATTGTTGGAAAATTTTCCAAAAATGAGAGGTATATCTAGTATCTCTATCAGATACAATAGGTACCGGCACACCGTGTAAGGACACAATCTTGTCCACATACAGCTTACCAATTAATCAGAGTTATATGTTTCTTTAATTGGCAAGAAATGTGCTGACTTAGTCAGCCTATCCACAATGATCCAAATAGTGTCATTACCACGTTTGGTCTTAGGTAACTTGGTAACTAAGTCCATAGTTACCATTTCCCATTTCCATGTGGGAATTTCCAATTGTTGTAGAAGTCCTGACGGCTTTTGATGTTCGGCCTTAACTTGCGAACATGTCAAACACTTAGCTACATAAGTGGCTATGGATTTCTTCAAACCCATCCACCAATAATTCTTCTTTAGATCTTGGTACATCTCGTCACCACCGGGGTGAACAGAGTATTTTGAGTTATGTGCTCCTTTGAGGATTAAATCCCTAAACCCTCCAAAAATTGGAACCCATATTCTATCATTAAATCTAAGGATTCCATCATTTCCAGACGCTAACTGATCAACAGTTCCGCCCAATCCTTCACTAGGAGCATTAGCCTCTAATAGAGCTTGTTTTTGCGCATCTAATAGCTTCTCGTTTAAGCTATTTCTGAGCTCAATGCTCTTGGCGTTAATCCTTATAGGTTTAACCCGTTCCTTACGACTTAAGGCATTTTTCTTTCAGCAACTACATTTCCTTGCCTGGATGGTAGCGAATCTCGCAATCATAGTCATTAAGTGTTTCCATCCATCGGCGTTGCCGCATGTTCAATTCCTTCTGATTGAACAGATGCTGGAGACTTTTTTGGTCAGTGTATATAATACACTTTGTGCCATACAAGTAATGTCTCCATAGTTTTAGTGCAAATACAACGGCACCTTATTCCAAATCATGGGTGGTGTAATTCCTTTCGTGCACCTTTAACAGTCGTGATGCATAGGCAATCACTTTTCCTTTTTGCATTAGCACACATCCCATGCCGGTGTGCAAAGCATTACAATAGACTACAAAATCCTAGATACCTTCTGGTAGAGATAACACAGGAGCATTGCTCAGCTTGTGTTTTAGAATCTCAAAAAATTCTTGTTGTTTCGGACACCAAATAAATTTGACATTCTTACGGGTCAGGGTAGTCAAAAGAGTCTCTATTCTTGAAAAGTTCTCAATGAACCTCCTATAGTAACCAGCCAATCCTAGAAAACTATGAATCCCCGATGGGTTTTGGTCACTTCCCAATTCATGATGCCTCTATTTTGGCGGGATCCACTTGGATACCACGCTCACTTACCATATGTCCCAGAAATTGGACTTCTCTAAGCCAAAACTCACATTTAGAGAATTTAGCATAAAGCTTCTCTTGCCTTAACAGCTCTAAGATGCACCGAAGATGTTTCTCGTGATCAATTTGATTACGAGAATAAATAAGTATGTCGTCTATGAAGACAATGACAAACTTATCCAGATGTGGCTTGCAGACTCTATTCATGAGATCCATGAATGTGCAGGTGCATTCGTGAGCCCAAAAGGCATCACCAAGAATTCAAAGTGACCATATCAGGTCCTGAAGGCAGTTTTAGGAACATCCTCACTTCTAACCTTCAGCTGATGATATCCAAATCTCAAATCGATCTTAGAAAAGTAACTAGCCCCTTGAAGTTGGTCGAATAAATCATCGATCCTTGGTAATGGATAACGGTTCTTAATTGTTAACTTGTTTAGCTCTCGGTAGTCAATGCACATTCGCATTGAACCGTCCTTTTTCTTAACAAACAGAATTGGAGCTCTCCAGGGCGAGGAACTTGGCTGAATGAAGCCTTTCTCTAAGAGTTCATCTAACTGATTCCTCAGTTCCTTCATCTTCGTTGGTGCTAATTAGTATGGAGCTCTAGCTACGGGTGCTGATCCAGGTAGGATGTCAATCCTAAACTCTACTTGCCTATCTGGAGGTAGACCTGGTAATTCCTCAGGGAAAACATCAGAATACTCCGGGATAACTGATAGGTCTTCAATATTTGGCTTAGGCTCATGAATAGTAACTTTGCCATGTAAATGACATAACCTTTCCTCAAAGACTTGGATACCTTTAAAATAACGACACTTTATCTGGCAATCCATAGTGTGAATCTCCAAGGATGGGATCATTTCACCGGATGGGGTTTTAATTTTGATGAGTTTCTTATCACAGGAAATGCGGGCTTGGTTATGAGATAACCAATCCATGCCTAAAACTACATCAAACCTTGCCAATTTCATTGGCAAAAGAGAGACAAGAAGTGAATGATTCTTAATGGATATAGAACATCCATCAAGAATGAAAGATGCTGACTCTAAACTTCCATCAACAAGTTCTATCTCTAAGTTCTATCTAGAGTTCTTATGGGCAAGTTTAATAGTTTACTAAACTTATGATCAAAAAATGATTTATCTGCACCCAAATCGAAAAGAACTCTAGCGTAAATATTGTTAATGAGGAATGTACCTGTTATGAAATTATTGTCATTAACGGCCTCCCTGGCATTCATCTGGAAGGCACGAGCATTCCCTTTCTTAGCCTCTCCAGGCTTTGAATCATTACTTTTGGGGTTCTTGGGGTAATTGAACGTAATGTGCCCTTTTTCATTACAGTTGTAGCAAACTGCATCCTTAAGATCCTTGCAATCTAGAATCTTATGCCCTTTTCTTTTGTAGATACCAAAGGGTTTAGTCTGTGGATTTATACTACACTGTCCCAAATGCCTATATTTACAGTTCTTACACAGAGGGTTGGTCTCATGACGCATGCTGGTTCTTCTTGAACCTGAAATTTCGTTTCTTTTTTAATCTTTGGGAGTTATTATCCTCACGTTTTCTCTTTCCATCAGTTTCAGTCCTAACTTACCTTTGCCTCACCACATCAAGGGTGAGGGAAACAGATAGGTCTACAACGGACCTATAGGTACTAGGCTGAGCAGCCTTTACCATGCCCTTTATCTCGGGCGCCAACCCATTTATAAAACGCGCAATGCGTTTGGATTCAGGGGTGATCAAATAGGAAACTAACCTAGATAGGGAGTTAAAGTCAGAAACGTACTTCCGACAATCTAGGTTCTTCATTGAAAGAGACAAAAAGTTTGTCTCTAATTTCTCCACCTCATGGGGTGGGTAGTATGTTTCCTTAACAAGGTCTACAAACTTGGACCATCCCAAATTGTACAGGTGGACTTTACCCGTAGATTGGATAATAGCTTTCCACCAGATTAGGGCATCGCCCTTAAAGGACTGTGATACATATTTAACCACATCCTTATCAGCACAACCGCTGATATCTAAAATCGTCTCCATCCCATCAAGCCATTTCAAGGCTTCCACGGCTCCTTTCTCCCCATTAAAGTCTCGGGGCTTGCAGGAGACGAAATACTTATAGGTACACCCATCTTTAAAAGAACGGGTCCTATCAGCAAATTCCAGTTTCTTTGGTTCACTCTTCGCATTTGAAGAGTGAACTGAGCTCTCCTTATGAGTTGAAGATGGTGGAATAGATAAGGGTCTGGATCGAGTAGCACTCGACTCCCTAAGCTTTTCTATGGCCTTTCCCATGGCCTTTTCAATAGCCGCGTCAATGCGAGCTTGAAATTATCATTATCCATTTTTCGTCTTGGGCTTTGTTAGAGTCAACATCTCAGTGGCTACTTTGTGCCTCATCCGAGTTAGCCATCTTTTGAACTTTGGTTCTATATAACAATAAAACTTTCCTTAGCCATGGTACAACAACCATGTTGTCTTTAAACATTGGATTAACAATCCAAAGCCTACTTAAGCTAGTGTGAATAATATCACAACTCTTAGGCTTATTATATTTATATTTGGCCTAGGTCTTAATAGGACAATCTAGGCAAATTACAATCTGGACATAGTCCATATATTATTGGACAGTGGATCGTAAGGTCACAACTGTCATTGCCATAATTGACAATTATATAGCTCATAGGCTTATCACTAATGGACATAATAATTGGGCACATTGGCCGGTCACATTGGACATAATATATGGATATCAGCTTGTCACTTAGGACATAATACATTTGGCATATCCGCCTGTCACCTTGGACATAAATTGGGCACATTGGCCTGTCACCTTGGATGTAAATTGGGCACATTGGCCTACATCATAACAGATGTAAATTATGGCACATTGGCCTACATCATAACAGATGTAAATTTATGGCATATCAGCCTATATCATAACAGATGTAATTCATGGCATATCAGCCTACATCATAACAGATGTAAATTCATGGCATATCAGCCTACATCATAACAAATGTAAATTCATGGCATATCAGCCTACATCATAACAGATGTAAATTCATGGCATATCAGCCTACATCATAACATATGTAAATTTTTATGGCACCTTGGCCTACATCATAACAGATGTAATTCATGGCATATCAGCCTGTCACATTGGACATAAATTGGCACATTGGCTTGTCACATTGGGCATAAATTGGGCACCTTGTCCTGTCACATTGGACATAAATTGGGCACATTGGCCTGTCACATTGGACATAAATTGGGCACATTGACCTGTCACATTGGACATAAATTGGGCACCTTGGCCTGTCATTTATCATCACGTTGATGACGTTAGCCAGAATCACATTGATCACATAGGCTATATATTAGGTCTTAGGACACAGTCCTTTTACCTAGATGGCTAGTGTGGTTCCTCAAGTCACACTACCAAGAGTATGAAAATTTCTTAATGTTAACATAAGAGTACCTTAATGATTGATTAATGGTCCCGGTCACCTTCGACCTTAACGACCTTGGAGGTTTGAACCTAGTTCCCCACCTCTGGATAGATAGATAACTTCCCTTAACTATCCTGATAGAAGGCTCCTTGTCCTTAACTATCATTTCTTGGCCAATGTGTGGTTTACGCCATTGGCATAATCAAATCTATTAAGGTCTTTTGGAATTATATAGCAGATCATAAATTTCGAATAAAATCGAGACGCTCGTTTTGAAGAGGATGAATACATATATAATTCCAAACATACTTCATTAAATTCCAAATAGAAATTACAATACTATAAACATTGAAATAAATTGTCCATGTAAGGACTACTGAAACAAAATGTCGATGCATGGACTAAAGAAATAACAATGTCCTCGCAGGGACTAACATATATTAGAAGAGATTTCACTCGTCCTTCTTTCCCTTAACCAGCTTGGAGAGTTTCTTGAAGAACTTGTTCGTCTTCTTCTCTGTTTTCTCCGCTTGTTGTTGCATTTCTTTCATTCTTTCTAAGGCTTCGTTAATGGCCTCAAGTGGTGGCAGAGGTTGTGGTTGCTGTTGTGGCATAACTGGATACTGGTACCCATAAGTTGGATATCCAGTTAGTGGATAAGCAGGTGGGAAAGGAGACGGGTAAAGTGCATTGTGCATAACCGCTTGCATATAGGGGTCATGTAACCATGCTTGATAGTCTACTGGTGTAGACGGGTTAAAAGGATCATATCCGGACGTATCTAGATATGTGGGGATTGGGTTACTATAACCCGATGGTGGTGGTTGAACTGTAGGTGTTGGTGTTGGTTCCACCACAGGTGAGGTATTAGAGGGTCCACCCATTTGTGGGTCCTCTTGAATTGTAGGGTAGGGTTTAGGCAAAGGTGGTAGCAAACCCGACCATTGGCCCGCGCGTACCAACATACGTGCTCCTCTTTTCCTCCTTAGCGGTTCTGGTGGCGATGGGGTTGTTCCACCGGTTCTATGTGCACATCTTCTTGCACAGGAGGTGGTTGGGAGTAATGGGAAGGAGTATTGGCGAAGGTAAATTGGTTCCAATATGGGTCCCACTCATTAGGACCTTGGTAAGGTGATCTGGCATAGGAGTGCGTATCGCTTGAGATTTCAATGGGATGCGTATGCGATCCCGACGGTGGCATCTCTGGGTCGGAGTCCTCGTCCATGGGGTTTGGTTGGTCCAACTGATTTTGATCGGCCGGAGGTGTATTTAAATATTGGTTTGGATTAAACTCTTCATGGTAAGAATGATGAGAGTGATGAGAGTGATGAGAGTGGTGAGAGTGGTGCGAATGGTAAGAACTTTGAGTGTGGGTAGGCGAATGTTGGGCAAATGGCCATGAATCTCCGAGTCCTCATAGAGGTTCGGGTGACGTGGATGTGGGGGAATATGCCCTGAAGGTCCTCCCGTCGTTGGTCATTTTCCTCTTCCTTGTACACGTGGCGGCATTTTCCAGTTAAAAATCAATTCAAAAACAATACTAATAACTTAATAATGAAATGAGTAATCCTAGGTCAATGTCTAGACTCGGAAGTCTAAGGAATGTGCTAGTGTAAGTTTGAGATTAAACACAACTAGGATAGTGTTTAATTATCTCAAACGTTGGCTCTGATACCAACCTGTCACACCCGGATTTCCAACCCAAATCCATACACCGGTGGGCCCGGGTGGAGAGTATCGTGACGTAGTTGATGACATCATAGTCAATTAAACACGGCACAGCGTAAGTGTCTTGGATTTAAATTACTATTACAAACCAAATATTCGAAATACAAAATAATATATAGGCTCGTAATAGAAGATCCACAGGCAGATCATAAATTGTACATGGAAAGAATATAAAACAGACTTTGGGCAGATCTAGGATTTGCAAGATCCTCTATCACTACCGAGCACTTCCAGTCTATTTTCGTATTGTACCTGCAAGCTTAGTCTTTTGAAAATACGTCAGCTTTCGCTGAATACACCCAACTGACTTATTTTGAAATCATTTCAAAAATGTTTTAAGTGCGTATCGGCACAAAATCTTTTTATAACTTGGGAAAGTGGACCGTCCAACATTGTTAACAGATTTACATGTTTGTCCATACATACAGGGCCTGGTACGGAGACCGAGACATGATTAACGTACACACCACTTTTGACTCACGAAGGAGTCAATTCTTCCCAACCTTGTGGGAATGCATTTTTAAGCGTCTATCGGGTGTATGCCTACACCCGCGCTACGGTCATTGCCATTTCTATTGTAATGAGCCGAGGATAACCAGGACACGGTAGTTAACCCCTGATGTTTAAGTTATCAAACAAAACTGATTAAAATAGAATATGCGGATTTACTAGCCGCACCCGGCATTTGCTTGATCCCATTTCCGACCAAGCGGTAATCATTTACCGTAACCCAAGCCCGTATAGGGTAAATAAGTCGAGAGTATTTACCTGAGCTAGTCTTTTTTTAATTTATAACTCAGCCATACACAAAAGTACTAAATGCAGATAGCATTTACCGGCAAGTCTCTAGTCTGGATTATGGCATAAACTAACCAATTAAATACTAACGGTCTTATTTAAGTCATAGACTAAGACCGTGTAGTGTATAGGATCAAGACGTATAACGCTTGATTAAACGGTGATCGGATAGAATGTAGTTTAATCCCAACAAGTACCTTGACTTGTGTAATATGGAAAACTATAAACATTCTGGATTTTGAGACTTAAATCACAAGGTTAAACCCGTTTCGGTTAATTTTCGTAAACTAGTTACATATACTTAACCGTACGCATATCAGTGATATCGGGTAACCAGATAAGTCATGGCCAAATTCTATATGACATTATATTTTAAATAAGTTGTAATATCAGTAGGATATCAACTTTTATGCCTGTCATGGTTTTAAAATAAAACTATGCCTCATAAGGGTGTTTCGGTAATTTCATACCGTATAAAAGGAATTTGAATATAATATAATGTTATAAGTATAAGTATTCTGGTAAAATAACTTATTTATGATATATATCAGTAGAATATTAATTATATGTGTAATTTATCTTTTATGACCAAACTATGCACCGAAGGGGCATTTTGGTCATTTTACACATAGTTTATAAATTATTTGGGATTCTGAGTTCATAATATGTATCTACTATAAAAATATTAAAATAAGTTTTAAAATCAGTAGGTAACAAGTCTTGGTCAATTGATATGGTTTAAAACCATACTATGCGTAGAAACGACGCTTGTGTCGTAAAATGATGTTTTATGCGATGTTTAATGAAAACTAGTGTTAAGGTCAGATTAAAATGTCTTAATATGTTATTTAATATAACGTATTACTATGTAAAATATTTACCTTGAAATATTTTATTAAAACCAATTTATGAGCAACAAGGGCTAAATCGTCAGTTATCGACATAATTCAAGGACCTTGCTTGCAAACTTAATTTATAATCTGGTTTAACATCCCAAATAATCCTACTTACAATAGTACATCAGTAGGAAACTCATTTTAAAGTTCATTATCATTTAAACCTTTTTTTATGCAAAAATGACATTTTAGTCAAAAAGACATAATTACAGAACTTGCGCATAAACTCAGATTCTGATTATGATCAGGTAATATAACCACAGAGGGTTATGCTACATTTTATTACGATCATAATGCAAGTTTAGATCAGTATCTAACTAATCTAAATCGGGTCAGAATAGAAAGTCAAAGCAGAAGTCAAACTTCGCGACTTTCGGTTGCGAACCTACCCTAGAATTGAAATTGACGAGCCGAACATGTTCTTACATGTTCTAATAATTATTACCAACTTTTTTAAGTGTCAAAACATGTTTCATAACATATATAAGATAAATTTTGATTTTTCCGAAAAATGGTCTGTTTGACTTTTTAATATCATAACTTTGACCCGTCAATTAGTCTAGCAAACGTGATATTCAGGAGATTCCCTTTATAGGGACTAACACCTACCTTATTACGATCACTTAGCCATGTTCATTACAAACAATGGCTGGACCATAATGGTCTTAACCGAAAGTCAAAGCGTTTTCCGTAAAACGCTTGACTTTTGGCTATAAAAGCCTATAAACGAAAATGCAAAAGCAAGGAACACTTACAAGAGGTTCCTAGAACGCAGGAGAACTAAGTTGGATGCTCCTTTCAGTTAGGAACTTCCAGAGGAGGGAGAAGAGTTATGAATAAGAAAGGTGCAAGTTCAAATGGTGAACCTTGGTACCTATTTATAGTTGGAGAGCTTGAAGGAGGTGATGCCAGGTGTTAAGGGTGTAAGAGAAGTGTCCTAAAACGTGGCATAGCTGATTGAAAGTCAATGGTTTTTAAAAAATGGTTTTTGGCTACATGTGTGGATGCCAAGCAAAACTTTCTGCAAATACAGGCCTCTCGCGCCCCGCGAGAGGCACAAGCCTTGACTCTCGCGCGCCCGCGAGCGCCTCATGTCAGTTTTCAAAATTTGCCACATTTAGCCACTCAACTTATTAAACACCCTTAAACCTTCTAAAACACCCTTTTAGCATATTTAGCCCTCCGTAGCCAATATCTGGCGTACCTGGGATTATGCTCGGACATTGTCGAGCTCTCGGTTCGTTAAAAGGTCACTCAGAGGTATAAATTAACATGTTGAAGCTTTTAAGTCCTCGATTATCAAACTTTCACATATTTATAGAATTGAACCCCTCGTCCATCAATGGCACGTATGAGAGTTAAGACTTCGTAAAGGATCACTCAAAGGCCCACTATATGCATGTTGACTCCGATGTCACTCAGAGGCTGGGCATGTTGACATATCAGTCACTCAGAGGCCAAGTTTAAAGCATGTTGACATATCAGTCACTCAGAGGCTAATGATTTAAGCATGTTGACATATCAGTCACTCAGATGCTGTTATTTATGCATGTTGACATCGGCCAGTCACTAGAGGCTCAGTTTGAGCATGCTGACACCTTTAGTCCTTATTAGTCTTTAATAGACTAAATTTAAAATACAACACGTGTCACCATACTATTGGACACGATTTTTACGAGGTGTTACCCTGATGTAAAACACTATTTTTCGGAAGATCCATATAACAACTCATTCGACGATGCGTCCATGATCATGAAGCAAGACAAATTCTTCGCCATTATCATGAAGGACCATGTGGAGGACATCATGGGATAGCCAGCACCGCACGAAAGGTCTATGATACAGGATTTTATTATCCCACAATATACAAAGATGCTTGTGTATTGTCAAAACATGTGATGCATGCCAGCGAGCAGAGAACCTATCAAGAAGAAACGAAATGTACAAATAACCATCTTATTTGTGAAGTCTTCGACGTTTGGGATTAGATTTTATGGGACCATTCCCACTATCGAGAGAAACAAATACATCTAAGTGGCTGTCGACTACGTTTCTAAATGGGCCGAGGCCGAAGCTCTTTCCACCAATGACGGAAGAGTGGTAGTAAATTCCTGAAAAATCTATTCTCACGTTTTTGGACTCCAAAAGCCCTAATTAGTGATAAAGGAACCCAATTTTGCAATCTACAAATGGAAAACATTCTAACATGATATAGGGTATATCACCGTCTCTCGAGCGCTTATCGTCCTCAAACCAACAGTGAAGCCAAAGTAACCAATCGAGGTTTAAAAGAATCCTAGAAAAAACTGTGGGTCAAAATCGAAAAGAATGGCCCGAAGAATTAGACGATGCTTTATGGGCAGCTTGAACAACTTATAAAACGACAATAGGTACCCCACCGTATAAGCTAGTCTATGGAAAAAATTGTCACCTCCCAGTAGAAATCGAACACAGAGCATATTGGGCACTAAAAATGTAAACTTAGACCAATAAATTTTAGGAAAAGATCGGCTACACCAGTTTAATGAGTTAGATGAATTGAGAATTCAAGCATATTCCAACTCAGAAATCTATAAGGAATGCTCGAAAAAATACACGATGAATGTATAAGCAGACCTAAGGAATTCAGAGAAGGGATCAAGTACTTCTCTTGAACTCTAGGCTACGTCTTTTTCCGGGAAAACTTAAGTCTCGATGGTCTGAACCTTTTACCATCACCAAAGTCTACTCTCACGATGCAATATATATTAAGCCTATAAACGGAGAACCATATAAAAAATGGACAAAGACTTAAATTCTATGAAGGATTCCTCAAGGATGAAGAAATGGAAATAACCTTGCAAGAGATAGATAAGTGACGAGAGAATAACAACTTGTATATATTTTTATTTGCTTTGTTATAGTATTCCATCTTGCAGATTTGTCGCGAAAAGATCATGCCAAAAAGTCCTCATACCAGGTAAAACAAGCCGAGGAATCAAGCGACAGAGAAATGACCAAAAAAGGAGACATGGGGTCGTGTCAAACCTGTAGACGGGATAAAACCCTTTTCTTAACAGTTTCACTTTCATAATCAACATGGACCATTTCTCTGAACTGCCCATTCCTTGCGCTTTCCTGCAACTTTTCGATGATTTCTTCACAACAAACTCTAGAAAGGTATGTTCCTAACATCTAGGTTAGTTTGATTTATGTTTTGCATGTTGAATAACATCAAGATTTGGGAAAAATCTAGAGTTCTTGAACTAGACCGGCGTCGATCCGAATTTTTTCTTAGATCTTGTTAGTAGTGGATAGTAAAAGTATTTTGAAAAGTAAATCATCAAAGCATTGTGGAAAATTTAGAAATTTTCAACCGATTTTATAAACCCTTGTTCTTAACCGAAAAAAACTAAAATTTAAAGGGTGAACCGGGTTGGTAATTTGAAAAATTGACCCTTGGGGTTTGTTTTTCGGGGGATACCGCACGTAGGGGACCAAAAATTTAGGACTTTTCGAAGACAGCTCGAAAAGTTGGATTTTTGGCAAAACAGTAAGTTTACACGGGTCCATGCCTCTAAGACACAGGTCGTGCCCCTAAAAAACCTGCAGCACGGGGTCGTGCCTATGAGGCACGAGGCTGTGTAAAGACCCATGTTTCTCATTTTTTGCAGTTTTTACCGCACTTAACTGTTTAAATGTGCGTTCTTTGCAGGAAAAACGACCCACCACAAATGGCTCAGGTTCAAAACAAAACATTTGCATTGCGAAGCACGAATGGAAATACTCAAGGCACGCAACTAGGAGCCGCCAAGACAAGTTTTCTATGACACCTTGGATACCGTGAGGCAAAGGGAACGCTATGACAGGCTAGTAACGGGACCCCTTCGTGTGTTTCTTGAGGCTCCAGTCCAATTGGTTCATGAATTCAACCTTGAATTCTTTAGCACATTCACCCTCAAGAAAGATATCGATGACATGTTTGATAATGAAGCGATTACATTTAGATGTGGTGGTACTTGGTATGGTATTTCGGTTGCTCAATTTGGTGTAGATGTGGGGATATACACCGAAGAGGAGGTTGGCGAGCCTGTCTTCACGGATAGTATTTTTGAATTACCCGACAATACAAGAAACGCACTCTACGCACAGATAGGAGATGGGATATACAACCCGAGTTACACTAAGAGTAAGAAAATACGGGACCCACTCATTCGCTACATACATCGGGTCCTAAGCGGTACACTATGCTTGAGGAAAGACAGCGGGGGTGTTGTTAATCTTTGGGAACTCACTTACATTTACTGCATCCTAGACCAACAGCCCCTCAACGTCGCCGACATGTTGTTGAAGAACATAGCCTCAAATGCCAAAACCACACATCCGACACCTATCTTCTTCGGTGGTTGGACCGCTCGTGTCTACAAGACCTACGAAGGAAGCACCCCACGAAGCTTCACAAAAAGGGTTCGCCTCACTCGGGCTAACATCAGCCTATGCCGCAGCTTGAATCTCATCACCGTCTACAACAACGGGCTCTTACGCTTCAAAGTTAACAAAGGAAAAGTTTGGAGCCCGAATGATTTGGATCCAGTCCTTGCAATCGAAGACGACCCTAACCGTCCTTCATGATGCTCCTACGGTTTCACTCTGGGATCTTCCTCCCAAGGGGGAGCGACTTTCCTAACATGTATTACTTGTATAAATCTCATGCATGAAATGCTTCAAGTCTCCCGAAACGCCTTCACCATATGGTAAAGCACCAACACTCGAGTTAGTGGTATAGATAGGAGCATGGCCTCTACTCAATCCGACATCACCTACATTTGGGAGCATATGGCATACCGGAATGATGAGGAGGAGGGCGAGGACATGGACTCAGATTAGGCGATGGTGGCGAAGGTGCTGGCATTGTGGCAACGTGACAGGTTAAATCTTTCCTTTCTTTGAACAATATGGATGAATGCGGGCTGCGACCCATTTGAACAATTAACTCTTCAAACAATTTACTATTCTGCACTTTAATTTTTTTGTTCTATTTGTGTGGTGATGGATGTTAAACTTGAACGTCCGTAAATTAGAATTTTTTTTCATTTTTCTTGTTAGATTGTTGTTGTTGTGGTGAGAATAAGCTTATAGGTACAGTGGGATGCTTGGATTCACCAAGCATACGACACCCCGGACCTGAAACACGAAGCCCGGCACCTTAACCACCTCTTTCTCAAATGAACATAGCTTTACATGGGGCCGTGTCTCCCAAAAACACGCCCCCCTCTTCGTCATTGAAACAATTTTCCTCTGGACTTGCCACACGGGGTTGTGCTTCTTAGACACACTCCCGAGTTCACCTTTTGTAAGTTTTTGCTAAAAACTTGTTACTATCACTTTTTACACAGGGTCGTGCTTCTTAGACACGCCCCTGTGTCAAGTATCTGATTTTTGAAAAAAAATTGTTGTTTTAAACCCACACTTACACATTTAACCAAATCTAACTCATTTTGGACATATTGAGGACAATGTGTAATTTAAGTGAGGGGACTTGAATTTGTTTGTCATAAAACAAGCCTTACACAAAACTCTACTTGGAACCGCTAAAACACCCCAAATATTTTTCAAAATATTTTTTTAAGTTTTTTTGTCTTGTTTTTAGTTTAAGTTAGAAAGTCAAGTGCTAAAAATTCAGGTTTTTACAAGTTTACAACCGATAGGGTCGTAATAAGAAGATTATAAGAAAAATTGATAAAAAGACATGACAATCTTTTTAAAATTTTATTGTATATATATTTTCCCACTTTTACCCTTTTCCACAAATTGTGAGTTTTGAGACTTACCAAGCATTCAATATCATATCTTTACTAAATGTTCACTTTTCATTTCTTGTGCGAATAGGCCGTAAGATTCTTACAAATCTAGAACTTGACAAGACAATACATTCCTAGTCCTTACCAACTAATCTAAGTAAGTAAATGATTGAGGCATTAGAACTATAAACCATTTTTCTTTTTTATTTTCTTTATCTCCCCACCAAAAACAAATTTCCCTTAGTTAACCATTTTGAGCCTAAACCTTTCATTTCAAAACCCAAAAATACAATTTTGCATAAATCACCTATCACCCAAAACCGCTTTTATTTTTACACCCCTTTATTTTAGTAAAATTCAGTTCTTTTGAAATGCACAAAAAATGTGACTTAGTTATCTTGTGAATATTTACTTGGGTAAAAATCTCTAGTTACTTGAAATAAAATAAGCAAACTTATTGCTTATAAGCCTTTAGTTTGTAACTAAGTCACAAATAAAAAAAGGTTTTAAAAGAAAACCGACGTTTTACCCTTTAACCACTTTTCAAATAAAACTACCCTACCCGGCTACCCTTAACCAAAAAACCTACTCTTTAAAATTCTCTTAATATTTACAAAGATTATGTTAAAAATAAAGAGGTTTGATTACTTGTCAAGCATACGGTATGAGTAAGTTCCATACCGGGACCAAGAGTTTCACTTATACATCTTCAGGCGAGTGTTTCACTTGTGAGGTGTGTCAATTTATATACAGCTTAATGATATTTTAGAAGGCATGTTATGTCTAAAAATATTTATTTTTTTCAAAAAAAGGTTCTAAATAAATCATGTCAAATAAGATTGTAAATAAAATAAAAATATTAACAAAAAACTTGGATTCCTGACACTCTACAACGACCCAAAACCTTCTTCTCTAAATCTAAACCCTTAAGCTAAACCCTAAGGAAAACTTATGTGAAAACCAAAAACTAAACCTTAAGTCCTAAAGTTAAACCATAAACCCTAATGCTAAACACAAAAGCTAAATCCTAAGTACTAAGCAAAACACTAAAGCTAAACCCTAAAATGTTAAACCCTAAATACTAATGCTCAACCTAACAAAAAAGCTGCGATTTTTCCCCAAAATAATTAAAAATTGCATTTTTTCACTTTTTTGCGTTTTTGCTTAAGGAAAATGTGTGGTCCAGAATGCTTCTCAAGTTTCTCAATTAGCATAATGTTTCTCAAATGATACTAACCCTATATATGTGTGTGTGTTTTCTAAAATTCTGTTTTCCTCTCTTTATTTAACCATTTGTCTTGATGTTATTATCAAAAAGGTCAATTAGGAGGATCTTTTAAGAAGGATATAATATTATACATATTCTTTAGAGTTACATATAATCTGAGTCCCTAGGTTAACACAAGATTGCACGTTAAGACCCTACCATTCTAGTTTGAACAAACAAGTCCAAAACTTGCTAAATTGCAACAATTGAGTCCTTGTTAACAGAATAGGTTAGCCAACCGTTAGTTAACCAAGCCATAATTGTGTTTTTATGTTGAATGTTAGGGGTATTATTGTCTTTTGCATTATTATTATGTTCAATTAAAAACTCATATCAAATCTCATATATACCATTTCCAATTCATCTTCTCAGATCTTCCCATTTGACCATCAGATCTTCATCATCTCTAGTTCATTTTCATATCCGGTGTCATCCGACTTGACCTGAAACATCAACACCACCTGATCATCATCTCGCCTACACAATCTTCGTCTCGCTAGTGTTGCTAATATGCACCAAATGCAACATATAAATTATATCAATAAGGTATAAAATCAACCTTTTTAGTAATAATGTTGGAAAAGTGTGTTTCTTTGTATACTTTAATTTTCAGGATTAAAAGAGCTTAAATATACAAAAGGAACAAATTAACGGCAAAAACCAGCACAAATACAAAAGAAGGAAAGTTGATACATCTTACCGACCTTCCAAGTTTCACCCCAAGACCAAAAACAATAATTCAGAAGACAAGCACGGGGCCGTGCCACCAAGGCAAGGGGTCGTGCCCCACTCAAGATTCTAGAAAGAAAAAGACAAACAGAAGCAGACAAGAGACACGGGCCATGTCCCATGGACCATGGGCAGTGGTCAACTCCCAGATATGCAAATCTTGGAAGTACAACAAGTACAATGGCCATGGGGTTGTGCCTTTGACAGATAGGGTTATAAAAGCATAAGGACTGACACAGCTCATTAAATGAAAACGGAGAAGAAGGGACCCAGAGTCATTCCCATCAGGCACGGGGCCGTGTAAGCTGTTTGTTTCCAACTATAAATAGGGATGCTTGGTTCAATTGCAATCTATCCCTTGGCAAACTCTTCTCCCACCTCTGCCATCCTTTGGTAGCCTCTTCTCACCACTCCAACACCATCATCCACCACAACCGTTAGAATCTAGAGTGTGTGTAGTCTCGGGATCCAAGATTAATCGTAAGAGCCTTTGTCAAACTATGGCCATGCTTGGCTAATCTCTTACATCACTTGGTGAAGACAAAACATTTATGTATTCCTTTTGATTTCCAAGATTTGGTCAACTTCTTAATTGGTTTGCATTAATGACTTTAATATCTAGTTTTTTATATTGAAAGTGAACTTTTTCTATCATCTTTCATATTTCGTTGATTCACTCATTCGTGTCTTTACGGTCTATATAAAGCACATTAACTGTCTGGAAGGTGGTTAGAAGTGTGGTTTGGGTAAAGTTCTTGCCTCGTTTTGTATATAGATACTGCGAGGACTTGAGTCAAGCTTATAAGTACTTCCTTTGAGACAGATAGCATCAAATCGGGGGAAGTAAGAATGGCTTGAATCCCTTATAACTAAACTACTATTAAAACTTTAAATCGGCCTTGCGGGACTGTATCCCTGCTGGCTCAGACCAATATGGTCGAGGGTTTGCCTCCAAAAGAGTGACATGCTACGTTTTGCATTAATAACTTAATTATCTTTCAATATTCCGGCCTTGTGGACTGTATCCCTGCCGACTCAGACCAATATGGCCGAGGATAGTGTTGCCTCCAAAAGAGGGACATGCCACTATAACCAAGATAATCTTTTAAAAAACCCAAAGTGCGGAAATCATCAAGGACACAATAAAGATGAGTCGAACCAAGTGAATCTATCTTGTCTATTTGTTTCTTTTATTTCTTTACTTTCCTTCTTTATTTTACTTATTAAAATGTTTTCTCAAAATTTGGTTAGATTAGACGTTGCCAATATTCCGGTATTAAAAGCTCTTGTGTCCTTGGACGACCTCGGTGTCTTACCATCACTGAAGAAGAGCGGTTGAACCTAGGATATCAGGATATGTAAGTTATAACCAAGGTATTTCTGCAAAAAGGGTTGTCCTTTCACTTCACTCTCTGGGGTGAGCTCACTTAAGCTGATCTGCAAAACTAGCAGCGCCATTAGTCTCGTCACAGGGAAAAGGGTGGTTTTCTCCGTGACACACTCCGGCATGGGAATAAGCATTTGAGGATTGTAAGTAAGGTAGTAAGTTGCAAGTGTGTATGTAGATAAGTTCGTAAGTGTCCCTTTACCGGGAGATCCGATACTCTTATTTATAGCCGAAAAGGTATGTTCAGGAGATGGGCTGGTGGGCTTTGGGCCCGGCCCATACAGCCAGAGACATCCGTTTTATCCCTTTGTGTCAGACTTTAAATGTTCCCTGCAGGAGAATTAATGTCCACTGTCAGGAGGCCCCTGTCGGATGCTGAGTGGTGCCACGTGTAAAGGCGACCGTCTCTGGTGTCAGGCCTGCTACCAGCCAAAAGTGAAGAAGGTGGAACAGTCACTGGCAGAGATATGGTTGGTGTGCAGTCTGACGTCTGCATTACTGCTCATGCGATACTGTCACACGCAACCTGCCGAGCAACCCTTGGTCACAGTTCTGCCACTTTGTACCCTTGAGTATGGTCAACACCTGTTAGTGCTTGCCCCTTCTGCGAGGCTGTCAGTGTTTTTCTCGCCAGCGCAGGGTGTCAGGGGTATATCCTTTTGTCCCAAGACTATGGGGCGCTTCTCATGTGTGTCTTGTCCTTGCAAGTTTTAGGATTCGCAGCTCAGAGGGATGTTGTTCTGCGCAGAGTCTAGTATCCTGCGCACGTGAGTCTAACTTGCCGTTGTGCCGAGTACACAAGGCTCGTTGTGTGACTTGTGTTATTTAGTCTAACTTGTCGTTGCGCTGGGTGCGCAAGACTCGTTGTTTGACGTAATTGCATTGGTCTAATTAACCGTTGCGCTGAGTGCGCAAGGTTCATTGTATGGCCTATTGGTGTTGGTCTAATTCACCGTTGCGCTGAATGCGCAAGGCTCATTGTATGACCTATTGTTGTTGGTCGAATTTACCGTTGCGCTGAGGGCGCAAGGCTCATTGTATGACCTATTGGTGTTGGTCTAATCACCGTTGCGCTGAGTACGGAAGGCTTATTGTATGACCTATTGATGTTGGTTTAATTCACTGTTGCGCTGAGTGCGCAAGGCTCATTGTATGACCTATTGGTGTTGAAGAAACACGCACCATTGCATGTTGCATGCAAGGGTATCTTTGTAAAATGTAGTCAAGGGTATGGTTTTTTTGGGAACATACCCCCTCAATCACTATACTATGCCAATGATGGTGTACTTGCCCTAGCCTGTTGTAGATAGTGATAGTTTATATCGTGTTTTATAAATTTAAAGCTTGATAAAATAGTGAAAAATGCTTAAAAATATAATAAAAATCATACACCCTAACGCTAGTTATTTGCTGTCGAAAAAAAAGGGTCTTCATCTTGTCTACCACCACCATCTTTATATTCTAAAACATCCAATACTAATATCTTCAATCTATAAACAAAATCATTTGATTACACAAACAGATTTGGGTGGTCCAAACCCCGAACTGAGAAAAAGAACAATCTAGTGAGTCGACGAGCAGATTTGGCTGATTGGAAGATTCTAGTTCTGGTGATGTTATGAATGCAATTGGCTCAACCCAAGTAGACCCAACTATGCAGCCCAATTCAATGTTTATGAAAGGCCCACGTGTTTGGGAAGGACCAGCGTAGGTTAGAAGCATGACGAGAGTAGGGAATAGGGCAAAGAATGAATATTGTTGATGTGTGTCATCTTCTTCCCATCTCTGCTCTGTAATTTCTAGTTTCCCATCCCCTTCTTTGTTTCTATCATCTACGACTTTCAGTATCTAAATTGTGATCATTAACAAATCAATATAAACATATCAGATTTTATTCCTACTCGAATTGTTGTTTAGTTGTGTATTATCCATTCATAACAGGTGATTCGTGAAGTTGAAACCTGGTTAAATGTGAATTTTTCAGTTGATTTACCATAATTTATTCAAATGGTGTGTTATAATCCCTTAAATCTGTTTAAGGTTTCTACAAAATTAGGTAAAGAGTGAAGCTTTTAGGTTAATCTCAACAAACTCATGATAATTGATGTTTTCTTGATGGTATAAGGAATTTAATTTCAATATTATATGTACGTACGATTTGCAATATTTTCGTGTGGAGTGCGGCTATCGTTTGCATTCTGATAGTCGACCGCGTTAGTTAAAAGGAATTGTTACAGTGGAGAGAAGACGTGCCTTCTTTGCAAGATGAGGCGAAATCCGCAGATCATTTATTTTGCTCCTACTATGTGGCTACTGTGCTTTGGAACCAGCTGGCTTCATGGTGTAAGGTGAGCCCAATTTATGCGTTTACTGCTAAAGATCTTTTGACTCTTCAGGAATTTGCTAGGCTGGGATCGCATGCTAAGGAGATTTTTCATGGTTTAATTGTGGAGGGGTGTTGGTTGATTTAGAAAGCTAGGAACGAAAGAAGATTTTCTAACGCTAGATTGACTGTTGAGAGGCTGATTCAAGACGTCAAAGTTCTCGGTTTTTTATGGTAAAATAGTAATAGACACAAGAATAGATCGATTTCGTGGGATAGGTGGTGTTTGTTTGATGTAACACGTTTCTTTTCCTGTCCCTGTTGTTATTCTGTGTGGCCGCCACTGTGTTCGAGGGTGTGTCGGTTTGTTTATAAAAGTTAGAATGTTCGAAAAAAAATTCAGAGTTATTTGGTTTCTGATCCTTTGGGAAATAATGAGGCTATTGAGGTATTATTATTCAAAAGCAACTAATAATCGGGAGAAAAGAAATCAAATATTTAAAGAATTGAAGGGTTGGGTTTTGTTGCGAATATTGATGGCGATGGAGATTATTGTTATTGTTATATTATTATTATTATTATTATTATATTATTATTTATTATTATTTTTTTTTGTAATTCGGAAATTGATTGTATAGGCATCAATACTGTGCTAAATCAACACAATCAAATACGACCGTAAAACATACCTTTTATTATATGTGTAAGGAGTTTCACACGTAAAATTTTTACTAGAAGAACCCAAACGCTTATGACTACAAGTCTATACCGGACATTCCTGTTCACTCTTGAATCATCGTTCAAAAAAATGTAGTTTATATTTTCTCTAAACCACATTTTTTCTCTATAGACCTCATACATCATTGTCATATGTTTATTCATTTCATATAACCAAAAAAAGATTATATTATATATTATATAAAAAGCAAAGACAAAGAACATAAATTGTATAGCTAAAGAGAAAGAGACCAAAATAATAAAGCCAATGATGTCGTTTCAACACAATGCATATTGAAAGCTGGAAAAGGTGGACACGCTCAGCATGTGCCTTCACAAATATTCACATAAAAATAATTACACTATTTAACATATTATTTTCCACATATAGACGTTTATATGATCCAAGAATGCACCACATCACTCACTTCAATTGCTTTAACGTTCATATGGATGGATTACTTTATCTATCTCCATATTATCATCAATATTCTTGATTTTACTTTCTTCTAATATAGTTATTTACTTTCAAAATACTCTCAAATTTACAATAAAATTTATAAGTTTTCCGATTTACCTGTAACTACAATTTTAGGACTTACTACTTTCTAGGATCAGAGTGTGTCTCGAAGGGGTCTCTTGCCTCTATGTCGATAACATTATTGATAAACAAAAGAGGTTAATGTTATTGTTTTGTTGTACTTTGATTAATAAAAAGTTCAAGAAATGTGAGATTATTCAATTATAACTATATGGATGAATTACTTCAAAACTCTTCAAATTATCATCAACTTTTTTCTTTATTGTAAATTAATTGTTAGGTTTTCTAATTTACTAGTAATTACAATCTCAGATGCAAAATTTGTGTAGGCTTCTCTAACACTTGTTATTTTTGGGATCCTTGGATAAATGGATTTGAAATGTGAATGTTGAAGAGGTTTTTCTGGTAGAAAGCATATAGATGGTCTTACCCTTCCGGATAATGGGATTCAAACAAAATGGAATTGGTTCGTGACTACGAAAATGAATATTGTTGTTTGGTGGTTGTTTTGTGATCGGATTCTCACCTTTTGATATTTGAGTAACAAAGTTATTGACCTTCCTTCTTTGCTATGTACGATTTGTGGTATGGGGAGTGTCAAGTAGTGGTTCGCATTTGGAATGTCATAGCTTGATGGTTGATTTAGAGTTACCGAACTTAAAAGTTTCAAGCGAGTATGTATATGGCTGGATTTGGTTTCAATACCGTCGACGAAGAAAGTTTTGGTTGACGCTATATTTGGAACTTCATGGTGGTTGTTATAGAGGTATCGTAACGATATTGTTCACAGGAACAAACAGATGAGGGAAGAAAGTGTTTTTGATTCTATAGTTATTTTTTCGTATAATTGATTTGTATATAGAAGAGTAAACTTCGTTTTTGCTACCTGTGGCTTGACTATTTTAACGCTTTTGCCCCAATAGTTTAAAAACAACCATTTTCCTCCTTGATGTTTCCATTTTATTCCCAGTTTGCTCCCTGCCTTTAATTCCATCCAAAATGTCTGGGAAATAGAAGGGTATTTTGGTAACTTTATTAATAAAAGTAAGGGTATTTTAGTCTTTTAATATATTTTGAAAAATCATTTTACATTTTTTATCCTTCTCTCTTTACCTTTATATACTAGTCACCACCGTCGCCACCACCATCGCCACCACCAACGCCGCTGCACCATCATCTACCACCAATACTAACAGGCACCACAACATGCCACAAACACCAACATCCACCACCATAACTTGCCACCAACACCAAACAATTCTAGAACTGAACCACGTCGCAACTCAACAGCATCAGCTACCACCAGCCGATATCTACATCACCACCATCAGCCACTCAATCCACAAACACGTACACTAACTATTTTTCTTTGTTTCCCCTTCTCTCACCGGTTACCATTGCGGCACTGCCATCACCTCCATTAGCCACCACCCTAACCATCATCTTCGTCTCAAACCACTACAAACTGCAAACCCTAATACAAGCTACAAACATTGAAGGCCGATTGAAAGCTTCAGATCCGACGATTGCCACCACCACAACCTGTAAACCCTAATTGCCCCCACCGCCCCTTTTCTTCTCCTCAAAGATTCTCAGATCCAGCCTTCCTATCCCTCGTCACTTTATCAACTAGCATAACAAGTCTTTAAGGCTTGAATCCCCTTTTCAGATCTAGCGTAACGAGTGGAGGCGAGGAGGTGGTGGTGTGGTGGGCTGGAAAAGTTTAGGTAGAAAAAGGGGCGAGGAGGTTGTGGTCGACACAGGTAGTTGTGGATGGAGGTGGTCAGCGACGGGAGGTTGTGGTTGGTGGTTGTCAGTGACAAGCGGTGGTGTTTGGTGGTGAGAGGGTGGGGTGGTCGATGGTGAGAGAGGTTGTGGTTGGTGGTTGTGTGCAATTCTCAACTCTTTAAATGGATTTATTGAATTAGATAGTAAATAATAAATTCTTACATGAAAAGTTACCAAATAGCCCTACGTTTAATTGAGATTTTAACTGAGTTAGAGGCGGGGAGCAAACTGGGAATAAAATAGAAACATCGAGGAAAATGACTATTTTTAAACTATTGGGTCAAAAGCATTAGATAGTCAAACCACAGAGAGCAAAAACAAAGTTTACTCTATATAGCATTAGAAAATCGAACATTTTTTTGGGTTTGTTACCAAAAAACCCACGATTGGCCATGTAACTTCTTGTTCCAATCGATATTTTGCTAGTTGGTGCTCTTTATATAACTTAAGCTTTTAAAAAAAACCCTCAAACTTCGAGTAAACTTTTAAATAAGTATTAAAAGTTTAACGTTATCATTTTCTTGTAGCAGCATTACCCGAAAATATTCTATTATAAATCGTATGGATGGATACTTCAACTGTCTCCAAATTAGCACTAATTCTTATTTTAGTTACTTTTAAAATAGTTATTACTTCTAAATTAGCTAATAAGTTTTTCGAGTTACTCATAACTAGATATCTAAGTTAATCTCGTTTCATAGAACGTAATAGAACTGGAATCGAAAATGAAATTGGAATACGGTTTTAAAGAATTTCTTTAAACCCTCATGATATTTTTGGTTGGTATAATTTACCATAGAATTGGAATGTAAAGTATGTAAAATGACGTAACTACCTTGTATCCAGAAAGGAGGTGTTTAGATCGGATCCTAGTTTTCTTTTTCTTTTTTTTTTAAATGAACAACATAATCTATGGAATCTACATTCTAATTTTATTTTGAATTCATTACATTCTATTGAAGGAATACTATCTAACACTTTCTACTTTCTAGTACCAGAGAGTGTCCACGGGGTCTATTTACCCTAGATCACCAAAATTTCTTATGAATAAAGAAGGTAACGATTTGCCATCTTGTAGTTTAAGATGATAAATGGTTAATTGCTTCGCCATTGCTATTTTGAAAGGGTTTCATTTAAATAAATATATTTTGTAATTTTAAGTGGAGAACTTCATACATACCACTTAGGGATGACAAAAATACCTGAGCTCAATAGATATACCCGAAATCCAAAATATTTAGAAACATATACCCGATACCCAATGAGTATTGGACGGATATGAGTATGCAAACATGCCAAACAAGTTGGCATATCGATCAATTAATCAAAACATGCCAAACATAGCACAAGATCTACAATCAAATAAACATGCACCTTACCGCAACTTATTTTTTGAACTTTCTATGTATAACAACCAAAAAATCTGATATCTTTGTGTCGGGTCAGGGAATCACACTGTCAGGAATTGACACTCATGTCACATATGGGTATCGAACCAATAACAAATAAGTTGCTTCCAAATACTTCACAACCAAATCTAGAATATATGCAACAAACTAACTAACAAACAAAAGAATGTACAAGAAATATATATTCATCATGTTGCTAATCTCATGTTTTCCAACTGTTTGACATAAAAAATGAATTAAATAACCACCCTCCAAAAAACTATAGTTACACTTTTATGATCATCCTTTTATACCAACTAAATACTACAATTAAACAAGTAAATTACCTATTTTACCCTTTCCATTCACTGCATTCTGAAGTGGGTCGGGTCTTCATTCTACCCACACTAATCGGGCATGGGCTTTGAACCGGTGGAACCATACAATTATACATCAAACACAATGAACTACTCATAGGTATTGAAGACCTTGGTTTAATCGGCATTCCGGTTAAATAATTATGCTGAAGGTACAATAGTCTTATGCTGCCAGCCAATAACCGGTCCACGAAAACCCGCGGAACTGAACCCGTGAACCGGTTATTGTTCAAGTAAAGATTCTGAACCGTTGCTAAAAGTGGCGAAATTGGTCCGTACAACATGTTGTGGCTAAGATCAACGGTCGGTATCATAACCGAGGTTTTCGGTTGGACCGGGCCCGAAAACTGGTTTCGCTCAAGTTGGAGGTTGTTGATTGGGAACCCGAAGATGCAGCCCGGGATTGGACCACTGAACCGGTTCAGGCTTAGGTCTAGGTAGTGTAACCGGTTCAACCGGGGTAACACCCGGTCGACCCGACCCGAAAACCGGTTCCAGGAGAGAGAAAGGTAGTTTAATGAGGGAGGGAGAGAATACGGCCCAATCGGGCCGGATAACTCGTTGTGTTTTAGGTCCAACCGGGTCAGGGATTGAGACACGAAAGGGGGTATCGAACCCGAGAGCCGGTTGTGACAAAGGATTAAGTTGGTCAACTGGGGTAATTTCCCGAGTGACCAGGGGATGCCTCCGGAAAGCTGATTATAACTTAAATCGAGTGTTCTTAGTTTCCGGAGCTCCCCTAAAGCCGGAATTTCATGGAAGATGAAATTCCGGCTTACGGCTAAAAACCTTAAATTCTTCAACTGCGACATTGTCGCGGGCAATGCGCCCATTATCCGCCCCGGAACAACAGTAAACTCTGCGAGAGCGGTTAACTTTCCAATAGACGGATGTATCCGTCCGGAAAGCCCGGGCGCACCCGCCCGTGGATCTCCGAGGTTCAACACGACAACGCGTTCACCCTCGCAGTACACACCCGCGAAATTACACGGATCCGAAGTGAAATCCCAAGACGAAAAATACCTCGAACCCGGCATATCCTCAAGCGACTTTCGAATCGCTTGCAATGCAAGAAAATCCATAGGATTCAGCATTGCTCTGCAATGCTGAATCCGAAAAAGAAAGATGAACCAAAGAAGAATCACCACCAACTCCCGCATAAAGTTTAACATAATTGAGGGAGAGAGTAAATAAAAGACCATGAAGATATAAAAACCAATATATATATATATATAAAGAAAAGCAAAGCAAAGAGGTTTGTTTGATGATGCTTTACCGTGAAGGTAGTGATGATTCGCCTTTTGTACAGGTGGAAAATGTGGCCTGTGAAAGCTTTAATATTGAAGACAGCAAAATGTGAAAGTTTTCTAGAGAGAGAAAATGATGATAATGGCTTGTGAAGAAGGCAAACTGGATTTGGCTTGTGGGGGAAGGAGCAATATGCAATGACTGCAAATGTTGTTACATTTGAGATTTGTTTTGTTTTGTTTGAGGGATTAATAAATTGTTTAATGTTAATTTTTGGGGATTTTGAGGTTAGGTTTGGGCGGACCAACGGTTGTCCGGGTCTACATGGGAGGTTTCGGATGACAGCTCAGGGAAATTAGCGGTGACCTGGACCAAATATACGTGACATTTGTGGGGCCTACGGTGTGCATTTATTGCTCACACTTTTTTAAGTTTGTTTTGACCTTTCCTTTCATTTTCTATGTTTTCTCATTTTTTCTTTTTTCTAATCACCAAAATAATCAATTCTAAGCACTTTCGAGATATTTATTGGACTAAATGGAATACTCTGAAAGTAACCCAAGTCTACTATTAATTCTGGGGAAAACCTGATAACTTACCCGCTCGTAGACACGACGGTGAAATTACCGGTAAAACTCGTTTGGCTCAAGGATCGAACACAGGTTTCCCTAGATCTCATATCATTACCCACCAATGCCCCACTCTACACAGTGAGAGTTGAACCTGCATCTCCCAAAAAGAATGCAAACTTTCCACCACTTGATTTAGAGATCATTGACATTTCTTTTTTGCTCTATCCAAACAGATCTATGGGTCGTTTTTTTCATTTGTTCATCTTGAGTACAAAATTGGAACTAAGGTATCATTCGTTTCACGGAATGAAATAGAATTGGAACTGAAAATGGATTGGAATTTGATGGATTCTTTTGAAATCCCATAATGTGTTCGGTTGATATAACTATTAATGGTTGATATAACTATTAATGAAATTGGAATTTAAGTTATGCAAAATGACATAACCCACCCTTTAAAATTAACAAATATAAAGAATCACATAAACTGCAAAAAAGTTGACTATACGCCTAAATTGCAAGTTGCAACAATTAGTTATCAAAATATCTTGTATGAATCAGTAAAAAACCAAACAAATCATGATCATAATACACATTATAATTGATTAATTAAAACCCAACCCACGAAATCAAACTGGATAAACGCATTAAACATCTAAATGAAAGATATATGACTTTGAATGTAGCAATTGATGTTAATCATCAAGTATGACACAATATAAACTTGTATAATTGGAAAAAAAAAATCTACCTATTATAGTGAACTTGTCTAATGCTACCAAGATCTTAACAAAATTAATCAGATTTGAGTAGTGATAGATAGCAATATCAACATATAATTGATCGATTAGTAACCCGGTTCGAGTCTATTGTGCGGTCACTCTAGCGTAGAGATGACGGTTGTTTGCTCCGACGGTTGAGATGGAGACGGTTTGTTCCGATGGTTGAGACGACGTTGTATTGCTTCGCCGATTGAGACGGCGGCGGTTCACTCTGGTGGTTGAGACGGCGGCGGTTCGCTCCGAAGGTTGAGACGGTGGCGGTTCAGTCTGATGGTTAACACGGCGTCAGTTTCTCCGGCGGATAACCGACGGTTTACTCCAGTAGAGAGCTAGCGGGTTTGTGTAAGAGGATGAACTCAAACAACGAAATGTAATTTATAGGGTTACAAGGCTATTTTGGTAAATTGACATGAAATCCTACGCTTTTTAAAAAAAATCCTCCCAAGTTTGGAAGAATTTCAAATCTCATTATTTGATGGATTTGATGGGATTTTGATTCAATTCCAATTCCATTTGTTGTTGAAACGAACAGCCAAAGGAATGGAATTCACATTCCAATTCCCCCCCCCCCCACATTCCATTCCATTCCATGAAATGAACGCTACCTAAATGTGTAACTTGTAAATTAACCGAATGAATCTTAGCATGCATATATGGTTGAACGAAGTATTTTGTTTATGTTTGTGTATTAAGATAATGAAAATGTT
Source organism: Scalesia atractyloides (assembly GCA_947069175.1). Taxonomy (NCBI): domain Eukaryota; kingdom Viridiplantae; phylum Streptophyta; class Magnoliopsida; order Asterales; family Asteraceae; genus Scalesia; species Scalesia atractyloides. The sequence goes on along the minus strand of CAMTDV010000022.1, from coordinate 59,081,071 downwards.
TGTATTTGTCTATGTTTGTTTTACGAGTGTAAATGAACATAAATGAAAATAACAAATAGATTTAAATGAACATTAAGGAACCCAAATGAAGATATTTGAACAAAAAATAAACATAAATTAACATTAACAATAATGAACAAAAACTAACAAGTCTCATGTATCATATTTCATTTGGAAACACATCCAAATAAGTAATTTTCGTTTTATATAAAAGGAGAGATCGATTGAGATAAGTTTTCCATTGGTAAGACCCATTTTTTTATTAGAAAGCAAATAACTAACTAGTTATATTTATAAAACTTGCAGTCAAAGTTTTTGTTTGACCACCCCTTTTTGTGGGTTAGTGTATTTCTAATGAAGGTTATGTTAAAAAAAACGAACATAAATGAGCTTAAATGAATGAACGTGATAAACGTTCGCAAACATAAATAAACGAACAAACTTTTTATTCATGCTAGTGGTTCAATTAAGTGAACAACTTTTGTTCATATTCATCATTCGTCTATTAGTAAATGAACTTTTCGTCAAACAATTTATGAATGTTCGATTTGTTTACATGCCGGTTTTTGTACACCTCTACTTAAGGGTGTGGCGAATATGACTTGGATCATTAATTGCCACATGGGACATGATTGTCGTGGAACACCGCTCCCTCTTCAATCCACGGTGGTTCGCGGGGATATTCCACGGAGACCACAGTTCCCCTTTCTTGAATTTGATGAATGAGACAAAAAAAATAAATGAAAAAGAGTAAGTGGATAGCGTTTTAGGTCATGACCAAATCATATAGGGTGGTGGATGAGAGTGAAGTGACATGATACGCTCGTAGAGGGTATTGGTCCTACATGACCACACCACATAGGATAATAAGAAAATGAATTAAAAATCTTTTAAGGGTGGAAGGGGTGCTCTCCAAATGGGGAGTGGTAAACTTTTCCCTTAACCAATAATATCATGCCATGTCAACCTTCTCTTTCACTCCCCATTTTGTACTCAAACACTAGGGGTGCTCAAACAATGGAGAGTGGTAAACACATAAATTTGTGATTGGTTGAAAGAGGGTGGGGCCCGCCATCAACCCCCTCTCTCCCTTCTCTCCCCTCTTCCCCGGTGAGTATTCACCGCTTTGATGCTTCACCGATCCCCAAAAGCGCGCTTGTGGCCCCTTGCCGCACGGTAAACATTGGTCACAGAAAGGGTCACCGAAGAGGTCACCGAAGGTGCCCCTTCCACCATAAACAATGAAATTGGAAAAGGGGGACTAAAATTAATAATTCTTTTAAGCAATTATGAATTTTTAACCATTAACATTATACGTTTAACATTACTGGATATCATACTATGTATTGATAAACTTTTAATAGTCCTTACCTTTTTCAGCTAGTGCTCATTAGGGAACACACACTCGTTGACACACATCATTATTGTATTTTTCTATTTCAATTTCTGTTCCAGCCCTCTCAGCAACCTTTCAATCAAACAAACTTCTTTCAAAGGAATGTAGTTTGGTTGGATCACAAATTACCTTATAACAACCTCTTTGATTTCTAGAAAAAACTTGATCAAAAACAAAATTCTTTTGGTTAACTAATCAATTGTGTGTTAGATTAGGAACAACAAAATTAAGAATTGCCAATTTGATTAGACAACGTTGAATTTAGTACATTAGGGATGTTACACTAAACATATAAGGTGATTACTTAGTTAAAATTGGCTAAGGTTCCTAAAATAATCTCTAAAGATGATTATAAAGGGTACAAAAAGGAAATATAGTCTTCATCGAATATTTAGGTTGATCTTCCTTGTATATAAGCGTTTTTACCCACGGTAGTAAGTTCCGCATCGGTAGGAAGTGTCTTCGTCAATAACAAGTTGCTTATCACTAGCAACTTGACCTTCTTTAGTATTTAATTACAAGTCGTGCTAACTTGGTTTTTTACTTCTTCATTGGTATTAAGTGTTTTCATAAGTAAGATTAGAATTTACCATGTATAGAAAGTCCTGTCTTCATCATTGGTAACATCTTATATTAGTGAAATCATGTTCCCTAGCAATTAATCCTTATCAACCAAAATAGTAATCATTAGCAATAAGTTACCTTTTTAGTATGACCTTTTGCAAATAAAAACTAAATCCATATCAACCAAAATAATAATCAGTAGCGGTAAGTTACCTTGTTAGTATGAACTTTCTATCTGTAGCAAACCACATAGTGTTGTATCTAGTAGTTCTAAAGATCTTTGACTTAACAATCGCTTCCTAAACTTTCTATTTATAGTAACGTGGCTGACAAATTTCTTGAGATCAAAATTCGTCGGCTCTATCACATGATCTAATTTCTGTTCCTCCCCTATCCCCTCAATGAAGCCTTTTATACAACTCATTTGATTTAAAGCCTTTTATACAACTCATTCGAAATCAAAGATAGGACTATCACTCAACACAAAGATGTAAAACACAATCTTTATTGATCAAATCGGGAAAATCCCTTCAAGGATCGAAAAAAAAGACCGTAACAATGAAACATTACTAATTATGTCTTTACCCTTTTTAAGACTTTACACTTGCTACTCACAAGATTGTGGACTACTTGTTGCTGACCTCTAATAAATATATGGTCATTAATTTATCATGGCTGGAATCTTTTTCTTTTTTTAATTTTTTTTATAAATCTCTCCTCTTTTATTTAGTGAAAGTTTAAATTCAACAATATTTATCCTTCCTATTTAGAAATTACGCTTTATTTTTATAATTTACCGTACTACGTGACAGGAAATTGGACGATACCAATTCGATTCGTTACAATATCGGCACTCATTATAGCAACCAAAAGTGTGAAACCAAAAAAATAAAGCTGTAATATGTTCAATATGATATCAATACATATCACATGGTTTACGCCTATAAAAACAACTAAAGCGAATACAAGTATCGATGTTCGGTTTACAAGGTACCAGCACGTACAGACATTTGTATATCCTACGATACTAAGAAAAACTCTATTTTGAATGCTAACTCATTAGAACAAAATTTAGATCGAAACTTAAAAAGCACTTCCGTGTATTTAAAATTATATAAACAAGTTTATTATTTAAAATTTAAATAATAATAATAATTATAATAATAATAATAATAATAATAATAATTATATTATTATTATTATTATTATTATTATTAATATTAATATTATTATTATTATTATTATTATTATTTCGCTGTATATCTTCTATCGATTTTAATGCAATACATAGTAATTGTAATGGCCACACTGTTAGATGAAGTTATTATATGTAAGAAATTCATCAAAAAATAGTACTCGTGGGTGACGAACCATCGTATTCGACTTTGACTCTTTGTGGTCTCGTTGTTGTATCAAATATGCCTCTTAAGGCCTAAACAAGACAAATTCTTAACCTAATCTTTGTTACTTAATTACTTAAGGTTCTAAATGATGGGTTTATAGGGTTAAAACAAATATACAAATTGGCTCTTTTAATTTATAGTTTAGAAACTACAATTTTTTTTACTTTGTTTTATGCAAATCTTACTTATAATATTACATCAGTAGGTAATTCATTTTCAAGTTCGTTATTGATTAAAACCTTATTTTATGTAAAAGGGCATTTTAGTTAAAATTGGCATACTAACGGAACTTGTGCATTAACTCAGATTCTGATTATGATCATGTAATATAACCTCAGGGGGTTATGTTACATTATATTACGATCATAATGCAACCTTAGATTAGTAGCTTGACTAATCTAAATCGGGTCAGAATCGAAAGTCAAAGCAGAAGTCAAACTTTGCGACTTTCGGTTGCGAACCGACCCTAGAACTGAAATTGACGAGTCGAACATGTTCTAATAATTATTACCAACTTGCTTAAGTGTCAAAACATGTTTTATAACATATATAAACTCATATTATAATATTTTCAAAAATCTGGCTTGTTTGACTTTTTAATATTAAAACCTTGACCCGTCAACTGGTCTAGTAAACGTGATCTTTATGAGATGCCCTTTATAGGGATTATCACCTACCTTATTACGATCACTTAGCCACGTTCTTTATGGACAATGGCTGGACCATAATGGTCTTAACCGAAAGTCAAAGCGTTTTCCGTAAACGTTTGACTTTTGGCTATAAAAAACCTATAAACGAAAATGCAAGAGAAAGGAACACTTACAAGTGATCCTTGGTTGAAATAGAACTAAGTCGGATGCTCCTTTAAGTTGGGAACTTCCAAGAGGAGGGAGATAGAGTGAGTGTGAGAAAGGTGCAAGTTCAAGTGATAAACCAATGCTCCTATTATAGTTGGAGAGCTTGAAGGAGGTGATGCCAGGTGTTAGCAGGTGTTAGAGGGTGTCTACAAGTGTCCTAAAACGTGGCATAGCATATTGAAGCCCATGGTTTCGAATTGAATGGGTATTGGCAACTTGTGTGGTTGCCAAGCAAAACTTTCTGCAGTAGTAGCCCTCTGGCAGCCCGTGAGAAACCAAGCCATGTCTCTCGCGGCCTGCGAACGACCTATATAATCTTTCAAAGTTTGCCACATTTAGCCCCTCAACTTATAAAACTTCTAAAACACCTTTATAAGTATAATTAGCCCTCCGTAGCTAATATTTGGTGTAATCGGGAGTATGCCCAGAGATTGTCAAGCTTTCGATTCGTTAAAATGTCACTCAGAGGTATAAATTTATATGTTGACACTTTTAACCCCTCCATCGTCCAACTTTTACATTTTTACACAAATAATCCCTCTCGTCTAACAAGTGGCTCATATGAAAGTTAGGACTTCGTAAAGGTCACCACTCAGAGGCTTAGTTTAAGCATGTTGATACTAAAGGGTCACTCAGAGGCTTAGTTAGCATGTTGACACTTTTAGTCCTTATTAGACTTAATATAAAAGTAATGACACGTGTCGCTATATTATTGGACACGATTTTACAAGGTGTTACATCCTCACCCCATTTAAAAGAAATCTCGACCTCGAGATTTTGTTTAAAAAGATGGGGGTACTTTTGTCGCAGAGTGGACTCAACCTCCCATGTATACTCGGGGCCTCGAAGGGTATCCCACTTAAGCTTTACTATAGGTATCTTTTTCTTTCGAAGCTTCTTAACCTGTCGATCCTCGATCGAAATCGGTTTCTCAACGAACCTCAGGTTTTCATCAATTTGCACATCATGATGTGACATTGCTAGCGACTCATTGGCTAGACATTTCTTAAGATTACAGATGTGGAATACATCATGAATTCCACTAAGCTCCTCTAGCAGCTTAAGCTTATAAGCTACAACGCCGACACATTCGATTATCTCAAATGGTCCAACATATCTTGGACTTAACTTGCCCTTCTTTCCAAATCGCATTACACCTTTCTAAGGTGATACTTTTAGCATGACTTTGTCCCCTATTTGGAACTTAAGAGGTTTACGCCTCTTGTCAGCATAGCTCTTCTGCCTATCACGGGCAGCTTTAAGTCTCATAGATTTGCACAATCTTATCCATGGTTTCCAGGACAATCTCGGGTCCTGATAGTTAGGCTTCCCCAACTTCAGCCCAACACACGGGTGTTCGACATTTTCTCCCATACAAGGCCTTAAAAGGAGCAGCCTTGATGCTTGTATGATGGCTATTATTATAGGAGAATTCCATTAGGGGTAAGTGGTCATCCTAACTTCCACCTAAATCAATCACACATGCTCTAAGCATGTCTTCCAAAGTTTGGATAGTACGCTCACTCTGTCCATCCATTTGCGGGTGGTAAGCCGTACTAAAGTTTAGCCTTATGCCTAAAGATTGTTGGAAACATTTCCAAAAGTGAGATGTATATTTGGTATCTCTATCGGATACAATAGATACCGGCACGCCATGTAGGGACACAATCTTGTCCACATATAACTTAGCCAATTTATCGGAACTATAAAGTTTCCTTTATTGGCAAGAAATGTGCTGACTTAGTCAGTCTATCCACAATAACCTAAATCGTATCATTCACGCTTGGTCTTATGTAACTTGGTAATTAAATCCATAGTTACCATTTCCCATTTCCAAGTGGGAATCTCAAGTTGTTGTAGAAGTCCTGACGGTTTCTGATATTCAGCTTTAACTTGCGAACACGTTAGACACTTAGCTACATAAGTGGCTATGGATTTCTTTAAACCCATCCACCAATAATTCTTCTTTAAATCTTGATACATCTTGTCACCACTCGGGCGAACTGAGTATCTTTAATTATGTGCTTCTTGGAGGATTAGATATCTAAGTCCTCCGAAGATTGTAACCCAGATTTTGCCATTAAATCTAAGGATTCCATCTTTTCCAGGCATTAACTGATCAACAGTTCCGCCTAATCCTTCCTTAGGAATCTTAGCCTCTAACAGGGCTTGCTTTTGTACATCTAATAGCTTCTCATTTAAGCTATTTCTGAGATCAATGCTCTTAGCGTTAATCCTTATAGGCTTAACCCTTTCTTTACGACTCAAGGCGTCAGCAACGACATTTGCCTTGCCGGGATGATAGCGAATGTATACAATCACAATCATCAAGTGTTTCCATCCAGTGGCGCTGTCGCATGTTCAATTCCTTTTGATTGAACAGATGTTGGAAACTCTTATGGTCAGTGTATATAGTACACTTTTGTGCCATATAAATAATGTCTCCACAACTTAAGTGCAAATACAAAAGCACCCAATTCCGAATCATGGGTGGTGTAATTCCTTTCGTGCACCTTTAATTGTCGTGATGCATAAGCAATTACTTTGTCTTTTTGCATTAGCACACAACCCATGCCAGTGTGAGAGGCATCACAATAAACGATAAAATCCTCGATACCCTCAGGTAGAGATAACACAGGAGCATTGCTCAACTTGTGTTTTAGAATTTCAAAAGATTCTTGTTGTTTTGGACCCCAGTCAAACTTGACATTCTTACGGGTCAAGGTAGTTAAAGGAGTGGCTATCCTTGAAAAGTCCCAATGAACCTCCTATAATAACCGACCAATCCTAAGAAACTACGAATCTCTGATGGAGTTTTGGGTACTTCCTAATCCATTATTGCTTCAATCTTAGTGGGATCCACTTGGATACCACGCTCTCTTACAACATGTCCAAGAAACTGGACTTCTCTAAGCCAAAACTTGCACTTAGAGAACTTAGCATAAAGCTTCTCTTGTCTTAGCAATTCTAGGATGCACCGAAGATGTTTCTCGTTATCAACTTGATTATGAGAGTATATAAGTATGTCGTCTATGAAGACAATGACAAACTTATCTAGATACGGCTTGCAGACTCTATTCATGAGATCCATGAATGCTGCATGTGCATTTGTAAGCCCAAAAGGCATCACCAAGAATTCATAATAACCATAACGGGTCCTGAAGGCAGTCTTGGGAACATCCTCACTTCTAACCTTCAGTTGATGATATCCTAATCTCAAATCGATCTTAGAGAAATAACTAGCCCCTTGAAGTTGATCGAACAAGTCATCGATCCTGGGTAGAGGATAACGATTCTTGATCGTTAGTTTGTTTAATTTGTGGTAATCAATGCACATCCACATTGAACCGTCCTTTTTCTTAACAAAAAGGATAGGAGCTCCCCAAGGTGAGGACTAGGCTGAATGAAGCCTTTCTCTAAAAGTTCATCTAATTGTATTCTTAATTCCTTCATTTCTGTCAGTGCTAACCGATACGGAGCTCTTGCAACAGGTGTTGCTCCTGGTAGGATGTCAATCCTAAACTCCACTTGTCTATCTAGAGGTAGACATGGTAATTCTTTAGGGAAAACATCGGGATATTCTGAGATAACTGAAAGGTCTTAAATATTTGGCTTTGGCTCGTTAATAGCTACTTGTTCCTTGTATATGACACAACCTCTCCTCAGACACTTGGATGCCTTAAGTAATGACACTTTGTCTGGCAATGCATAGTGTGAATCTCCAAAGATGGTGAACATTTCACCAGATGGGGTTTTAACTTCGATGAGTTTCTTATCACAGGCAATGCAGGCTTGGTTATGTATGAGTTTCTTATCACAGGCAATGCGGGCTTGGTTATGTATGAGTTTCTTATCACAGGCAATGCGGGCTTGGTTATGAGATAACCAATCCATGCCTAAGACTACATCGAACCCTGCCAACTTCATCTGTAGGAGAGAAATAGGAATTGAATGATTCTTAATAGATATAAAAGATCCATCAAGAATGGAAGATGCTATTTCTAAAGTTCCATCAGCAAGTTCTACCTCATAAGTTATGTATAGAGTTCTTATGGGTAAGTTTAATAGTTTATTAAACTTATGGTCTACCAATGACTTATCTGCACCCGAATAAAAAAGAACTCTAGCATATACGTCACTGATGAGGAATGTACCTGTTATGACGTTGTTGTCATTAATAGCGTCTCTGGCATTCATTTGAAAGGCACGTGCATTTCCTTTCTTAGCTTCTCCAGGCTTTGTATCGTTACTTCTGGGGTTCTTAGGGCAATTAGGCTTAATATGCCCCTTCTCATTACAGCCATAACATACTGCATCTTTAAGATTTTTGCACTCTAGGGTCTTATGCCCCTTTTTCTTACAGATACCACAGGGTTTAATCTGTGGGTCAGCATTGCATTGTCCCCAATGCTTGTGGTTACAGGTCTTACATAGAGGTCTATCAATAGACGTGTGTTGGTCTTCTTGAACCCAAAATTTCCTCTCTTTTTAAACCTTTGGGAGTTATCATCCTCCCGTTTCCTTTTCCCGTCAGTCTCAGTCTTGATTGACTTTTGTCTCACCAAATCTAAGGTGAGGGAGAAAGATGGGTCCACAGCAGACCTATAGGTACTAGGCTGTGCAGCCTTTACCATGCCTTTAATCTCGGGCGCTAACCCATTAATGAAACTCGCAATGCGTTTGGGATCAGGAGTGATTAGATAGGAGACTAATCTGGATAGGGAGGTGAAGTCAGTAACATACTTTCGACACCCCAAATTTTTCATTGTAAGAGTCAGAAAGTCTGACTCTATCTTCTCCACCTCATGAGGTAGGCAGTATGTCTCTTTGACAAGGTCAACAAACTTGGACCACCCCAAATTATATAGGTGTACTTTACCTGTTGACTGGACCATTGCCTTCCACCAAATTAGGGCATCACCCTTGAATGATTGGGATACATACTTACCACATCCTTATCAGTGCAACCGCTGATATCCACTATCGTCTCCATTTCATCAAGCCATTCAAGGCTTCTACAGCTCCCTTTTCTCCATTAACATCTTGGGGCTTACAGGAGACGAAGTATTTATAGGTACATCCGTCTTTAGAAGAATAGGATCTATCATTAAATTCTAGTTTCCTTGGTTCACTCTTCGCATTTGAGTGAACAGAGCTCTTCTTACGAGCTGATGATGGTGGAATAGATAAAGGTTTTGGAGCGAGTAGCGCTAATTTCCTTAAATTTTCCCATGGCCTTTCCAACAGCTGCATCAATGCGAGCTTGGAAATCATCATTATTAATGGCTATGTTTTCGACATTGTTAGAGTTAATATCTCGGTGGCTACTTTGTGCTTCATCCGAGTTAGCCATTCTTGAAGCTTTTGTTCTAAACACCAAATTAAACTTCACTTTTAGCCATGGTATTAATAACCATATTGGCTTTAAAACTGGATATACAAATCCATTGCCTATTTAAACTAGTGTGCATACAATCACAACTGTTAGGCTTAACATTTCTATGAATGTTATCTATATTTGGCCTAGGTCTAAAAAGGACCATCAAAGGCAAATTACAATTTGGGCATAGTCCATATATATTTTAGACAGTGGATCTTAATGTCACAACTGCCATTGTCATATGACAATTTTAAATAGCTCATAGGCTTGTCTCGTAGGACATTTAAAATATGGCTCATAGGCCTTATCCCAAGGATATTAAAATACAGCACATTGGCTTGTCACTTAAGGACGTAAAATATGTCACTAAGACCCGTCACTAGAACGCCCTTGTTGACGATCCTTTACCACTATGGACTTATTATTATTATGGCACATAGGCCTGTCACTTTGGACATATAAAAATACGGCACATTGGCCTGTCACTATGGACATAACTTTTGGCAGAAGGTCATATTTAACCACAACAGGCATTGTCATATTGACAATTATAACTTGGTCCGTAGGCAGAATAATATAATAGATCAATTAACATCTCTTAAGATGTTAAGATAGATAATCATCGCATTGATATATTAGTCATGATTCATTGATCATATAGACTATGAGGCTTGAGCATAGCTCACCACCTTGGACAGGGAACCATAAGGTTACAATTGTCGTTGTCTTAATTGACAACATAATATAATATTGCTCGTAGGCAAATCATCACTAATGGATGAAAAATCATAGCCCGTAGGCATTTCATCACTAATGGATGTTCAATTATAGCCCGTAGGCACTTACATCACTAATGGATGTTAATTATGGACCGTAGGCACTTACATCACTAATGGGTGTCAATTATGGCCCGTAGGCACTAAATCACTAATGGATGTTTAATTATGGCCCGTAGGCACTACATCACTAATGGATGTTCAATTTTGGCCCGTAGGCACTACATCACTAATAGATGTTTAATTATGGCCGGTAGGCACTACATCACTAATGGATGTTCATTTATGGCCCGTAGGCACTACATCACTAACGGATGTTCAATTGTTATCATCGCATTTGATGATATAAGCCGGGATCAAATTTGATCAATAGGCTATATAAGGTTAGGACGTAGTCCATTACCTAGACGGCTAGTGTGGTTCCTAAAGTCACATTACCAAGAGTATTAACATTACTTGAATGTTAACACAGAATTATCTTAATGGTCGATTATAGTCACGGTCGCATTGACCTTAACGACTTAGAGGCTTGAACATAGTCCGCCACCTCTGGATAGAAGGATAATTCTTCCTTAACGATCATGATAGAAGGCTATTCCTCCTTACTATCATTTATAATTTGGCCAATTAATATTGACTTTGCCATTTGGCTAATCAAAACCATTAAGATCTTCTGGAATTATATAGCGGATCATAAATTTCGAGTAAAAATTGAGATGATCGTTTGAAGAGGATGTAACGATTACATATATATAATTCCAAAATATTTCATTAAATGACAATAGGAAATTACAATACTTGAATACTTGAAACAAATAAATAAAACTAATTTTCCATGCTAGGACTTAAAAAAATAACATGTCCACGCAGGGATTATAGAAATAACAATGTCCACACAGAGATTAAAGAAATAACATAGTATTAGGAAAGACTTCACTCGTCCTTCTTTCCTTTAACTAACTTGGAGAGTTTCTTGAAGAACTTATTCGTCTTCTTCTCCGTCTTCTCTTTCTGTTGTTGCATTTCCTTCATTCGCTCCAAAGCTTTATTGATGGCCTCAAGAGGTGGCGGGGGTTGTGGTTATGGTTGAGGTACAACTGGATACTGGTACCCATAATTTGGGTATCCAGTGGATGGATAAGCAGGTGGGAAAGGAGACGGGTAAAGTGCATTATGCATGACCGCTTGCATATAAGGGTCATGTGATAGTGCCTGGTAATCTAAATTTACCGGCGTAGTTGGGTTAAATGGATTATACTCATACATATCTGGGTATGTAGGGATAGGATTATTAAAACCCAATGGTGGTGGTTGAACCATAGGAGGTGGTGTAGGTTCCACCATAGGTGAAGTATTGGAGGGTCCACATATTTGTGGGTCCTCATGAATGGTAGGGTAGGTTTTGGGAAATGGTGGTAGCGAACCCGACCGTTGTCCCGCACATATCGACATACGTGCTCCACATTTCCTCCTCGGTGGCTCAGGTGGCGGCTGAAGTTGCTCCACTGGTTCCATTTGAACATCTTCCTGTGTAGGATACAGTGTTGGAGAATGATGTGAAGGAGTGTTAACAAAACTGAATTGACTCCAATATTGGTCCATTCGTTAGGACCTTGGTAAGGTGATCCAGCGTATGAGTTAGAACCGCTAGAGATTTCAATAGATGCCCAAGCGATCCTGACGGTGGCAACTTCGGGTCGGAGTCTTCGTCCATAGGGTTTGGTTGATCCAACTGATTTTGATCAGCTAGGGGTGTGTTGAAGTAGTGGTTAGGGTTAAACTCATCATGATATGAATGAGAATGATGAGAGTGGTGAGAATGGTAAGAATGGTATGAGTTTTGTGTATGTGTGGGTGAATGTCCTTGCGAGTAAGAATGTATCGCTAGTGGCCAAGAATCTCCCGAATCCTCATAAGGATTTGAGTGATGGGGTTGTGAAGGGATACGTCCAGATGGTTCTCCCCTCATAGGTCCTTTACCCTTCCACTTTGTCCTCGAACTCTTGGCGGCATTTTCTATTAAAAGATCAAATTCAAAACAATAACAATAACTTAATAATGAAATGAGTAATCCTAGGTTAATGCCTAGACTCGGAAGTCTAAGGAATGGGCTTTTGTGTAAGTTTGAGATTAGACATAAAAGATAGTGTTTAATTCTCTCAAACGTTGGCTTTGATACTAACCTGTCACACCCCACATTTCCAACCAAACACCGGTAGGCCCGGGTGGGGAATATCGTGATGTAAGTTGATATCATCATAGTCAATTAACACAGCACAGCGGAAGTCTTGGAGTTTAAATTACTATTACAAACCAACTGTTCAAAGTACGAAAATTATATAGACGGATTGTAATGAAAGATCCACAGGCGGATCGTAAAATATACAAAAATATGTAACAGACTTTGGGCAGATCTAAGGATTTGCAAGATCCTCTTATATCACTACCAAGCAGCTTCCAGCCTATTTCGTATTGTACATGCAACTTAGTCTTTTGAAAATACGCAAGCTTTCGCTGGAAAATACAATTAACTGACTCATTTTGAAAACAATTCAAAAATGGATTTAAGTGCACATGGCACGGAAAATCTTTTATAGCTTGGGAAAGTCAGCCTTGTAACCTTGTTAACAGCTTTACATGTTTGTCCATACATATGGGGCCCAGTACAGAGACCGAGACATGATTAACGTACACACCACTTACGAACCCACGAAGGAGTTATCCCTAACTAGTGGGTAAAACTAATTTAGCATTCGCATTTGTCAGGTGTATGCCTACACCCCGTGCTTTGGTTGTGGCCATTAACTAATGTAATGAGCCAAGGATATCCAGGACACGGTTGTTAACCCCTAATGTTTAAGTTATCAAACAAAACTGATCAAAACGGAATATGCGGATTTACTAGCCATAATCCTGCATTCGATTGATCCCATTTTCGACTAAGCGGTAATAATTTACTGTAACCCAAGCCCATATAGGGGAAATAAGTCAAGAGTATTAACCAGAGCTAGTCTTGATTTAAAAATGCTTTAATATCTTAGCGGTATTCGAAATGAAATAAGTGCAGATAGCACTTAAAATGCTAACGGTCTTATTTAAGTCATAGACTTAGACCGACTAGCCTAGAGGATCAAAACGGTATAATACACTAGATTAAGCGATGACCAAATAGAATGTAGTTTAAACCCAACAAGTACTATGACTTGTATAACATGGGTAAACCATAAACATTCTGGATTTTGAGATTTAAAATGATAAGGTTAAACCCATTTCGGTTAATTTCCGTAAACTAGTTACATATACTTAACCGTACGCATATAAGCAATATCGGGTAACGGAATGAGTTATGAATAAGTTCTATATGAAATTATACTTTAAATAAGTTGTGATATCAGTAGGATATCAACTTACATGCCCGTTAAGGTTTTAGAATGAAATTATGCCTCATAAGGGCGTTTTGGTAATTATATATCGTATTAAAAGAACTTGAATATATTTTGATGTTATGATCATAAGTATTCTGGAAAAATATTTAATTTATGATATAATATCAGTAAGATATTGATCATATGTGTAATTTATCATTTACGACCAAACTATGCACCGTAGGGGCATTTTGGTCATTTTACACATAGTTTTATAATTTATTTGGGATTCTGAGTTTATATTATGTACCTACTGTAAAAATACTTTTAATGAGTTTTAAAACCAGTAGGTAACAAGTCTTGATTGATAAATATGGTTTAAAACCATACTAAGCGCCGAAACGACGTTTATGTCGAAAGATGACGATTTATGCGAAGTTTATTGAAAACTGATGCTAAGATCAGGTTTTTACATTTTAGATATGTCATTTAATATAACACATCAGTCGATAAAAGGTTTGGTATAAAAAGTATGATTAAAACCGTTTAATGCGCCATAAGGGCTTTATCGTTATTTGTCGACGTAATGCAAGGACTTGCATGTAAACTCAGTATATAACCTGACTTGACATTCCAAATAATCTTACTTATGATATTACATCAGTAGATAATCCATTTTCAAGTTCGTTATCATTAAAACCTTATTTTATGTAAAAAGGGCATTTTAGTCAAAATTAGCATTGTGTATTAACTCAGATTTTGATTATGATCATGTAATATAACCATAGGGGGTTATGCTACATTATATTACGATCATAATGCAACCATAGATTAGTAGCTTACTAATCTAAATCGGGTTAGAATCGGAAGTCAAAGCAGAAGTCAAACTTTGCGACTTTCGGTTGCGAACCGACCCTAGAACTGAAATTGATGAGTCGAACATGTTCTCACATGTTCTAATAATTATTACCAACTTGCTTAAGTGTAAAAACATGTTTTATAACATATATAAACTTAGATTATAATATTTTAAAAAATTTGGTCTGTTTGACTTTTTAATATTAAAACTTTGACCCGTCAATTGGTCTAGTAAACGTGTTCTTTATGAGGTGCCCTTTATAGCGATTATCACCTACCTTATTACGATCACTTAGCACGTTCATTATGGACAATGGCTGGACCATAATGGTCTTAACTGAAAGTCAAAGCGTTTTCCGTAAACGCTTGACTTTTGGCTATAAAAAGCCTTTAACGAAAATGCAAGAAAGGAACACTTACAAGTGATCCATGGATGAGATAGAACTAAGTTGGATGCTCCATTCAGTTAGGAACTTCCAGAGGAGGGAGATAGAGTGAGTGTGAGAAAGGTGCAAGTTCAAGTGATGAACCAATGCTCCTATTTATAGTTGGAGAGCTTGAAGGAGGTTATGCCAGGTGTTAGCAGGTGTTTGAGTGTGTTTACAAGTGTCCTAAAACGTGGCATAGCAGATTGGAAGCCCATGGTTTCGAATTGAATTGGTTTTGGCAACTTGTGTGATTGCCAAGCAAAACTTTCTGCAGCAGTAGCCCTCTGGCGGCCCACGAGAGACCAGGCATATATCTCGCGGCCTATAGAATCTTTCAAAGTTTGCCACATTTAGCCCCTCAACTTAGCGTAACCGGGAGTATGCCCGTAGATTGTCAAGCTCTCGGTTCGTTAAAAGGTCATTCAGAGGTATAAATTTACATGTTGACACTTTTAACCCCTCCATCGTCCAACTTTTACATATTTACACAAATAATCCCTCTCGTCCAACAAGTGGCTCATATGAGAGTTAGGACTTCGTAAAGGGTCACTCAGACGCTTAGTTTAAGCATGTTGACACTAAAGGGTCACTCAGAGGCTTAGTTTAAGCATGTTGACACTTTTAGTCCTTATTAGTTCTTATTAGACTTAATATAAAAGTAATGACACGTGTTGCTATATATTATTGTACACGATTTTACGAGGTATTACAGTGTGTATATATAGTGTGTTTTAAAAATAATTCTAGGTTAAAATAACATTCTTTGAATGTTAACAAGTTATTGTAGTTTTATAGTAAAAAGAATGCCAAAAATAATTATTATAATAGTAACAGATGGTTCGTTGTACTCCTTTAAAAACATGATATGATTTATTATATATGTTTGACAATTTTGTTGGGCAAAGATAATTATAGACTCACCCAAGTCAGGCTTGGGTCGGGTTGACCGCTGACTAATTAAATAGGTATGTTTAGATGTGACTTATACAACACGTCAGTTGGAATAAGGATTAGGATTAAACCAGTAGGTTTATCTCCTATTAGTTAGCTCTTTGAAAATTAATCATTTTTCTTTTTGCGAGATGAGAGAGAGAAAAGTGCGAAAAAGGAATGAAGGTAGAAGACCAACACAGCGGAGGATAGGGCAAGATACGAAGATCTCAAATAACGTAAACAAGAGTAGCAAAGTCTTATAAATGAAAGATGGTAAAAGGTATCCTACAAGAAATAAAGGAAGGAAATGAGAGGCTTTGTGGATATGGGAAATGAATGGTTCAAGAACGTCATTACTTTCTTCATATATAAATTAATAGCTGAAGCAATAGCCATTTGCTATGGCTGGAGTTCGAACACCTTGGCACAATTGTGGATACGTTGGTAACCAAAAGAAGGATAAGCGAGGAAATCGTTTCGGCTTCCTACGTTACAACAACGTGGAGGACCCGGAAACCCCTCTTGGGAAATCTCTATCTCTAGTGCTAGGATCCCAATAAAACGTGCAATGCGTTTAGAGTTTGGTGTGATCAGATAAGGTACAAGCCTAGATATGGAGTTGCAGTCAGATACATACTTCCTACAATCCAAATTCTTCAATGTTAGAGTCAGAAAATCTAACTCCACTTTCTCAACCTCATGTGGTGGACAGTAGGTCTCCTTGATTAAGTCCACAAACTTTTCCCAACCTATATGGTACGGGGAAACCTTTCCAATAGATTGAATCATGGCTTTCCACCATGTTAAAACATCCTCTTTGAAGGACTGAGACACATATTTGATGATGTCTTTCTTTGCACATCTACTAATGTCTACTATAGTTTCCATTTCATCCAGCCATTTTATAGCATTTATAGCTTCGTTTTCCCCATGAAGTCACGAGGCTTGCATAAGACAAAGTACTTATAAGTATATAACATGTTTGTAAGTATATTTCAAGTGTCGTGATTGTATATATGAGTATTTGCACGTATAACGAGTGTTGGTTTGTACGTAAACATGTATTTAACGATTGAATACATGTAAGACAAGTATGTATAAAGTATGAATTTCATTATGATCAAAGTCCCAGATTACAAAGTTGGAAATGAAATACGAATATGATACGTATACAAGTTTCAATAAATATAAGTACGATTACATTTGCTAAATAGGGATAGTACCAGATGCGAAGCGTTACAGTCTCCATACTTTAGGAAATTTTGTCCCGAAATTTTTTCAAGAGGAAGACTCAATGAAAAGATGTGGATACATGGTCATCATATCACCTCTCGAGTTCCCAAGTGAATTCGGCACCACATTGGCCTTCCCATCTAGCCTTGACTATGGGAATGCAACTGCGCCTTAGTTGCTGGTTTCTCGGTCCATGATTTCGACCTGTTTTTCCACAAAGTGTAAGGACTCGTTGATTTGAAGATCGTCGAGTGGTACTTGAAGTCCTTCTTTAGCTAGACACTTCTTGATATTCAAAACTTGAAACGTTGGATGAACGTTGTTGAGTTCTTGAAGTAAATCTAGTCGATACGCTACCTTGCCAATCCTCTCGACTATCTTGAAAGGACCCACAAAATGTGGCGCGAGTTTACCTTTCTTACCAAATCGAACCACTCCCTTCCAAGGGTAAACCTTGAGGAGCACATGATCTCAAACGTTAAATTCCAACGATTTGCAATGTTTGTCGGCGTTGCTCTTTTGTCAGTTTCTAGCTTTTAGGAGGTTGTCGCGGATTTGTAGGATCTTGTCCGTCGTCTCTTGTATACACTTAGGATCTTTGATTTGTGCATCTCTGATCTCGTGCCAACAAATAGGTGAACGACACTTACGACCGTATAATGCTTTAAAAGGAGCCATTTGAATATTGGAGTGGTAACTATTGTTGTACGAAAATTCTATCAACGGTAAATGTATATCCCAATTTCCGCCAAAATCAATTACCACGAACGAAGTATGTACTTGAGGGTTTGGATGGTATGCTCGGTTTGACCATCCGTTTGAGGATGAAAGGCCATACTAAGATTAATATGTGTACCCATCGCGGTTTGAAACGTTTGCCAAAGGCGAGACGTGAAACGACCATCGTGGTCTGAAATGATGTCAATGGGGCAAATGACTTCATTCATATAGATATGAGCTAATTTCTCAACTCGGTATTCTTCACGAATGGGGAGAAAGTGAGCAGATCTGGTCAAGTGATTGATGATCACCCAAATACTGTGATGACCAGAAGAAGTTCGAGGAAGTTTGGTGATAAAATCCATGGCTATACTTTTTCCCATTTCCAAACTGGAATTTCTGGTTGTTCGAGTAAGCTAGATGGGCGTTGATGTTCAACTTTGACCTTGGAACACTTGAGACATTACGAAGGTGGCAATATCCTTATTCATACCGGGCCACCAATAAGACATACTAAGGTCTTGGTACATCTTGTCGGCACCAGGATGAATAGAGTATCGAGACTTGTGCACCACCTTCATTATGAGTGCGTGAATGACATCACGGTTCGATACCCAAATGCGGTCAAGGTAGTAAAGACTTCCATCAGGTTTGGACAAGAGTTGGTTTTCAACACCACACTTCATCTTGTCGTATAAGTTGTTTTCGTTGACGGATGAGTATTGCACTTCACGAATACATTTCTAAATGCCGTTTAGAATTTGGAAGCAATGAATACCTTTGACATGAGTTTTCCGACTGAGAGTGTCAGCCACGGCATTCGCCTTACCAGGGTGGTAGCGAATCTCGCAGTTGTAGTCGTTGAGCAGTCTACCCATCGGCGTTAACGCATGTTGAGCTCCTTTTGATTAAAGATGTGCTGAAGGCTCTTATGGTCGGTGGAGACTACAAACTTAGTACTGTAAAGGTAGTGTCGCCATATCTTTAATGCAAAAACAACCGCACCAAGTTCAAGGTCGTGGGTAGTGTAATTCTTTTCATGTATTTTAAGTTGTCTCGAAGTATACGCGATAACCTTGTCTCATTGCATGAGGACACAACCAAGACACCGGTTAGACACATCGCAATACACAATGAAATTGTCGTTACCATCGGGAAGAGTGAGAATAGGAGCATTGCAAAGCAAGTCCTTGAGCGTTTGAAAAGATTCATCTTGTTTAAAACCCCAAACAAAAGGTTTGTATTTTTGAGTCAACAAAGTGAGAGGGACGACGATTTTTGAAAAGTTGGAGATGAATTGATAGTATTAACCCGCCAATCCAAGGAACGAATGAATTTCAGATGGAGATTTTGGTACAATCCAATTCTTAACAACTTTGATTTTAGCGGGGTCGATGTGAATACCTTCCTTGCTCACCTTGTGGCCATGGAATTGAACTTCTTTTATCCAGAATTCACACTTGGAGGATTTGGCGTATGGTTGCTTGGCACGTAGGAGTTCGAGGATTAATCGCAAATGACGCTCGTGTTCGGCTTGGGTTTTGGAATAGATGAGGATATCGTCTACGAATACGATCACAAAATGGTTCAAGTAGGGTTTACATACATGGTTCATCAAATCCACGAAGACCACGGGTGCATTGGTCAAACTGAAAGGCATGACAACGAACTCGTAGTGACCATATCTAGTACAAAACGCGGTCTTTGGAATGTCCTCTTCGAGGACTCGATGTTGATGGTAGCCAGAACGAAGATCGGTTTTGGTGAAAACAAGTTGCGCCTTGGAGTTGATCAAAAAGGTCGTTGATGTGGGGAAGAGGATAGTGGTTCTTGACACTAAGCTTGTTGAACTCATGATAATCGATGCACATTCAAAATGAGCCATCTTTCTTCTTGATGAAAAGTACCGCAGCGCCCCAAGGAGAAGTGCTACGGCGTATGAAGCCTTTATTGAGTAACTCTTGAAGTTGGCTTGACAATTCTTGCATCTCCGAAGGGTGCAAGAAAATAAGGAGCTTTAGCAACTGGTGTAGCACTAGGGATGAGGTCAATACGAAAGTCAACTGAACGAGAAGGAGGAGGACCAGGTAGGTTTTCGGGGAAAACATTAGGAAAATCACACACCACCAGAACATCACTTATGTCTTTTCCCTTGCCCTTTTCTTCCACGACGTGGGCTAAAAAGGTAAAGTACTCCTTACGTAAGTACTTGTTCGCTTGGGTGCATGACATGAGTTGATATCTTGTGAAGGCTTTTCGCTGTAGACGTGTAAAGTGTCACCAGATGGAAGAGGAAGTCGAATGAAGTGTTCGTGACAAGTGATTTCAGCATGGTTCTTACGAAGCCAATCCATACCTACTATGATATCGAAACTACCCAATTGCATGGGTATGAGGTCGATAGAGAATATATGGTTGTTAAGAGTGAGAAAACAATCTCGAAGAAAGTCAACGGTGATAGACTTTCCATTGGCAACTTCGGTGATGTAAGATTTTGGAAGTGTAGAGCGTGTACATTTTAACATTGGTTCAAATACGGATACAAAACTCTTATCCGCACTAGTATCAAATAGTAAAGAAGCACATAAACCGTTTACCAGGAATGTACCGTTCACGACTTCATTGTCGTGTTGCGTTCGATTTGCATTGATGTTGAATGCGTGTCCACAGTGCTGCTGCTGCTCCTAATTGTTTTGCGGGCATTGGGGTCGGAGGTGAGTAGGATCTCCACATTTGAAGCAGGCTCGAACCTTGTTGGCAGGAGCTTGACTGTTTTGGTTTTAGGGAGGTTGGGCATGGTTTCCTTGTGGCGCTAGGCCACTTCGGCATGCGGCGGGTATATGCCCAGAACGATTGCAGTTGGTGCAATGGCAGCATGCGATGTTAGATGGGTGATGGTAGTGGCAAGTGGTACACTTCGGATGAGTCCCCGTGTATGGCTTTCGGGCGGGTTCGTGAGCGGGATTTGGGGTTGGCAATGGGTGTGATAGCGTTGCAACTCTGGTTTTGAAACCTGTGTTTCTTGTCATTGTTGTTTCGCGTATGGGACTTGTTTTCTTTGGGTTCAGTGGTGACTTGGTTAATGGATTTGGTGGTGATAGGGGTTGAGGATTATTTATCTCTCACACAGTTGTCGTTGATACTAGCGGCTAGGCGGTAAACTAGCTCTATGGTGTGGGGTCTTGTGGCTTGGATGACATCACGAATAGCGGGAGGAAGACCTTGGAGGTATTTCCTTATCATACGTTCGGGCGTGCTAACAAGGTGAGTAACGATGATGCTTAACTGCTTGAAGCGGGTGGTATAACCAAGGTTATCGTCGCCCACTTGCTTCAGGTGCAGAGGACATAACTGCTCGTGTAGAGGACATAACTCCGTCATCATCATTTCCCTAACCTTGATCCAAGGGAGGGCGTAGGCATCTTCGTTGGATCGGATGTTGCACTCGTTTGTCCACCAGTCGAGAGCTCTTGACTAGAAGATGCCAGTTGCGCTTCGGGTTTTCAGGTGTTCAGTACACTCACTATTGATGAATCTCACCTCGATGTTATCGAACTATTCAAGCCTGTTGGTGACACCTTCATTGAAAGTGAACGACCTAGGATTGTAAGCAGCGAAGTGCTTGTAGTTGAACGAGGTTGGCTTAGGTCGGTCGGTTTTAGAATTGATTGACGAGTTAGGGGATTGACGGTAACCTTGCTCACGATATTAGGAATCACTTGAGCCATTTGCTGGGCCAGGAATGCAAGCATCTTCTTGTTGGAGTTCGACTTGGAACTCTTTTTGAAGTTAAAGAGATGATTGGAAGACATCTACAAAGTTGACGAGGAAAGATGTAGACTTGATCATAATTTGCATAATTTAGCATGTAATATTTCATGTAACACATAAGTTTTAAGTAGTTCACATAGGCATAACAAGAATTCACATTGTATAATCACAAATATTGGCGTAAACGATTGTAAATTAGTTTTTCACGAAGAATTATTATTGTTTGAGATTGCGAGTAAAGTGCTATTCGTGCTTTCGACGTTGAAATGAAATACGTATCAAAACACATTAAAATTGATAAGACATAAAATAGATTCAATGTAAAACGTATAATGTCTCAGAATGAAACTAAGACTTTTCCAAAGTGGTCGAAAGTTCTTTTGAGTTAGGGAAACATGCTTTGGCATAATAGGTAGAATACTCTCACCGAGGAGCGGTTAACGGTATTCAACCTTCCAGTTACTACATGTCCCTAATCAATTGAAAATTCAAAACTTTGGCGAGATTGAAAATCGAGGAGTGGGACTAGTTATCAAGGTGTGGATGTCACTCCTAACTTGATAATTTCGTTCCCTAAATGTGGTTGGTACTTACCGAAGGAGGAGCAAATTCCAACTGGTTGGTAGGGTCCACTAGAGTATGAAATGGAAATTTTCCATCAAGATATGGATATCACTCCTAGCTTGATGGTGAAACTTCGTGAAAAATCGGTAAACACGGATTGAGGGATTTCACCAAAAATTTTGGGTTTTCACGCCTATTCTTGGTGAGATCATCTCGTTTGTAATATAAGAGTGTCTTCAAGTCTTCACATGTGTATTGTGGTTTCCTTAGGAAAGGTATGTATATTTGAGACCAAAATAATATAGATAAGAAGACAAGTAGGGAGAATTCGAATAGTTTCAGGCATAAACAAAAATGGTCAATATGGTTCCTAAACTATAGACTAGGTCAAAAGCATGGCAATTTTACTAATTCCCTATATTTATGACTCTGATAGCAATCTGTCACACCCCAACCGATGGCGGAAACACATCAGGGCGGGACAAAAACAAGATTGCAAGAGATTTCACAACACTATTTGTGACAATATTTAAATAATTCGATTTCACTGATACTAAAGAGGATAAGTACATTGTTTTGGAATTAAAGTACAACAACTTTCAAATAACATAACATGAAAAAAAATACATAAGTTTAATCTAGGTGTGTTTCTAATCCACCCTAAATATCTTTCTTCCATCATCATCACTAGTTTCCAGCAACCATTTATTAAAATAAAGATCAACAAAAAGTTGGCAAGTATACAAGTTTATTTACATAGCATAATAGTGAAAAATTTGTCTCATATCCAACATGGTAATTTGCATATTATGTTACTATCATACTAACATGCGCTAACTGTATGTCAATCCAAAATCTAACGCAATCGTGCATATCACTGACACCGAAATGACAAGGTTGTAAAATAGTTTACTTCACAATGCCACAAGAATATAGGCGATGCGTTAATCCTATAGCGCTACAATTGTTAAGGGATGCTAGCAAAGTTAATGAGCATATAGACACAAGTATACATAGCATGTGATAACAAGAATAATACAAGTATCATGTTTTAAATGGATAGAGTGTGATTATAACAAGTTTAACGTAATTTTTGATTTTTGCATATGTGTACATGTTGCACCCAAAGTGAATAAAACGGAAAATGGGATCGAGTATACTCACGGATTTGCAAAGCATTTCTAGCAATCTGTGAGTCGTTAAGTTTGGAGGATGGAACACCGAAGTTACCCTACATTATAGAAACGGGGGTAAGTATTCGGATTTGGTGAAGAGTTTGGATCCGGAAATTAAAATGTAGTAAAGTATGTATATGAAGATAATTATCTAGTCTTAAATACTAGTTTTTGACACTATTAAACCCGTGAGGTTTCATGTGATTTCATGGGTCGAATTTTCTCATTAGAATCGTAATGAGAGGTTTAAAACATAGATAATATAACCTTCATTTATGACGCGTAATCATGATTCGATTACCATCTAGATTTCGGTTATGTGTATATATAGTATATCCTATAATTAAGTCCATCATATGTAACCATAGAATTCATGTAAGTCAAGCATGGAGGTATGAAATACCTCTTTGTGTGATTTACCAAATCACAAAGTTTACCAACTTAGTTGGTAAACCCTTTTGGTCATGAATAAGATAAGATACAACTAAACTACTACGCCAACTAAAACTACAAACAACCAAGTGAGCAAGCTAGGTGCGCGTGCATTGAACATGGCAACGTTTGGGGACGTGTCATAGCTTTGTCACTTTAATGAAAGTTGAATAAGTTTTAGTGGTATGAACATGGAAAACATCAAGTGAGGTGGTGGAATGAGGTTAGGATAGCCAAGGATTCCAAGTATTCACACTTTTACACCATAACACAAGACTTGCCATAAGAACTATGGTAGACTTGGTTGGTCTCGACACTTGTGGGTTGTCTAAATTCTAACAGAACCGAAAGTTTAGAGGTGTTTGCACCTCTTAAGCTCATAAGAATCACTCCTAAACAAGTCTCATAACCTTAGATAGGTTCAAGAATAAGTAGGCACAAGATTCGAACAAGAAAACATAGTTTTATAACAGTTTATCAAATAATCTTCCAAAACAGAAAGTTTTGACCTCAAAATGGTGATGTTCTACCATGGTTTACCATGGTAAACCTGTGAAACACTCCTAGAGGTATTCCAAACTTTGTTGATGAAGAAGAGATGAAGAAAAGTTTGAGAAGGTGAAGAAAAGTGCTCACTTTGGAACTTAGAACAATATGACTTTTTTGATGTTTGCAAATGATTTGAGAGAGTCTTGAGAGTGTAGAGGAGTTTGGAAAGTGAAAATGAGTGAATAAAGGCTTGTTTATATAGTGATTGATTAGGTTTAGTGTTTTAATGGAGTTTAAAGGTGATTGGATGAGTTTGTAGGTGGAAAAGATGGCCAACCCGCAGATTGTAACATCCTTCTGTGGATTCAGGGGCATGGCGCTACGCCAAGCCTAATAGGGTTTGGCGTTGCGTAGCGCCACGCCTCATTTTAGTCAGAAGGTTCATTTTTTGCAATTTGGCCCCTTAACGTTTTTTCCTATTTAAGCTAAAACATGGGGTTTTAGCATGTTTTTAAGTATATAACACATATGCAAGTATATTTTGAGTGTCGTGATTGTATATATGAGTATTTGCACATATAACAAGTGTTGGTTTGTACGTAAACATGTATTTAACGATTAAATGCATGTAAGATAAGTATGTATAAAGTATGAATTTCATTACAATCAAAGTCTCAGATTACAAAGTTGGAAATGAAATACGAATATGATACGAATAAAAGTTTCCATAAATAGAAGTACGATTACATTTTCTAAATATGGAAAGTACAAAATGCGAAGCTTTACACAAAAACACGAAGGCATAAGCCTTCATTTCCTTTCTCTCTCGTTCACGAAACACAAGCCACAAAGGCTTGAGCCTTCATTTCCACTTGACCACCATCACGTGGTATTGACATGCAAATGGGATATTTTGCGCAAACTATCACAGAAGGTACTAAACTTTTCTGTTACACTTTAATTCAATTGCCCGAACCTTAATCTTAGCTTATAAATAGCAGCCTTAATCTTAGCTTATAAATAGCAGCCTCCTTCCACTCCAAAATCCTTTCCACACACTTAAATCTCTCTCAATACTCTCATTTCTCACTAATCATCTTCTTTTCTCATTTGTTTTCTGTTCCGTACTTCTTGGAATATCTCTGGGAAGGTTTCCACAAGTTTGCCTTGGTAAATTAAGGTGGAACCTCACCATATTTGAGGTCCAAGAAGTTATAAATTTTTTGTTATGAATTTGTATTCGTATTTGTTGATTATTTTGATTAAAACTTAGTGTAATCCTATACCCACCAAGCTCCCAACTAAGCTCATAGTTGTGGACTTGTGTTGTGGTTGATTTCCACCAAGAAAACAAGTTTAAAACCTACTTTCAATTATGCCATTATGTTCTAAGTGATTGAAAACCATCCAAGCTTCCACCTTCCTTGTTGCAAGACTTGTGCATGAGTTGTGTGTGAACCATGGAAGCTTTGGCTCTCCAAATTTGTTCCACAAAACCTCACTTGTTTACAATTTTCATACCCTAAATACAAGGACAATTTCTATTAAAGAGACAAGGCTACAACTCATCCCAAACACTTTCCATGCTCGGGATGCACACACCTAGTTTGCTCTCTTGGTTGTTTTAGGACTTAGAGTAATACCAAGTATCTTCCAAGAATCAAAGAAACATAACCCCACCTCGTCTCCAACATTTTCCATGTTGGGTATGACACGCTCGGGTTATTCTTCCTTGGCTACTTGACAAACTTAGTTAGTTTATTCTTATTCATGACCAACCGGGTCATCAACTAAGTTGATGACTTTATGCTTTGGTGAATAATACAATGAGGTTAATCTTACCTCCATGCTTGGGCATACATGAAAATAGATGATGATATATGATGGACTATACTATATAGTATATAATATATATTTAACCGAATTCTTGATACTAACCAGATTATGGTTAGATGTAATGAACTTAGGCTATACTATCTCCGTTTCAAGATATCTCATTTGTTATTCTAATGGGCAAGTTAGGACCCATGAAAACACATGGAAACTTAGTGTCCAAACGAGTATTTAGACAAGATATATTTTCTTTACATATATATACTTTTCGTATTAATTCCGAATCCAACCTTTCTACAAAATTCCATATACTCATAAACCTTCGTTTCCCCAATGTAGGGTAACTCGGTGTTCTCGACTCTCAAAGCTTCAACTCACATACGCGGGATTACTATGCAAAACCGTGAGTATACTCGATCCCATTTTTCGTTTTATACACTTTGGGTGCAACATGTACACTTATACAAATCTCAAATTATGATTAAACTTGTTTATGAACATACTTTATCCGTTAATAATATGATACTTGTATTATTCTGGTTATCGCATGATATGTTATACTTGTGTTCTATATGCTCATTAACTTTGCAAGCTTACCTTAACAACTATAGTGCTATAGGATTAACGCACTGCCCGTAATTCTTGTGGTATTGTTAAGTAAACTATTTTACAACATTGTGTTTCGACGATAATGGTATGCACGATTGCGGTACACTTTGGTTTGACTTATAGTTAACATAAGCTAGTATGATAATGAATAATTTATACAATTTACCATGTTGGATATGAGACAATTTTTATTCACAATTATGCTATGTATTTAAACTTATATACTCGCCAACTTTTGTTGATCTTTATTTTAATACATGTTGCACAAAACTAGTTGATGATGATTGAAGAAACGTACTTAGGGTGGATTAGAAAAACACTTAGACTTTACTATATGTACTTCGCTTCATGTTGTTACGTTATTTGCTAAACTTGATGTACTTTCCGTTTCAGACAATGTATTTCCATTTTAGTATTAATGAAATTTGAATTATCTAAATATTGTCATGACTAGTCGTTACGAAGTCTCTTGGAATCCCGTTTTCGTCTCACTCCGATGTTTCCACCATCGGTTGGGGTGTGACAGATTGGTATCAGAGCCATAACTATAGAGAATTAGAAAAATGCCATGCTTTTTAACTTAGTCTATAGTTTAGCAACCATACTTAACCATTTGTGTTCATTCTTAAAACTACTTGAATTCTCCCTAATTGTTTCTTATCTACTTTCTTTTGGTCTTAAATATACATGCCTTTCCTAAGGTAACCACAATACAAATATGAAGACGCAAAGACACTCTTATTTCACAAACGAGACGATCTTACCAAAAATAGGTGTGAAAACCCATATTTTTTTGTGAATTCCTCAATCCGCGTTATTTGATTTTACATCTTGATGGAAAATTTCCTATTCTAAATCTAGTGGACCCTTACCGACTAGATGGAAATTTATTTCCTTACCTCGTTTAGTAAGCACTAACCCCACTTAGGGTACGGTGCTATCAAGTTAGGGGTGAAATCCGCATCTTGGTAACTAGACCCACTCCTCGATTTTCAATCCTGCCAAAGTCTTGAATTTTCGATTGACTAGGGACATGTAGTAACTGGAAGGGTGAATACCGTTAACCGCAACTCGGTGAGAGTATTCTACCTATAAGGCCAAAGTATGTTTCCCTAACTCAAAAGAATTTTTGATCACTTTGGAATAGTCTTAGTTTTGTTCCGAGACAAAACCTTTTTTATGTCATATCAATTTAGTGTGTTTTACATTTGATACTCTTTCATTTCAAAGTCGAAGCACGAAACGCACTTTACTCGCAATCTCAAACCATAATAATTCATCATGAACAAACTAAATTTACAATCTTTTGTCATTATATTGAGATTATATAATGTGAACTCTTGTTATGCTTATTTGAACTACTTGAAACTTACGTGTTACATGACATATTACATGCTAAATTATACAAGTTATTTTTCAAACACATTATGATGAAGTCTCATCCATCCCTTTTCATGAATCTTGTAGACGTCTCTCAATAGCTTCTCAAACTCCAAGAAGAGTTCAAAGTCGAGCTCTAACAAAAAGATGCTTTCGTTCATGGCCAAACAAATGGCCCTAGTAATATCCGACATAGTGAGAAAGATCACCACCAATACCCTAACTCTTCGGTCGATTCCAAGGTCGACCAACCTAAGACAACCTCGTTCAACTACAAGCACTTCGCTGCTTGCATCCCTAGGACATTCACCGGAAATGAAGGCGTCACTAAACTGCTTGACTGGTTTGATAGCATTGAGGTGACATTCATCAATAGTGAATGTCCCGAACACCTGAAAACTCGAAGCGCAATCGGCGTCTTCCAGGCAAGAGCTCTCGACTGGTGGACAAACGAGCACAATTTTCCGTACCAACGAAGAAGCCTACGCCATCCCTTGGGCCGAGGTTCGGCAGATGATGATGACGGAATTCTATCCCCCGCATGAGCAGGAAAGCTCGAGGAAGAATTCTAGCACCTCAAACAAGTGGGTGACGATAATCTCGGTTACACCACCCGCTTCAAGCAGTTAAGCATCATTGTTCCTCATCTTGTTAGCACGCCCAAACATGCGATTAGGAAATACCTTCATGGTCTTCCTCCCTCCATCCGCGACGTCATCCAAACCTCTAGACCCGACATCACCTAGAACTTGTCTATCGCCTAATAGCTAGTATCAACGAAAACCGAGTGAGAGAGAAGCACTCCTCAACCCCAATCACCACCAAATCCGTTAATCAAGCCATCGCGAAACCCAAAGACACCAAATCCCCCCCGCAAAACAACAATGGTAAGAAACAGAAGTTTCAAAACTAGAGTTGCAACGCTATCACACCAGTCACCAACCCGAATCCCCTATAAGAGCCCGCTAGAAAACCGTACACTTGAACGCATCCCAGTGTAACATGTGTCACTACCATCATCCAACCAACATCGTATGCCGCCATTGCTCAAATTGCTACTGGTTTGGCTATGTAACCGCTGCATGCTAAAGTGACCCCATGCCATAAGGCAACCAAGTTCAACCACCACCCCAAAACCAAAATCGTCAAGCTCCCGCAAACAATGTTCGAGCTTGCTTAAAGTGTGGTGATCCTATTCCCCTTCGACCTCAATGCCCGCAGAACAATCAAGAGCAACAACAAAAATAACTCTGGACGTGCCTTCAACATCAACGCGAATCAGGCACAATACACCATGAAGTCGTGAACGATACGTTCTTTGTAAACGGTTTATACGCTTCTTTAATATTTGATACTTGTGCGGATAAGAGTTTTGTATCTGTTGAATTCGAACCAATGTTAAAATGTACACGCTCTAAACTTCCATAACCATTCACCATCGAAGTTTCCAATGGCAAGTCTATCACCGTTGACTGCGTTCTCCACGATTGCTTTCTCACTCTTAACGATCACGAGTTTCCCATCGATCTCATACTTATTCAATTGGGTAGTTTTGCTATCATAGTAGGCATGGATTGGCTTCATAAGAACTATGCTGAAATCGCTTGCCACAAAAAGTTTGTTTGACTTCCTCTTCCGTCAGGTGACACTTTGCATGTCTACGGCGAAAAGCCTTCAAAAGGTCACAAACTCATGTCATGCACCCAAGCAAACAAGTACACATGTAAGGAGTACCTTGCCTTTTTCGCCCATGTTGTTGAAGAAAAGGGTAACGGAAATGTCGTAAGTGATTTCCGGTGGTGTGTGATTTCCCCGATGTTTTCATGAAGACCTACCTGTTCCTCCTCCTCCTCATCCTCCTCCTCCTCCTCCGTTCAGTCGACTTTCGTATTAACCTCATTCCTGACTCTACACCTGTTGCTAAATCTCCTTACCGCCTCACACCTTCAGAGATGCAAGAGCTATCAAGCCAACTTCAAGAATTGCTAGGTAAAGGCTTCATACGCCCTAGCACTTCTCCGTGCGGCGCTCCGGTCCTTTTTGTTAAGAAGAAAGACGGATCCTTCCGCATGTGCATCGACTATCATGAGCTTAACAAAACCGTTATCCCCTTCCTCGTATTGACAATCTCTTCGATCAACTCCAACGAGCAACGTGCTTTTCAAGATCGACCTTCGTTCTAGCTACCATCAACTTTGAGTCCTCAAAGAGGACATCACTAAACCATGTTTTGTACTAGATACAATCATTAAAAATTCATAGTCATGCCTTTCGGGTTAACTAATGCACCCGCAATCTTCATGGATTTGATGAACCGTGTGTGTAACTTATACTTGGATTGATTTGTGATCGTATTCATAGATGATATTCTCATCTATTCGAAAAACCAAGCCAAAGACAAGTGTCACTTGCGTCTAATCCTCGAACTTCAACGTGCCGAACAACCATATGCCAAATTCTCCAAGTGTGAATTTTGGCTAAAGGAAGTTTAATTTCTCGGTCACGTTGTGAATCCCGCTAAATCGAAGCTATCAAGATTTGGATCACACCGAAATATCAGTCTAAAATTCATTCGTTTCTTGGATTGGCGGGTTATTACCGTCGATTCATCTCCAACTTTTCAAAAATCATTGTTCCTCTCACTTCATTGACTCAAAAGGATAAACCTTTTGTTTAGGGTTCCGAATAAGAGGAGTCTTTCAAGCTCTCAAAGCTTACTTTGCAATGCTCTTATTCTCGCTCTTCCCGATGGTAACAATGATTTTGTTGTGTATTGCAATGCATCTAGCCAAGGACTCGGGTGTGTTTTATGCAACGAAACAAGGTTGTCGCGTATGCATCGAGACAACTCAAAATACATGAGAAGAACTACATTACCCACGGCCTTGAACTTGTTACGGTTGTTTTTTTGGTTAAAGATTTGGTGACGGTACCTTTATGGCACTAAGTGTGTGGTCTTCACCGATCATATGAGCCTTCAACACATCTTTAACCAAAAGAGCTCAACATGCGTCAACGCCGATAGGTAGAGGAGTCATCTGCAGTCATGGTATCCCCATTGACATCATTTCTGACCGCGATGGTCATTTAACTTCTTGCCTTTGGCAAACGTTCAAACCACGATGGGTACGCAACTTAATCTTAGTACGGTTTTTATCCTCAAACGGATGGATAAACTGAACGTACTATCCAAACCCTTGAGGACATGCTTTGTTCGTGTGTAATTGATTTTGGTGGAAATGGGATGTACATTTACCTTTGATAGAATTCTCATATAATAATAGTTATCACTCTAGTATACAAATGGCTCCTTTTGAAGCATTGTATGATAGTAAGTGTCGTTCGCCTATTTTTTGGCACGAGATTGGCGAGGCACAAATCACCAGTCTCGAACTCCTACAAGATACGACGGATAAGATCCTACAAATCCGCGACAACCTCCTCAAAGCTAGAAGCCGACAAAAGGGTTACACCGATAAATGTCGCAAACCATTGGAATTGAATGTTGGTGATCATGTACTTCTCAAGGTATCCCCTTGGAAAGGAGTTGTTTGATTTGTAAAGGAAGGCAAGCTCGCTCCTTGCTTCGTAGGTCCTATCAAGATTCTTAGAAAACTGGCAAGATAGCGTATCAACTGGATTTACCTCAAGAACTCAACAACATCCATCTAATGTTTCACATTTCGAATCTCAGAAAGTGTCTAGCTGATGAAGGACTCAAAGTTCAGTTGGATGACTTACAAATCAAAATGTCCTTTCCTTTTGTTGAAAAACCGGTTGTATCATGGACCGAGGAACCAAGTAGCTTAGACACAATCGAATTCCCATAGTCAAGATATGACGGGAAGGAAAACGTGGCGCTTAATTTACTTGGGAGCTCGAGAATGATATGAAGACCAAGCATCCGCATCTATTTGGGTACTCTTCTTCTTGAATAAATTTAGGGGACTAAATTTCCTAAAGTAGGGGAGACTATAACACTTCACGTTTTTGCACTTCCCTTATTTAGAAAGTGTATTTGTACTTTCTATTTTTGGTAACTTGTAAACGTATCACATTCGCATTGTATTTCCAATCTTGTAACCCGAGGCTTTGATTGCAATGAAATTCTATTTTTATAACATATTACATACTTGCGTTACACTTTACAATGTGGAACGCAAATTATAGATGTAACCGATACTTAAAATACTTTTATTAACATTTTATACATGCTCGTATTTATTAAATACGTGGATACATTTTTTTATATACTGTAAACAGGCTAGAATACGTGGAACAACCTCAACTTAATCCAAACCACAACCTTGGACCGAAGACACACGAAGTCGGCCCATAAGGACAACCTTCGTGGCCTTCAGGCCTATAGGTAAGTGGCCCTTGTGATACCTAAGGTTTCCCCCAATAAACACGAAAGCATGGGCCTTTGTGCCCTTAGTGGGATCTGGCCCTCCGCACACAAACATGAAGGCATAAGCCTTCGTGTCCCTTCTCTCTAGTTCGCGAAACACAAGCACGAAGGCTTCAGCCTTCGTGTCCACTTGACCACCTTCACGTGGTAATGACATGCTGATGGAATATTTTTCTTCTACTTCCACTCCAACTTTATGTAATGCCTGAACCCTAATCTTAGCTTATAAATAACAGCCTCCTGCCACTCCAAAATCCTTTCCACACAATCAAATTTGTCTCAATACTTTCATTTCTATCAAACAAAGTAGTGAACTCCCAAGTGTCCACAATGAGTTTTACTCACTAATTCTCCTCTTTTCTCAGTTTTTCTGTTCTAAACTTCTTGGAAATCTCTAGGAAGGTTTCCACAAGTTTACCTTGGCAAACTAAAGTTGAACCTCACCACATTTGAGGTCCAAGAAGTTATAAACTTTTTCTTATGAATTTATTTTCTTATTTGTTGATTGTTTTGATTAAAACTTGGTGTAAATTTATTCCCACCAATCTCTCAACTAAGCTCAAAGTTGTGAACTTGTGTTGTGGTTGATTTCCACCAAGAAAATAAGTTTAAAACATACTTTAAATTCTGCCATTATGTTCTAAGTGATTGAAAACTATCCAAGCTTCAACCTTCCATGTCACACCCTAACCGATGGTGGAAACATCAGAGTGAGACGAACAAGATTGCTCGAGACTTCATAACACTAAATGTGACAAGTATTTAATAAATAATATTTCATTTCATTGCTAATGGTTCAAGTACATGAATTGGAAAACAAAAATACAACAAATATCGCATGATTAATCTATAAACATGAATTTAAAGTTTGGTGCGTTTCTACTCCTTCCTATCAAGTTCCATTCGTCGTCATCATCATAGAATTCCTGCAATACGTATTAAAGTATAGTTCAATACAGAAGTCTTGGCGAGCATACAAGTTTGAGTACTAGCATCTATGTAAAGAAGGTTTGAATAATCCACATGACAAAAATAGTAAACATGATTAATGTACCAAGGCATGCAATTATACAAGTCAACCCTCTGAAACCGCAAGCGTAATCTTATCATCACAAAGATAAGACCGTAATGAATGAATGACTTAACATGACCTCAAGAATACGGGCGGTGCGTTACTCCTATAGCGGTATACATGTTAAGGGGAGGCTTTAAACAAAGTTAATGACAAGTAAATCATATAAGAATGTTCTAAGAATACAAATCAAGTATCACGTATTTAAGCAGTATGATTGGATTGTTTGTTTGTAAGCATGTTTGTAAGTCTATGTGCGCGTTTTTAATAAGGAATAAGTATTGCACCCAAAAAGTGTCGAAAAGTAAAAGGGTCATGTATACTCACAATTTTGCAAAGCTTTCCGATTATCCGTGAGTGACGAGTTGTTTGAGAATGGGGAATCGAGGGTATAAGGTCATTCGGGGTTTATGGAGTGGTTGAATTCAGAACCTAGAATTTAAGTACAAAAAGTAGGTGTACACAAAGTAGTTATCTAGTCTTAAAACACTCGTTTTTGACACTATAAATCCCGTATGGGTTGTTGTGATTTAATTGGTTAAATGCCCATTAGAATCGTAACGAGAGGTTCAAGTCTAGATAATATAACCTATTACCATGATAAGTAACCATGTCGATTATCCTCAAGGGTTCTATTATGTGTATATATATATATAGATGTTATATAGTTTATAAATAATTTTAAGCTAAGTCTATCAAAGATATCATAGATTGTCATATAAGTCGTGCATGGAGGTAGGATGATGAGCATCCATTAAACCTCGTTATATGATTCACCAATACACAAACTGTCACATGGATGATTCGGATGGTCATGAATGAAATAAAAGGAAAATACTTCACTAAACCATGTATCGACCAAGTAAGCAAGCTAGGTGCTGCATCCCGAACATATCAACGTTTGGGGAAGTGTCATAGCCTTGTTACTCAACTGAGTTGAACATAGCTTAGTGGTTAGAAATCATCAAGTGAGGTGGTGGATTGAAAGTAGGATAGCCAAGGCCTCCATGTAATCACACCTTTACCAAAACACAAGCTTTGTAAGCTTGGAGGGTTCCAACACTTGTGAGTTAAAACCCTTAGTAAAACAACAAGTTTAGAGGTATTTTATGCCTCTTAATTTGTATGAAACAACTCTAGCTAGCTCACTAATCATGGGATAGATTAGAGGCACAAGTAGCATAAAGTTGTTAAGAGAAAACATGTTTAAGAAAAAGTTTACAAGTTTATCTTCCAAAACAGAATGTTTGGCCATACAAATGGTAGTGTTCCACCTTGGTTTTCCATGGAAAACCTATGGTAACATCCCTAGAGGCTTATAAAACATTGTAGAGGAAGAAAACATGAAGAAAACTTGAAGTTCTTGAAGTTATGAAAAGATAAAAATGGGCAGAAAGTTTAAGACACTTTTTGACCTCAAAATGGTGAGGTTTCACCTTAGTTTGCCCAAGCAAACTTGTGAAAACCTTCCTAGATGTTATCCAAGTGTTTTAGAAGAAGAAACAAGGCTTGATTAGCCAAGGAAGTGAGTTAGAACTCACTTGCAAACTGAAATAGGATAGCAGCGAAATCTGGAAGTTTAGGGAGGTTTTGTGAAGTGTTGGAGGCTTGTAAAAGTGAGAAAAGGTTGGGGAAAGGTGGGTTGTTGATGCGTTATGTCTATTTCCTACGTCTAGGATGTGTCTGTATTGTATGTAGGGCTTACATGTTATTTTTTATATGTTAAATGTTATTATTATATGTTTTGTTAGTGGTTCGTACGAGCGAGCTAGATGGCTCGTACGAGTGACTCTCAGTCGCTAGTACGAAATACACACTCGTACGAAGCAAATCACTGTGCTAGCTCACACTCCAGTATGAGTCATGTCGACCTATAAAAGAGAGTGTTGTGTTAGAGCTCAGTAGTGATTGGTCAGTTGGTACGGCGAAGCCCTGCTAGTTTGTTTACTCGTGTCTGTACTTGCAAGTCTTTTAATACAACAGAAGCAGTTAAACAGTAAGTTCTATCTTGTTTGTTTAGTCAACCTCTCAAGCAATGAATTCCGCCTCTGCTAGTTGAGCGAGATCATATCGGTTGCTCATTTCGGGAGCACGATCCCCGTTCATAAGTGGTATCAGAGCTTTGAGATCTGATTACTGACAAACGACAAGTAGTTGTAGGCTATCAACTGTCTCAGACTTGGATTCCCTTTCATCTTCATCACTTTCCCGAACTGAACTGGATTTTGGACGAATTTGTGGACGAAATGGACTAGGATTCTAGGAATTCACGTTAATCTACATTCTAATCAATCCTTAACAAATTCAAACCTAAAATCGGACTAAATCATTGCAAAATCGGTTAAATTCATCTGTTTGGAGACGTAGTTGTTTTGTACAAGTAGAAGGATCACTCGCACAAACAACTTTCTTAAAGTTTGAACCATTTTGTACGAACAAGTTCTAAGAAGTTCACAAAATTTTACAAGTTTCAAAGTCATTCGCACGAACCTAACATCCGTACGAGCATCTCACTCGTACGAACGGATTTTTGTCACTCGCACGAACATTTTGTTCGCACTAGTCATTGTTTTGAGCAAATCATCTTGTTTTTAAAACTTTCTGGTTCGTACGAATGGATCTCATCCGCAAGAAGGATTTTTCTGCACTAATCAATTTGTTTCGAAAAGAGTGTTTTTAAATTTTCACAGGAAAATGTCTAAAGAATTCTATAACGCATTTGCTAAATCAGTTGTCACAACCGCAGCGGCTCAGAACATCAATCTCGAGAACGAGATGGGCACCTTACGAAACCGCTGAAGCTCATGAACTTAGAAGATTTCGATAGCTGGAGTGAGCATTTTATGAACTGGGTCTAGGTTAATCACTTTACCTGCTGGTTCGCAAATGAAGCTAAATATATAGCGCCTGTTGGTGAAAATGGCCTCGAGAAGACTCTTGCTCAATTTTCAGATATTGAAAGAGAAAGGTTCATTAATGAGAAGAAAATGATGAATATTCTGCAACAATCAATTAAGGAAGATATTTTGGCTTTACTTCAACATGACGATGATGCTCAGTCACTGTGGAATGCTCTCCGTCTGAAGTTCCAAGGAAATGCTCAACTTCGTAAGAGTAAAAGGGCGTTGCTGAGCAAAAAGATTAATATTTTCACTCTGATTAAAGGTGAAACTGTGAAGCAATTGATTGAATCGTAACGATGGTTAAGTCATAGGTAAATAACCTAATGTTAGGACAAGTAACCATACGGTCGTTGTCAAAGGTTCGGTTATATTTATTATTTACATATATATGTTACATATTATAGTATCAAGTTTATCATATAAATCATAGATTTCATGGAAGTCATAGAAGTCATGCATGGAGGTAGGAGGATAACCGTCCTTTAACCTCTTTCGTAAGATTCACCAATACACAAATTGTCACAAGGACAATTCGGATGATCATGAATGAAATAAAAGGAAAATACTTCATTAAACCATGTATCAACCAAGTAAGCAAGCTAGGTGCGTGCATCCCGAACATAGCAACGTTTGGGGACGTGTCGTAGCCTTGTTACTTAATTGAAGATTGAACATAGCTTAGTGGGAAATCATCAAGTGAGGTGGTGGATTGAAAGTAGGATAGCCAAGGCCTCCATGTAATCACACCTTTACCAAAACACAAGCTTTGTAAGCTTGGAGGGTTCCAACACTTGTGAGTTAAAACCCTTAGTAAAACAACAAGTTTAGAGGTATTTTATGCCTCTTAATTTGTATGAAACAACTCTAGCTAGCTCACTAATCATGGGATAGATTAGAGGCACAAGTAGCATAAAGTTGTTAAGAGAAAACATGTTTAAGAAAAAGTTTACAAGTTTATCTTCCAAAACAGAATGTTTGGCCATAAAAATGGTAGTGTTCCACCTTGGTTTTCCATGGAAAACCTATGGTAACATACCTAGAGGCTTATAAAACATTGTAGAGGAAGAAAACATGAAGAAAACTTGAAGTTCTTGAAGTTATGAAAAGATAAAAATGGGCAGAAAGTTTAAGACACTTTTTGACCTCAAAATGGTGAGGTTTCACCTTAGTTTGCCCAAGCAAACTTGTGAAAACCTTCCTAGATGTTATCCAAGTGTTTTAGAAGAAGAAACAAGGCTTGATTAGCCAAGGAAGTGAGTTAGAACTCACTTGCAAACTGAAATAGGATAGCAGCGAAATCTGGAAGTTTAGGGAGGTTTTGTGAAGTGTTGGAGGCTTGTAAAAGTGAGAAAAGGTTGGGGAAAGGTGGGTTGTTGATGCGTTATGTCTATTTGTATGAAACAACTCTAGCTAGCTCACTAATCATGGGTTTGATTAGAGGCACAAGTAGCATAAAGTTGTTAAGAGAAAACATGTTTAAGAAAAAGTTTACAAGTTTATCTTCCAAAACAAAATGTTTAGCCATAAAAATGGTATTGTTCCACCTTGGTTTTCCATGGAAAACCTATGGTAACATCACTAGAGGCTTATCAAACATTGTA
Organism: Scalesia atractyloides; assembly: GCA_947069175.1. Lineage (NCBI taxonomy): Eukaryota > Viridiplantae > Streptophyta > Magnoliopsida > Asterales > Asteraceae > Scalesia > Scalesia atractyloides. The sequence goes on along the minus strand of CAMTDV010000022.1, from coordinate 59,042,918 downwards.
GAGTAAGAAAAGATGAAGAAAACTTGAAGTTCTTGAAGTTATGAAAAGATAAAACGGGCAGAAAGTTTAAGACACTTTTGGACCTCAAAATGGTGAGGTTTCACCTTAGTTTGCGCAAGCAAACTTGTGAAACCTTCCTAGAGGTAATCCAAGTGTTTTAGAAAAAGAAACAAGGCTTAATTATCCAAGGAAGTGAGTTAGAACTCACTTGCAAACTGAAGTAGGACAATAGAGAAATCTGGAAGTTTAGGGAGGTTTTGTGAAGTGTTGGAGGCTTGTAAAAGTGAGAAAAGGTTGGGGGAAACATTGGTTTATATAGAGAGAAGATTAGGGTTTCAGTTAGATTAATATTTATGAGGTTTAGGTGGTTGATTATCTTGGAACAAGAAGATTATAACATGTTGACAGCTTGTAGCGCAAGCTGTCTTTCTTTTTTTTGTTAATTAATAAATATAATTGTGTTCTTGTTGGTTGTATAATATACTTTATATATAACATAAGAATGGTTTGGTTGGTAGGCTAGAATCAAGTCTATGGGTGTTACAAAACCCTAGAAAAAGGACTTGCTAGGTAGTAAGTGTTTAGCATAGACGTGACAAGTTTTATGATGCCAAATGCTTAAGTGTTTCGTGTTTAACTCACCAATTGCCTCTCTTGATTTGAATTGTTTAAGATTTACGAATGTACAATGGGTATTCACGAGCTAATTTTAATTGATAAATCAAGCAACGAAATAGTGTACGTTCATTAGTATAAGCATGCATAAAGGTTGTGGATTTCGTATAAAAGATTAATTCAATTACAATCAAAGCCTTGGATTTACAATGATGTGGAAAATGTGATACGATTACAAGGTTTAAACTTTCCAAAAGTAGAATCGCGTGGCAAACTTACTAAAAACGGAAAGTTACAAAAAAGCGAAGCGTTCATTTAGGAAATTTCATCCCGAAATTTAGGAAGATGTAATGAACCGATGCGGATACTTAGTCTTCATGTCTCTTTCAAGTTCCCAAGTAAACTCAGCGCCATATTTTCCTTCCCACCGAACCTTCACTATAGGAATTCGACTACGCCTTAATTGCATGGTGCCTCGATCCATGATCTCGACTGGTTTCTCCATGAAGTGTAAGGTCTCACTGATTTGAAAGTATTCAAGTGGGACTTGGAGTCGTTCTTCAGCTAGACATCTCTTTAAGTTTGAAACGTGAAAAGTAGGATGAACGTTGTTGAGCTCTTGTGGTAGGTCCAGTCGGTACGCTACCTTGCCAATCCTTTCAAGAATCTTAAAAGGACCTACGTAGCGAGGAGCGAGCTTTCCCTTCTTTCCAAAACGAACCACACCTTTCCAAGGAGATACCTTGAGAAGTATAAAGTCACCAACGTTGAAATCCAAGGGCTTTTGTCGGCTTCTGGCTTTGAGCAAGTTGTCTCGAATCTGCAAAATCTTGTCTGTCTTCTCTTGTTGGGACCGGTGATTTGAGCTTCCCTGATCTCGTGCCAACAAATATGTAACATCCGTCGAAAAACGGGTTCCAAAACCTGCTTCGTTTATTAATCGAACATCCAGTTAAAATTTTCGTTGCATATTTATGGCTCAAACTAATTTTAAACAATACATAATTAATAAACATTCTAGAATTTAAAAATTTTAATTAATAAATGATAAAAATAAGTGAGTAAAAAATGAGATGAGGCTGCCGGGTTTCGAACCCGGGTCAGCCGGTTCAACAAACAACCAACACACCACTCCGCCACACACTTAAGTTTGGAATAATACTGAAATAAATAATACTTAACATAAAACTCGAATTCGAAAGCAGACTTCAGCGCGGCAGAACTCGCGATCACCGGAAAATCCGGCAATCCGCGATTTTAGCCATTTTCCTTTTGACTATAACGTTATAACCGACTTCGACATCGGTTATAACCGACGTCTACAGTCAATTCCATTCGTAACCGCCGGAGAAACCTTGACCGTGAATCAAGACAAAATTCCGACCCAATACATCCTGTTCTACCCTATAAATACCCCCCTCAACCTTCCGGAAATCCTTTCGTTCAAGACCGCACACTTTTTCGTAGTTGAAGTGCTCAGAAACTCGTCGCCGGAGATTTTCAATTTCGCCGGAATTGGTCACCGGAAAACCAAACCCATTTCATTTCTTTGCCTTACTCTAAAATAAGACTTCTAGAGCTCAGACAGAAAGCACCGCACTCACCTCAAACTTCTGGGAGAGCCTCTGTTGCAAGTTGAACTTCGCCGGAATTCTCTGCAAGTCGCCGGAATCCTCAGTTACTCGCCGGAATCATCACCGGAGGATTTCAATTCGACTCTGATCGGTATAATCTTTTGATCCATGTCCTTTTATCATTTAATTTACTAAAGTATACTAGATTTCTGATTTAGCAGTCGTGTGATATCCCGGGTTTTTCGGATAACGTACACGTGACACTTGTCGAATAAAGTATATGCTATGTGTATGAACGTGTACGAGTTAAATGAATACGTGATGTGTGTTGTGTGATTGTTTTAGTTATAAAGAAGTGTGGTAGATATGTACACGAACCAACCTTGATTCATTGTAACTCTAGGAATTTATCAAGCTAGGACTCAAACATGTCTTGGCCGCGAGATCAAGCCCAAAACCTAACCAAACTAACTCACACTAGTCCTCGGCCACATGATCAAAAGCCAACCGACTGCCCAAGTTTCACGGCCACAAACCCAAACCAAACCGTAACCTTGTTCCCTTTGCGCCTATATATACGACTCACATACATGTATCCTTCACAATTCACAAAACCCTAGTTCAAGAAATCAGCCGTCGGCAGCCAAGTCTTCTTCTTCTTCGACCGCAAACAGCCTTACTCTCGCACCTCTCGATCGCGAGCAGCCTTCATCATCTCGATCTGAATCAACCTGTTGCTTTCAGCCCCTTTGTTCACCTTCATTCGGTCGCGAGTTCAGTTCTTGTTCACCTCTAGTCGATCAACAAAACAGCCCACTTTATCAACATCCTCTCGGTCGCGATCTAGTTGGATCAGCCGAGTTGTTCTTGTCCAAATCTCGGTTTGTTTGCCTAGTTATTCAAGGTCAGAATTATCTTTGATTACGAAATCATGTTCGGATATATATGCATGGATGAATTGATTAGTTTGCTTCGGATATATATGTTTGAACGAATTTATTTGCTTGTTTTCGGATTATGGGTGTGTGTTAAGTAATCGGCTGAACCATCCATAGTTGCATGTATAATTGTTTGCGGATATCATAAGTTTGCAAGTGTGTTTTGTTTGTAAAAACTAGAAGTAAGAACTAGGGTTTGCATGGATAAGTTATTAGTAGTAAACTATGATTAAAAATCGGTTCTTGCTCGCTTAGGTTGATCAATAGGAACGATTTATGCATGTTGTAGTAATAGTATGCTGGAAACAGTTGCTGAGTAATAGTTACAGCCGACTTCATCTGGCTGTAACTTGGTCATTAGTAGTCGAAAAACGGATTTTCTGATGTCTAGAACGTAGAGATCTGAATAAGGAATCTAATGGCACTGGATTCATAATTTTCTGAAATCGTTTGATATTTTTAAAGGGCCAAACAAGTTCAGTAGTTAAAGCTGTGAAAATTCTGGAATTTTGTTGATTGTTTATTAAGTTGGATTTTAAAATCAGTAGGGAGTTGAGTCATGATTTTTGTACAGCAACTAGGTATGGAAATTTCCGGGCAACTCCAACTGGAATTTTGTTAATTGGTCGATCGATGATTTTTAAATAAATTCTTCCGTGGGCTGCAGTCAGAAAGTGATAAATCAGACTGCAGCCTAGTATATTAATATTTATGGTTAATTAGTAAAGATTTAGGACTTGGAAAAATTATATAAATTTCTATGGTATAAATTTCACCTACTGTAAAAATATGGGAATTTTTAGAATGTTGGAACTATTTTATAAAAATCCTAGAAAACAGCTGAATTATAAGTGCTAAGCTGAAATTTGAGAACTTGTGATTGTGTGCACCAAATTGTGGCATGAATTGACTTATGGTTATGATAAATTGTTTGATTACTATGATCACATGAGAATACTTGCATGCATGTTTGAGTGTTGAATATGTGGTCTGTGTGTATCACTTTGTGAGTAAATTGCGTGTGGAATTTGTATTGGTGTGTGACACACTGACGTGGAATTAATTGGTTTGTTAGGACGCAACTAGCGGTCCCATCTCTTATAACATCTTTGCTACACTAACCGAGCAAATAAAGGTGAGTTCACGGCCCCTAACTTTATCCGGTTTTTAAACAACAGGGGGAGAAACATGTATACACTCTCAAACTCAATCTCTTTACGTTATACGAATTTAACGTCACATAACTATACGGTAACTAAGTTAATGTTAATGTAATGTTATGGTCACTAAGCAGCTTTATCACTTAAGTCCTCGACAATCTCCTCGGATCGTTAGTATTTGGGTTAAATAGCGGGGGAATTATAAGTAGTACTACTGGGCCCGACAAGCCCCATCCGAGCTAGTCGCGCTAGCCGACCTGGTATGGTCAACGGGTGAATAATTGGCCTAACACCGCCATGGTCATGTGATAGGCCTGGCAAAACGGAGGCACAACAGTCAGCTTCGATCGCGAACACTTAGTGACATGACTTTAGGCTAGCTACCTATATATATTAACATTGAACTTAATTACGAAACAACTTAATATTCCGGGTTTGGAATATTGGAAACATCAACTTATTATCCCGGATTGGGGATAATGGAAACGACAACTTAATATTCCGGGTTTGGAATATTGGAGACAACAACTTAATATTCCGGGTTTGGAATATTGGACGCAACAACTTATTATTCCGGGTTGGAATAATGGAACTAATACGTTATCCCGGGTTAGGGATAACGGAGAAAACAAACTATAACCGAACAAACGAATTTATGAAAACCTGTGAACTCACTCATCTTTAATGTTGACACTTGTTTCTTTACATGTTTCTCAGGATGCTAGGAGCTCTAGGTGCACGCACATGCATTGAACAAGACATCTTTATCGAGTCTTATTTATTAATATTGTTTTGGGATTTTTCATTTGTTTTGGCGTTTGTGTTGGCGCCCGCATCACAACTCATTTATGCTTCCGCTCAAACTTTAAAAACTGATACTCATGCTAAATATTGGTAATATAAAATCGACAACAAATGATTTTGGAAAACGTATTATCAAATCATATAGAGTCGTTCGACGTACTAGTGTTTTAGATTCTGGTTTGTTCACACGTCTCGCGGTAAAACTCCGCAAGTGGAAATTGAGGGTGTGACAAGTCGAGTTCGAATACTGAGAATTAAACAGGAAGAAGATGAAGTTTATATAGTGTATATGTATAAATAAAACCGCTTATAAAACCAGGTTAGACACACAGTCCAGTGGTGGACTGTGTGCAAATTTAAATCAAGGTCTCGGGTTCGACTCTGTTCTTGTTTCGATTCATCACAATATTCAAACCTTTTTATAAAACCCAAATATGAAACTTGACAATAAGTATATAAGTATAAAAAAAATCAATAAAACTAACAGGTTAGACACACAGCCCAACTGGTTGGGCTGTGTGCACACGAACCGTAGGTCGCGGGTTCGAGTCCAGACTCTCACACCGGTTCGATTGGTTTAAAAACCTTTTTAATTAAATAAAATTCTGAATGATCCAAATAGTATATAAATATAATTAAAATCAGAAATATTTCGGGTTAGACACGTAGCTCAGTTGGTAGAGCTGCGTGCACGCGTACGGGAGGTCACGAGTTCGAACCTCACTCAGCGCACATAATTAACACGGTCCGACCGGTCAACGGTCAACAGTCAACGGTCAAAAAGTTAAAATTTTTATTTTCTTTTTATTTATTTATTTTATTTAAAAATCAATTAAAAACACTTAAAAATAATATTTTTGAAGTTAGAAAATTTCCTTGAACTCACAAAAATAAATCTAACAATCCCATTAAGAACACTAATTAAAAATATTAATCTCAAATAAAAGTTTATTTATCGAATTATTATGTTATTATTTAGGTTAGTTTCTCTCGTGGTTAAATCCAAATTCGTGCGCATTCATCATCAATCCAAGAAACGCACCCACGGTGAGTGAATTCTTACAAATTCCCCTTTTTATTCATGTTTTGGGGTGTATCATGTGTCGCTTTAATTATTTCGCTTATTCAAACTCGTGCTATTACCATTATATGATCTAAACTTATACTGTAAATATTGTTTGTTGTAATGTGTGTTTACATTTAGTCAAGTTACGTACAAATCAATTCATTAGGCCCATCAGTTCCCCGTTGGAGACGGGTTGAACATCGCGTGCCTCAAAATCATTCATTAGGCCCATCAATTCCTCGTGGGAGACGAGTTGAACATCGCGTGCCTCAAAATCATTCATTTGGTGTGTGCGTGTGTATTAATTAATATTATGTGCTTTGTGATTAAATTTACATTTACGTTTATTCATATTTGGTTATGCACAATTTTATTCAAATAACCAACATAACTAATCCTTTCAAATGTTTACATAAGATTCACTCGCCAACTTTTTGTTGACCCAAAACCTATTTTTACACATGATACAGGTGTACAGGTTGAAGCAAGGAATATATAGGAAATTGCATTAGAAGAAAAATAATGGAGTCTTGATAAATGTATAGAACATGTTGTACTTGTATGTTGATTGTAATGTTCTCCTTTAAAAGGAAATATAAATATGAAACTTTATAGTAAATGTCTTGAGCTTTGATGAAAACCCAATCATGCCCCGATCACCTTTTCCGCTGCGGGTCGGGGTGTGAAGATTGGTATCAGAGCTTTTGACTATAGGGATACAGGATAGGTTATTAGACCCTTAGAGCCTATACTATAGTTAATTAGATTTTAATTGCTTATGTGGTTACATGCAAACTCATGATGTTTATTTGTTTCGTATTTATTACACATACAAATGCATGCAAACACTTCCACTATCATATTGTGTGATATCTAATGAGTTATAATTATTGTCAAACATAACAAGCTTACATATACATTCATCACGCCTATTTCAATGTTCACATATTCAAATCATCCTCATATTCCTTTATTCAAGATTCTATCACATTTTTCGTTTTTCAATCTCATCAAAGTGAGTTCTACGACGGGCATGTAGTAACTGTAAAGGTACAAGTACCGGTAGTCGGAACGTCCTGTCTAGGTTGGCATTCTTATAAATCCAATATAACGGACCAGTTTGCCTACCTGGGGACTAACGATGAGAGTACGAAGGACCTATTAGGCCAAAGCATGCCACACCAAACGTCGTTCGAACTGACCCCACTTTGAGGTGTCACCGTGTCCACACCTGGATGCACTCCGAATATCATACGTTACATACATATTTCTCGATTTTCTCCGGTTTTAGTGTACGTTACCAGGCTAAAACATGCGAACCATATGAAAGACCCGGTAATCATGGGGCCCACATGATTACGAAGGTGAAGTATGGCGGCATGCAAGGCCCAATTACGAGCAAAGGCAAGACATCCTATGGATGTAGTAAATTTATTATTCTTCATTTATGAATGTTCATTCCTAAATATGACACATGACCCCTAAAACGTCCAACTCATACTCTTGATACGTATTTCTTGTAGATGTCTTCTAGCCTCTCTCGTAGAAAAATGAAATCAGGAAAGTCCCGCGAGCGCATGGCTGCCCAAATCGCTCAACAAATGGCTGCCGTAATACCCAACATCGTAATTCAAGTACAACAGGCCCTTACCGCTTAATCCCGTCAACCCAATCCACCAAGAAGATCAAAACACTGTCAATCCTCCCCCAAAAGCCACTAAATACACCTTCAAGCATTTCAAGTCCTGCGATCCTCCAAAATAAGAAGGTACTGAAGGTGTCACCGCTCTCCTCCATTGGTTCGAGGAGATGGAGAACACTTTTCTCAATTGCGACTGTCCCGATGATCGCAAGGTGCGATATGCTACCGGTCATTTGTTCGGAGTAGCACTTACATGGTGGAATACAGAGAAGGCCAAGCGAGGTGCTGAGAATGTTATGACTTTGACTTGGGAAGAGCTGAAAGAAATCATGACAAAACGGTTCTGTCCAAGAAGCGAAATCAAGAAATTGGAAGATGAATTCTATTCTTTGAAACAAAAAGAGGGCGACCACACCACATACAACAAGAGATTCCTTGAGTTAAATCAAATGGTCCCCAACTTGTTCACTCCCCTCTACCGTTTGATCGAGCATTACATTCGAGGTCTTCCTTCAAAAATTCAAGACCCTGTAATAAGTACCACACCTGCAACTTTGGAAGCAGCAATGGAGTTAGCTACAGAGCACACCGAAAACCGCATACGAAATAAGTGTCACACCCCAACCCGCAGCGGAATAAGAGTCGGGGCATAATTGGGTTATCACCAAAGCTCATGAATTTACTAATATATTTCATATTTAATAAAGTCAAAGTTACATTTCCAAATATCCAAACATGTTCATACATTACAAAGGAAATAAACCAGACATAACAATCCCAACTCTAAATCATTTTATTCTTCTAGTCCAATCCTATTTGTTCCTAGCTGCTGCTGGTTCACCTGTATCATGTGTAAAAATGGGGGTTTTTGGGTCAACATAAGTTGGCGAGTGAACCTTATTAGATAAACATTTATTAATGAATTGCTTGTTAGTTTATCAATGAAAAATTGTGCATAATCATAAATGAGCAAATGTAAATAATCAAGCAGTGGCAAATAGCAATCCCAACTATAACATACAATAACATATGATAGCATACCTGAACATACCAACATCATACGATAAATAACATAAATGAAACTGCGCGATCAAGGCTCAATCAAATGGAGCCGATCGTATTGCATGTACTGAAAATGAAAATGTCTGTGCGATCAAGGCTCAATCAAACGGAGCCTATCATATGTGGGCACGCCAGGTTCAACCTCATAATGAAATGGGAACATGCTCAACGCTCATAATGTAATGGGGAGCGACGGCCTATGAAATTGCATGTACTGAAAATAATAAATTGCATCCAACAATAACTACACAACAGAAACAAACTGAATACACAAGTTCATGATATGATGTATGCACAATGGTTTAAGATAATATATATATCAAGACACATGATACACCCCAAAACGTGATTAAACGGGGAATTTGTAAAGATTCACTCACATTGGATGCGTTGGATTGGAGATGGTGAGATGCGCACGAATTAGATGAGCGGAACAACGAGAAATACTAACCTAAATAATAACGGAAAAATATATTAAATGAGTGGATTTTATTAAGGATTTTAATGAAATTTTTAGATATATTTTTGTGAGTTTAAGGCTATTTTCTATCTTTAAAAATGTTATTTTTAAGTATTTTTAATTGATTTTTAAATTAAATTAAATAAATAAAAATAAAAAAAAATTGTTTATTTCGCGTTGACCGTTGACCGTTGACCTGTTGACTGTTGACGGTTCGGTCAGCGAAATAGTTTGCGCCGGGTGAGGCTCGAACCCGAGACCTCCCGTACGCGTGCACGCAGCTCTACCAACTGAGCTACGTGTCTAATCCGAAATAATCTTGTTTTTAATTATATTTATATACTAATTCGGTTTAACCAAAATTCTTTTAATTTCAAAAACATTTTAATTCAACGAACCGGTGCCAGTACGGGTTTCGAACTCGCGACGTGTGACTTAGTGTTGCACACAGTCCATCGCTGGACTGTGTGTCTAACCTGGTTATTATCTCGGTTTTTATTATACTTAATAACACTAACCCGGTTTAGTTTTTAAACAAAAAGGCATTTTATTACATAAGGAGTGCGTGTATCAGGGATCGAACTCGGGACATGCGTATATGTTTTGCACACAGTCCACCGCTGGACTGTGTGTCTAACCCGTTCATTTTACTGGTTTTAAATAAACTTATAACTAAATTAACTTCGTCTTCTTCATTCAAATTTCCGTCGACTGAATCACTGATCCGTTTCTTGTTTTTACGATTATTAAACAATCTTAAGGTTAAAATGAAATGACAGAAACGGTGTTGGAAGTAACATACCGTAGGAATGATATATCACAGAATTTCCGGCAAAGCGTCGGCTCTGTTTTTGTGCACCTCAACTGAACCAAAACAATTAACCATTTTGATTAGTCAATCGTGGAATTGAAGTGATAAACAAACGTCAACAGCAGGATTGAAGGTCCTTACCGTTTCACAGACGGAAATAAAGACTTTCAGGAAATTTCCGGCGAACAGGAATTAGCTGAATACAGCGCCTGAATTCGATTTCAATTGAAAGGTTTAAGTTAGAAATAGCCTAACAATTGTTGAACTACAATGTTTATTGAAAGATTTACCGTTTGAGGATGAATACGGTTTTCCGGCGAAATTTGCAGAAAATTCCGGCGAGCTGATTTAAACGTTCTGATGGTCTGAAAATGTGACGAAAGTGAAATGAAATGTTGGTATGATGTTTCTGAGTCGCGAGAGGGGTCTGGAGTTGAAGTAATCTGGACTTGATTATTTTTCGGTTATAAAAACCGATAATGATGAGACTTGATGTTCAATCAATTCTGACTTGATTAAAAATCGTCGGTGCATTGGTTATAAACTGAATGTGCGAGGAATCAAGCGATTTGACGATTGATTTGCCGATTTCCGTTTCTCAGTTGGCGCAACCGGTTTAACCGAGTTTGTGTATAAATCTCATTTGTTTCCTAGAGATAACAGAAAACACAAAGTGGAGGAGTGGTGATGTGGGTGTGTGTTAAGTCGTTGGAGCTGTAAACCGGCTGACCGGGTTCGAGTCCCGGCAGCAACATATTTTTTTTATTTATTTTGTTTTAACTTTTTATCAAATATAATTTTTATAGTTTAGTTTATTTATTAATTATGTATCATTTTAAATCAAAATAATCATAAATAGTCAACGTGACTTTTATAACTTGATATTCGATTACAAAACGGAGCGGGTTTTGAAAACCCGTTTTTGACAAATGTTACAGTATCCCCTACTTTTAGGAATTTCATCCCGAAATTTAAGTAGTTGAAGTAGTAGGAAAAAGATGCAGGTATATTCACGCATTGAGTCTTCACGTTCCCAAGTAAACTCAGGTCCCCGTTTCGACTCCCAGCGTTACCCTAACAATTGGAATGCGACTTCGTCGCAGAGGTTTTTCCCCGAAGTCCATGATCTCTATAGGTCTTTCAATAAAATGCATAGATTCATCAATCTGAATATCTTCCAGAGGAATGTGGAGGTTTTCATCAGCGAGGCACTTCTTCAAGTTCGACACGTGGAATGTGGGATGAATCCTGTTGAGTTCTTCTGGTAGATCAAGCTTGTATGCTACAGGACCTACTCTTTCGAGTATCTTGAAAGGTCCTACATAGCGTGGTGCTAGCTTGCCCTTTTGACCAAAACGAACTACTCCCTTCCACGGTGATATTTTTAAAAGTACATGATCACCAATGTTAAACTCTAAGGGCTTTCGTCGTTTATCTGCATAACTCTTTTGACGACTTTGAGCCGCTAGAAGATTGTTTCGAATTTGATGGATCTTGTCTGTGGTTTCTTGGATCAATTCTGGACCAGTAATTTGAGCTTCCCCAATTTCGTGCCAACATACAGGAGATCGGCACTTACAACCATATAAGGCTTCAGAAGGTGCCATGCCGATGCTTGAATGATAGCTGTTGTTGTACGAAAATTCAACTAATGGTAGGTGGGCGTCCCAATTTCCCTTGAAGTCTATGACACATGCTCGAAGCATATCTTCAAGAGTTTGAATGGTGCGCTTAGACTGTCCATCAGTTTGAGTATGATAGGCGGTACTGAGATCTAATCGCGTGCCCATAGCGATTGTACTGCTTGCCATGTTCGTGAAGTGAAACGACCATCACGATTAGAAATAATGCTTAATGGTACCCCATGTCGGCTTACGATTTCGTTGATATAAATACGGGCAAGCTTTTCGTTCTTGAAATCTTCACGGATAGGAATAAAGTGTGCTGATTTTGTAAGTCGATCTATAATTACCCATATAGTGTCATACCCACCAGAAGTGCGAGGTAACCCGGTAATGAAATCCATGGTTATGTTTTCCCACTTCCATACAGGTATTTCCGGTTGGACCAAAAGTCCTGAGGGTCTTTGGTGTTCAGCCTTCACCTTGGAACATGTAAGGCACTAGGAAACAAAAACGGCAATATCCTTCTTCATTCCAGGCCACCAATAGGTATATCGTAGGTCTTGATACATCTTATAGAATATCGCGTTTTGTGAGCTTCATTCATAAGAATTTCACGAAGATTGTTGTGGTTAGGAATCCAGATACGATCTAGGTAATACAGAATACCGTCAGATTTAGTTTCAATTTTTAGCTCAGCTCCACAGGACATCTCCTTTCGTACATCTTCTTCCGTTATTGAAACGTGTTGGGCTTCTCGAATTTGATCTTTAATGTCAGTTATAATTTGCGAACATAAAAGACGAATGGAGTTCGCATAACCCTTTCGACTAAGTGCATCAGCCACCACATTTGCTTTACCAGGGTGGTATCTAATTTCACAGTCGTAGTCATTTAGAAGTTCGACCCATCTTCGTTGCCTCGTGTTTAACTCCTTTTGATTGAAGATATGTTGAAGACTCTTGTGGTCAGTGTATATTTCACACTTAGTACCATAGAGATAATGTCTCCATATCTTAAGAGCGAACACAACGGCTCCAAGTTCTAGGTCATGAGTGGTGTAGTTCTTTTCATGTGTCTTGAGTTGTCTCGAAGCATAAGCTATGACTTTTCCTCTTTGCATTAGAACGCAGCCTAATCCTTGCCCTGACGCGTCGCAATAGACTACAAAATCATCACAACCTTCAGGAAGAGTGAGGATTGGTGCATCACAAAGTTTTTGTTTAAGAGTTTGAAAGGTTTCTTCTTGCTTGGGTCCCCATATGAAAGGTTTTCCCTTATGAGTTAAAGCCGTGAGTGGTACAGCAATGCGAGAGAAATTTGAAATGAACCGACGATAATAGCCAGCTAGACCAAGGAAAGATCTTACTTCAGTTGGTGTACGTGGAGCTTGCCATTCTTGAACTGCTTTGATCTTTGAAGGGTCGACATGTATTCCCTTGTCATTGACTACATGCCCGAGGAATTTCACCTCTTTTAACCAGAATTCACATTTGGAGAATTTGGCATAAAGCTTTTCCTTTTCTAGAAGTGCAAGGATGAGTCGAAGATGACGCTCATGATCAATTTAGATTTTGAATAAATAAGAATATCGTCGATGAAGACTATAACAAATCGATCAAGATAAGGTTTGCAGACTCTGTTCATTAGGTCCATGAAGACAGCTGGTGCGTTGGTTAAACCAAATGGCATAACCATGAATTCATAGTGGCCATAACGAGTTCGAAAAGCAGTCTTAGGGACGTCTTCTTCATGCACTCTAAGTTGATGATAGCCAGATCGAAGGTCGATTTTTGAAAAGCAGTTGGCACCTTGTAGTTGGTCAAGAAGATCATCAATGCGAGGTAAAGGATAGCGATTCTTGATTGTTAACTTGTTGAGCTCTCTGTAGTCGATGCACATACGAAACGATCCATCTTTCTTCTTTACAAAAAGGACAGGTGCACCCCAAGGCGACGAGCTAGGACGTATGAATCCCTTGTCAGTTAACTCTTGTAATTGACTTGCTAGCTCTTGCATTTCAGAGGGGGCTAACCTATAAGGAGACTTTGCAACTGGTGTAGCACCAGGTATAAGATCAATACGGAATTCGACGTCTCTAACTGGAGGAAGTCCTGAAATGTCGTCAGGAAAAACTTGCGGGAAGTCTTTTACTACAGGAATGTCTTCAAGTTTCTTCTCCATGGTTCCCTTTTTGATGATATGAGCTAAAAACGCGACATAATTCTTGCGAAGATATTTTTGAGCTTGAAGACAAGACATTAAGCTGAGCCCTTTCGACGAGGTTTCTCCAATGATTCGAAGAGTCTGACCGTTTGAAAAAGGAATACGAATAAATTTTTCACGACATACAACTTCTGCCTGATGTTGACTGAGCCAATCCACACCGATTATGATATCATAACTTCCCAGCTTCATAGGAATCAGGTCGACTGAGAAATCGTGGTCGTTTAAGGTGAGTGTACAGTTGCGTATAATAAAGTTTAACGAAACTGGTTTCCCGTCCGCAACTTCTACGTTATGGATTCCGTGAGCTTATCCCTATTTTTGCTTAAGATAGGTTCAAATTCTAAAGACACAAAACTTCTATCTGCACCAGTATCAAATAACATAGATGCATATCTACCATTTATAAGGAACGTACCGTTAACCACATTGCCGTCAGCTCTGGCCTGGTTAGCGTTGATATTGAAAGCTCTCCCTCTTGCAGGTGGAGGAGCTTGGTTTGCTTGATTCACCGGGTTGGCTTGGGCCTGAGCATGAATAATGTTTACCAACCTTGGACAAGTGTTTCTGAAGTGGCTCGGTCACCGCAATTGTAGCAAGCCCGCATTGGTTGACCCATAGGATAATTGGGCTGGTAATATGTTTAGGCTAAATGTTGGGTGGGTGGTAATAGTAGGGGTTGTTGGGCTTGGCCCATCATTTGTTGGTGGGTTTGGGTTAAAGGTTGGTGGCGGTTCGTTCGTTGAGGCATGCGGCAGGTTTGAACAGTATGACCTGCGCGGCCGCAGCCGGTGCAATATTGGCAGGGATGATCAGGGGAATGGTGATATTGGCAACGGTTGCATTTTGGTAGCGGGCCAGTGTAAGGTCTTCTGTATGGTGCGGGTGAAGGGGTGACTTGAGTAATGGGTGCAGCAGGAATAGAGGAGTTGGTTTGAGTAACTGCAAAATTTCTGGTGTTGCGCTTCCTCTTGTTAGCAAACTTAGAGGAAGAGATGGGATGGTTTGAAGTTTGACCCTCAATAGGGGCTTTCTTTTTCTCTTCTTTGAACTTCCCGTTGCGAATTCGGTTCTCGGTCAGTTCAGTTGCTAGCTCCATAGCAACTTCAAGTGTTAGGGGTGAAGTGCTGAGGACTGAATCTTGAATTTTCGAGGGAAGTCCTCGAATATAATGCTCAATCAGACGATAAGTTGGGGTGAATAAATTTGGAACCATTTGGTTCAACTCCAAGAACCTCTTGTTATAGGTGGTGTGATCACCCTCCTTTTGCTTTAGAGAATGAAATTCGTCCTCCAGCTTTTTAATTTCGCTCCTAGGACAGAAACGTCTAGTCATGATTTCCCTTAACTCCTCCCAAGTTAAGGCCATTGCATCTTCAATTCCCCTCTTCCCTTTCTCAGTATTCCACCAAGTGAGAGCTACCCCAAATAGTCTCCCGGTAGCGAATCGAACCTTGCGATCCTCAGGACAATCGCAGTTTAGAAAGGTGTTTTCCATCTCCTCGAACCAATGTAGGAGAGCAGTGACACCCTCGGTCCTTTCAAATTTAGGAGGATCACAAGACTTGAAATGTTTGTATGAACACTTGCTGGTAAGAGGGTTGTCGATGTTCTGGTCATGTTGTTGGGGAGGGTTAATAGGATTTGTAGCGAGGGCTTGTTGTACTTGGACCACAATGTCAGGCAGTATTGTGGCCATTTGTTTCGCGAACTGAGTGGCCAAACGTTCCTGAGACCTTTTCTGATCTTTTACCCCTTCGATGCTGTCTAGACGACATCTACAGGATCATACAATGAGAAGATTGTGAGTTTATGGTGTCTTTTTAGGTGTCATGTGTCTTTAAGAAAATGAAAATAACATAAATATCAATAATGCAACTACATCCATAGGATGTCTTGGGTTTGCTCATGTTGGGCCTCAAATGTCTCCCATACCTTCACCTATATAGTCATGTGGGCCCCCATGGCTATTGGCTTGATAGGATTCACATTATATTGGCAATTTAACACTCGCATCACCCGAATGCAAACCACAAAATATGTTCGTGAGATGTTTGGTCGGAACGTGTCCAGGTGTAGACACAATGACAACTCAAAGTGGGGTTAGCTCACACGACGTTTAGTATAGCATGCTTTGGCCTAATAGGTACTTCGTACTCTCATCGTTAGTCCCCAGGTAGGCAAACTGGTCCTTTATTTTGGATTTATACGAATGCCAGCCTAGACAGGACGTTCCGACTACCGGTACTGGTACCCTTCCAGTTACTACATGCCCGTCATGAGAACTCACTTTGATGAGATTTGAAAACACAAAATCATTGTAAAAGCAATCATGATGTGGTGTGTGCTTTCATGGATGTGATATGTTATGAGTATATGATTCATGATATAATACATACTTTTGAACATGCTTGCATAATATTGAATGTAACATTTAACATAAAACATATAAACATCATGAAATTTGGCATGTAACACACAAAAATCTTATAAGTTTCTAATCAACTATAGTATAGGCTCTAAGGGTCTAATAACCTATCCTATATCCCTATAGTCATGGCTCTGATACCAATCTGTCACACCCCAACCCGCAGCGGAATAAGAGTCGGGGCATAATTGGGTTATCACCAAAGCTCATGACATTTACTAATATGTTTCATATTTAATAAAGTCAAAGTTACATTTCCAAATATCCAAACGTGTTCATACAATACAAAGGAAATAAACCAAACATAACAATCCCAACTCTAAATCATTTTATTCTTCTAGTCCAATCCTATGTGTTCCTAGCTGCTGCTGGTTCACCTGTATCATGTGTAAAAATGGGGGTTTTTGGGTCAACATAAGTTGGCGAGTGAACCTTATTAGATAAACATTTATTAATGAATTGCTTGTTAGTTTATCAATGAAAAATTGTGCGTAATCATAAATGAGCAAATGTAAATAATCAAGCAGTGGCAAATAGCAATCCCAACTATAACATACAATAACATATGATAGCATACCTGAACATACCAACATCATACGATAAATAACATAAATGAAACTGTGCGATCAAGGCTCAATCAAACGGAGCCGATCGTATTGCATGTACTGAAAATGAAAATGTCTGTGCGATCAAGGCTCAATCAAACGGAGCCGATCGTATGTGGGCACGCCAGGTTCAACCTCATAATGAAATGGGGAACATGCTCAACGCTCATAATGTAATGGGGAGCGGCGGCCTATGAAATTGCATGTACTGAAAATAATAAATTGCATCCAACAATAACTACACAACAGAAACAAACTAAATACACAAGTTCATGATATGATGTATGCACAATGGTTTAAGATAATATATATATCAAGACACATGATACACCCCAAAACGTGATTAAACGGGGAATTTGTAAAGATTCACTCACATTGGATGCGTTGGATTGGAGATGGTGAGATGCGCACGAATTAGATGAGCGGAACAACGAGAAATACTAACCTAAATAATAACGGAAAAATATATTAAATGAGTGGATTTTATTAAGGATTTTAATGAAATTTTTAGATATATTTTTGTGAGTTTAAGGCTATTTTCTATCTTTAAAAATGTTATTTTTAAGTATTTTTAATTGATTTTTAAATTAAATTAAATAAATAAAAATAAAAAAAAATTGTTTATTTCGCGTTGACCGTTGACCGTTGACCTGTTGACTTGTTGACCGGTTCGGTCAGCGAAATAGTTTGCGCCGGGTGAGGCTCGAACCCGAGACCTCCCGTACGCGTGCACGCAGCTCTACCAACTGAGCTACGTGTCTAACCCGAAATAATCTTGTTTTTAATTATATTTATATACTAATTCGGTTTAACCAAAATTCTTTTAATTTCAAAAACATTTTAATTCAACGAACCGGTGCCAGTGACGGGTTTCGAACTCGCGACGTGTGACTTAGTGTTGCACAGTCCACCGCTGGACTGTGTGTCTAACCTGGTTATTATCTCGGTTTTTATTATACTTAATAACTAACTGAGTTAACCCGGTTTAGTTTTTAAACAAAAAGGCATTTTATTACATAAGGAGTGCGTGTATCAGGGATCGAACTCGGGACATGCGTATATGTTTTGCATACAGTCCACCGCTGGACTGTGTGTCTAACCCGTTCATTTTACTGGTTTTAAATAAACTTATAACTAAATTAACTTCGTCTTCTTCATTCAAATTTCCGTCGACTGAATCACTGATCCGTTTCTTGTTTTTACGATTATCAAACAATCTTAAGGTTAAAATGAAATGGCAGAAACGGTGTTGGAAGTAACATACCGTAGGAATGATATATCACAGAATTTCCGGCAAATGCGCCGGCTCTGTTTTTGTGCACCTCAACTGAACCAAAACAATTAACCATTTTGATTAGTCAATCGTGGAATTGAAGTGATAAACAAACGTTAACAGCGGGATTGAAGGTCCTTACCGTTTCACAGACGGAAATAAAGACTTTCAGGAAATTTTCGGCGAACTGGAATTAGCTGAATACAGCGCCTGAATTCGATTTCAATTGAAAGGTTTAAGTTAGAAATAGCCTAACAATTGTTGAACTACAATGTTTATTGAAAGATTTACCGTTTTAGGATGAATACGGTTTTCCGGCGAAATTTGCAGAAAATTCCGGCGAGCTGATTTAAACGTTCTGATGGTCTGAAAATGTGACGAAAGT
Organism: Scalesia atractyloides; assembly: GCA_947069175.1. NCBI lineage: Eukaryota > Viridiplantae > Streptophyta > Magnoliopsida > Asterales > Asteraceae > Scalesia > Scalesia atractyloides. Next base: position 59,024,247 of record CAMTDV010000022.1, on the reverse strand, counting down.
GAAATGAAATGTTGGTATGATGTTTCTGAGTCGCGAGAGGGGTCTGGAGTTGAAGTAATCTGGACTTGATTATTTTTCGGTTATAAAAACCGATAATGATGAGACTTGATGTTCAATCAATTCCGACTTGATTAAAAATCGTCGGTGCATCGGTTATAAACTGAATGTGCGAGGAATCAAGCGATTTGACGATTGATTTGCCGATTTCCGTTTCTCAGTTGGCGCAACCGGTTTAACCGAGTTTGTGTATAAATCTCATTTGTTTCCTAGAGATAACAGAAAACACAAAGTGGCGGAGTGGTGATGTGGGTGTGTGTTAAGTCGTTGGAGCTGTAAACCGGCTGACCCGGGTTCGAGTCCCGGCAGCAACATATTTTTTTTATGTATTTTGTTTTAACTTTTTATCAAATATAATTTTTACAGTTTAGTTTATTTATTAATTATGTATCATTTTAAATTAAAATAATCATAAATAGTCAACGTGACTTTTATAACTTGATATTCGATTACAAAACGGAGCGGGTTTTGAAAACCCGTTTTTGACAAATGTTACAATAAGGACTTCAAGGAGGAGAAGAAGAAGGATAAAGCATCAACTGAAACCTCAAACTCCACCCAAACCAAATCCCCATCTCAACCCACTTCTAAGAGAAAACGAGATGGGCAAACTTTCGCTGTCACCTAACGCAATCAACCAGCTTCTCAAGCCGTACCCCTCCAAGCTATCCCAATCACTCAAGTAGCACCCAACTCAACTTACCCAAATAAGAAATCTTACATTGGACCTCACCCTCAATGCAACACCTGTTTTTATCACCATCCATCTACCTTACCTTGTCGACTATGTGCGAATTATGGACGCTATGGTCATTTGAGCAAGGCTTGTCGCGCCTCTCAAAACCAAACCTCACCCCTACTCAAAACATGATCCAAACATATCAACAACCCCAATACCCCATGTTTCCATATGTTCGAGCTTGTTTTAATTGTGGCAACCCTACCCATTTTAGAAACACGTGCCCTCGATTGGTTAACATCATAAACGCCCAAGCTCAAGCAAACCCAGTTAACCAAGTAAATCAAGCAAACCCAGCTCCACCGCCAGCAAGAGGAAGAGCTTACAACATCAACGCCAATCATGTTGAAGATAATAACGGCCCAAACGACTCACCCAACTAGCTTTCCCTCACCAAGAATCAAGACTCAACTCCAATCGTCTAGTTTTAATGTTTTCTTTTATCTCAATCTCTACGTATCTCAATTATAAATTTGAAATTTATGTATCCAAGAATCTTAATGCGAATCACTATCTCAGTTTTGTTTTATACTCATTGATTTAACATTCATATCATCAAACATCTCGACGTACCTCGATCACATCATTTAAAGAAGTTGGGTTGTGTCTCACTTTTACATAGACTAACCCCTTCATCATAACAAACGAGAGAGGTACTGTCATCATTCAGTCATGTATCCTTTCAGAATTGAGACTCAAGCTTTGGTTGTTGTGTTTATTTATGTTTTAGAGTCACATAGAACTGATCATAATTTACTGACAAAGCCAATGAAAATTTGACAAGAATATGGTGGATACGCCGCTGGTACTTCCTATATATAAGTATTCTTGTCAAAGGATCAAAAGCATTGTCAGGCAGTTATGAGAAGTTCCATGTAGGTTTTACTATTGTCATGGATGAAGTTTTGTTTTAGGATATAACCTTATATTTCCAAACATACCAATTCTCTCAAAACTCTTATGCATGAGATCATACCTAGTCAATCAACTCTTTTTATCAATATTCCTTATCTTAGGCATCAAAAAGCGATTCCTGTAGCAGGGTATCCAACCCTTACTAGGAACATTACCGCCTCAAATAAAATTTAAACTCTCACCCCCTCCTAAGTATGAAATTGTCAAAACCACCCTCCTTTCGAGTCAAACATACCACTACTTAAATTTCGGGACGAAATTTCTAAAAGTAGGGGATACTGTAACATCCGTCGAAAAACGGGTTTCCAAAACCCGCTTCGTTTATTAATCGAACATCCAGTTAAAATTTCCGTTGCATATTTATGGCTCAAACTAATTTTAAACAATACATAATTAATAAACATTCTAGAATTTAAAAATTTTAATTAATAAATGATAAAAATAAGTGAGTAAAAAATGAGATGAGGCTGCCGGGTTTCGAACCCGGGTCAGCCGGTTCAACAAACAACCAACACACCACTCCGCCACACACTTAAGTTTGGAATAATACTGAAATAAATAATACTTAACATAAAACTCGAATTCGAAAGCAGACTTCAGCGCGGCAGAACTCGCGATCACTGGAAAATCCGGCAATCCGTGAGTTTAGCCATTTTCCTTTTGACTATAACGTTATAACCGACTTCGACATCGGTTATAACCGACGTCTACAGTCAATTCCAGTCGTAACCGCCGGAGAAACCTTGACCGCGAATCAAGACAAAATTCCGACGCAATACATCTTGTTCTACCCTATAAATACCCCCCTCAACCTTCCGGAAATCCTTTCGTTCAAGACCGCACACTTTTTCGTAGTTGAAGTGCTCAAAAACTCGTCGCCGGAGATTTTCAATTTCGCCGGAATTGGTCAAAGGAAAACCAAACCCATTCATTTCTTTGCCTTACTCTAAAATAAGACTTCTAGAGCTCAGACAGAAAGCACCGCACTCACCTCAAACTTCTGGTAGAGCCTCTGTTGCAAGTTGAACTTCGCCGGAATTCTCTGCAAGTCGCCGGAATCCTCAGTTACTCGCCGGAATCATCACCGGAGGATTTCAATTCGACTCTGATCGGTATAATCTTTTGATCCATGTCCTTTTATCATTTAATTTACTAAAGTATACTAGATTTCTGATTTAGCAGTCGAGTTCGAATACTGAGAATTAAACAGGAAGAAGATGAAGTTTATATAGTGTATATGTATAAATAAAACCGGTTATAAAACCAGGTTAGACACACAGTCCAGTGGTGGACTGTGTGCAAATTTAAATCAAGGTCTCGGGTTCGACTCTGTTCTTGTTTCGATTCGTCACAATATTCAAACCTTTTTATAAAACCCAAATATGAAACTTGACAATAAGTATATAAGTATAAAAAAATCAATAAAACTAACAGGTTAGACACACAGCCCAACTGGTTGGGCTGTGTGCACACGAACCATAGGTCGCGGGTTCGAGTCCAGACTCTCACACCGGTTCGATTGGTTTAAAAACCTTTTGAATTAAATAAAATTCTGAATGATCCAAATAGTATATAAATATAATTAAAATCAGAAATACTTCGGGTTAGACACGTAGCTCAGTTGGTAGAGCTGCGTGCACGCGTACGGGAGGTCACGAGTTCGAACCTCACTCAGCGCACATAATTAACACGGTCCGACCGGTCAATGGTCAACGGTCAAAAAGTCAAAATATTTATTTTCTTTTTATTTATTTACTTTATTTAAAAATCAATTAAAAACACTTAAAAATAATATTTTGAAGTTAGAAAATTTCCTTGAACTCACAAAAATAAATCTAACAATCCCATTAAGAACACTAATTAAAAATATTAATCTCAAATAAAAGTTTATTTATCGAATTATTATGTTATTATTTAGGTTAGTTTCTCTCGTGGTTAAATCCAAATTCGTGCGCATTCATCATCAATCCAAGAAACGCACCCACGGTGAGTGAATTCTTACAAATTCCCCTTTTTATTCATGTTTTGGGGTGTATCATGCGTCGCTTTAATTATTTTGCTTATTCAAACTCGTGCTATTACCATTATATGATCTAAACTTATACTGTAAATATTGTTTGTTGTAATGTGTGTTTACATTTAGTCAAGTTACGTACAAATCAATTCATTAGGCCCATCAGTTCCCCGTTGGAGACGGGTTGAACATCGCGTGCCTCAAAATCATTCATTAGGCCCATCAGTTCCTCGTGGGAGACGAGTTGAACATCGCGTGCCTCAAAATCATTCATTAGGCCCATCAGTTCCTCGTGGGAGACGAGTTGAACATCGCGTGCCTCAAAATCATTCATTTGGTGTGTGCGTGTGTATTAATTAATATTATGTGCTTTGTGATTAAATTTACATTTACGTTTATTCATATTTGGTTATGCACAATTTTATTCAAATAACCAACATAACTAATCCTTTCAAATGTTTACATAAGATTCATTTGCCAACTTTTTGTTGACCCAAAACCTATTTTTACACATGATACAGGTGGACAGGTTGAAGCAAGGAACATATAGGAAATTGCCTTAGAAGAAAAATAATGGAGTCTTGACAAATGTATAGAACATGTTTTACTTGTATGTTGATTGTAATGTTCTCCTTTAAAAGGAAATAATAAATATGAAACTTTATAGTAAATATCATGAGCTTTGATGAAAACTCAATCATACCCCGATCACCTTTTCCGCTGGGGTCGGGGTGTGACAGGGCGATTGACACTTGTGACCATAAAATGTCTCGAAAGGTGCCATTTGAATGCTCTCGTGGTAACTATTATTGTACGTGAATTTGACCAAAGGTAAGTGCATATCCCAGTTGCCACAAAAATAGATTATGCAAGAACGAAGAATATCCTCTAGAGTTTGGATAGTACGCTCGGTTTGACCGTCAGACTGAGGATGGAAAGCAGTACTGAGATTAAGGTGAGTACTAAGAGCCTTTTGAAACATTTGCCAAAGACGGGAAGTGAAACGACCATCACGGCCTGAGATAATGTCAATGGGGATACCGTGGCGACAGATGACTTCATCCGTGTAGATACGAGCCAATTTCTCGACTCGGTAGTCTTCACGTACGGGAAGGAGGTGAGCAGATTTGGTCAGACAGTCGATGATTACCCAAATACTATCGTGACCAGACGATGTACATGGGAATTTGGTAATGAAGTCCATGGCATTGCTCTCCCATTTCCAAACAGGAATTTCTGGTTGTTCGAGTAAGCCAGAGGGACGTTGATGTTCGGCCTTTACCTTTGAACAAGTAAGGCATTTCAAAACGTAGAAGGCGATATCTTTCTTCATACCAGGCTACCAGTAAGACGTACGAAGGTCATGGTACATCTTATCAGCGTTGCGATGAATAGAATATCGGGATTTATGAGCTTCACTCATCAAGAAGTCATGAAGGTTGTCATGGTTCGGAATGCAAATACAATCAAGATAGTAAAGGATGCCATTGGATTTGGTCACGAGTTGATTTTCGACACCACACTTCAACTCATTATCAAGGTCACCCTCATTAACGGTTGAGTATTGCACCTCACGAATCAGCTCATGAAGCTTTCCCTAGGTTTGGTAGCAACGTATACTCTTAACATGAGTTTTCCAACTAAGTACGTCGGCTACAACATTCGCCTTACCAGGGTAGTAGCGAATATCGCAATCATAGTCGTTTAACAATTCTACCCAACGACGTTGACGCGTGTTGAATTCGTTTTGATTGAAGATATGTTGAAGGCTCTTACGGTCGGTGAAGACCGTACACTTTGTACCATAAAGATAGTGTCGTCATATCTTCAACGCAAAAACAACTGCACCAAGTTCAATGTCGTGCGTAGTATAGTTTTTCTCATGAATTTTGAGTTGTCGTGATGCGTAAGCGATAACCTTATCTCGTTGCATAAGAACGCAACCAAGACCTTGTTTTCATGCATCACAATACACAACAAAATTGTTTGTACCATCAGGAAGGGCTAGGATAGGAGCATTGCAAAGCATGTCCTTGAGCGGTTATAAAAAGACTCATCTTGCTCAGAACTCCAAACAAAAGGTTTATCTTTTGGGTCAAGGAAGTGAGCGGTACGGCGTTTTTGGAGAAATTCAAGATAAAGCGACGGTAGTAACCAGCTAAACCGAGAAACGAATGAATTTCGGACAGAGACTTAGGAGCAATCCAATTGTTCACTGCTTCAATCTTTGTGGGGTCAATGTGAATGCCGAGTTCGTTGACGACATGACCAAGGAATTGAACCACCTTTAGCCAAAATTCACACTAGGAATTTGGCGTAAAGAAGTTCCGTACGCAAAAGTTGGAGGATGAGATGCAAGTGTCGCTCGTGCTCTTCTTGCGTCTTGGAATAGATTAGAATATCGTCAATGAAGACGATTACGAAACGGTCGAGATAAGGCTTGCATACATGGTTCATCAAGTCCATGAAAACCGTAGGTGCGTTAGTCAAACCAAATGGTATGACCACGAACTCGTAGTGCCAATAACGTGTGCGAAAAGCAGTTTTGGGTATATCTTCTTCGAGAACTCGAAGTTGATAATAACCAGAGCGAAGATCGTTTTTCGAGAAGCAAGTCACGCCTTGAAGTTGATAGAAGAGATCGTTAATACGTGGAAGAGGATATCAGTTCTTGAATGTAAGCTTATTGAGCTTACGATAGTCGATACACATCCGAAATGATCCATTCTTTTTTCCTTTTTGACGAATAGAACGGGAACGCCCCAAGGAGAAGTACTAGGGCGTACGAAGCCTTTATCAAGAAGAGCCTGAAGTTGGCTGGATAGCTCTTGCATTTCCGAGGGTGCTATGTGATAAGGGGATTTCGCAACATGAGTTGCACTAGGAATGAGATCGATGTGAAAGTCAACTGAAAGACGAGGAGGAGGACCAGGAAGATCATCTGGAAAACATCAGGGTAATCACGAACAACGGGAACCTCACTCACGCTCGGACGCTTGTCCTTCTTTTCCATATGTGGGTAAGAAAGGCGAAGTATTCCTTACATAAGTACTTGTTTGCTTGGATACACGATATAAGCTTGAGACCTTTGGAAGGTTTCTCGCCATAGATGTGTAAGGATTCATCATTGGAAAGGGTAAGACGGATGAACTTTTCGGAACAAACAACTTCAGCACGGACCCGGCTAAGCCAATCCATACCTACTATGATATCAAAGCTACCCATTTGCATATGTATAAGGTCAATGGAAAACGTATGATTGTTGAGATTCAAGGAACAATTAGAAAGGAAAGAATCGACAATGACGAACTTTCCATTAGCGATTTCAACTTCGAATGGTTTAGGCAACTAAGAATGGTTACACTCAACCAATGGTTCGAATTCTATGGATACAAAACTTTTATCCGCACCAGTATCAAATAGATACGAAGCGTAAACATTCTTAACGAGAAACGTATCCGTGATGACATCGCTGGCGTTCTGAGCTTGTGCGACAGTAATGACGAAGGCTCGACCACGAGCTTGCGTTGTTGCTGCTGGTGGTTGTTGTTGTTGTGTTACGGGCAAGTGTTGGCGAAGTGGTTGGGATCTCCGCATTTGAAACATGCACGAGAAATGATTGCAGTGGTCGGGTTTGGTTCGCAGCAGGGTTTTGGGGTGCGGTGATGGCTTGGGCTTGGTTGGCGGGGGCTTGCGGGAAGCTTCGACACTGTGGAGCAAAGTGTCCATACCTATTGCAGCTAGTGCATAGGCGGCAAGGGGCATTAACGGGATGGTGGTAAGGGCAAGTGTTACACTTGGGATGTGGCCCAGTGTATGCCTTTTTGATAAGCTCGGGGTTGGCTTAAGCTAGCTGCTGGGAGGATTGAGGGTTTGGCGGAGTGACTACTGCGCAGTTTTGGCTTGAAGCCTTCCGCTTCTTGCCCTTGTTGTTGCTCCTTGGTGGCTAGGGTAAGGTAGGTTCGACGAGGGCTTCGGCGGTGGCTTGGTGGGCATTCCTCGATGAAGTCTTGGTGGAGGCTTCATGAAGAACGTGATTGTTGTTAAGGCTTGCGGACAGGCAAAAGGTATCCTTGAGAGTTTTGGGTGAGGTGGCGTCAACGAGGTCTGTAAGGTGAGGAGGGAGGTAGCGTATGTATTTGGCAATCGCCTTTTCGGTCGTGTCGATTTGACTAGGGCCAATCACACTCAGCTGTTTGAAACGGGCGGCCAGGCCGGCGTTGTCGTTCCCAACCTGTTTCAGGTTCCAAAACTCGTTTTCAAGTCTTTGGCGTTCATGGGGGGGGGGAATTCGTTTCCCATCAGCTTTTTGAGCTCAGCCCAAGGGAGGTCATGTGCGACATCATTCCCACGAGCATTTCGGTCAGAGGCCCACCAATCAAGAGCCCTTGATCGGAAGACTCCGTTGTGTTGATGGTACGCAGGTGGTCGGGACAACCACTTTGTAGAAAGGTTACTTCAATGGCGTCAAACCATTGCAGTAACTTGGTGGCGTCTTCTTCGCCGGTGAAAGGTAGAGCAAAACTGTTTTAAGGTGAACGTAGACTTAGGTGCTTCTACCGAGTCGACGGAGGCGTGGGGTGAGTCGGCGTTCGGCGAGGGTTGGATCTTGCTAACAATATCCAGGATAATCTTGGCCATTTGCTCGGCCATAAACTTCATACAGTCCCTCTTTGACATCCCTTGATTTTTTCTTTCCAATGAAGTTTTGTGAGAAAGACATCTAAAGGTTGACAATAGAGGAAAGGTTAAGGCTTTGATCGTAATGTGTTTTAAAAAAAGTCATTTCGAGCATGTAAGTTTCACATAACACGTATGATTTCACATAGATAGCATAGGCACACAAGTATTCAAAAGTATAAACACGTATGATTGCGTAAAGAGTATAAATGTAGTTGGTTCACGAGGATTATTATTGTTTTTTGTTGCGGAGGACGTGCGAGTTGTGCATCGGGCTAGAAACGAACGAGGTAACAAGTATTAAAACACATAATAATTGAGATAACATAAAAGATATGCTTATAAAACATTGGAGTGTTTCGGGTTAAGAAACGTCGACTATTCCAAAGTGAATTGAGATCCTTTCAAATTAGAGACACGTGCTTTGTCCTATAGGTAAAATGCTCTCGTCGAGAAGCGGTTAACGGCACTTTACCCTTCCAGTTACTACACGTCTCTACCGATCGAAAAATCAAAACATTAGCGAGATTGAAAATCGAGGAATGGGACTAGTTGACTAGGTGCGGGTTTCACCCCTAACTTGACAACATCGTACCCTAAGTGTGGTTGGTACTTACTAAATGAGGAGCGAATTCCGACTCGTTGGTAAGGGTCCACTAGAGTATGAAATGGAAACTTTTCCATCAAGGTTGTGGATTTCACTCCTAACTTGATGGTGTAATTTCGTGTAAAATCGAATACGTGGATTGAGAGTGATCACCAAAGTGTGGGTTTTACCCCTATTTTGGTAAGATCGTCTCGTTTATAGCATGAGTGTCTTCAAATCTTCAAGTGTGTAAGTTGTGTAAGTGTCTTAGGAAAGACATATTGCATATATATTAAGATAAAAGAAATAGGAAGAAGTAAGTAGGAAGAATTAACATTTTAAGCATGAATCAAGAAAGGTCAAGTTGGGCACTTAAACTATAGACTAGGTCGAACATGGCAATTCTACCTAATTTTTCCATCAAGGTGTGGATTTCACTCCTAACTTGATGGTGTAATTTGTGTAAAATCGAATACGCGGATTGAGAGTGATCACCAAAGTGTGGGTTTCACCCCTATTTTGGTAAGATCGTCTCGTTTATAGCATGAGTGTCTTCAAGTGTGTAAGTTGTGTAAGTGTCTTAGGAAAACATATTGCATATATATTAAGATAAAAGAAATAGGAAGAAGTAAGTAGGAAGAATTAACATTTTAAGCATGAATCAAGAAGGGTCAAGTTGGGCACTTAAACTATAGACTAGGTCGAACATGGCAATTCTACCTAATTCCCGATAGTTATGGCTCTGATACCAATCTGTCACACCCCAACCGATGGCGGAAACATTGGAGTGAGACTAACGAGATTTCTCGAGACATCATAACACTAATAGCGACAATATTAGATTAAACCATTCATTTCATTTAATTTATCCCAAAAGTCAAATACATCACAAAATCAAATACAACATAAATTCAGAATAGAACATGAAATAACAAGTAACTAGCATGGTAGGTGTGTTTCTATGCCGTTCCTACTATGTTTTCGTCATATCAACATCCTCAACCTGTAACATGTTAAAAGTATAGCTCAATACAAAGGTATTGGTGGGTACACAAGTTTAAATCATAGCATAAGTAAAAAAATTTGTTTAAACAAATCCACATGTTAAGCTAGCATACGAGATCAATGTAAACAAGACATGCAACCTACAAGTCAATCCTCAAGTGTCATCGTAAAATAGATTAAACTTAACATGGTCACAAGAATACGGGAGGCTTGTACGAAGTTAATAACGTTTAGTATCACATAAGAATGTTCCAAGTATACAAATTGGGTATCACATAACTATAACATGTATGATGGATAGTTTGTGTGATTGCATAAAATATAAGTGTGATTTATTGAGTTTTAATAGACTAATATATTGCACCCAAAAGTGTAAAGCGTAAAAGGGTGTCGAGTGTACTCACAGTTTTGCAAAGTTTAAATCCGTGAAAGTGTTTGGTTGATTAGGGGACGATCACCGAGTTATCCTACACAAGGAAACGTAGGTGTGTGAGTATTGGAATGACAATGGAGTTCGTTAGTTTAAGAGTTTAAAGTATGCAAAAGTATGTATTGTCGAAAGTATATATCTAGACGTTAACGTTCGTTTTTAACACTATAAGCCCCTAGGGTGTTTGTGGTTTTATGGGTCATGCCCAATAGAATTGTAAAGATGGTTAAGTTTTAGATAAAATAACCTAATGTTAGGACAAGTAACCATACGGTCATTGCCAAAGGTTCGGTTATATTTCTTATTTACATATATATGTTACATATTTAGTATCAAGTTTATCATATAAATAATAGATTTCATGGAAGTCATAGAAGTCATGCATGGAGGTAGGAAGATAAACGTCCTTTAACCTCTTTCGTAAGATTCACCAATACACAAATTTTCACAAGGACAATTCGGATGGTCATGAATGAAATAAAAGGAAAATACTTCACTAAACCATGTATAGACCAAGTAAGCAAGCTAGGTGCGTGCATCCTGCACATAGCAACGTTTGGGGACGTATCGTAGCCTTGTTACTCAATTGAGGGTTGAACATAGCTTAGTGGTTAGAATCATCAAGTGAGGTGGTGGATTGAAAGTAGGATAGGCAGGCCTCCATGTAATCACACCTTTACCAAAACACAAGCTTTGTAAGCTTGGAGGGTTCCAACACTTGTGAGTTAAAACCCTTAGTAAAACAACAAGTTTAGAGGTATTTTATGCCTCTTAATTTGTATGAAACAACTCTAGCTAGCTCACTAATCATGGGCTAGATTAGAGGCACAAGTAGCATAAAGTTGTTAAGAGAAAACATGTTTAAGAAAAAAGTTTACAAGTTTATCTTCCAAAACAGAATGTTTGGCCATAAAAATGGTATTGTTCCACCTTGGTTTTCCATGGAAAACCTATGGTAACATCCCTAGAGGCTTATAAAACATTGTAGAGGAAGAAAACATGAAGAAAACTTGAAGTTCTTGAAGTTATGAAAAGATAAAAATGGGCAGAATGTTTAAGACACTTTTTGACCTCAAAATGGTGAGGTTTCACCTTAGTTTGCTCAAGAAAACTTGTGAAAACCTTCCTAGAGGTTATCCAAGTGTTTTAGAAGAAGAAACAAGGCTTGAATAGCCAAGGAAGTGAGTTAGAACTCACTTGAAACTGAAATACGATAGCAGCGAAATCTGGAAGTTTAGGGAGGTTTTGTGAAGTGTTGGAGGCTTGTAAAAGTGAGAAAAGGTTGGGGAAAGGTGGGTTGTTGATGCGTTATGTCTATTTCCTACGTCTAGGATGTGTCTGTATTGTATGTAGGGCTTACATGTTATTTTTTATATGTTAAATGTTATTCTTATATGTTTTGTTAGTGGTTCGTACGAGCGAGCTAGATGGCTCGTACGAGTGACTCTCAGTCGCTAGTACGAAATACACACTCGTACGAAGCAAATCACTGTGCAGCTCACACTCCAGTATGAGTCATGTCGACCTATAAACAGAGAGTGTTGTGTTAGAGCTCAGTAGTGATTGGTCAGTTGGTACGGCGAAGCCCTGCTAGTTTGTTTACTCGTGTCTGTACTTGCAAGTCTTTTAATACAACAGAAGCAGTTAAACAGTAAGTTCTATCTTGTTTGTTTAGTCAACCTCTCTAGCAATGAATTCCGCCTCTGCTAGTTGAGCGAGATCATATCGGTTGCTCATTTCGGGAGCACGATCCCGTTCACAAGTGGTATCAGAGCTTTGAGATCTGATCTACTGACAAACGACAAGTAGTTGTAGGCTATCAACTGTCTCAGACTTGGATTCCCTTTCATCTTCATCACTTTCCCGAACTGAACTGGATTTTGGACGAATTTGTGGACGAAATGGACTAGGATTCTAGGAATTCACGTTAATCTACATTCTAATCAATCCTTAACAAATTCTGAGAGTGAAATCGGACTAAATCATGACAAAATCGGTTAAATTCATCTATTTGGAGACGTAGTTGTTTTGTACAAGTAGAAGGACCACTTGCACAAACAACTTTCTTAAAATTTGAACCATTTTGTACGAACAAGTTCTAAGAAGTTCACAAAATTTTACAAGTTACAAAGTGATTCGCACGAACCTAACATCCGTACGAGCATCTCACTCATACGAACGGATTTTTGTCACTCGCACGAACATTTTGTTCGCACGAGTCATTGTTTTTCGCACTAATCAGTTTGTTTCGAAAAGTGTGTTTTTAAAATTTCATAGGAAAATGTCTGAAGAATTCTATAATGCATTTGCTACATCAGTTGTCACAACCGCAGCGGCTTAGAACATCAATCTCGAGAACGAGATGGGCACGATGACAAAACTGCTAAAGCTCATGAACTTAGAAGATTTCGATAGCTGGAGTGAGCATTTTATGAACTGGGTCTTGGCTAATCACTTTACCTGCTGGTTCGCTATTGAAGCTAAATATATAGCGCCGGTTGGTGAAAATGGCCTCTAGAAGACTCTTGCTCAATTTTCATATATTAAAAGAGAAAGGTTCATCAATGAGAAGAAAATGTTGAATATTCTGCAAAATCAATTAAGGAATAAATTTTGGCTTTACTTCAACACGACGATGATGCTCAATCACTGTGGAATGCTCCCCGTCTAAAGTTCCAAGGAAATGCTCAACTTCGTAAGAGTGAAAGAGCGTTGCTGAGCAAAGAGTTTGATATTTTCACTCTGATTAAAGGTGAAACTGTGAAGCAATTGATTGAGAGATATTGTCATTTGGTGGTTCAGATGAAACGAATGGGAATCATTAAGACCAACGAAGAACTTTTTGACAAGTTGGCAGATTCTTTACCGCAAGGCGAATGGTCTACTTATTTAACCATACTGAAGAATGGAACAGAGTATAGCAACTCTCATTACCTCATTTCATTGAAAGGCTAGAGGGACACGAACTGGAAATGTAGAAGATGGCAAAGAACAAAATTGTTCAAGTTCAACAAGATGTCAATCTTTACTTCAAGAATAGTTCTGCTACTCAAATTCAATCGCCAAAGGTCCAGACTGCTTTCAGTGCTTACAGCTCGCCAAACACACCACCAAATCAGACTAGCGGCTTTCAATCTTTTCCATCAGTTGATCCTAACACGCCTTCAAGCCAACAGTTCATCTTACGGTTCAAGTCAACCTCATATCAACCCGACCACTTCATCATCTCATCCTAATCAAAGAGTTTTGCAGTGCAACATTGCCGTCGATTTTCAGAATGCACAAAATTTCGATGAGAAGACCGCGAAGCAACACATGTCTTTACTAGCTTCGGTTCATGAGTCTTATGACAGTCTAGTTGCAGGGAAGATCGAAAACTCTGAAATGACGCGAGAAGATTATGATCAAATAGATCCGGTTGAGATGGAGCTGATTGATATCAAGTGGTGTATGGCATTGATTGTTCATCTGCACAGAGATTCATGGAGATAACAGGAAAAGACAACTTGGGAGGTTTAGATGGAAAACTTGGATTTGATAAATCCAAAGTTACTTGTTTTAAATGTCGAGAGAAAGGACACTTCAAGCGTGAATGTCCAAACAGAGAGGTTCAAGGAAACCATAATTCTTTCACCGATGATTACTATAAGAGAGCAATCTATCATCGACCTCAGCCAAGAACCAGAATGGTCCGATTGAAGACAAGTAGTCAGAGACCAAAGATAAAGCGTTGGTTGTTACTCAGGAAGATTAGGGCTTTAATTGAACAAGTATATTTCAAAGGGAGAAATTTTGGCTTTGCTTGCTGAGATCATAGAAGAACCTGAAGAAGAATCAGGGGCGTCTTTTGATGAGGGACTGATGATGATGATTACTATTACCACACTTCATCAGAAGAGGAGGAGCTTTTAGAACAGTCCGTTCAAACACCTTTTGCCTAATGATATCTTAAAGACTTTTGCAGGTTATTTTGCACCAAGTCAGCATTCAGCATGTGAAGAGCAAAAGAAGCCAGTTGAAGAGGTCAAAGCCAATGAGAAGATGGAAAAGTTGTCAGAAGACATCATTAAAGCTTGCATGGCTAACGAGAATGAGGTAAACGAGTCAACGTCCGAGATTGTGGTTGAAAAACCTTGTTTAAAATGTGTAGAGCCATGTGGTGAGTGTCTTGTAAAAGACACACGATATGCTGAATTGCAAAGTTTAACAGACAATTTGTCTAGTGATTACAAATCCACTAAGGAAGCGTATGACAAATTGAGTGCATCTGTTAAACAATATAAGAAAGCACTCAGAGAGAATGACGCAATACTTATGATGCTTAAGAAACAATGATGGACAAACAAATGGCTATTAACATTCATTTGAACACTATTGCTGAGCTCAAAAGTGAGCTTGAGAAAATTATAATTGAATCTGAACGGGTTAACAAACTGTTAATCAGTTATTCAATAAGTCGTATGTCAGCGATCACATTTTGCCTAAAATCAAAAGAATGATGAATCTAAAAATAATGAAACTAAAAGTGCGAGTTACGATTGAGTTCCACCACCCATGTGGAATAGTTATGCATGCAAAAAGCCATCTGGGGTAGAAAAGGCGCTTAACCTAAAGTTGAAAACTGAACCATCTAATGAGCTGCCTTTGGATATCGACGTAACTTACACTAAAACTGACGGTGAATGTGACTCTGAAGAGGTAAAAAATGTTGTTGAAAATGTTCTAAAAAGTGAATCTGAAATTTTTGAGTGAAAAATCTGATAAGACTGAGTCTGATGATATATCAAAAAATAGTTTAAATGTTGATCCAAATGTCATAGTTTACAAAATGAAAGGATCTGATAAACTATTTTCGGATGAGGACTTTCCGATCCAGAATGTGAAAATGGATCGAGTGGATAAAATGTTCAAGCTTACGGAGGTAAGTCATGTAGATTTTGATAACATGATGCATCTTTCTATTCAAATCAAAAAGTAACAACCGTCCCTATTATCATAAGAATAGAGATTATCCGGAAAATAAAAGGGCAGGGTTGGGCTTTCAGAAGAAACACAAAAACAACAAGTCCCAAAAATTGAACTTTACAAAGAAAATCAACTTTTTTGGGACAACCATAGAAAAAGTCTGAACCAGGTTGTTCTTGCGCAGCATGTAGATTGTCAAAGATATACGACACCTATGCCGAAACCTGGGGATCCATGGCTGTTTAACTAAGATGGTTTGTGGGATTCGTTTGATCTACCAAATGTGCCAACAGATGAAGAATTTGTTATGCTCTTTCAACAGCATCAATTATCTAATTAAGAACAAGTTGCTAGACCATTGGTGATTTCTATATCACTACCGGTCAACAGATCTGATGTCGCTCAAAGATCTTCTGATCAAGTTCCTGTTCCTGCACCAAACATTAATACTGTAGAATCGTCTGCCCAACCGAATGCTAATACTGACTCTGATCGGGAACCAACTTTCGACGATGGAGGATCCAGTTCCGATGAAGGATCTGAACATATTAAAAGCTTCTTGAAACAACAGGCTGATCAGTCTAATGACAGGAATGAAGCTTCTTCATCTGTACCGGTCGTTGATGAAGTTCTTACGAATTTGCAACCATGTTCCAACCGAAGTGATGCCAAGGAAACTTTCATATCATCCGTCGGAGAACATTATAGGCAGCTTACAAATTGGAGTGCAAACTTGCAATCAGATCAACAAGGATCTAAGTTGTTTTTATACTAGTATTGCTCCTCTCCAAACCTGAGTTTCTAATAGTTGCTTTGTTTCTCAGGTTGAGCTGGGAAGCTGGAAAGATGAATTAAAGGAAGAAAGTTGGGTGGATACGATGTTGGAGTAGTTGTTTCAATTCCAGAAACTTGGATTCTGGAAACTTGTTGACCTGCCAGATCATCACAAAAAGATTAACACTAGATGGGTCTTCAAGTGCAAAAGAAATGATCGAGGAGTTGTGGTATGCAACAAAGCTCGAGTTGTGGTTCAAGGTTTTCGCTAGCAGGAAGGGATAGACTATACTGAAGTCTACTCCCCAGTTGCTCGTCTTGAAGCGATTCGCATATTCTTGGCCTTTGCCTCATGGAAAGGGTTCAAGGTGTACCAGTTAGATGTTAAATATGCATTCTTATATGGAAAAGTGAAAGAGGAGGTGTACGTCGGCCAACCACCGGGGTTAGTTGATCTAGTGCACAAAGATAAAGTCTACCTTCTGAACAAAGCCTTATACGGTCTTCATCAAGCCCCAAGAGATTCTACCTCTTCAAAAAGGAAGTAGATGGGCATTTAATCATCGTACAAATAAATGTGGATGATATTATCTTTGGATCGACAAATGATAAGTTGTGTATGGACTTCGAAGAAGTCATGAAGCGCAAATTTGAAATGCGTGCGATGGGGGAGATGAAGTTCTTTCTCGGACTTCAGGTCGATCAGTTGCCTGATAGTATCTTTATTTATCAGACGAAGTATGTTCATGACATATTGGAGAAATTCAATATGACAGGAACTAAACCAGCATCTACCCCGTTAGCTCCAAATCACGACATTTGTCCAGATCTTATTGGAGAAAGAGTTGACGAAAATATATATCGCTCCATGATCGGAGTTTTGATGTATCTTACTGCTTCTCGACCAGATATTATGTATCCAATGTGCATGTGCACCCATTATCAGACTAATCCAAGAGAGTCACACCTGCTAGCCGTCAAACGCATTATGAGATTCTGAAGGGTTTTCCAAGCACCGGCTTGTGGTACCCTAGACATGATGACTTTAATCTTGCAGGATACTCGGATTCTGATTTCGGATGCTGCAAACTGAATACTAAATCTACAAAGGTCGGCTGGCAGTTCTTCGGAACCCGTTTGGTAACGTGGCAGTGCAAGAGACAGACCGCAATCGCTCTCTCTACTTGTGAAGCTGAATACGTTTCAGCATCCAGCTGTTGTGCCCAGATTCTCTGGATACTGCATTTTATTGATACGCCAATATGTAGATAATCAGGCAGCGATCAATATCACCAAAAACTCTTGCCAACACTCACGCACTAAACATATCGACATTCGACACCACTTTATCCGTGATTGCTATGAGAAAAAGTTGGTTAGAATTGAGAAAATCCACACTGATGACCAAAAGGCAGATTTTTATACCAAAGCTTTTGATAAAACAAGATTCAAAAATCTTTTAAAGTTAAATGGTTTAAAAAATCTGATATCAGGGGATGTTCATGAGGTTGAGTTTGAGGATGATGACGACCTGGTGTGAATTTTTCATCGGTTAGTCGTCTTTCTGTACATTCTTTCTTAAAAAATTCTAAAAATCCAAAAATATGTTTTTGATTTTAGGGGGAGAATGTTTTGGGAAAATACAAAAACATTATAAATTTCAAAGGAGTTTTTGTGAAAAAGAATGATCATATTATATCAAAAAGACAATCACAGTATGCTAAAGAATTGGATGTGCCAATAGGCTTCACTCGTTCAGTAAATTGTTTTCAAGATATAAACCTAAAAGGAAAAAAACCGAATTACTTGTGGGATAACATCTCTCGGATATATGGACTTAGTACTGCAAAATTTCGTTTGAGAGAATGCCAGATTTTGCGATACTAGGTCCTTATATTTGATCGATATCTGGGGTATTATCCGAGTTCTTCTGATTTTGCGTGAGCAATGGCGTAGAACTTGTATAATACTTTACACATTTTTTGCCCAAGTTGCATAAAAAATTGAGTATGTCATAAATTTTGTGACATCTGCAGTATAAAAGATTCCATGAATGGAACACCACCTAAAGAAGAGCCTTCATCTCTTTGTCTGTATGGAAATACTAACATGAGCTCTCAAGGTCTCGCACTCACCCTTTACAGATATCAATTGGATATATTCACCTGTAAAATGAAATTCTGGGAATCTCGATATGGGAGTATATTCTAAGATGGGAAACATAGTTATTTCATGTTCATAATATTACCTAACATATCTTGATACGATTGGGAAACGAGAAGAGTTTTAAATGGACATGTATATTAGTAATCTAAGTAAATCTGATTAAAAACTTAATGAGTATACCAAGATCAACGGTACTGGTGATTTGTTAAAAATTTGATATGGTTCTCTCAACACAAAACTCACAAAAATATGTATGTTGTTTTTGATAAATTTCTTAAAAACCCAAAAAGATTTTCAGTTTTGTTAGCTTATTAGATTTGTTTTAGTCTACCGATGTTGAAGACACTGATGGTTGAAATCATAGCAACATCCTGCTGAGTGAAAACTGAAAACCATGGGTTGGGAACTAATCTTTATCAAAATTTATCTGAACATTAATGAAGTTCATTAATTTGAACTTTACATGTTGAAATAAATCTGTTTTGGTTAAAAATGGTCAACCAAGGTCATTAACTTGGACTTGGTAGACAAAATCGTGTAACCAGGGTCATTAAATTGAACTTGGTTAACCGAGTGGGTTTTAAACAGATAAAATTAAATAAAAATGAAAATTAAAAAAATAAAATCAAAAAGTTTACAAGTTTTCAGAAGTGATTCGTACGAAGATCATTAATTCGTATGAAAGAGGTATGTTTACTCCGAACGAACCAATATTTTGTACGAAGCAATCAGACTAGTATATAAACTCTTGAACTTCATACGAAACAAATTTATGTTTCTCTGAAGAACTGTTGTGCAAAGTAGAGAGAGTTTGTGCAAAACACTTGCTGAAATCTTCATTTCTTGATAATTTTTGATTCCTATTACATTGGGGAGGTTGGCTAGCACACCTCTTTCATTGGGAAAGGTAATTTCGCTGAAACAAAGTCGTTATTATACCAAAATCGAACTAGTCGGACGTAAACTTAGATCTAGGGAGATTGGATCGGTAAAACTTAAAATTGACTACAAAATCGTTAATATCGGCCCTAATAACCCGAAAATCAACTATCAATTTGTTAAAATCTACAAGTTTTAAGTTGGATTAAACTTGGTGAATTTTGGAACGATTCACAGGCTCATACGAAGAAGTGGTTTGTACGAAGCAGGTTTTTAAATGTATGTTATTTTGGCTCGTACGAAGAAATGCTTGAAGTAATTTTTTGATGTTTGATTTCAAAAATATTCTAAGTGTCTAATTCGTACAAAAAGATGGTTCGTACGAATAAATGTGTTTAATTTTGAAATGTTTAATATTTTTCTAACGGTTATTTGATATTTCTGTGAACAGGCCAAGAAATCTTCGTTTTCGCCATTTCACAATATCTGCTGTTTAACTGATGATTCGATTCCAGAGATTTCTTCAGACAGGGATATTTTGGATTTCCTTACATGTATACGGATTACGAAAGCGCTGACTGACAGACATACAGTGTACAGTTCACACGTTGAGTATTTCTGGAATGCTGCAGAGTTCAGCATAGAAGATAACGCCATAGTTTCTCCAGTAAAGATTGACGATGTGGATATTCAAGTTAAGATAATTGAGGAGTTAATTCGCACGGTTCTGGATTTCAAAGATAATGCTGATGATACCATAGGTTTTCCTGAGTATATGGTTAAAGGTTGCTTCTATCGAATGGGATATGTCGGATTTGTTAACTCTGCACCTTTCAAGAAAGGAAATTTTAGTGCACCTTATCGTTATCTCGCTCACGTTGTTGCACATGCTTTGAGTCATAGGAAAGGAGGATATGATGATCTCGTTGACTACCAAATGTGTATGATCACCGCTTTGGTGCTGAACTTGCCATATAACTTTTCTAAAGTTATCTTTACGCAGATGGTCCAAAATATTCAAAGAGAGAAGTTTTTGAAATATCCGAGGTTTGTGCAAATGATGCTAGATAATCTACATCCAGATTTGAAGAAAAGCAAAGAGGATATCTTAAGGCTTGAGCATATGGATGTTTCTACTTTAGGGAAAATGAACTTGCATCTTAAGGCTATTCCTAACGCTAAACCTATTTTTGGTGCTATTGCGGATAAGGATTATATTTCTCCTGCACCAGGCTGATGGAGGAAAGATGAAAGTGGTGACGAGGATGATGAGTTAACTTCTTTATCTGGGTTTGTTGCAAAGAGAAGTCCATGGTTTATTAAAGATGGAGATAAGGGTGCCAAGCGTTAAGCTTCTACTTCTACATCTGCACCTACAGAACAGAAAAAGAAAGCGACTGCTGAAAGTTCTGGGGTGCGTGATGAACCAGAAACATAGGAGAATATCGAATATATAGCTGCTGACATCGAACATCAAGCATTTGGAGCAGAAAAAGCAGCTGAAGATGTTTCTTCTTCTTCTAGCACGAATTCTGATGAGCGTAGAGCTGGTGAAAAGAAAAGGGCGTAGAAAATAGAGAAAAGGCGTCAAGCAGAGCTTAAAAGAAAGGCTGATGAAAGAAAGCGCAAAGCAACAAGAGAAGACGATACGACGAATGTCCCATCTGATTCTGATTCTGAAGCTATGTTTCGAACGCCGATCAAGAAGAAACAAAGAAGGATAAAGCGTTCTGCTGCTCGTAATTCTGAGTCTCCTACAGTTAGATCAAAAGAGACTACATCAGAGCCTGGTGTTGAAGAAGTCGTGGTTGAACCGTCACAGCAAATTCCAACAACAACACCACGACAAGCTCCACAGTCTCCACCGCAACCGACACAGCAACAAACACCTCAACA
Source organism: Scalesia atractyloides (assembly GCA_947069175.1). Lineage (NCBI taxonomy): Eukaryota > Viridiplantae > Streptophyta > Magnoliopsida > Asterales > Asteraceae > Scalesia > Scalesia atractyloides. The sequence goes on along the minus strand of CAMTDV010000022.1, from coordinate 59,003,141 downwards.
ACAACAGAAAACACCACAATCACAACAACAACAACAGCAGCAAGCTTCTCAACAAAAGCAAACGCCACAAAAGCAGCAAAATCCACAGCAACCACCGCATACATATCAGACATCATCGTCACAGTTCGACTTTAATTTTGATTTTGGTGATATACTAGGGGGTGATGATTTTACTTTCAATGATCCGCGGGTGGACGATTTGCAAAAACAAGTTATGATGAACACAATGAGGATTGCTGAGCTTCAAGAACAAATCATGTGTTGACTACAGATAAACAAGAAATGCTTGAACAGATTGGAGGATTATCCGAAGACAAGCAACAGCTTGAAGTAATGTTAGCCAGTATTATTTCTGAGAATGAACGATTGAGACTACGCATGACCGAATATGAAGAAGAAAGAATTCGGAATGATAGGCGTATGAACTTATTCGAGAAGATATTAGTGAAGAAGATGGGTGTGAATATCGCAGCCGAGCTTGATGAGATTGAGCGATCAGAAGCTCGTGAACGTATTGCAGAGAGAGAGCGTCTTGCAAAAGCACAATCTGACGCACAAGGGAAAGGGAAAGCAAAAGTTGTAGAGGATCCTATCACTAAACATACTGAGCCAGAAGCTGAATTTGTGCCAATTACTTGAATGGATACAGTTGTTTATGAGGAGCTAAGAAAGTTTATTCTTATTGGGAGGCCAACGGATGTCGATATTGATTTGCTAGATATTTCTCAAAGGCATCACGATTGGTTGTTGAAGAAGAGGTTGAAAAAGAGATTGATGAGGCTGTTCAAGATTTTGAAGAAGATGCTGAGTTAGAGGATGCTGAAATAGATATTGATTCGAGTAGTTCTCATAGCGATGATGATAACGATGATAGTTTAGGAGGTACTGGTATTCGTGTTACAGAGTCAAATGTTAATGAAGATGTGGATATTTCTATGTACCTTGATGACTATGCGAACCAGATTACTGAAGAAGGAAGGAATCATCAAGTTGATGAGTCTGTTGATGCTCAACAGACAGGAATTTTCCTAGAAATAGAAATATTATATGTTCCTGTCGTGCAAAAGCCCAAAGTTTTCTATCTCGAGCATGATGTAGAGGAGGGCGAATTTGTTCATAGTTATACAAAGGAAGAGATAGCAGAGATGTTGGGAGTGAACAAAGAGAATTTTGAATTTGATTTTGAGATTGAATTGAACGAGATAGACGCGTTTGAGCCGAAGGAGTATGTATTTGAAGATATTGAAGACGCGAACGTTTATGATAGAGTTGTCGTGGAAGATGATTATGATGATGATGCTAATCAAGCTGATCAGAGTACAGATGATTCCCCAACTTTCGCAGAGTTATTTGAAGCAGAAAGTTCTGATATGTTAAAGAGAAAAGTTGCTGAAGCTGCTAAAGACGGAATGATTCCTCAACATACGTCGAGTGCTGAAATAGCAGAACAGAGGAAGAAATGGTTTCGTAATGTTCCAGCTGAGCGTAAATTTAAACGACCCCAAGCATTCTTTACACGAGATGCTGATATATCGTTAGGAAATATTATAAGCTGGGCATGGATTGAAGAACTAAACGTTTATGCGGTGAAGAGGGAGTTTGGAATTCAATATTCCCGATATCTACGCGACATCAAGTCCTTACCGTTATGGGATATTAAAGAGTTAGTTCAAACAAAGATGATTAATCTGAAGATGAAACTTCAGGACCAACGGCTATGGAAATTGATCAAGCTAAAGGCTATGCATGGTTTTACTCGTTAGAAACCTCACTTCCCTCGACGTATCGTAAAAATTGATCCGGTAACACAAGAGAAGGATATTACGCTCGTCGTCAAACGGCCCAAAGTAATGAAAATATGCCGATGATATGAATGGAGCAAGATTTTTATTCGAACTTCAAGTGGTGGCATTACGACTCTAACACAGGAGAGGTTGTCATTTGCGTGCACCCTGAAGATTCGTGGAAGGTTACTGAGGAATTATCCGAAGCCGTTATAGCCCATCAATGAATATCCGAGTTATGGTGTGGCATTCGAGTACTAGACCCTATGTGGCTAGTAAACTGTTCAAAGAAGGATATTTAATGTTTATTTTACAGCAAGATAAGTTTTGAAGAAAAAGACAAGGGCCAAGCTCTCAAATTCCAAAAGATAGTCAATGTCTGCTTTGATAACGACATACATTCAGGATCGACTTGGAATACTTCTTGGAGGAAGCTTAAAGAGAAAGAGACAAGAACGAAAGAAAAGAATGAAGCTCGAATAGCGGAGCGTGCTTGAATAGCATCACTTAGGAGATTTCAGTTTGGCAATACAATGAACCGACCTCCTCCTACAGATCAAACATCGATTGCATATGAGGAGCGTCGCAAGCCGCCGAAGAGATTCTTTGGACGCTAGAGTCAAATCAATTGAAGATTTTTTGAAGACTATCCAGACTACGGCAACATCCAAGGGGGAGTTTGTTGATGCGTTATGTCCATTGCCTACGTCTAGGATGTGTCTGTATTGTATATAGGGCTTACATGTTATTTTATATGTTAAATGTTAATATTATATGTTTTGTTAGTGGTTCGTATGAGCGAGCTAGATGGCTGACTCTCGGTCACTCGTACGAAACACACACTCGTACCAAGCAAATCACTGTTCAGCACGGACTCCAGTATGAGTCATGTGGACCTATAAATAGAGGAGTGTTGTGTTAGAGCTCAGTAGTGATTGGTCAGTTGGTACGGTGAAGCCCTGCTAGTTTCTTTACTCGTGTCTGTACTTGCACGTCTTTTAGTACAACAGAAGCAGGTAAATAGTAAGTTCTATCTTGATCGTTTAGTCAACCTCTCTAGCAATGAATTCCGCCTCTGCTAGTTGAGCGAGATCAGAGCGGTTGCTCATTTCAGGAGCACGGTCCCCGTTCACATGGGTTTATCTAGAGGGAAGATTAGGGTTTGAGTTAGGTTAGCATTCATGAGGTTTAGGTGGTTGATTATCTTGGAACAAGAAGATTACAACATGTTGACAACTTGTGGCTGCAAGCTGTCTTTCTTACGTTTTTTTTGTTAGTTAATAAATATAATTGGGTTACTTGTTGTTTGTATAGTATACTTTATAATTAACGTAAGTATAGTTTGTTTGGTAGGCTAGAATCAAGTGTATGGGTGTTACAAAACCCTAAAAAAGGACTTGCTAGGTAGTAAGTGTTTAGCATAAACGTGACAAGTTTTATGATGCCAAATGCTTAAGTGTTTCGTGTTTAAATCACCAATCGCCTCTCTTGATTTTTATTGTTTAATATTTAGGAATGTACAATAGGTATTCACGAGCTAATTTGAATTGATAAATCAAGTAACGAATAAGCGTACGTTCATAAGTATAAGCATGCATAAAGGTTGTGGATTTCGTATAAAAGATTAATTCGATTACAATCAAAGCCTTGGATTTACAATGATGCGGAAAATGTGATATTATTACAAGTTTTAAACTTTCCAAAAGTAGAATCACGTCGCAAACTTACTAAAAACAAAAAGTTACAAAAAGCGAAGCGTTACATATATTCAGGTGTTAGATGTTATTTAATATATGGCCAACATGTAAAGAGGTCTAATATGCAAAGGGAACATGAAAACATGTGTTAAACAAGTATGTAAACATAGGTTTTGTGTTGTAATAATAAAATAAGTATTGTAAGGATTAACAAGTACATGCAATGTATAACGAAGTGTCAATTATGCGTAAGTATCGTAATCGAATAGTAAAGTGTTTTAATGTACGGAATGATTATGAATTCACAATGATTGTCTACCAGTTAATCTTATGCTTATGGGAATCACGTATGTATCAAAGTTTTTGTTTTGGCATCATCCGTTCTAGGGGAGATTGTTGGAATTGAACCCTACAAAAGAACAGATGATAGAAAGCCAAAATATACTACAACCTGTGATCCTAATGATAATGTAACATTTTCCCAAGTAAAGCTCTGCTGATGACTAAATGCCCAAGGTCTGCTATAGCTAAGCTCTATTGAAGACAAAGCTCTTTCTGAAGTCTAAATGTCCACGGTCTGCTATAGCTAAGCTCTATTGAAGACAAATCTCTGCTGAAGTCTAAATGTCCGAGGTCTGCTATAGCTAAGCTCTGTTGAAGACAAAGCTCTGCTGAAGTCTAAGCTCTACTGAAGACTAAACTTTGTTGAAGTCTAAAGCTGAAGATCTGCCAAAGCAAAGCTCTGCTGAAGATCAACAAAGGATGTATCATCAGTCCTTGTAATGTTTAGTGTATAGCTGTGGTTAGCTTAGAAGTGGTTATCATCTGTGTTTTCTATCAGTCATTGTAATGTTTAGCGTATAGTAGTGGTTAGCTTACTAGTGGTTGTCATCAGTGTTTTATATCAGTCATTGTAATGTTTAACGTATAATAGTGGTTAGCTTAGCAGTGGTTATCATCAGTGTTATCTATCAGTCCCTGTAATGTTTAGGGAATAGCAGTGGTTAGCTTAGCAGTGGTTGTCATCACTGTTTTCCTTTCAGATCCTAACAATAAACAATGCATAAACGATGTGTATTTGATATAAAAGATTCTTTTCATTATGATCGAGGTCTCCGATTTACAATGGTTTGAAACAAAATACGAACTTTCTAAAAATAGGAATACGAAAATATGAGGCGTTGCATTCCATGTTAAAAGACTTGTGCATAAGTTATGTGTGAACCATGGAAGCTTTGGCTCTCCAAATTTGTTCCACAAAACCTCCGCTAAAGAGACAAGGCTACAACATGTCCCCGAACACTTTCCATGCTCGGGATGCACATACCTAGCTTGCTCTCTTGGTTGTTTTAGGAATTAGAGTAATACCAAGTAGCTTCCAAGAATCAAAGTAACATAACCCCGCCTTGCCTCCAACATTTTCCATGTTGGGTATGACACGCCCGGGTTATTCTTACTTGGCTACTTGACAAACTTCATTAGTTTATTCTTATTCATGACCAACAGCTTCATCAACTAAGTTGATGACTTTGTGATTTGGTGAATAATACAATGAGGTAAATCTTACCTCCATGCTTGACTTACATGACAAGACATGATGATACATGATGGACTATACTATATAATATGTAATATATATTTAACCAAATTCTTGATACTAACTGGATTATGGTTAGATGTCATGAACTTAGGCTATACTATCTCCGTTTCTAGATTTCTCATCTGTGATTCTAATGGGCAAATTAGGACCCATGAAAACACATGGAAACTTGTGTTCAAACGAGTATTTAGACAAGATATATTTTCTTCACCTATATATACTTTTCATATTAATTCCAAATCCAAACTTCCTACAAAATTTCATATACTCATAATCCTCCGTCACACTTATACAAATTACGAATCACGATTAAACTTGTTTATGAACATACTCTATCCATTAACAACATGATAGTTATAGTATTCTTGTTATCGCATGTTATGTTATACTGGGTTCTATATGTTCATTAATTTTGCAAGTCTACCTTAACAATTATAGCTCTATAGGATTAACGCACCACCAGTATTCTTGTGGTATTGTTAAGTAAACGATTTTACAACCTTGTCGTTTCGGCGATAATGGTATGCACGATTGCGGTTAGACTTTGGTTTGACGTATAGTTAACACATGCTAGTAAGATTAAGAACAATGTATGCAATTTACCATGTTGGATATTAGATAATTTTTATTCACAATTATGCTATGTATTTAAACTTGTATACTCGCCAACTTTTGTTGATCTTTATTTTAATATATGTTGTAGGAAACTAGTTAATGACGATTGAAGAAACATATTTAGGGTGGATTAGAAAAACACTTAGACTTTAATATATGTACTTTGCTTCATGTTGTTATGTTATTTGCCAAACTTGATCTACTTTCCTTTTCAGACAATGTATTTCCATTTTAGTATTAATGAAATTTGAATTATCTAAATATTGTCAGGATTAGTCGTTCTGAAGTCTCCTGCAATCTCGTTTTCATCTCACTCTGATGTTTCCGCCATCGGTTGGGTGTGACACTAGTTTTGCTAGATAATTCAATAGGATGTTGGTTAGTTTCGGATGGCAGCATCTCCGGGTCAGAGTCGTTAATCAATAGTTTTGACTCGGGTGAGGAGAGTTTAGGTAGTATGATGCATGAAAGGAGTCATGTGAGTGGTGAGAGTCAGAGTGATGTGAGTGTGAGTGTCTTGGTGGTTGTGAGGAGTGGGATTCGTGAGATTATTGCGAGTGTGATGGTTGCGGCTGTGACGGTCCTCAACCTCGCATAGGACGTTTTCCCATTCCTCTTCTTCAAGGCGGCATGATTACCTTTTAAATATACATATTCAAAAACATTAATAACTAAGGATTTCTGGCCTAGCCTTACTGTAAGACTTTGACATAAAATTTCCTATGGGATCTTCAGTTGTGATATTAGAGCTTAGACACAAATGGCTAATGTCTAATTTGCTCAAACTATGGCTCTGATACCAACCTTTCATACCCTGATTTCTCGGTGGGCCCGGACTTGGGGTATATGCATAATGATTGATATCAGTTATCACAATAGACAACGGAGGATGGTATAAAACTAAAGTAATAAATGTAAAAGCTTGAAATTTATTAAATAACTTTATGCAAGTTGTTCGTGTAAGTATTCACATGAAGAAATTTGGGTCTTTTCATGGAGTTGCAAGTTCCAATATCTAAGATCAAGCCAATTCCAACCTATTCCGTATTTTTCTTATAACCCACGCTTAGTCTTTTGAAAATAAGCCAGTATTCAATGGTAAATATAATTAACCGACTCTTTTGAAAATCTTTTCAAAATTTGTTTGATACCATTTGGTATATCATTTTAAATAGCCTTGGATAAACTATGTTGGAATTGAACCCAAGAACAGATGATAGAAAGCCAAAATATACTACAACCTCTGATCCTAATAATAATTATAACATCTGCCTGAGTCAAGCTCTGCTGAAGATTAAATGTCAAAGGTCTGCCATAGCAAAACTCTGTTGAAGACAAAGCTCTGCTGAAGCCTAAAGCTAAAGGTCTGTCAAGGCAAAGCTCTGCTGAAGACTAACGCTAAAGTTCTGCCAAGGCAAAGCTCTGCTAAAGGCCAACAGAGGATGTCTCATCAGTGTTTTCTATCAGTCTTTTTAATGTTTAGATATAGCAGTGGTTAGCTTAGCAGATGTTATTAGTTTGTTAATATTGTTATATGTCACTTTCCTACTGACATCATCATAAGATGCTCAGTGGTTAGATTTGTAGTATAAATTGAACAGTGCATGTCTTGTTCTATTTGATCACTTTTTATCACTTATCAATCTAACATTTATTCCTTACATTCTGTACAAACAAATCAGTGATCTTAGGCTGAGGGGGAGATTGTGAGTTATGTGCAAGTAATTATAATTACAAAAGCATGACAATGAAAACAATCTCTCAATTATTATGAATTAAAGTTTATCATTCCCTGCATGTTCATCTGATTTATTTTCTTTCATCTTTCATCCTTTGAACTTTCATAATAGTTTCAAACTCAGATTCTAACAAACTATATCTCTTGTTACCAGTTTTATATACTTGTCAATACAATCGGGGACCGAAAATCATATATCGGTACATGATTAATAGACACACCACATTTTTCATAATCATATATATATATGTATGTATGTATATATATTCGTTCATTGCCTATGGTCTCCAGTAAGTTGTCTATAGTTCACTTTCGTCTATGGCCTTGCTCTCTCTTCAACATTAGAGCATTATGTATAGTATTACATTATTAGTTTAGCTTTTCCTCTTGCCTATAAAAGGCATAGAGTTCAGTTGTAAAAACCATCCCAGAGAACTCAATAAAATTTCTTGCATTCTCAATCCTCCTTATGGCACACTAAACTTTTCGCCGTCACTCCTTAGCCTAACCTCCTAGTGCTTTAGTTTCGTCCATTGTTCTTCATATTATATTCCAAAAAAAGTCTTTTTTACCTTTTTGTTACCGTTTGCTCAACCCGTTGTGCATAAATCTCAAGGTTTGTCGAGCTTCTGCTTTCACACTGCGAAGCCATTTTCTTTTAAACCACTGTAAGTAAATATTTTTATTAACCACGTTATTTGCTTTTACTGTAATAATATTACTCTTTTACTTTAAGAAAATCGTATCTATTTATATCCCCTCTGACATGGTATCAGAGTAAAGACTTTCTTAAAATCTAAAAGACTAAGACAAGCTTCATATTTTTTTTGCTGGCTATTTAAGCCAAAAAAATATATTTTCTTGTGGAGAACTCTCTCAGGTGAAGATTATGGGAAAGGTTTATTGCTTTGGTAACAAATTGGATGTGGTTTTGTAGTTTACGTAATTGTTAGATTAGGTTTTCAATTTTAAATATTGGAATATAAGAAAATTTAATGGAAACTAAGGGTATGAATTAAAGCTAAGGAGACGTAATTTATTAAGTCATAGATCTCTCTCGGCCATCTTCGCAATTTAAAAAAATTGAATTTTTAAATTTAGAATTTACTGAAAACCCAGCCTTAAAAATATTAATACAGAAAATTATAGCTTTTTTTACAGAATTAAAGATAATTGTAAACATAATCTACGTACAGAAAACCCACATTTAAACGCTTTAACAGATCTAGTAATAAACCTTTGTAAACCTTGATTGTTATAATGAGTTACTTGAAAAAATTTCAACATATACAAAAGAAATTAAAAAATATTCACAAAATTTAGATTATATAAAAGAACAAAACAACCAAATAATTAAGGAATTAAAGAGAAATTGTGTAGAAAAACAAACAGAAAAGATACAAAATAATAATATACAGATAGAAGTAGATAGAATCACCGACGCCATAAATAAGCTTAACATCGAGGACATAAAAATTATTAGAAACCTACACCATATAAACATTGGCAACCTCGAAAATGAACAACCAGTTTTCAGAAAGAAGTAAAATTATACAAGAGGCTAGAAATTCAACAAGTAGTATACAAGATATAATCACATCTGAAACGTTTTTAAATAGAATGCTTAGAGGCGGATTAGGTTCTAACAACAAAAGACATATAATATAAATAGAAGAAGAAATAGATTTAGACATAAATATGGATCTATATATTCAACACCAATTAGACATATTAAATCCAAGAATACTATACCAAACTGGGATATTCAATGTAAATACAACATTAATAAGAAGTACTAGAGAAGATAGCCTCAGCATAATAGATAAAACAGTAACTATAGATTTATCATCACGAGAAACTATACAAAGAATTAGACAATCTGGTAAACACTTTGTACATACAGGATTAATTGTCATAGGCATTAAAGCTTTAGGACGAAAGAATTTAGGAACTAAACTTTTAGCTCTAATATCAGATAAAGTTGGAAAACTGAAATGAAAAAGATAATAATATCAGGAATGGAAGTTGACTAAGGCCAAAATACAACCTTATTCTACTGCACACCAGGGATATTAAAAGATATAAGAGATTTACAGAATATTAAAATAGCTTTACAAACAAAGGGATATGAACATTACGATGGAAATAATATAATCATAAGTATAGGAGTACTAGGAAAAGCTAGTAACAGTTCAGGAATGAAATACAAAGTAAACATAGACGGAATAGTCAAAACAGTAGCATCAAAATCTATACAAACGATAAAACCAATTAAGATAGATCCCAAACAATTAACAAGCATAGAATGGAATATAGACAATCTTCAAGAAAATGAAAGCAAAGTTCTAGTTCCAAAAAAGAGTTTTATATATGAAGGATCAGATGGCAAACAAAGTTTAAGGTTTACAGATTTTAAAGAAACTACATACGAGGAAAACAATGAAGATAACATGGGCTATGGTTTATGAATATAGAATTATTAGAATATGATGAAATAAACCCAATATATGATACAGAAAATGAAATAAATACTGATTTCTTAAAATTTAAAGAAGAATATATGGATTATACTCTATTACACTATGAAGAAGAAGAATTAACAAGTTTCAAAAAGAAGAAACTAACAAAACACTAGAACAAATAATAGATAGATTTATAGAATTAAATATCCAAGAAGAAGTAGACTATATAATAATAGAATGTATAACAGAACTTGGAATGACCTATGAAGAAAGTTACAAAAAACGATAAGAATTCTATAGTTTACCACTACTAGAAAGCATTTTACAGCGAAAAACAATGTTAATAGGATTTTATAAACATGAGCAAGCCTTTATGGATCAAGAAATGAGAAACTGAAATGTAAGACCAAGAGTAGAATGAAGTGGAGAGTTAAGTGAAGTAACTTCACATGAGACCCTAGGAAGAGAACCCTAGGCACAACCATCTATAAATTACAGTCAAGAATCAGCATTAAGAGGGAGAGGTAACAAGTTACCAATAGGACAAACATATAGTGGGAGTATGTTATTGTTACAACAACAAAAACCATAATTATGGATAGATGAACTATGGACATGGGAACAAACAGTAGTCTGAATGTGGGAGACAAATAAAAAAGATAGTATGGATATGTTCTCCTACCTAGAAACTACACTAGGACCAATAGTCCTAAGAATTTAGCAAACCAAAAAGGCACAAGATTCAAAAGAAATTAATAATTTGAAAGCTCTAGGAGACAATCCCTATAATTTCACCTCACAAATCAGAACCCTTATCTTAGGAGTTGATCCAGCAAAAAATAACAACTTAATATAGGATACGGCTATTAGAAATTTAGAACAATTAAGTATAGCTGATATGAAATGCATAAATGAATTCACATTAGATTTCACAAGGTTGTTATCACAAATAGGGAAAGCAATGGATGATAATCTATGTGACAAATATTTTATAAAACTGCAAAAAGATCTAGGAAATAATATACATGAGTCATGCAAAGCAATATATGGAGAACAACACAATCTTGGAATAGGACCTAGAGTAACTTATACATTCGGAATATTAGAAGATAAATGTAAGAAAGTAGCTTTATAAGAACAATTAAAAAGAAATGCATACGCATTTTGTAAAACAACAATTTACACACCCCAAGCCTATGGTTTTTATGATAAAAAGAAGGAGATAAGAAAAAGCACTACATGTAACAAAAACTACAAAGCAAATATGTTAGAAAGCCTCAAACACAAAGATGCAAATGTTTCATATGTGGAGAGGTAAAACATCTAGCTAATAAATGTCCTAATAAAAATAAAAACTTAGAAAGAGCTAGCTTAATAGAACAGTTACACGATTATGAAATAAAAGCCATTAAAACAAATGAGTCAGATAATGAATCAATCTATAGCATATACAGTGAAGAAGAAAAACCAATAGCTAAGGTCACTAACACATATATGAATATAGAAGAGTGTCATCACACGTGGGTAAATCAAAGAGGTAATAATTATATAAAATGCTATACTTGTGGGTATTATCCTAGCATAGAAAAAAGGGCACCATATAATACATGCTTTCAGGAAATATGTTGAATTTCTCTAAAAAAATTACATAATATAGAAATAGGCACCACATCGAAAACCATAGAAACAAGTACTAACATAAATATAGACAAATTAATTAAGTTAGAATTAGCAATTGAGTTACACATCTTAAAGCTAGAAGATTTAGACAATAAAATCATAGAACTAGAAAAAAGGATAGGATCTAACATAATAGAAGAGCTAAGCCAGATGTCTACAGAAGTACCCGAAGAACAAGTATTTATACAAACCCAAGGGTCAGTGAATATGATTAATGTACAATGTCGTTTATGGTTCGACAATAATAAATTCTTAGATTTAATAACATTAGTCAATATAGGAGCCACTAAAAGTTTAATATCACATAGTTTAGCACCAATACAATACCCCATAACTAAAATATAAATTAGTGAGTAGAACAACTGAAAATAGATTAGTTGAGATAACACATTACCTAGAGCCTGTAGGAATACAGGTTTTTAGATGTTTCAAAAAATTATGGCATTAAGTATGACATACCATAAGTAAATATGAACTCAACATATATAAAATCAAAAGACTTTATGCTTGGGTTAAATTTTGTATTTGCCTTAAATGGTTCTATCACAATATCTAAAAATTTTATCACACTCAGCAGACAGATCTACATAATCTCAACAACCAGGTATAATAATACACGAGAGATTGCACTAAAGCGTAGGGGACAAGGAAGTTTAGAATTTTTAAGACAACAAAAAAGAAGCAATCCAATAGGAAATGAAACTATAAAATTATTAACAGATTTCTTGAGTCATGAAATAGAAAAAGAAAAAGACATTACAAAAAGTATAAATCATCCTATGATCTTACACTTAGAAAAAATTGGTCTTATAGGAGAAGATATCACAAATTCACATGTAAAATACATATGTAAATTTGAATTAAAAAATCCAGATATTACTTTAAGGACTGCTAATGTAGAATATAGTCTATTAGACAAAGAAAAGTTTAAAAAGCAAATCCTTGAAATGATTAGTTAAGGATTAATTAAAAATCAGAAAGCGCTCGTAGATCAGCAGCCTTTATAGTAAGAAATCATAGTGAAATAAAAAGAGGTAAAGAATAGTATATAACTATAAACGATTAAACGATAACACAATAAATGACGATAGAATATCCCCAATAAAGACACTTTACTAAATCTGATACAAAAGAAAAAGGTCTTTACAAAATTTGATTAAAGTTAGGGTATAATCAGTTAAAACTTGAAGAAAATTTTAAACCATGGACAATGTTTACATGCTTAGAAGGACAATTTGAATGGAATGTCTTAGTTTTGGGCTAAAATAATGCTCCTTCAATCTTTCAAAGATTTGTGGATAGTATTTTCTTAAAATACGACTTTGTTTAGTATATATTGATGACATATTGGTAGCAAGTTAAACAGTTAAAGAACATGAACAACACTTAAAACAGGTATTTGAAGGAATAAAAAAGAATGGAATAGTAGTTTCTAACCGAAAAATGGAATTATTTAAAAGGAAAATATCTTTCCTAGGATTAGAAATAGGCGATGAAAAAATAGAACTACAATCACATATCTCTACAAAAAATACTTAATTTTCCAGAAAAAATTGAAAACCTAAAGCAAATACAAGCATTTTTGGGACTAGTTAATTATGCTAGAAAATTCATTTCAAATCTATCAAAATTGGTAGGATCTTTATATAGTAAAACAATTAAAAACGGCCAAAGATACTTCAATTCAGAAGATATAAAGCTAGTTAAAGAAATTAAAATGACAATAAAAATATTAAACCACTAGAATTACCACTTGTTACAGATTACATAATTATTGAGACCGATGGATGCAAAGAAGGATGGGGAGCAGTTCTTCTCTGCAAACCAAATAAATATAGTCCTAAGGAAGAAGAGAAAATCTGTGCTTATACAAGCGGTGATTTTCAAAACAAAACAAGTTAAACTAGCATCGATTTTGAAACACATGCATTAATATATGCATTAGAAAAATTCAAACTTTTCCTTCACAAAGAATTTACAGTAAGAACTAATTGTGAATCAACTGTAAATTTATAAAAAAATGATCAAAGCAAAAAAGATAAACATAACATGTTGGGTTAATTTACAAAATATCATCCAAGGAAGTGGATATCACATAAATTTTGAACATATTAAAGGAAAAAATAATGGGATAGCTGATATGTTATCTCGTAACATTTATAGATTGTTTCTTTTAGATGGACAAGAAAAAAGATAAAGGAAAGACAAAAATGATACATCCTACACAGCTTACAAAACCTTCTCCAATGAGTATATCATCCGAAAAAGAGAAAACAGAAAAGCTCATGAGCTAGTCATCCAAGTAGCAAATACACAGAATTTTAGACAATTGCCTGCAACACTAGCAGATCTCAACAGTGTCACACGGTTTTACAATCCAAGTCAATCAAAGGCTACAAATGTTCGTCCTCCAAAAAAATAGACATTTTACCCAGAAGACAAACTCTCATTCACAGAGCACACCAAACTCGGTCATTACCTTTGAAAACTATGCATTACAAAGGTGTGATGATCCCAATACAAAGTTTCACCATATTATTGGGATGAATTAACAGAAAAACAACAATGTTTACTACATAACCTGTGGCATATTCAAACTATGGCTCAGGCTTCAACCTTTAAAGTCCAGGCGTTAAATGCATTAAGAATTTATTTTTATGAACGAAGTACCAATACACCTGAAAAGCAACAAAGCCCAAGTTTACCCATTATGTCATCTTTCGAGGTACTAAAATTTGTATTTTTAATAAATGGGAAACTGTTGCTAAACATATCCAATGCCCCAGTCCAATTTACAAAGGTTTTACAGATTTTCAAAAAGCTATAGAAATAACAAGAGAAAATTTTGGGGTAAGTGGCTTTTACATAGAACTTGAAGAGGTTCAAACATTTGCAGAGACTAAGCCCGAACAAGTAATTAAGCTCAAGAAGAGTTGATCATTAAGCTACAAGATCAGCTTGTAAAACAAGGAAAACATACACATTCTATACAACTGAAAATAGAAAATGATATTCTCAAACAAAAATTAGCATTACTCGAGACAAAAAAAATACATAGATATTACAGAAACTCGAGAAAAAAGAAGAAAAAGAAAAAATAATGTTACACAGAAATTATGAATCTTTCAGAACAAGGATTCTTGATACACCCTGGTGGAAATGCTTGAAACCAGTCATAGAGAGATTTCAGAATTTGAGCATCTGGTATCACAAAATGTTTGTGAAGCATTTCCTTTAATCTTATACAATCTACAATAGCAACTTATAGACATGACGTTTGTATGGATAGCGAAGCTCAAGGTTAAAAAGTAGTAGAAAGAACAAATGAAAAAGGAGAAAGATCAGGCCTCCTGCTGCTTCAAGTATATCATCCTATAAAGATAACACAAAAACAAATAATTTAGACAGAAAAACAGAAGATCTCCTAAATCAGCTCGGATAAAAGATTATAATGGTATGATGTGCCTATTTCCTGAAAGAATGTATTACATTGTGCCCTTTTTCCTATGCTAGGATAATACCCACAATTGTAGCATTTTATCTAATTATTGACTCTTTGATTTACCCGCGTATGATGACACTCTTCTATATTCATATATGTGTAAGTGACTTCAGCTATTGGTTTTTCGTCTTCACTGTATATGCTATAGATTGATTCATTATCTGACTCATCTGTTTTAATGGCTTCTATTTCATAATCGTGTAACTGTTCTATTAAGCTAGCTCTTTCTAAGTTTTTATTTTTATTAGAACATTAATTAGCTAGATGTTTTAATCATGCAATCTCTAATATATTATTATACCTGGTTGTTTGGATTGTACAGATTTGTATGCTGGTGTAATAAAATTTCTTGTTATTGTGACAGAACCATTTAAGGCAAATACAAAACCCCAAGCACAAAGTCTTTTGCTTTTATATATGCTGGGTTTATATTTACTTGTGGTATGTCATACTTAATGCTATACTTTTTGTAAAAATCTAAAAACTATATTCCTACAGGTTCTAGATAATGTGTTATCTCAACTAATCTATTTTCAATTGTTCTACTTACTAAATTATATTTTAGTTCCTTATGGTATTGTGCTGGTGCTAAACTATGTGATATTAAACTTTTAGTGGCTCATATATCGACTAATGCTTTTAAATCTAAGAATTTATTAATGTCGAGACATAAACGACATTGTATATTAATCATATTCATTGACCGTTGGGTTTGTATAAATACTTGTTCTTCGAGTACTTCTGTAGACATCTGCTTAGTTCTTCTGCTATGTTAGATCTTATCCTTTTTTTTCAAGTTCTATGATTTTATTAGCTAAATCTTTTAGCTTTAGGTTGTGTAATTCAATTGCTAATTCTAACTTATTTAATTTGTCTATATTTACATTAGTACTTGTTTCTATGGTTTTTGATGTGGTGCCTATTTATATATTATGTAATTTTTTAGACAAATGCAACATATTTTCTGAAAGCATGTATTACATTGTGCCATTTTTCTATGCTAGGATAATACCCAAAATTGTAGCATTTTATATAATTATTACCTCATTGATTTTCCCACGTATGATGACACTCTTCTAAATTCATATATGTGTAAGTGACTTTAGCTATTGGTTTTTGTCTTCACTGTATATGCTATAGATTGATTCATTATCTGACTCATCTGTTTTAATGGTTTCTATTTCATAATCGTGTAACTGTTCTATTAAGCTAGCTCTTTCTAAGTTTTTATTTTTATTAGAACATTGATTAGCTAGATGTTTTTCCTCTCGACATATGAAACATTTGCATCTTCATGTTTGAGTCTTTCTAACATATTTGTTTTTGTTATAATTTGCTTTGTAGTTTTTGTTATATATATAGCATTAGCGTCCCGACACCCCGCGCCTAAGTCGTGTTCGTTTGCGATTAAATGAGTGAGGATGTCCTGGACACGTTAGTATTAACCCCTCATTGTTTAAGTTATCAAGAAAAACATATTAAAACGGGTTATTTGCATTTCTATGACATCATTCGCCCTTTTGCAATACCCGACCAAGTGACTAATGCCATATCCCAAGCCTTTATAAAATAAAATAGGTTAAGAGTATTTACCTGTACTAGTCTTTAATATATAAATATTTTAGCTCAGCCGTAATTCACAAACAACTCAAACTCAGGCGCAATTTACTAGAGGCTCCTAGTCTTGAATGAACAGAAATATTATCCCTTAGAATGTTAACGGGTCATTTATAAGTCTTTAACTTTGACTTGTTAACTTAGTGGTTAAGCTCGGCTCGCTAGATTAAGTGTTGACCAGATAGAATGTGGTTTATACCCTTCCGAGTGCAAGGACTCGTGTAATATGGGTTTAATAACCGAACATTCTGATTAGAAGTGATTTTGAAAGGTTTTAATCCGATTCGACTAGTTTATATATTTTATTTTACTTAAACTAGTCGTACGCGTATATACGGTATCAGGTGGTCGAATGGGTCTATGACAAGTCGATTATACTAAAACATATTTCATAATGTTAAAAATCAGTTTCAAAGTCAGATTATTTTTATTGGTTTTAAAACCATTTCTATGTCATAAGGGCATTTTAAAGTATCTTATGTTGACTTGTCAATAAACCCATTAAACGACATGACCAGAAGGTATAATCTTAGAGGGTTATTCGCTATAATACTATGGTTATAGAACAAGTCCTAATCGAGTTCTAAGTTTGACCAAATGGGTCAGAATCGAAAGTCAAAGCATAAGTCAAACTGTTTGACTTTCGACTAGGAAATAAGCTCTAAACAGGAAATGATGAGTTGGACATGATAAATATGTCCAATATGTTATATAAAAATTGTTATGATATTAAAATTTTGAGTTTTGATACTTAGAAGTTCATTTATCGTAGTTTATAAAATGTGTGTTTTTGACTTTTTATTTAATATATGTTGATTCGTTATTTCACCCACTAAACGTGATTTCTAGAGGGTGTAATCACAAGTAATTAACACCTTCATTATTACGATCACGTTGCAATGTTTGATTCGAACATTGACTTAACTGAAATGTTCAGAACAGAAAGTCAAAGCAAAAGTCAACTTGCATGACTTTCGGCTAGTAACTAGCCTAATAATGGAAAAAGACTAACATAGAAAACTTACTTATGTTCAAGGGAAGTCTATAACTTCAGAGAGGAGGCCTCTAGAGATCAGAAGCAGCTCCAAGAGATTAGAGAGAAAGAAATGAAAGGTGCAAGTGTAAAGGATCAAGAATGGGGCTATTCATACTTAAGCTCAAGTCCCCAATGCATGCCAAGTGCCCCCTAAGGTGTTAAGGAGGAGATTAATGGCACCCCAGGTGTCTCAAGGAGGAGAAAAGGTGGCACAATCGTGAGTTATGTGGTAGAAGAGCAGGTTGCAACTGCCAACTCAAAACAGTCTGCCAGCGACCCCTTTGCGGACCGCAATGAGTGATGTCTTGCGGTCCATAAGGACCTCTGGCACCCAATTTCTCGTAAAGGACCTCAAGAATGCAAATTTAGCATTGTTTTCAATATGATCCCTCAACTTTATTTCATCTTCCATTTTGATACAATTATCCCTCTCATCCAATTAAATTTGGAACATTGGAGAGTTTTCTGGGCACGTGTTGCCATATTATTCGATATAAATTTCCAAGGTGTTATACCAGACAGAATAGAAAGAGTAGTGCATTGATTCTTTACTTCCAAGTTCATGAAGCCATCAACTGTGAGAACTAGTTTTAAATGCGTTTGTATCAAAACTCTTTCAGAACTGGAGAGTAGTTCATTGATAGTGCCATTTACCATGTTAGAAATTAAAAATACGGTTTGAAACTATGGTGATAAGTGGGCCCTGGTCCAGACAGCTTCAATTTCTTCTTTTTGAAACACTACTGGGAGATTTTGGAAGCCGAGTTTCTAGCGGCCCTTAACCATTAACATGTGAGTGGGGTGATTTTGAGGGGGTGTAGCTCGTCTTTCATCGCCCTCATCCCAAAACCAACGACCCAACGTGATTAAACGAGTACCAGTCCTTCAACCTATCGGTTGCATCAGCAAGGTAATCTTTAAAGTACTCGCCAACAGGATTAAAAGTGTCATCGGTTCGGTTGTGTCTGAAGAACAATCCACCTTTTTAGCGACCAGAACATGTTGGACGGTCCTCCTATCATGAACGAACTAACTGCGTGGGTCAAGAAGTCAAAATCTAAGGCTTTTCCTTTTTAAGGTTGACTTTGAAAAAGCTTTTGATACCATCAACTCGGAGTTCGTGGACTCGGTTCCAATTCAAATGAACTTTCCGCCTTTATGGCAGAAATGGATTCAAGGCATCTTCGCTTCAGCTAGGTCATCTGTATTGGTGAATAGGTGACGTGAGTGGAGCGTGGTATGATTTTAATATATTTTTAGCACTTTTTACTCGTATATCAAGCTATAAATTTATAAAATATGATACAATACAATCACTCTCTACAACAGGTTAGGGTAAGTGCACCCATCGTTGACGTAGTATAGTGATGATAAGATACCGAGATCGTCCAAGGACACAAGAGCTTTTAATACCGGAATATCGTCAACGTCTAATCTAACCAAAATTTTGAGAAAAGATGTTAGTTAATTTAAAACAGAAAAGAAGTAAAAATAAAAAGTTAGTGAAAACAATAAAGAAGATAGAATCACTTGGTTCCAACTCCTCTTTTACATATCCTTTGATGATTTCCGCACTTTGGGCTTTTTAAGAGACTATCTTAGTTATTTTGGCATGTCCCTCTTTTGGAGACAAAGTTATCCTCAGCCATATAGGTTTGAGTTAGTAGGGATACAGTCCCGCAAGGCCAGAAAGTAAGTTATTAATGCAAAATGTGGCATGTCCCTCTTTTAGAGGCAATGATACCATTGGCCATATTGTCTGAGTCAACAAGGATACAGTCCCACAAGGCCGGTTTAAAGATTTAATAATAGTTTATTTATAAGGGATTCAAGCCGTTCTTACTTCCCCCTATTTGATGCTTCTGCCACAAGAGAAGTCCTAATAAGCTTGAATCAAGTCCTCGCAGGATCTATACACTGAACGAAGCAAGAACTTTACCCAAACCACCCTTCTAACCCCTTCCAGACAGTTAACGCGCTTTTATATAGACCGTAAAGACATGAATGAGTGAAACAACAAAACATGAAGACATGATAGAGTAAAGTTCACTTTCAATATTAAAAACTTTTTCTTAAAGCCATTCATACAAACCCAAATAAAAAGTAGCCAAAGATTAGAAATCAAAAGTAATACATAAAAAATTTATCTTCACCAAGTGATGTAAGAGATTAGCCAAGCATGGCCTTTGTTTGACATCTTACGATCGATCTTGGATCCCGGAACTACTACACACACTCTAAAGGTGGATGATGGAGGAATGTGGTGGATGATGGTGTCGTAATGGTGGTGGAATGGTAGCAAGTGGGAGAGAAATGGTTTGCCAAGGAATGAGTTGGAAATGAACCAAGCACCTTCTTTTATAGCTGAAAACAGACCCCTCACACAGCCTCGTGTCATTTCTTCTCTGTTTTCATTAATTGATCTATGTCAGTTCATATGCACACACGGTTCCGTGTGTTAGAAGGCACGACTCCATGTCAGAGTATTGTGGGGTCCCTTGTGAGATTCTACATATTCGGGAGTTGACCACGGCCCCTCTCTTGTATACTTTTTTTGTCTTATTCTGCAGGACTCTAGAGTGGGACACGGTCCCATGCCTTCGTGACATGGCCCCGTGCTTTTCTTCTGGTTTGTTGTTTTGGTCTTGGGGTGTAGCTTGGAGGGTAGGCATGGTGTGTTCAACTCTTCCTTCTTGTATTCATGTTGATTTTTGCTGTTAATTTATTCCTATTGTACGTTTAAGCTCATTTAGTCCTAAAAATCAAAAGTATACAAAGAAACTTACTTTTTCCAATGTTAGTACATAAATAGGGTTGATTTTATGTCTTGTTTAATATAATTTATATGTTGCATTTTGTGTATATCAATAGGTCTCCCACAACTAAGTTTCAACGCACTCGCAGGGTTTAACAAGGGGATCCGATCGCCCCTTTCATCTTCATACTTGCCATAGAAGCCTTGTCTTACTTTATACAGAACACCTGTGTCTCAGGTACCATTAATGGGTTATCGCTGCCCAATAACGGGCAAGCGATTTCACAGTTAATATTTGCAGATGATGTCACGGCGATAGACGATTAGGCGGATCAGAATATAAGAAAGTGAAAAGATTGATGTGGTTGCTTCTTCTTTGTGTCGGGGCTCAAAATAAACATCAACAAATCATGTTTATTTAGGGGTCGAAACTAGTATCGTGAGACGCAGTACATGGCAAATATTCTGAATTGTAAATGCAGCAGTTTGCCCTTTGCCTATTTTGGGTTAAAAGTGGGAGGTAACATGAATTTGATCTCAAGCTAGGCTCCGGTTACTAAGACGTTTGGGTCTCGTTTATCTCTATGGAAAGCTTCGACATTATCTATTGGGGGGGATAACGACACTCATCCAATCTGTTCTAGAAAGCCTTCGAAGACAATTTTTTCTGGGGCGGTTCGGGAAACAACTCAAAGAATGAGTTGGGTCAAATGGAACAAGGTTATTTCACCAATTTCAAGCAAAGGGCTTGAATTAGGACCCTTAAAAGACATGAATTTGATCCTTTTAACCAAATGGGTATGGCGATTCAAAACGGAAAAAAATAGGTTGTGGAGAATCGTGGTCGATGCCATACATGCCAAACCAAACATTGGATCCTTCCTTCCAGACATAAATGGTTGGTCCGTGTCATAGAGCTCAAATGCAAAAACAGTTTGATTTATTGCTAAAGATAAGGTCCTTATATACAAAATCGTTAAAGGTGAAGTTGGTGATGGTGGCCAAATTAATTTCTAGTCCGAGTGGTGGACTGGTGCAGCCCCTTTTAAAGTCGCGTTCCCCGCCATCTATAATTTATAGAAGATAAAAGGCTCTCAGGTAAAACACCGAATCGTGCATTCCAGGTTGAATATAGCAATACATTGGTGTTGGCGTCACGAACCAGATTCAATTTAAGAGGTAAGCGAGTTGTTTCAGTGTTGTGATCTCTTGCTCTAGTTTGCATTATCAAACAAAGCGAACGTTTGGAAATGGGGGCAGCTTCGGACAGTATTTTTTCAGTAAAATCTCTTTGTTTGCTCCTCTTATATAGGAGATGGACTATAGCGCAGAAGGTATTTGAATGGGTTCGTTGTGTTCCAAAGAAGTGAAAAACTTTGTTGGTGTGCAAGCATGGATGGTCTCCCTACGCTCATGGCTTTGGAACGTCGCAGGATCGCAATGCAATCACCATTATGCAAGCTTTGCAGGTCAGATAATGAGCCGCTGAATCACCTCCTGACAAGTTGCTATATAGCAAGTGCGGTTTGGCATGGAATATCAAGCTGGTGCAGAATCCCTCAAATCTGTGCCTTCCAAACAATGGATCTCTTCCAAATATACAAAAAGTTCCTGGATCGGAGGTTAAAAAGACTATGGTGAAACTATAATTCTACTATCATGCTAGATTATATGGAAGACTCGAAACGATGTGGTATTCTCAAGCAAAAAGGCGATTCCATCAAAGATGGTGGTGAGATTAAAACGATAGGATTTTATGGGTAAAAGCCAGATTCAAACTTCCATCACTGGAGTCAGATCAATGGTGCAATTTTAATTTCCTGCAAGTATCTGTATGTATCCTGTAATCTTTGGTTTCTAGCTTTTGGTAGTGTTTCTTAAGAAAATAGCCGTTCAAAAAAAGTTAGTTATTTGATATGTGTTCAAATAAGTTAGCTTGGATAGCAAGTTTGGCTATCATATGCAGTCGGTTTGAGTTATGAATTCATCATGAGTTTGGAATCAGTTTTAAATTTATATTTTTGTAGTTATTAAGATCGAGAATTATTCACTCCAAATTTATCGTATGTTATTCAGTTTAGTATTCGATTAGGAATTGAAATTTGTAGGAAAAATCATAGTAGAAATGGCTAGTTAAATACATGTATTAGTTCCTTTTTTTACGTTTTTAAATACCGGTTTCTAAATATAAAGCTGATATTATTTAAATTTAAGATATTACATCCTAGATGGTTTGAAGCATTTTTTATTTGATTTATGATTTACAAGAAAAGCTCCAATAAACAATGCTTTTCACATGAACACCAAGTAAAATAAATAAATTCACAACCAAACAATATGGATTTTAGTTATCTAATAACTAGTTAATTAATGATTAGAGAACCCCTCGAATATTTGCATGTACTTTTAATTTTGTGCTATGTGTTATCGTTTATTTTTTCCACTACCACAGAAGTGACTTTTACATAATTGTCATGTCATCGAATATTTTCACTTACTCTTTTTTACTGTATCATGTTCCGTTTCACCATCCTTTCACTAATCACCACTCTTTAAAATAATAATTGAATTATACAAACTAAAAACTTAAAAAAGATTGTTAAGTGTAAAAATTTAATTCAATTTTTTTCACAGCATTAGGTTTTTTTTCTCTCTCCTCTCACTAACCGTCACCTATAAAATAATAATTGAATTACATAAACTAAAACTTAAAAAAGAAGATGAGAATGTGTAAAAATTTGATTTGGTGAAATTAGAAAATATATTTTTTTCCTATGGCCCATCTTAATTATTTCAAAGGGTAACAGAGGCGTAGTTTGGAATTGAGTGTGAAGGGGCTCACACCATCCCTGTTTTGGGGTGTTCATTGAATCGAATAATGAATTTTTGAACTATTCAAATCGAATTTTTATTTTTTTACCTGAATTTGTATTCGATTTCAAATAGAATTCGAATAAATTCGATTCAATTCATGTTCACGCTAAACAATAAATTATTTTACTTTCATTTTTTAAAACTACTATAAACTAATTATATTCAATATAAAATATAATAATCTTCTAAATTAATTAACTATCAATATGTCCAAACACCAAAATTTAGGATATAGGTTTGTTACTGGTCACGATTTAAATTAGGTAAAAATTTAGAAATAAGTAGTATGAGCTATTTGTTAGTAAGTTTGGTAATGTTTTGAATAATAAACGTATCACTATGGATGTAATTCATACTTTGGCCAAGTTTAGAAGTTATATGTGTGTGTATATATGTTTGTGTGTACATATATTTAAAAAATTATATATAAATTGAATTCGAATTTCGAATCGAATCGGATTAAAAAATGGCAGGTAAACCAAACAAGTCAAAACTTCCATGGTTTGTAACCGAGTTGTACCATACAAGTCAAGAAGCCTAAACCCGTGTGGGTGTAAAGGTAACATGCACATGCAAACAAAGATTTGAACCTATCAAAACCACTCCTTTATTGTTGAGTGTTGACCCAACATAATCTCATCTACCGTCCAACACAAAATCAACTGGAAGCTAGCTAAGTGTAGAGTAACCATAACCTAACTGTACACCTAAATGGGCCAAACATTCATCTATGTGCAAAGGCAAATATGTCATAACACTAGAATCCATCAATACAACACAATGATGATTGTGTTCTTGCTATTTATGCATAGTAGGTAAGATATCTATTTCTTTTATCAACATTCATTTAGAAGATACAATGAGCCCCCACTGAAAAAAATAAATAAGAAACATTGAAAATTTATAACATAAATATATGAGTACTGGTGAGGCAGGATATGTTTATATATATAATATATATATATATATTCACGAGTTGACCAACACACATCAATAAAGTTAATATGATTATGGTTTAAAGTGGCAAATGTGTATTCATATATTTTGTAGTCTTCAAAATTAATTTGAAAGTTAAATTATTAATATGATAAAAGTCATGGTACATTCTCTCGCTTCATCTTCCTAACTCGATGACAAACGTGTTGTTTGTTTTTTCTTCTAAAAAGCTCTACGCAAACTCTTTCTGTCTGCGCCACGCAGACCACGCGTAGACTGTTTGTTTTTCGAAAACGTTTCATTAAAAACGTCTGCGCAAGCTCTTTTTGGTGCATACTTGGCCCAGTCAAAAGTTTGACAAACATTAGGGAAAAATAAGAGAAGATGAAGAAGAAAAAAAAAAGTGATATCGCTGGGCCTGGACCAACAAGTTTGGGCCCAACACATGCTAACCCATAAAGATTCTAACCTATGCATCTCTACTACTCTCATATACACTTGCATGTTCATGTACATGATTATTTTCATGAGATTTAGACTGACTTAAGTGTCAAATGGTGGTCCGTCATGCTTCGGCCTCGGGGCCCCTTTAAACGAGTTTTACATTATGTTTACAACCTCATGTCTGCCGCAGAAGACAAAGTATGACTGATTTATTTGCTTCAATGCTGCGACGATCTAGGTAACCATCATGGCGATCCTTGTAGCAACAATGCTGCCATCTGTGCTACTTCTTATAATATTAAACTAGAATGAGTTAACAATTTTCTTCTAATAGTAGTTATTATAGTTGTAGTTATTAGTTATTACCAGTTAATTATGAACTATAGAACATATAAAAAGATGTTGGAAGTATCCCCAACTCCACTCATCTCATCCCTCATCAATCACTTTTTAGTGGGGATAAGAGTGTATGACTGACGATTCTTAGTCCCTCTGAATAAAATTAGCTACTTCTCTTGATAGAGTTTTCACATCCGCGCATAAAAGACTTTTTTTTCTCGTTTTGAACTTTTATGTGTCTTGCCAAAATACTTTTTTGACTTGTTAGTTATCTATAGAGGTGGTGACCATCCAAGCAACGGTCCTTAAAATACTTTTTGACTTGCTAGCCATATATAGAGGTGATGAGCATCCAAGAAAACGGTCCTTAAAAATACTTTTTGACTAGTTAGCCATCTATAGAGGTGGTGACCATCCAAGACCACATTCCTAAAAAACAGGTCTCTCAACCCGAAATTATAACAGTTACATTTAAGTTTTAAAGTTGAAAACAAAATGAATGATAAGACTTATAATTTGATTCAAGAAAAGAACATGGCTATGTTGATTAGGAGTATGCGTTAAATCAAAATCTGGCTGAACAAAACCTGACTGAACCCGAATTACCTATAAAATCAAAATCAAGGACCGCGTTAATAACCAACGGAGTGGTTGTACATTGACCAAAGACAAAACCTTTAAACATGGTTTTGGTTCAAGTCCACATATCATAGAAAAAGAAATTTGCCACTAAAAAAAAGGAACCGCGTTAATATAGGGTGTCAGTCTTACTGTCTTAGCTTTTTAAGCAGGTTGGGCCAGGTTCAAGCCTATCTTGTTGGATTTATAAATGTTGCTTTTGAAATGACTTTTGTTGGATCAATAACTTTTGCTGGGCCAAAATTTAAGACGATTTTATAGACAAAATTCCAACAGTGGACTTGAATACAATTCCATAATTCAAAATTACAAGCTTCCCTCATGGGCTTTGCCAAGTCCTTCCCTTTTTTGCGCTTAGTTCATAGGATGTACTCTAACGTTTAGAGTGTTATGGCATGTTAACTACATTGCAATCCACTCCCACCTTATATTAAAAGGCATTAAATGGGTTATGTGTTAACATGTTAACCCAATGTTAAGAGATTGAATTAATTATTCTTTTCTTTTTAGACCAAAGGCCTTATTAACCCATCTTCAATTAATACATTCTATTATATTCCATCTTTTATTTGTATTTTGGGGTGTTACACTTAATAAATGAGGGTTGATTTATAATACAAAGGATTTTAAAAGTAAAAAGTGTAAGAAGCCACTATAAAGTGACAAGTGTCCAAAAAGGATTCAAGTGGCAAGAGTAATTTTGTTAAAGATAAAAAAGAACTATGCGCATACAAGTCACATGCTATTTACCCCTCATTTTTTAAACGTTCGTAACTTTTTTATACATCATTTGTTTTTAAAAAAATTAAACCATAAAATCGAGCGTTTTTTATCTTTAATATGAGTACCCTGTTGTTATACTTTAAAAAAATTACGAAAACCCAGTTGCATATTACACAATGGACATAACATAAAACATAATGAGAAAACCCAGTTGCGTATTACACAATGGACATAACGTAAAACACAATGAGTATCAAACTAAAAACACAATTGAAAGTAGACCAAAAACACAATCGATGACAACAAATACAAGACACAATGGACAGTAGACTAGATACAATTAGTATCAAACTAAAAACACAATTGATGATAGCAAATAAAAGACACATGAACAGAAGACTAAAACACAATGGACAACATACTAAAACATATGAACAACGGATTAAAGCACAATGCGCCACAAAACAAAAACACAATGGACAACCGATTAAAACTCAATCGACAGCATAATAAACACAATGATTAGAAACTATAACACAATGTATGGAAAACCCAGACATAACCCTATCTTCATTGTATCATAAATTGTGTTATAGGTTCTGATAAAAACGCAATGTACATAACCAAAATTAATACTATGTTATAAGTTTTGATAATAATACAATGTAAAAAACCTTAGTCAAAACTCAGTTAAAAGACACAATGATCAGAAACTTTAACACAATACAAAGAAAACCCAGTAAAAATGAATTTTTTTATTTATTTTTATATGACAATATCATACTCATATTATAGATAAAAAAACCTCATTATGATGAAATTAAAAAAAACAAATGTCGTATAAAAAAGTTATAGACGTTTTAAATTGATGGGGAAATTAACATGTGTCTTGCATGTGAAGAGAGAAAGTCAATAAATGTGATATTTTCTTTATGCCCTTTTATTATTTTATTTTTTTCTTAAATTAATCTCAAACCTCAAAATCTATGATTAATGTAACCAATATTCTTCTTACCCTTCTTATTTATGTTATCTTTGTATTTGATCATAATCCTAATAAATGAACTTGTTTATAAAGTGATTAATTATAAATCGGTTTCAAGGTTAGTACCGTCATATTGTATAGCTCCCATGATGGCTGAAATATAATTTTTTGTTTGGCCGATTCGGTTCCCTCTTTGTTTTCTTAGTTTCGACACGGCCATACCGTGAAACAAAAATCTAGAAACTTGTAACCCATGGATTGGACCGTATGTTTGAATCGGATCATAAAACGAATCGGTCTCTGGGTGGGTTAATCGGTGTGACCCGAGTGCTACACACATCTAAAATTATTTGTAAGCTTTGACAAAAAAGTCAAAATGTTATTAGAGATAACATGAACACGTATGATAAGGCCATTCTTGGAAAACACTTCATCCCATTTACATTCAATTTCTTTGGAATGTGTTTCTTCAATATAAAGCTATATGCTTTTAAACTTTTGGAGAGAACTTTCCCAATAATGACATATACCAAACAACCATGATATGAAGAGCTATATGCTTTTAAACTTTTGGAGAGAACTTTCCCAATGATGACATATACCAAACAACCATGATATGGAGTAAAGGATGTATAACACTAAGGGAAGTGGAAACGAGGAGAGATCGGGGAAGGGTGAGGTAGCATGAACCCTGACGGGAAACAACCCCTCTACCCCGGTTATAGTGCACACGGGGAATCCGCCCGTCCTCACTGATGACAACTCATGATTTTCAAAATTTGGAAGATTCTTAAATAACGGCTAGTTTATAAAAAAATATTAATTTTTTTGATTTTAAAAATCTAAATGCTCCCACTTTTATAAAAAAAAACACAAACTCTCTCCATCTTTATATAGTCCTCTCCTCCAAAATTTTATACAATCCTCTCCTCCAATTTAACTTATAATCTTGTTAAATTTTCGCAGCCATGAGTTCATCATCATCTGAGAAAAAAGTTGTAAATTTTTTACGTTAACGCGATGATAGAGACGGCGAAAATTATTGTATAGATGGAAGAAGGCAACAAAGACGAAGGAATGGACTTCAAAACCAAAAACAAGGAGTGATGCGCTACATAGAGATCGCGAAGGTATATTATTTGTTTACATTCTATTTATTTGTAAAATAAATGGTGTTATTAATTTTGTTAGTTATTTTTAAGAGTGTTTACTAAAATTTCTTAAATTTATTTTCCAAACTTTATTAAAGGTGCAAACAATCGTTTCGAGGTAAGACTATTTTGATAAAAACTATGTGTACACTAACGAACAATTTAGGCGTCGATTTTGAATGAGTCGCCCATTGTTCCTACGTTCTGCCAATGATTTGGCTAATTATGATGAGTTTTCACATTACGATACGATGCTAGACGGAAAATGGGTTTATTACGTTACAAAAATGCACATTAGCACTTCGTCAAATGGCGTACGACACTTCTAGTGCTTCATGGGATGAATATTTAAAGTTGTCTGTTAGAATGGGTCGGGGTGTTTATTTGAATTTTCACAGGTACCGTGAAGCTGTATAGCAAGGTGTATTTGCTAGACCACAAAGAGTGATATGCTTAAATTTATACATATTTTACTTATCAAATTCCCAATATTTCGAGTTGTTCGTATATGATTTTTCCGGGCTTTCGATCTGATTTGGTTAATATGTGAATTTACAGAAACCGTTGAAAAACAAGTCAATTCGATGGAGAAAATGAAAGAAATCGGAAAAAGGTACGAGACCGGAAAGTCGAGCACCAAGAAAATGAAGAAAAAAAAGTTTGGTTTTTCTGGACCCCTTACACCTTTAGAGGTTTCGGATATGGTTCGTAAGAGACCCCGAATTTTGTTTTAAATAAAGCAGCCTTATGGACCGTAAGGCATTGGTGATACGGTCGTAAGCTAGTCGGTTTTGCGAAAAAAATAGCATTTAAACCCTATAGGCGTAGGGTTTGAGATATCTCGAAAAGTAAGCATTTTAGAGTAGAAGTTGGACGAATTTAAAGATCTTTGAGCAATTGAAGGTCGAGGAAGTGTTGGGATTCAAGTTTGAGTGCTTCGGGTTTGGTTATACATTGTTTACTTGTAGTTAGAAACATGATTTCCCATGATTACAGATCTGATTATGCTATTTTTATGACAATTATGAGCAGCTAAATGACGTGATGTCGTTGTCACACGCAAATTTAATCCCAAAATGCTACTAGCTAGCGGTAAGTGGGTATGAACACAAGGATTTGTGGAACTAGTGCAATCAAAGGGTTGTACTATTATACTAATTACCTAGTTTGCACAAATTTAATTTCAGATTTTCGATTAATGGATTTAGACTTTAACTACTTAATGATTCAAAGATTGATTCTTTTAACTGATTAATAAGAGAATGATCACCTCGGGTTTCCGGTTCAAAACGCATGTTTCAATTTAACTAGAAAGAGTGACATACACATGACTCGTGTTTGATTAACTATTTGTGATAAAAGGGAACAAAGTACTCGGATTGAAATGCGAGGTCGTTACCCGATGACCAATTGATTAATACCCAACCCGTAAACCTTCCTGTGATATCTTGATTGTCAACGACACCAAGAACGTACGAAATAAGCAATAAGCACGATATCAACCAACAACTTACAAACAATCAATCAACACCATAATCACAAAAACATAGCAATTATTCTAGAAATAAGTAAATTGAAACACAATTGTTAACCGAACCTTCCACACAAGATGATCACCGAAATGTTTAGCCACTCATGTTCTCACAATCAAACAAACTTCAATGGTCTTGTTCATACGAATCAAACACACCAAATATTATTTAGAACTTGTTAGAATCAATGAAAAACACTCCAAATCACCTCCTATTTGCTCTGCAACTCGTACCAATCATTGATAATGTTAAAAGACTCAATAACTCAGCTTAAATTGGGCAGTTACAACTTTTCCGTAGCTCACCACTGTAAGCTATGGTGCCCACCGTAGCTTACGGTGGGCAATTTTCCTTTACGGCCCTGATTGTCTGTCTTACGGTAGTCTTTAAGGTTGGATTCCACTGTAAGCTACGGTGGCCACCGTAGCTTACGGGTGGTCAGCTTGATTTTTCTATTTTTGCCCTTCGATCAATCTCTTGAGTCCCATCTTCAATTAGGTTCTTGCAAATACCCGATAAAGCACGTTTAAGCTCCCTCATTATGCTCTTCGGTACCTGAAAAGCCAAACACACCGTAGACATCAAATCGTAACAAATAAACGTTTAAAGCATGGAATATTTATCATTTTAACGCACTTACGGGTTGTCCAAAGACCACCCGTCACATCCCCACACTTAAACATTGCTTG
Source organism: Scalesia atractyloides (assembly GCA_947069175.1). Lineage (NCBI taxonomy): Eukaryota > Viridiplantae > Streptophyta > Magnoliopsida > Asterales > Asteraceae > Scalesia > Scalesia atractyloides. Next base: position 58,972,343 of record CAMTDV010000022.1, on the reverse strand, counting down.
CCCCAAGCAACCAATTCACAAAATTTTTAAACAAACAAGTGATCATCATATAAATCAAACACAAACAAGTTGCCCCGTTATCAACTTTACCATCATAACACATAACACACCCTCACTAAACTCTTCTCTCGGCGACAAAGTAACACTAGAAAAGATTGTGCTAGATCATTCAATACAAGTGTACAAATGTACGACAATAAGCTTGGATAACAATCAAGTCTTTACCTACAAATCGTCTAACATGCTCGTGAATCAGAAGGACTTTCGGGTTGTAACGAGGCTATGTGTATAGGTGGGAATTGGTGGGAAATATTCATGTAGCTTGCTTAATCGACCCAGTTCATTATTACATCAATATAAATAACACACTCAATTTGTACAACTAATCTTCCTTCTTTTTTTTTTCAAACACCATAACATATTGCATTACACTATTGAAAGGGAACAAACTAACATAACAAGAATAACTATCTAAATCGGGTCGATTAAAAGGTAGAATTTTGTAGGACATAGGTTCAGGTGACAATTGAAAGGCTACAAGCTCAAATTTGGCTACTAATGTCCAACCCCTCGTCCCGCTCACTACCAAGCTCATATATATAACTTATGAGGTCCAACCCCCCAAACCCACACTCAACACACATCCAAACGAGGCTACCTAAATGCCCCCATCATATTCACAAGCATGTAAACTCAAGTTTCGACAAGCATATATTACCCAAGTTCTATTAACACACTATACACACCGCCACTCAATCAAATAAAACAATAAATTTCTCAATGACATATATGTGTGGCTCAATCCTCACCGAGAAAGAAATGGAATTGGGATAATGATGTGTCATGCATGATATGGTATTACTTTCAAACTTTAGCAACTGTTTGTTTGGTTCACAAAAAATTTCAAAATTCCAAAAATTTCCCCCATCCCCACATGTGGGATACATTGTCCCCAATGTATGGTTCTTAGAGGAATGATCACTCCATTTATCTTCGAAAATACCTTTTGGTCAACACTCAAATCCCAAGATTACTTTTTTTAATATCTCAAAACTCAACCACAAACACCAAACCAACAAAATATCAACCATGTTACACCCGACCTTCCCAACCATGAACACAAAGAACAAAAAAAACTACACTACTGTACAAAGGAAGAACAGAACCTGATCAGTAGTAGCACGGCTGAGGAGGTCCAAAGATGGAAGTTATCATCTCCGAAAATTCATTAAATGCAAATGCGTCACTTCCTCCTTCTCCTTGTTGTTGCTCCGAGCTCTGTTGTTGCTGCTGCCCATACTGAGGGTCCACCCACTGAGAATGGTGCATCAGCGGTGTTGGGTAAGAAACACTGCCGTCATAGGGTGGTTGAGTCGAGTAGTCAACTGGCGGTGGGTCCACAACCACGGGACGCCCTGCATGCCAATCTTCATGCATCCTCCGTTGTTGATCATCCAAATACCGATTATTAATCTCCTACTCAAAGGCGTAATCATGTGTACGATTCCAAGATTCTTGTCTATCAAAACTGTGCCTTAATGCACGTTCCATGCTTGCGCCCATATATGTTTGGTGATCAAAAAACGTCCGTTCGGCCCCACTCCAGCTATAAAAAACCGAGGGCCTTTGATTTTCTATGACTTTTGCATGGAAGACCTTAGAACCATTCGGCTCGTAGGGAAATCTAGAAAAGTCAAAGAACCCCCCGGTCGGAATACTACTCGACCCCCCTTGTTCCACATTCGATGGGGCAACCTGCGGTTCATCCATATAATCATCATCGCCACTCAGGCCTTCTTCATCACTTTTGGGGCCATCCTCTTCCCCCGGCCGAAGTGGTCGCGCATCAACCTTCAAAACTCTCCATCGCTGACCCTCACTCTTCAGCTTATGATATCTTTCCGACTCTGAATACTTCCACCCCGCTCCCAGTTGTCGGATATCAAACGGTTTAAACTTCTTGTAAGATCCCTTATCGTCTGCACCAATTACCCCAACATCTTTAACAAAGCAATGATCAGGCGGCAATGCGGAATGATTTTCCGCTGATCACTGTTCCGACTAATCCATACGTTATTCATAACTAGGAAACGAAATGGAAACATGGGACCCCAGTCAACAAAGTATAAAGAACCGGCACTTCCGGCCATCGAACTTCGGTTTTATCACCCCGCCTCGGGATGACATTCTGCATGCAAATGGCTAGCATTAGCTTCCCCTCGATCCTTAGATTCTTCCGATATAATTTCCCATGAGTGGTACCCGGTAAAAACAAGTAATCTAACATGGTATTCCACCTTGGATGCTTTTCGGGCTCGAAATAAAGATCTTCCACTCTTGGAAGCATATATTGATTGACTGGTTTACTATCAAATTTCACAACCCTCCTTAAAGAATCAAAGGACATATCTACCTCAATGCCATTTACAGTGCCGATTAATCTCATCTTCGACGCACCGCCCCTGTATGGAGGGCACCTAAGAGTGGTCATCCACTCCTGAATCTCCGTATCGTATAGATTTGTGCCCTCATGTTCATAGCACTTCAGGGCTGCCTCCCATCCTAAAGACCGAAATTTGTTCGTGATCCCAAACGACCAAAATCAACCTCCCTAACCTCTTTCTCCCAAATGAATGCCTTCTTTATTTGCGCCAATCTGTTAATTTGATCATTAAATAATTCTGCCTGCCACTCTTGCGGTTGATCATGTAATGGACCGGATGTCCATCGTGGCTTTGGCCCTCGATCGGCACAACTTCCTCTATGTCCTCTTCACTATCGCCTTGCACTACTAACCATCTTTTCCTTGGAGCCGGGTTACTAGATGAACCCACCTTTTCTTTACCCTTGCGCCCCATTATAGTCGTGCAAGACATAAACATAAAGAACACATATTATTCACCTTTCCAAACACCCACACTATCCCCACACTTGCTTATTAATATGGTCATGAAAATTAGACAAAACTTGAAGTTCATCATATGCATAAATTTGAACAAATTCCCCTAAATTAGTGAAATTTACTCAAAACCACATCTTTATCACCTAGCTAACTTCCATGACCATAATCATTCAAAACTCATTCAAGTTCATCTCAAAATTATCAAATATAAGCAAGTATGGGCTCATGATAACCTAGTTCATCTCAAAATCTCCAAATCCTACAATGCAATGACAAAATAAAAGAAATTGCATACCTTGGCCTTGTAGAAGATGAAGAAACCTAAAAACTTCAAGATTATCAAAAACCCACAAAACCCTAGAAAATTCAGATCAAAAAGCGCCCAACTTGATCCCCAAAACAATAGATTCGATCAAATGCAAGCACACAATCGAAATCCTTGTGAAATTTTAGCCAAAATAGACCCAAAGTTCGCTTGATTTGGTTAGAAATTGAAAGATTTAGGTGGATGAAGGTGGATGTTCTTAAGGTTAATGAAGGAGAAGAAGAAACCAAGTGGTGGCTGAAAATTGTGTAGAAAATGGGTGAAGGGGTGAATTCCCGTGTTAAAACCTTGATTTGCGGACGCCTTACGCCCAGCGCCACCTTTACGCCCAGCGGCCACCGTAAGCTACGGTGGCCACCGTAGCTTACGGTGGTCAGGGTTATAAAAGGGGGTCGTAAGACAGTTTATAATCACCGTAACACCTTTTTAACTCGCCGTAGCTTACGGTGGGGTGTTGGGGCCTTTCAAAATTTTTAACAAAACACACTTTACCTATTTTAATCTACCACCCCCTTTAAAAAAATCCGTGTTGTACTCAACATCATGTATGAAAAATTCTGAAGAACTTCCCCACACTTGTTTCAAACACAAATTAAACGAGATCGGATAAAAACTAAAAAATACAAACAACTAATGAACAAACAAATTAACTATTTACACTACCAAACCTGGGCCTCTTGCGTCAATCCGCTTCCAATGGGTGTAAGATGTAGCCCACCTTGTCAAGTTCTAGATGTTTGATATCATTTCCCTCCTAGTACGGTTTGAGCCGATGCCCATTAACCGTTTGCTTCTTGTTGGTTCGCTCATCCAAGATATCAACATCTCCAGACCTTCCCACACGTGTAATAACATATGGGCCCATCCACTTACTCTTTAGCTTGCCCGCGAACATCTTCAACCGCTAATTAAACAACCATACTTTCTGACCCATTTCAAAAGTTCGCTTTCGAATCTTTGCATCGTGAAACTTCTTGAGTTTATCTTATATGCAGCTGCGCATTCATATGCTTCATCTCGAATCTCTTCGATCTCACTCAATTGAAGTTTCCGGATCTTCCCCGCTTCATCATAATCAGCCTTTACCGTCTTAATGGCCCAATGTGCTCTATGCGACAACTCCATTGGTAAATGGCACCCCTTCCCAAACACCATCCGATAAGGGGTCGTACCAATAGGAGTCATTGTAAGCCGTGCGGTATGCCCATAACGCATCATCCAATTTACTTGCCCAATCCTTTCTGTCTACTCGCACCGTCTTCATTAAGATTTCTTTGATTTGACGGTTCGAAACTTCAGCTTGTCCACTGGCAACGCGGTGGTTCACATGATATCTCTTCAATAATTTGCCAAAATTAAAATTCTTGAAATGTGAACCGCCGTTACTGATTATAACACGTGGAATTCCAAAACGAGCAAAAATATTCTATTGCACATACTTACATACAACCGAATGATCATTAGTCCGCGTCGATATGGCTTCAATCCACTTCGAAACATAGTCCACGACCACCAATATATATAAAAACCCATTTGAACTTGGAAACGGCCCCATGAAATCTATCCCCCACACATCAAAGATCTCTACTACCAAGATAGGTTGCATAGGCATTTCATCCCTCTTTGAAATACTCTGCAATTTTTGGCAATTCAGACAATTTCGGGCAAACTCACATGCGTCTTTAAAAATTGTGGGCCAATAGAACCCGCACGTGAGCACCCGGTACCCCGTCTTATGACCGCTAACGTATCCCCCACAAGCGGAGGAGTGAGCATGGGTTAAGATTTCAACCACTTCTGATTCCGGAACACACCTTCTAATTACCTAATTAGCCCTAATTTTGAACAAGTCCGGTTCATCCCTAATATACTGTTTAACTTGTACCATGAACTGTTGCCGTCTTCTCTTTGTCCAATGTTCGGGAATAGCACCCGTGGCCAAATAATTTACGTAATGTGCATACCACGGAGCCGTAGAAGTAGAGACAGCGAGCAACTGTTCATCTGGAAATCGTTCATTAATCTCACTGAGATCATCAGCCCCTTCAACCAAAATCCGAGACAAGTGGTCGGCCACCACATTTTCACTTCCCTTTTTGTCTCGAATCTCCAAGTCGAATTCTTGCAATAAAAGTACCCATCGAATCAACCGAGGTTTAGCATCCTTCTGTTCCATTAAATACCGCACCGCGCTATGATCAGAATAAACCACCACTTTGCTCCCCCAAATATATGACCGAAACTTATCCAAAGCATACACCACCGCTAATAATTTTTCTCGGTCGTGGTGTAATTCAGTTGCGCTTCGAACAGAGTTTTGCTTGCGTAATAGACCGCCACTGGTTTCTTATCAACCCTTTGCCCCAAAACCGCACCAATAGTTGTATCGCTGGCGTCGCACATGATTTCAAACGGTTTTGACCAATCCGGTGGCTGCAAGATAGGGGCCTTCACCAACTGTTCCTTCAAAACATTAAAGGCTTGCAAAAATTCACCAGTAAAATCAAACAGAACATCTTTCAATAATAAATTACATAAGGGTTTGGTAATTACACTAAATACCTTAATGAATCTTCTATAAAAACCCGCATGTCCCAAGAATGACCTTACCCCTTTAACATTTTTAGGAGGAGGTTGCGATGAAATTACCCGAACTTTTGCTTTGTCTACCTCCATCCCTTTTTTGGACACAACATGGCCCAACACAATACCTTCCTGGACCATATAATGACTCTTCTCCCAACTCAACACTAAATTTTTCTCAACACATTTTTTTAAAACTTTTTCTAATTCGTCGAGACACGACTCAAAACTTGTGCCGGAAATGGAGAAGTCATCCATGAACACTTCAAGCGACTCTCCAACCATGTCCGAGAAAATACTATTCATACATCGTTGAAAAGTTGCCGGAGCGTTGCACAAGCCAAATGGCATTCGCCTAAAAGCAAAATTACCATAAGGACAAGTAAAGGTGGTTTTGTGTTGGTCATCAGGGTGAATTGCAATTTGGTTATATCCTAAATACCCATCTAAAAATAGTAGTAATTTTTACCCAAAAGTTTTTCAATTATTTGGTCAATAAAAGGTAATGGGAAATGGTCCTTGGAGGTTGCGGTATTCAGTTTTCTATAATCGATACAAACCCACCACCCGGTGACCGGTTGGGTGGCTATTTGTTCACCATTTTCATCTTTAACAACTTGAATACCGACCTTTTTAGGCACTACTTGGGTAGGACTTACCCAAGCACTATCAGATATGGGATTGATAATACCTGCATCCAACCATTTTATTACCTCCTTTTTCACTACCTCACGCAGGTTCGGATTCAATCTCCTTTGTGCTTCCCTCGTCGGCTTTGCATCCTCACTTGTAATTATCTTGTGCATCACAATAGATGGGCTGATCCACTTCAAATTAGCAATTGTTCATTCTATAGCCGCCCGATTCGCTTTGAGCACCCTTAGCAATTCCTTCTCTTAAGCCACCTCTAAGTTAGAGGCAATAATGACCGGTAATGTGTCATTATCCCCTAAAAACTCATATTTCAGTTGGCTCAACAACTCCTTCAACTCCAACATAGGGGCTTCTTCCAAAGATGGTTTTGTTCCCGAATCAATTTCCGTCGGTAGACTCTCAAACTGATGAGTCCAAGGTGGTCGCCCCTCTCTCAATGCCATCACATCTTGCTTCTCCTCCTCCACCCGCAAGTCATTAGCATGTACCTGTTCTAACACATCACAAACACAAACACAAGTATCCTCTTCCGTATATTCATGTGGGTTACACCCATCCACCAAATCTGCCATGAAACACTCGTCAACACCAACAGAATTAGATATGTTAGTAAAAACATTTAAACGCATTTTTCTGTTTCCGAATGTCATGTCAACTGTACCAAGTCGACAATCAATTACAGCATGAGCGGTGTTTAAGAATGGCCGACCCAAAATAACATCCTTTGTTGTTTTGGGTCGGCAGACGAGTAGTCAAGCACCAAAAAGTCTACCGGGTAGTAGAACCCGTCAACTTTTACAATTACATCTTGGACCATCCCTCGAGGTAATTTTTGAGGCAAATCGGCTAAAACTACCGTCGTCTCAACCCGAGCCAATGGACCAAAATCATATTGGTCATATAACCCACCCGGTAAAATACTTACTCCAGCTCCAATATCTAGCAACGCTTTTGACATTGGAAAGTTTCCAACTTGAATATTGATTAGAGGCGTTCCCGGATCTTGGAGCTTTGGAGGAAGAATTTTAGCACCGCACTAACTTGTCCGGTCAGATCTATCCGCATAGGCAACTTCTTCTTTTTTTGTCGTTTTTGAGTGCATAATTCTTTTAAGAATTTTGCGTAAGCGGGCACTTGCTTTATAGCATCAAGTAAGGGAAGGTTCACTTTCACTTGTTTAAAAACGTCTAAGAGTTCTTTCTTTTAGGGACCCCTTGTTGAAATAAAATTTTTCTTTCCAGGGTCGAATAAAGCGGAAGGAAACGGGACTTGACTCGTTCCCCCTTCCTCCTTTGGTTTATTTAACAATTCACCCAAACCCGGTTTATTAGTCACATTTTCAACAAAAGCTTCCTTTGACACATTCGAGGATGAGACATCATCCTCATCACTCTCATTACCCGTAATATCCTCAACAACCCCATCAACCAAAACCGGTTCTAAATTTGCTTTAAATTCTTTACCGCTTCGTAAGACACTTACATGGTTAATTTTGATATTACGTGAAGTATTATGAGAGGGATTTACCTTTGTGTCACTCGGAAGTTGACCCGTACCTTTCTTAAGATCCGCTACCTCCGATGCAAGTTGACCCATTTGTGTGGTGAGTGCTTGGATACTTTTGTCCCGGACTTCATCCTTTTGCAAACGAGCTTCATCGAAGTTGATTCCTCCGTTGCATGTCTTGTTGCATCATGCGGAGCATATCCATCACTTCATTACCGCCCGATGCATTTTGACCCATATTTCCACCTTGGTCACCCCCTTGTTGACTTTTTACCTTGATACCCTTGATTATTTCCGCCCCTAAAGTTCCCTTGGTTATATTGCGGGCGAGGAGCAAAACTCCGTTGAACTCCTTGGAAATTAGGGTTGGCCTGATTGGCTGGGTTCCCATAGCGGAAGTTCGGATGATTCCATAGTCTGGGGTGGTATGTGTTCGAATTCATGTTAAAGTTCCGATGACCCCCTCCAATTGCGTTCACCTCCTCTACTTGATTTGCAGTTACTCCCACCAAGCACACCTCCGCTGCATGACCAAGTTCATTACAATTAGTACAAACATTATATACCTGGTTTGATGCTTGTGCTTCTCCATCCTCCACCGCATACACTTGAGGCCTTGTGATTACATGTCTAGCTCGCCTCGATGATTGTGCTTTTCTTTTTGATGTGACCGCCATTTGTTCTAGAAATGCCCAATCATCCTGCTCATAATTTGTTTCGAATGTACCATTCGTGATAGACATTAAATCCCTTGCATCCTCCGAGCTCAAACCTTCATGAAATGTATTTAACAATTCCCACAACGCTATACCATGATGAGGCCAATTTTCAACACCATGTTAAATCTCTTAAACGTCTCATGGAACATTTCACTTGGCTGTTGTTGGAAACTCCTTATACTCCGTCTCGCTTCATTTGTCTTTGGGCTGAAAAGAATTCCTCGAGGAATCGTTGTTGCATATCGGCCCAAGTATATATAGATGCGGACGGTAAAGTATGAAACCACCTTTTCGCTTTATCCTTCAACGAGAATTGAAACAACACCAACTTAACATCATCCGATGAGAATCCTTGCCCCCCAATAGTATTACAAATAAAATCATACATTTCCAAATGGAAGTAGGATTCTTTGGCGACCCTTGTACATTGGCAAGCTTTGCAATGAAGTTGTCCTTACCTCGAATGTCCTCCCATCCGGGCGCTGAGGTATCACTACCGGAGAAGGATTATTGGTAATAACCGGACAAAAATGTGCTTCAACCCCCCACATTACTTCTCGATGATGTCGACGCGGGGCACCCAATGGTACTCTTGGTCGGCCCACCGGACCTTGTCTTAACCCTTGAGGTATAAAGTGTTGTTGAGGTGGAGGTTGATGCATCGGCCTTTGGAATTGCGGCTGTTGATGTTGAAGTTGCAGTTGTTGTAGAGGCATTGGTTGTTGGAATGGTGGCCCTTGAGGACGAACTTGTTGCACCCCCATAGGTTGCCTTGGTGGATAACCCATTCCCCCTTGCGGTCCCAAGTTACCTCCATCACCCCCATAATAGTACCCTTCATCTTCATACCCTCCGAATTCCTCTTCATAACCGTCATCATACCCGTCTCCTCCTACACCTGATGTTTGCACAAACTGTGAAGAAGGATTATGGGAACCCGGTTGGTTTGATGGTTGAAATATAGGTGAAGTATGGATAATGGTGGAACTAGGTAAAGGTTGAGTTGGTAAAGGGTATTGGGTAGATGAGGATTGACCGGATGTGGGAAAGAAAGATGAGAATGGTGGTACTAATGATGCGGTGTTAGATGGGTCAACTTCATGTGTCGAAGTTGGGTGAGCAGTGGAATTTGGTGGAGGTGTAGATGGTGAAGTTTGATTTGTGGTGGTAGGTAAATTTTCCATGGTGTGGAGTGGTGAAATAGGTGTTGATGGTGTTGTTGGGGAACCACTGATTTTATTCTCCCTTAGCAAAACCCTGTTGCGTCGTTGTCCGTTCAATTTCCGGATCAAATACCAATGGTGAAAGCTTGTTGGATCCTCTAGTATGCATACACCTGTAAGAACCTGCACACTAACACAACGAGCGTAAACCCGGAAAAATAACAAACTATACTAACACGAAATAACACACGTTGCGCACAAATCCCCGGCAACGGCGCAAAATTTGACGTGATGTCGTTGTCACACGCAAATTTAATCCCAAAACTGCTACTAGCTAGCGGTAAGTGGGTATAGAACACAAGGATTTGTGGAACTAACGCTATCAAAGGGTTGTACTATTATACTAATTACCTAGTTTGCACAAATTTAATTTCAGATTTTCGATTAATGGATTTACACTTTAACTACTTAATGATTCAAAGATTGGTTCTTTAGCTGATTAATAAGATAATGATCACCTTGGGTTTCCGGTTCAAAACGCATATGTTTCAATTTAACTAGAAAGAGTCACATAGACATGACTCGTGTTTGATTAATTATTTGTGATAAAAGGGAACAAAGTACTCGGATTGAAATGCGAGGTCGTTACCTGATGACCAATTGATTAATACCCAACCCGTAAACCTTCCCGTGATATCTTGATTGTCAACGACACCAAGAACGTACGAAATAAGCAATAAACACGATATCAACCAACAACTTACAAACAATCAATCAACACCATAATCACAATAACATAGCAATTATTCTAGAAATAAGTAAATTGAAACACAATTGTTTACCGAACCTTCCACACAAGATGATCACCGAAATGTTTAGCCACTCATGTTCTCACAATCAAACAAACTTCAATTGTCTTGTTCATAGAATCAAACACACTAAAATATTGTTTAGAACTTGTTACAATCAATGAAAAACACTCCAAATCGCCTCCTATTTGCTCTGCAACTCGTACCAATCATTGATAATGTGAAAAGACTCAATAACTCAGCTTAAATTGGGCATTTACAACTTTCCCGTAGCTCACCACTGTAAGCTACGGTGCCCACCGTAGCTTACGGTGGCAATTTTCCTTTACGGCCCTGATTGTCTGTCTTACGATAGTCTTTAAGGTTGGACTCCACCGTAAGCTACGCTTGATTTTTCTATTTTTGCCCTTCGATCAATCTCTTGAGTCCCATCTTTAATTAGGCTCTTGCAAATACCCGATAAAGCACGTTTAAGCTCCCTCATTATGCTCTTCGGTACCTGAAATGCCAAACACACCGTAGACATCAAATCGTAACAAATAAACGTTTAAAGGATGGAATATTTATCATTCTAACGCACTTACGGGTTGTCCGAAAGACCACCCATCACTAAACGTTTATACTACTTACGTTGAGATGATCTAGACTATATGTGATGATGTTTTGACTCGGTTTTGATTGTTTTTATGCGATTTACATGATTTTGCATTGAATCTGATTTGGCATGTTAAAGTTGGTTGTCTTATTTTTTTTGGTTATTGATTTCATCGGTTTAGGCACATCGAGATATCACCTAGATTTAGAAGTCAGTTTAAATTGTTAATTCTAGGGTTTTCGGTTTAGATCTTGTTTTAGAAATAATTCATGTTAATCAAGAAATTAAAATCAACTAACTAAAACGTGCATCCTAACCTAGTGATTCGAGAGGAGAATTAGGTTTGCTAGTTATTAGCTAGCCATTGTTGGATATATTGGGTGACCGATAACTCAGATCCGTCTATTTTTACGCGTCTTAGATTTCCTAGGATTTCAGTTTCGAGGTTTTATCTGCTTCACAAATTAAGGATTTTGACACCTTAGTTGTCACATATCTGATATTTGTGGGATTTGGTATTGATAGGTCAGGCCGGTACATTTTAGCACTTTGCATTTTGCCCATTTTCTTGCACGATTTATCATCTCTAGCGGGAGGTTTATCGGCTAGAATAGATTATTCAATCCATAGTCGCAGTTCGGATATCATTGCATTAGTTTAGGGATTTGACACCTAGGTAGTTCTTTCTCATATCTGATCTTAGATCCCGTTCTCCGAGTATGTTTGCTTGCTTGTTGTGTTCACTTTCTTTGCTTGGTCGTTTGAGTGAAATCACCATTTATTGCATTTCGTGTTCTTTTTTTAAATAGGTTTGTAGAAAATCATAAAATCATCCCTAAAATTGACTATGTTTTTTATGGAGGTTCAGTATCGAGAGTTTGCTCATAGTGTCCATGGATTTATATATGGTCTTGCCATCTACACTACGACTGATGCACTTGTCGATTGTGTGTGGTTTAGTTAGCGATTCCATTTTTTAAACTTGTTTGAAATTAATATACACACTTTTCACACATCAAAGAAAGACCTAGATTTCCTGGTATGCTAGGAAATATCGATCGTACGCATTGGCCATGGCGTAATTGCTCTAATGCATGGCGATGTCAACATATGTGTGGTGATCAAGGACACCCCTCAATAATGCTAGAATCTGTTTGCTCACAAGATTTGTGGGTTTGACATGTCTTTTCTTGAGTTGTAGGTTCAAACAAAGATTTTAACGTTCTAGCAAGATCTAAAATTCTCGACAACATTATTCAAGGCACCGGCCCAGATTCTACGTTCATGCTCAATGAGGTGTCATACAAGCACGAGTACTATATAGCCGGCTGTATAGACCCAGTCTATACGGCTATTGTTAAAACTATACCAGATCCCCATGATGAAAAAAGGAAAAAAAAATCACGAAGTGCCAAGAAACGCAAGAAAAGTGTTAGGTGTGTTAAAGTCACGCCAACATATAATACGAAACCTAACACGTGCATGGGATCCAAAAAGATTGAGATGCATTATGTATGCTTGCACAATACTACATAACATGATTATTAAACACGAAGGCTAGGCGATATGCGAATACGATCCGAATGTTGAGCCGATTGACGAGGGGCAACAAGAATCAAATACGTGAGCACTACACAATGAATATGGGTATGGGAACCTCTGTGCAGATTTAATCGACCATATCTGGAATAACTTTCGTGTCGATCCCGTTGAAGATGAGTAGTGGTGTTCGTAGGTTTAGACAAAATTTATTTTATGCTTTTTAGTATGTCTTTCTAGATTAAAATTTGTATGTTTTTTTGTTATTTTTAGGTTTCTTATATATTATGAAATGTTTAATTTTCCTAACAAATTTTCTTATTTATTTATTTTTAACAAATTAAAGGAATAAAAATTATTATTTATATAAAAATAGATTAAATAAACAAATGGAAGGGGAGGAAGGGAAACAACAACCATTGCTTGGAGAAAGGATAATGAGGTGAAAAGAGAGAGCGATGTGGCGCTAAGGTGGATGATGCAGGAGAAGGGGGAAAGATGAGCCTGAGACAACTTTAGAACAGACGTAAACTAAACAAAACACTAACTATATGATGAGTTTTACCTCCTTAATACCAACACTACTAGAAATAGGGGTGTCCAAAAAAACCATACCTGATAAACCCACTTCACAAACAGATAAATCAAGTTGTAATATGGTATTCAGGTGTAGGAGCATCCGGGTTTTTGTCAAACCGAACTACATCAGTTTGATATATGGTTGATAAGAAAACTAGATGAATTAACTCGATTAAAGTTTAAAAAGGTCCTATTTTATATAGGTTGTTCACGATTTACAATAACGGCTTTTCCTTTCCCCCTAAACGATTGTACACCCCTGAAAAACCCAATCGATAAACACTCTCCCAATTATTGACACTTAATTTTGTTGTTATGTTTTGTTTACGAAATTTAAGTGTTTTCTTTATTCGCAAAACTGCTAAGGTTAAGATAGCCAATCCCGTTTTGTTTCGGCAGAAACGAATCAATTTCGAACAGTGTATTATAGTCGACGGGCCTCTAGCGATGATCGGACCCAGATAATCAATGTATTCATCGTGCCCCCTGGGTTGATATGATTTTGGGACTGTGGTTTGATTGATACGATTTTGGAAATTTAAGTGGGTATTTGTGGTTTCATTATTAGGTACTTTACGAGATGGCCCAAATGAAACAAATTGTTTATATCTATTAATATGTTTAAGCCCACTTCTTTAATTAATTGAACACTAATTTAAGATCACTAATTCATTAAAACTTTGATAGCATATATTTTAACTACACTAATTTAAGACCCTGTTTAATATATGTAACCCGACCTAAACCAACCCGATATCCCAATACCCATATGCCTATTAAACTGACTGTAACTAGGGTTGGTTATTGGTTAGAATTTTTTTGGCATTAAAGCCTCGAGTAACCCGAATCATTTAATCTAAAATCTGAATACGGAACCTGATAAACACCCCAAGCTAGAAAAGTATCACTTATGCATGATTATCAACGACAACAATCCGTCAGTAAAAGAACCTTAGTTTAATGTAGTCATCATTGTCGATAATATGTTGTTGATACTCACATAAATGGTTTCTTGGTAACCTTCGTCGGTAGATACATTACCTAGCCATGTTTTCCGAGAAAGTATCACAAGCGGGACCTACTCTTACCAAGTGATTTCAGACAAATAAGTTTGTTGCTGAAAACCCTTGGTTTCACAGTGCAACCTCCTATCCAGATAATCTCCACATCTTCCACACTAAACTACAATTATACACATGAGACTGCATTGACCATCTGATGGTTAGTCTCGGGTCCCTTTTAACATTCTTTCATTGGTGTTTCTAGCGTGATGTTATGATCTAGATGGCAAAGACCGACCCAACCCTACAACTAGGATCGACCTAATGAATATTTTTGCGAAAGGGCCCAAACTAGTTATATATATGTATGTGTGTGTGTATATATATATAACACAATATAGTTAATCATGAGGTGTAGACCCAAGGCATAGCACACGAGGCCAAGTGACCGTGCATAGCTTTTTTCCTACGTAGCATCTATCTAATCAAAACCCAAGTGAGTGAAGTGACCCGTACGTTGTTTGGAAACGACCCCATAAAAATTATTTGTTTGATATAAAAACCAAAACTGGGATGTATATTAGTTGGCAATCCCTCTTTCCCTTCTTTTGGTTTTGGACATTTCAATGAGAATGGGACCAAGACCACAAGTATCCTTACTTGATTTGATTTCCGAATTTAACCTCTTTAATATTCATTTAGTTAAACCAACCCTATCTAAAATTATGTTATATTATACATTTTTATACATCTATTTAAAAGACTAACTAAAGGAATAGTTCCACGCAGCT
This sequence comes from Scalesia atractyloides, assembly GCA_947069175.1. NCBI lineage: Eukaryota > Viridiplantae > Streptophyta > Magnoliopsida > Asterales > Asteraceae > Scalesia > Scalesia atractyloides. Next base: position 58,957,177 of record CAMTDV010000022.1, on the reverse strand, counting down.
GCTTGACACCTGTTCGTTGGGCCACAGATGAACCGGTCCATGTTGATGGCCATGCATCTTTAATCTAGCCACGCGTCTTTGCATGAAGCTTTCTTCACCTTTAATTACACGAAATCGCATGATTAAGGTTTATCAGGAAGCCATGCGTGAGAGATGATCGGCTGAGGCCTTCCTTTTTATTTGTCGGACCTTGGTGGCGCAACCATTAGAGAAACTTTCCGGCGTTTCCATACTGACAACCACAGAACCGCCATTGCTCTGCCTTCATACTTCATCTCTAAGTTCGTTAATCTTCTCTTCATTAACGTGGTATATATATATATATATATATATGGAATATGCTATTTATCATTTTATAGTTCTCAAATTTCCAGAGCATTACAACACCACCCATCTTAAAAAGATCGTCTTGAATCCGCCACTACAAACAAAACCTCCTATGACATCAGAAAACAACACTAATATTCATAAAAAAGAATGTGGAAATCGAATAGACCCGAAAAATGTGTAAATCAACACAATCCGACTAGAAGATTCTTTAAATAAGTTGATAAATATTCGGACACCAAACTCAATAAACCCTCAAAAAAATTCTTGGTGAACAAGTTAGCTATAACATTCAATTCAAATTGTTTGTGGTTAAAAAGCCCACCATAAATAAAATGTATTTTCTACAAAATAACTGTGTTACAGACTTGTAGTTATTACCTATAGTTCTGTTCTTAAATCGATCTATAAGGGAGATATTATTTGATCAATTGCTTTCTTTACTTGGGTTATGCTAGTCTTCCTTCCATTATTACCCTTCTTCACCTTCACCTGAAAAACAAATCCAAATTAAAAAAAAATCTTCATTTGTTAAGGTAAATCAGTATAAAGTATAAACCAATGAGGTGATGGTTAATTGGCAAATACAAAATCTTTAAACACGTGGGTTTATAAGAGAAAGTCTTGGGTTCAAGTCTCAATGATGACATGAATTAATTTTTCTTTTACCATTAATAGAAAAAGGTAAATCAGTATATCAAATATCATACTGATTATTATGTTCAGTACGTGCCGGTACCAGTATCATCAAAAATACCGAAAAGTACAACAAATACCAGTATCGATGCTGAAGCTGCCGATCACTTCAGTCGGTATCGGTTTGCTACCGTACCGGTACTCGGCAAGAAATAAGCCACCAACGAATACCGGTATTGATACCGATGATGTCATTTAGTATCTGTTTGCTACAATACCAATAACAAGCTACAATACCAATAACAAGAAAATAGGTGATTACCTTAGCTCTCATCTCAGCTGTAAACACCGCAGCATCCACACAAGATTGTACAGTCATGATCTCCACTCCAAGCTCCCACAACTTCTTCATAACGTCCAACAACAACCCATCTCTATTCCTACACTGTATCTCCACCAATGCATCATTCTCAATTATCGAAACTTCCACCTGGACCGCCACCGCAGCCCTCCCTCCACCCCCACCACCCTCCACCACTCGAACTTTTCTTTTTTCCGCCACCTTTGTATTCTCCAGACAAAGACAATGTGCCTCAAGATCCTGTATCCTCTTCCTCAGCTGCTTCACGTACTCGATCGTGTCACCGAGGATCGAAGCTTTGTCCATTTTAGTCACTAATGGGACTAGTGTCCGCAGTGTAATGAAGCGGTCATTCAGTTTTTCTCTACGGCGTCGTTCTGCGAGGACGTGGTTCGCGCTGAGGTCCTCGTGCGACGAAGACGTGGTTTTGGGTAGAGGTGTGGCGGATTCGGAGGCGGCCGTGGTGGTGGTAGAGGGGAGGTAAGGGACGGTAAAGAGGATGTATTTGAGGATATGTTGGGAGTTTGAGGTGGTGGTGGGAAGGTGGTGGTGGGGTTGTTTAGGGTTTGGTGTCCACGTGGCGAAGGATGATTGGGTGGAGTAGGATGAGTTGGGGTGTGGTGGTGTGTACTGTGAGTCGGACAATCGAGTTAACTTGTTGTTGAGGATGGTTGAGACTGTGTGAGAGTAGCGAGTGTCTTCTGGTGCTAATTCTGTTGAAATGGTTTGTGTAAGTTTGGAGAATAATATGCATCAAAGTATTCAACAAATGAGACTGATAATATCATAATATATGATCATTTTGGATTGATCTCGTCTAGTTAACCAGGTGGATATGTCAGTTTGTTTGTTTACGACATGTTTAATAACTAAATTATGGCAACCTATTTATGACGCTTTTATTTTATATACAAATTGATTACAACCTATATGTAAACAACTCGTTTCTTGTTTATGTTTATATAGTTTCGGATGTGTCTAGCTAGCTAGAATGAATATCTTGATCGTGAATAAAAACGGCCGTGTTCAAGTTCATTATTTTAATCTTGCATCTCGAAACAGTTGCCACCCTAGGTTTTTTTAGTACAGACGCATTATTTCATTAAAAAAGCGCCAAATGACAACCTTAGTTAATTGTATCTATACAAACCTTTTATTATTCACAGTAACTATTATGTGTGTACAACCCTAGCATGTAAAGAAAGTTAGGAAAGTTTGATGTAGGCCAATAAGGTAAATCATCAAGGAAATAAAACGTAACAATGTAGATTTTAACAAATTTAGTTTAACTTTCAACTTTCAATCCTATAGGCATGAAAAAGCCAAAAAACGCGATGGTATTTTCGTAACTATTTGCTAGTAGGGTGATTATCAAAATTACTCTACAACTCTACAAATGATCTTGTAGAGTAACACTAGAAGAATATCAACCAATAGCGGCGACAGGCCATATGTCGCCGCTATTAGTCGATCCGGAACGCGGTGTCCCATGTAAAACCCCAGTCATTCATTTGTTATCTTGATCTAACGGCTGGGGTTGAAAATACTCAATAGCGGCGACATGTTTAGGTCAATAGCGGCGACAGCCGTCACCCCTATTACCTTTACGCAGACAACAGGTCTAAAAGCGGGATTACTCCTATTTTCACCCATTTTCCCACCAAACTCTTCATCTCTCTCACGGGTTTACCCCTAAAATCGACAATTCTTCATCAATTTCACAAAGATCTACTCCAAATCGGTTAGTATTCTTTGTTTAAGTTGATTTTGATCTTGATTTTGTTATACATTTTGTTAATTTCTTGATTTTGGGTGTATGTATGTGTGTATGTTAGAGAATTCTGGTCATCCACCACCACGAGTAGGATCATCATTTTGACGGGAAGTTTTATATTTATTTGTGTTCAAAGATGAGAAATTGTGTAATTTTGGGTTTGTGTAGGTATGTGTATGTAGAAATGTATGTTGTATGTAAATGTTATATGTTAGTAGATGTATGTGAAAATGTATAATTTATGTATACTTTGTGAAAATGTGTGTATGTAAGTCTATGTATGTGTGTATATAGGTGTATGTTAGTATCTATGTTAGCTTGTAAGTATATATAAATTATGTGTATTTGGTGAAAATGTGTGTATATTATTATGTATGTGTGTATGTTACCTTGTAAGTTTGTATAAATTATGCGTATTTGGTTATAATGTGTGTAAGTGAGTCTATGTATGTATTTAGGTAGGTGTTTGTAAAAATGTATAAACTCTGTGTATTTGGTGAAAATATGTGTATGTTAGTATGTAAATGTTGAAAAAATTTTGTTTGCAGTCGTTTGCTGCTGCCTTTGCAGCCGTAAACACGCCTTAAACGGCAGTAAACGGGTGCAAAAGCGCACTCGTTTGCTGTTGCGTTTGCAGCCGTTTAACGGCGCGCTTACGGCTGCAAACACAACAACAAATGAGTGTAAAAACGCAGTCGTTTGCTGTTGCGTTTGGAGTTGTAAACGTCGTTAAACGGCTGCAAACGCGGCAGCAAACGACTGCGTTTTTGCACCCGTTTGTTGCTGCATTTGTAGCCATAAACGCGCCTTAAACGGCATCATACGGGTGCAAAAGCGCAGCCATTTACAGGCGTTTAACGGCGTGTTTACGGCTGCACACGCAACCATTAAACTGTTTTAACGTATATTATATAATGTTTTAACTTTTTAATTTAATTCCTAGGAAAACTTCAATTTTGATGAAGCTGAACAAGATTTGGAAGAACAAAACTTGACAAGCGGCATCAAGCATGTGCTTATGAAGCGGTACTCCGGCCGTAAGAACGACGCTAAAGAAGAATTTCTTGATCATGGAGGTTATGACGATATCGAAAGAGCAAGGGCACACCACCCCGTGGATATGCCTTATGAAAACTGGCTGAGAACCATGGATCACTTCATGGACCCCAAATATATTGCAAGATGTGAGGCTAACGCAAAAGTCTGCCAACTTCAACTATTCCCAAACCGTGGGGGGACAGCGTCATACAGTAGCACCACCTACAAACATGTAATGTTTTATATGTGTGTGTTTTATGTTTGTGTTTATTTAATACCTAATCTAAGTTTTAATGTTAAACAAGGTTTGAAACATTTCGCTACGTACCACAAAACTCACACCGATAAAGATGGGAATTGGGTTGACACGGTAGCCGAGCAAAATTATGTAAGTATATATATAAAGTATAATTCTCTATATTATATATATACACACTTAATCATCTTCGTAAAATACAGCTTAATTTAGAACGCGAGAAACTGAAATGAATATGACGGAGAAGGCGGCGGTTCTCAACCACCGAATGAGGTTGCCACATTTCAGAATGTGTTAGGTGATCGAAGAGGATCGATAAGGGGGATTGGGCATAAACCGTCTTCCAATATGCCCTCGAATGTGTTGGGTGCGCAACCTCAAACTCCAAACCGTTTTCTAAGGTAAAATATACAATTTTACTTTAAAAAGTTATACAAGTATCAATGAGCGCATATTACTTTGGCAAATGCATGTTACTTTGGTAAATATATGTTGGTAGTATGTTAAATGCTAATGTAGGTCTTGATATGTATTAATGTAGGAATATGTTTCGAGTTTGTTCCAAACCCCGACATTTTTAAATCAACTCGATTCCTATCTTACTTCGAAGGGAAAGCAAGCCGCAAACGACGATGATAAAATTTTTGACAATGACGATGAGGATGACGATTACTATTAAGTATTATCGACATATGACAACTATCTTATAGTTTTCGAATGTTATTTTAGGATCTTATTAAGTATTATACAATTTTAGGATGTTAAGTATTATGTTTATTTAGTTTGTTTGTGTTGCGTAAAGAAAATTGGCATGTTTGTATTAACCAGAAACATTGAAAATGTAGCAAAAAATTTTAAAAAAAAACGACTTTTAGCGACGACACATGTCGCCGCTGTTGATGCATATCAATAGCGGCGACATGAGGCAATAGCGGCGATAAGAGGCCCTTTACCGACTAACCTTTTGCGCCGACTCTTTAGCGGCGACATGTCGCCATTATTAAAAATAGCGGCGTAGATCAAGGCTTTTAGCGGCGACATCTGTCGCGGCTATTACCCCGTTTTCTTCTAGTGTAATTTTGATCTTATAGAGTAATTATCAAAATTACTTTACAAGTGTATCAAAATTATTCTGAATCAACATTACTTTACAAGTGTATCAAAATTACTCTGCAAGTTTATTAAATAATATACAATTCAAAATTACTCTACAAAATCATTTGTAGAGTAATTATGATACTCTACAAAATTACCTTACAAGTTCAAAATTACCATATAAGATCATTTGTAGAGTAATTATGATACTATACAATTACTTTATAAGATCAAAATTATCCTACAAGAACATTTTGATAATTACCCTATTAGCAAATAATTACGAACATATCACCACCTTTTTTCAGTAAAACCTTCAATTGGTACGTCTTATACTGAAAAGTTATTTGTATTTGTTTTTTCTCTACATTTAATATTGTTATGTGAGTTTTAGAAAAATCAAGTATAAACTAAGGTAACATACATACCAACTCATTTAGGTTTCTTACATGCATGATATAAGTGACACAATAAAAAATCATTTTATAAAGATCTCCCCACAATTATGATATGATATGTGACATGATGTTTATAGAAAAATCATTAAAATATAAAAATCATTATGTTTTTAAAGTATATTTATGATAAACTTGTTTTAAAGTAAATTTATGATAAACTGATAATGTTCACCAAAACTAGTTAAAATTAACACTTGTTCACTTATAAGAGAATTCACCTATTTTAGAAATGAGTGCTACGACGTTCATTAAAACAATATACTACTCCCTTTGCCCAGTCTAAATATTGGCAAATTATTTATTGGTGGAGGTAGGTATGGTAAACGAAACTGGATCCTATATTAAGTAAATCTAGAATTAAATCCAGTTGTCGGGGTATTTGGAGATGATACCTTTATATGAGATTAGATTAGATTTTGAATTTGTTTTCCAGTATTTTGTTAGATAATATGTAAATGGGTTACCTTAGACATACATATATACATATACACTTTTACTATAACCATACCCATAGATAATTTTTTATTATTCTTTTTTGTCCAAGATAATGTATTAACTTTTTAGTTTTTATAGTGCTATTTCTTGATCAAAAGAGTCATATGAAAAATTAGAATAATGAGATATATACTTGGGGAATTCCAACAAGTAACTTTTAACAAATTTAACAACTATACCTAATGCCTGCATGTATACATGACACACGAAACGTAATTAGCACTTAAGTACTTGACAGACATGGGATACAGTTTTAAAATCGGGTATGGAACTATATTATCAATACTCATTCCAAATCCGTCCCTATTTAGGTGAGAACTTTCTCTAAAGATAAAAAAAAAACATAATGGTTGATTTAGTAAACCTGATTTAGTTATTGTATAAAATTAAGAGATCCATGAACCAAAATTAAAGTTATCAAAAAATATAATATATTACGGGAAAAAATTATATTACTGTATTGAGGAACAAGACAGTTAACTATTTATCATTTTTGGTATAATTTTACTTTCTATCATATCATATGAATAAGATCAAAATTAATTAAATAGCATTGTGCACCTGATGATGTTTGTAATTGATTGTGTGACGGGTTGTGCAACTCAAAATTATCTGACCATCCGGGGGTTGACTCGGCTCTATATGAATCGTCAAGACTCGTTGCCAACAAGTTAATATGAGAATCTAAGTTGTTCGAACCATCATTGGGTGACGCGAACTTGATGTCTGGAGACATACCGAGTTGCGATAGCTCATCAGTCTCTATGAGTGAACCCGTCGAAGCTTTAAGCTCTTGAAAGCTAGAAGCATAACATGTTTCTTTGAGAAAGGCGCGTCCATTTTCATCTTCATATTCATCGCCATGTACATCTTCCACATCATCATATTGCGTATCTTCACCCTCATCATCATCATCATCTTCGTCGTCATCAACATCTTCGTCCATTGAATATGTGGCATTTGGAAGTTTGATTGTATCGGGTGTTTGATAAGGGTAAAAGCTGGTGTTGGAAGAATGAGCCGAAAGGGTGGGTTTCGGGGGTGCGACAGTCATGTAGCCATTTCCGCTCATGAAGAAAAGTTTCACATGTTGAATGAATTCGTTAGTCTCTTCGACCTACATATGCATAAATGAGTTCAATTCAAAAGGAACCATCAAATAATTAGAAATAACTAAACTATTTCTATTATTTTTTTATCTTTGATCATGGCATTGGGTCGTTATTCATAGAGTTAAAAAGACATTGTCTCAAATCTTTATCATTATCTAGTTGACCAAAAATAGTTCATTTGGAGTGTTACCCAATTTATCTACTATATCAATAAAAGTTATACTCATCTAACCTTTTCGGTTGTTCCAAGCTCAACGACTCCATCTAGTAGAGGTATGCATATCACCGTCTGCAAAATTGGTTTTCGACGTTAAACAACAAATGCATAAATGAGGAGTGTAGATATAGCGCGAACAAAATTGGCTTGCCTGTATATAAGCACTCTAGTGCAAGGTCCAGGAAAGCAGCATGACATGATCAAAATGTTAGGCCGTAAAGTTGTAATGAAGAGAAAACATGTGAAGAAAGAAATTGTACAAAACATTAATGAATCTATTTGATGTCATTATGCCAATAAGGTCAAGAGGATAAAAAATGTATAAACTTTTATGATAACATACACAATTTCAAGAATTTAAATTTAAATACTTAACTACAGTTAATTTGAAAATTTGATGTATTAAAAGCATGGGCCAATTTTATATGTATTTAGAAAAACTTATGTAATATAATATTTATTTAACTCAATAATGCCAAATATATATGGTCTTGTGACACTTAATTTTCCATATTTATCAATTTCATTATACTCTTCTCTTCTCCATGATAACTTTTGTGAAATAAATAACACTTCAAACTTTATAGCACAAACTACATAATTTAAAAGCAAACACTTACAACGAAGACATAATCTGTAAAATTATAACTCTGTAATCTATGTAAAACCATACGAACCAAAAATATAATTTTCTGACGAAACTATTCTTGAATCATCTATTTCTATCAATTTTTATGTACTTTCTAACCTAAAAATATTTATTGAACCACCCCACCACCCTTGCTACCACCGACAATCCCACAGAAAAGACTGCCATTGGTCCCATTCATGACATACATATCATATTTGTCTTTCCTGTTCACCTTTTCAACTAGATAATATAATAATATCCATACAAGTTCACATGTATAAAACACCAATTGTTTCGTATAACTAGCGGAATCTCCTCGCGTTTTGTTATGGCTTTTAGCTCGCTTCATTAAAGTACCACCATTATATTGAGACTTCATATAGGAAACGATACGTGTTTTAAATCGATTGAAAATTATAAAAAACGAATATCTATACCGCTACCATTATTGTTTGGTTGGTATCGGCTTAGTTTGTTGTGGTACCAGTATGGTATCTTTACTGGACAGAGATTAAGATACCAATTTTTTTATTGCGAATACAACTCTGAGTTCAACGAAATACATACCGCCAAATCGAGAAAAAGCATAAAAATGAATATGGCACCAGTACCCATGTTGACTCCCCAGTAGCGTACGCGGGGTTCATAAAACGGTGCTATGTAGCAAGCAAACGATGACAAAAAACAGGAATAACCGTAATACAAAAATGTTAATTTATACCGCCACATGACGTAAAACGTAGACAAAATCAAACATAAACTTACACCAGATGGTGACGTAAAACGCTAACAATTTCACTACAAAACAAAAACAAAAAGAATAAAAGACAAAAAACATTACAAAGACAAAAACAATAAAAGAAAAAAAAATACTATTCATAAAACCTTTCGAGATTTGTTATACTAGTTTTTATTCCCGTGCTACATGGCGGAAGTTTGATCATTTTTCTCAGTGGTACGTGATGTGAATTTAGTTGTTTTCGGCTCGGCTTATCGGAAACCATAAAAGTGAAGATCGATAAGGTTCCAATATACCATTTAAAAAAGGCTTTTCTACCTACGCTATGTGGCGGGAGTTTGATCGTTTTCCCCATGCTACTCGGCGTTACTTTGGTAGTTATCGACTCGACTCACCGAAAACCATAAAAGCGAATATCAATAACAGGTTTTCCCCTGCGGTACGCGGCGGGAGTATACTCAGCTTTCCCCCATGCTATGTGGTGGGAGTATGATCGTTTTCCCCTGTGCTACGTGACGTTACTTGGCCATTATCGGCTTAACTCAGGAAATCATAAAAGTGAATATCGATTACGGTTCCGATAATACCAATTAAAAAATTAGGTTTTCCCTCGCGTAACACGCGGGAGTTTGGCGTTTTTCCCCTGTGCTACGCAATGTGATTTGGTTATTATCGGCTCGACTCTTCGAAAACCATAAAAGCGAAGATCGATAAGCGAATATCAATACCGAGTTTTCCCCCACGTTACACGGCACAAGTATGATCGCTTTTCCCTCTTTGGTCGTTATCGGTTCGGCTCATTGGAAAACCATAAAAGCGAATTTAGATTTTGGTTCCGATAATACCAACTAAAAAAATAAAAAACAAGTTTTTCACACCGCACTACGCAGCGGAGGTTTGATCGTTTTTCCTAGTGCTACGTGGCGTGACTTTGGTCGTTATGTTATACTCATCGAAAACCATAAAGGTGATAATCGATGAAGCAAATAATAATGCTCATCATCGATGATAGCAATGAAAAAACAAAAAAAAAAACTTTAAAAATAAAATAAAAAACCATAAAAGACAAAATGACCACTATTTATAAAACTTTTCATTAATTGTTATATAGTTGGATTTCTCCATGCTTCGCAGCAGGCTTTCAGTCAGTCAATATCGATTTGGTTGATTACAGCACCATAACGATACCGACACTCAGTATAGCAATTAACATGTGTTTACATCGATTGAAATCTATAAAAACAGTTACCCGTAACGATACCGTTGTTCGATCGATATCGGTTCGGTTCGTTACGGTACCTGTATTACGGTACCAAAATAATATTCTTTAATATGTTTAATATTAAAAATAAATCTAATAATAAACTATTATCATATTAAAATAAAATAATAAAGATATTAGAAAAGCTATATAATATTAAAAAACTAAACTTGTAATTTATACAACCTTTCAAATTATAATATAATATAATATAAATATGAATATGAGTAAGAATATAAATTTCTATTGTATTTTAATCCATCAATTTATGATGACGTACCTTGGCAAGGATAGCTCTCGTAAAAACCTTGCTATCTACTTCGTGTGCAGCAGTGAGCCATAGATGTTGCTGCTTTGCATACGCCGCTCCCACTAATCTGCAATTATGTAATCAAATCCCTTTTAATTACCATACGTTCAACGTCAAATTGGGGTCATACTGACGTCCATTTAGTTAATTAGACTATGAGTTATACTTCGTGAGCGTGAGAGAGGAGGGGTCATGTCGGCTCACTGTCGCAATAAACATTTATTTAGATTTAGCCTGAGGTTCATGTATCGAGTTGTTTAACTTTTTTACTATATTAAATATGTATTTATATTGATATTAATAACCATATTATTATACAAAAAGTATAACTATAAAACGGTATGTAAATAGTTATAAAAATATATAAATAAAGAATTAAAATTTTAATAAATAAAAGACGACCCAAACTAAGCTAAAAAACCTACTCACAAGCCAAGATTAAGCTTTAAATAAAATTTCAGGGATCTACTCGGCTCATTTACACCCCTCTCCCCTTGTGTTAATTGTTGTGCTATGCTATAGAATAATCTAGAGGCTAGACTTACATTCATCGTTGTGCAATAAAACAATATAGACGCTGTCATTGGATCGATAACCTATCTTGTGGTATTAATGTTTCAACGCAAATTTAATACTTAAAATCAGACACCGAACTGTGCTACTGCAATGAGCTGCTAACTCATCACCATTTTTATGTATGAAAATTATAAGATGACGTACCCAACACCAGGAGGAAAAGAGAAAGAGACACACATGAGGTAGAACCATTCCGACTCCGTTAGATCCTCCGGCGACAATGCCACTGATGGTCGCCGAATCACCGCCTGCTGGCTCTCTGTCACCTGCTGCTCACCCGACGCCAACGAATCATAAAGCTCTCTTAGCTGCTCGCTTCTGTTTAATGCCGCCTCCTCCGCGCTAACCTCCACCGGCTGCACCGTCTTTCGGGTTTTTATGGCTCCATTGTAGTATCCATCTCCCCATACTAAAACCCTAACCATTCAACAAATAATTAACTCAAACGGCCGTTTAAAGGGTGGGCTATGATGCACGCCCTCACCTTTAAACGGCAGCTTAAAAGTAAGGAAGGGTTTACTTTCAAAAGAACATTTAAAAACGGTGTGGGATTAGATTTTCAGTGCAAGCGAAAAAATGTAAAGGAGAAATGATAGTGGTACCGTTTTTCAGTACAAAATTGCCAGAAAATAATGTAGGTCCATTGAACAGATTGTACAGTAGACTGCAACATTTCTTTCAATCGATCACTCGTGGAACCAGCGGCAGCCATTCTTCAACTTTAAAACTTTTATATCGTGGATTCAGATAACTTTTCGATCAAATGCTGGTACTAATTCTAGCAACGGATGTCCTTAAAAGACATGACGTGACGGTAAGAGTCCCCCTATATCCATGAGCTTAATTTGCCATTAAAAAAATTGTTGCAACTGCTTCCAGAGAGAAATCTAGCAATCACTTCGGGTGAGAAATCAGAGGTTGATTGATAAACCGTCAGATCTACAAGTATCACGTCAGAATTGCAACTGAAGATGATGTAAAATACGTTTCAAAAACTATATATCGTAATTTCCTTGAGAACAACCACACACATTGATACTTGCAACAGCTTCGGGTGCAAAATCAGTTACTAATATCCGGTTAGATCTTCGATTTCACATCGAAATTACAACTAAAAGGTTGCAAAATACGTATAAAAAAAGAGACGCAACTAGAACCGATCACATCCTTGAGCTTTTTCGCATCAGAAAATGCTTGTAAAATTAGTAAAATGATTGTTTGAAAAGGGAACTTGTTGTTTGTAAGAGAAAATAATTGGAGTGGGACTGGTGATGGGGAAGAAAGGGGGTTGTAGTTGACTGGTTGCTCTGAGACGTGTGAAATTTTGTTTCTTTATATGGATCCATTCGTATCACTATCTTAATGTCACTTTTGTGAAACTTTATTTGCACTCATTTATGTTCAAAACTTGTATTTTTTTTCTTTATTTTGTCATTATTTTAATAGACGGAAATTATAAAAATTATGAAAATCCCAACTCTAATAGCCCTGTAGGATGTAATAGCCCAACTATTTCTTTAAACTCTCCTTCATACCTCAATAAAATAAATATTGGATTGATCATGACCCATTCCGCCTTGGTGAGCTCTTGGGCACAATAGTTTCCAGAGCCGAATCTTGTTAATCCTAAGCGTGTGGATTCTCCTCCAGATCTAATCTTGAACCCATAACCATTGTTTTCTGAGTTATCCGTGAAGATCCCTCTAGAGCAACCTAACAATTATTCTAATGTTGGCGCTATTAATGGTTTGGGCACGTCTAGTCTAACTGGAGACTCTAATAATTGCTCAGAAAATATTAGCAAAGCTGTTGGTAATTTGGTTTGGAAGCAGAAAAAAGAAGTAAAAGCTAAGTGTGTGAAGGTTCTTGGTGTGTCGACTCTAGTGTTGGTATCACAACATACGGGTTCCCAGGACCAATCGGAACGAGAAGAACGATGATCGTATAAATACATAACGTCACCGCAAATATCACACACCACTTCATGATCAATGTAAATGCAGAAAATAAACAATCAAACTAACCAAAACACTGATGATAACTTGCACTTGAATTAGAACAGAACTTTAAATACATATATTGACTGATTATTGAATCTGATTGAATGGACGAGTATTTATAATCAGCGAATGGTTGTGTGTAGGGGTTGTGTCGCTTCATGAAAGGGTACGTCTCCTTTCATGATAACCGTTCATTCGGTTATGTATACACACACCTGTTCGCACATTACAGGCCAAACAAACAAACCCAATGTTAACCCTGATGGACTTCTAGTGTTCATGACCCGTTACATAATATGGCCTCAGGACCAAATCCAAATATGTAATAATAAACAGTAATTGGTTTGACCCACTTAAAACTAATAAAAACATAATAAACGACTACCGGCCCGAATCCAATTTCATCGGATGTTTCTTGATTACTTCATTATCTTCATTCACCTCCCTAATCGAGGAACATCCGAAGCGTCCAATCTTCACTTGTTGTTGTTGTTGGTGACTTCCACAATGATCACCAATTCATCATCACTTGAGTCACCTTCAATCTAGCCATTGCCTTTTTCTTCAATCTCTTCCGTTTGTGCATCCTTCTTGTTTGCTTCCTTCGCAACAAACGGACTCTTGTCACCCTTCTTTTTCATCAAGTCGAAATACCATTCGATCAACTCTATGTAGTACATGTATGCAACTTTTATCACATGTGCGTCGTCCGGATGGTAACCGTACTCGAATGCAACCTCATCCCAAAGATCATTCTCGACCACTTTCTTGAATCCACCCTTGACGGTCACAATTCGATGTAGCAAAATCAAACATACTTCCCTTCCGTCGATTAACGTGGGTGGCATGGCGTTCTCCTTGAAAATTCCAAGGAAACATGGTATAAACCATAACAAGATTCCTTCGTAAGTGGCATCATAAAAGTTGTTGTGCCCGGTTAACTCTTCGTGTAGAAATATTAAGTCAATCGTTTCCAAACAAATTTCGATAATCATGTCATTTTCAATGACATCTTCTTCGTCTTGGGAAAGCACCACCGCCCTTTGTCGTAACTCTTGCTTGGATTGTGACGGATTGTCTTTCAAGCCCTCGTAGTAAATCATAAAACCAACCTTTTGCTTTTTCGAATAGACAATCTCGTCTTTCTTCACTCCCGATATGCCTTCACCGTCTAACTTCTTCTTGTTTTACTCTCTCTCGATCTCAAACCCCTTCTCATAAAACTCCTCAACATACTCCTTCAATTTTCCCTTATCTTTTCGATGTCCATTATCAATATCTAGACCATCATAGAATTTGTCTAGATACTCATCCTCCAATTCGACCTCCGACTTGTTTTCGAACACATCAAAGCCTTTTGCTTGACTACCAAACATCTTCTTAAGAACACACTTATCACCGGTAGTAACCGTTTCAATTCCTTGAACAACAATTGCTCTAGGCTTAAACACATATTCTTGAGTTTCAAGACCCGGTATCTTTAATTCTCCAACCCCATGCACGAACATGAATTCCTTTTTCATGTCATCGGTCATCACACCGAAATGCCTTTTAAACAGCTTAAACACACTCTTGTTCCCGGTCGTATGTATTTTGAAATTTGGGTCCACCACCCAAATCGAATCAAACTTTCCTCTGCAAGTACCCTCAACTAAATAATCGCTTTCGATGGGTAATGGAACCAAGTTGATGTACTTACTCGGACAAATAGAAGCGATGTGACCGAATTGCTTGCACGTGAAATAGTAAATCTCGGCTTTCCTTGGTCGCCCGACCGGTGCACTTCTTCTCCTACCAAATTTCTTCGCAAAACCTTTAAGAATCATCTTCTTAGGGAAATTCTTTATAGGTGATTTCCAAGATCGTGTGGATGGCTTCCCCTGAGCGCATCTTCTCGAACCTTCCGTTGCCCGGCCCCACTTTCCACCATAAACTTCCCTATCACCCGAGTCGATCACCACCGACTTGCCCTTACTCCCGCCAAACGATCTCCCGAACCGCCATCATCCTTCTCAATCACCGAAGAACCTTTGGTTCTGATACCAATGTTGGTATCACAACTTACGGGTTCCCATGACCAATCGGAACGAGAAGAACGATGATCGTATAATTACATAACGTCATTGCAAATATCACACCACTTCATGATCAATGTAAATGCAGAAAATAAACAATCAAACTAACCAAAACACTGATGATAACTTGCACTTGAATTCGAACAGAACTTCAAAGACATATATTGACTGATTATTGAATCTGATTTAATGGACAAGTATTTATAATCAGCGAATGGTTGTGTGTAGGGATTGCATCGCTTCATAAAAGGGTATGTCTCCTTTCATGATAACCGTTCATTCGGTTATGTATACACACACCTGTTCGCATATTACAGCCCAAACAAACACACCCAATGTTAACCCTGATGGACTTCTAGTGTTCATGACCCGTTACATAATATGGCCTCAGGACCAAATCCAAATATGTAATAATAAACAGTAATTGGTTTGACCCACTTAAAACTAATAAAAACATAATAAACGACTACCGGCCCGAATCCAATTTCATTGGATGTTTCTTGATAACTTCATTATCTTCATTCGCCTCCCTAATCGAGGAACATCCGAAGCGTCCAATCTTCACTTGTTGTTGTTGTTGGTGACTTCCACAATGATCACCAATTCATCATCACTTGATTCACCTTCAATCTAGCCAATGCCTTTTTCTTCAATCTCTTTCGTTTGTGCATCCTTCTTGTTTGCTTCCTTCGCAACAAACGGACTCTTGTCACCCTTCTTTTTCATCAAGTCGAAATACCATTCGATCAACTCTATGTAGTACATGTATGCAACTTTTATCACATGTGCGTCGTCCGGATGGTAACCGTACTCGAATGCAACCTCATCCCAAAGATCATTCTCGACCACTTTCTTGAATCCACCCTTGACGGTCACAATTCGATGTAGCAAAATCAAACATACTTCCCTTCCGTCGATTAACGTGGGTGGCATGGCGTTCTCCTTGAAAATTCCAAGGAAACATGGTATAAACCATAACAAGATTCCTTCGTAAGTGGCATCATAAAAGTTGTTGTGCCCGGTTAACTCTTCGTGTAGAAATATTAAGTCAATCGTTTCCAAACAAATTTCGATAATCATGTCATTTTCAATGACATCTTCTTCGTCTTGGGAAAGCACCACCGCCCTTTGTCGTAACTCTTGCTTGGATTGTGACGGATTGTCTTTCAAGCCCTCGTAGTAAATCATAAAACCAACCTTTTGCTTTTTCGAATAGACAATCTCGTCTTTCTTCACTCCCGATATGCCTTCACCGTCTAACTTCTTCTTGTTTTACTCTCTCTCGATCTCAAACCCCTTCTCATAAAACTCCTCAACATACTCCTTCAATTTTCCCTTATCTTTTCGATGTCCATTATCAATATCTAGACCATCATAGAATTTGTCTAGATACTCATCCTCCAATTCGACCTCCGACTTGTTTTCGAACACATCAAAGCCTTTTGCTTGACTACCAAACATCTTCTTAAGAACACACTTATCACCGGTAGTAACCGTTTCAATTCCTTGAACAACAATTGCTCTAGGCTTAACACATATTCTTGAGTTTCAAGACCCGGTATCTTTAATTCTCCAACCCCATGCACGAACATGAATTCCTTTTTCATGTCATCGGTCATCACACCGAAATGCCTTTTAAACAGCTTAAACACACTCTTGTTCCCGGTCGTATGTATTTTGAAATTTGGGTCCACCACCCAAATCGAATCAAACTTTCCTCTGCAAGTACCCTCAACTAAATAATCGCTTTCGATGGGTAATGGAACCAAGTTGATGTACTTACTCGGACAAATAGAAGCGATGTGACCGAATTGCTTGCACGTGAAATAGTAAATCTCGGCTTTCCTTGGTCGCCCGACCGGTGCACTTCTTCTCCTACCAAATTTCTTCGCAAAACCTTTAAGAATCATCTTCTTAGGGAA
Source organism: Scalesia atractyloides (assembly GCA_947069175.1). Lineage (NCBI taxonomy): Eukaryota > Viridiplantae > Streptophyta > Magnoliopsida > Asterales > Asteraceae > Scalesia > Scalesia atractyloides. The sequence continues at coordinate 58,939,894 of CAMTDV010000022.1, read as the reverse complement.
ATTCTTTATAGGTGATTTCCAAGATCGTGTGGATGGCTTCCCCTGAGCGCATCTTCTCGAACCTTCCGTTGCCCGGCCCCACTTTCCACCATAAACTTCCCTATCACCCGAGTCGATCACCACCGACTTGCCCTTACTCCCGCCAAACGATCTCCCGAACCGCCATCATCCTTCTCAATCACCGAAGAACCTTTGGTTCTGATACCAATGTTGGTATCACAACTTACGGGTTCCCATGACCAATCGGAACGAGAAGAACGATGATCGTATAATTACATAACGTCACCGCAAATATCACACCACTTCATGATCAATGTAAATGCAGAAAATAAACAATCAAACTAACCGATACACTGATGATAACTTGCACTTGAATTCGAACAGGACTTCAAATACATATATTGACTGATTATTGTATCTGATTGAATGGACAAGTATTTATAATTAGCGAATGGTTGTGTGTAGGGGTTGTGTCGCTTCATCAAAGGGTACGTCTCCTTTCATGATAACCGTTCATTCGGTTATGTATACACACACCTGTTCGCACATTACAGCCCAAACAAACAAACCCAATGTTAACCCTGATGGACTTCTAGTGTTCATGACCCGTTACATAATATGGCCTCAGGCCCAAATCCAAATATGTAATAATAAACAGTAATTGTTTTGACCCACTTAAAACTTATAAAAACATAATAAACGACTATTCGCCCGAATCCAATTTCATCGGATGTTTCTTGATTACTTCATTATCTTCATCTAGCTCCTCTCAAGTCAGTTTTCACGCTTCCTCCTACGTATCCGCCATGATGTGTCTGGAGGGTTTCTACGTGTGGTGGGTTTGTTTGATGTTGCTAGTGTTAATATATAAACATGTGCTGAGAAAATGTGGCTATGGTTTATTCACTAGAAAACATAAGAAACAAATAAACGAGAAATACATGTTATATAGCCATGCTACATGCTTACTAGGTAATGGGCCAAAACCCACAATACACTAAGCTTGCTTCTTTATTATGCTAGCATTCCGCTCAAACTTACAATGCAATTATTATAAACATTGAGAGTTTGTCATATAACAACAGAAACCAAGACGCCAATTGAGCCTTTGTGAAAACATCCGCAATCTGCAAGGTGATAAGTAAAATGGCAATTGATATGCGTCAAATGCAACATATAAATTGTATCAAATATGGTATAAAATCAACCCTTTTTAATACTAATAATGGAAAAGTGTATTTCTTTGCATGCTTTTGATTATCAGGATAAAAAGAGCTTAAATGTATAGAAGGAACAAACTAACGGCAAAATCCAGCATAAGTATAAAAGACGGGAAGACAACACACTATACCAGCCCTCCGAGCTTCACCCCAAGACTAAAATAACGAATCAGAAGTCTTGCATGGGATTGTGCCCCTTCAAGATTCCAGATCAGAAGAAGACAAACATAAGCAAACAAGAGACACGGGGCCGTGTCCCTTAGGACACAGGTCGTGGTCAACTTCTAGATTTACATATATGATAGTACAACAAGTACAATGGCCACGGGGTCATGCAGTTGACACACGGGACTGTGTAGCAGAATGATCTGACATACGTATTAAATGAAGACAGAGAAGAAGGAAGACACGGGTCATGCCCTACGGGCACGGAGCCGTGTGAAAGGTCTGTTCCCAACTATAATTAGGGGTGCTTGGTTTCTTTCCAACTCATCCCTTGGCAAACCACTTCTCTCACACATAACACCACAATACCACCATCATCCACCATATTCATCCATCATCCATCCTAGAGTGTGTGTAGTAGTCTCAAGATCCAAGATTGATCGTAAGAGTTTTTGTCAAACAACGATCATGCTTGGCTAATCTCTTACATCACTTGGTGAAGACAAGTTATTTATGTATTACTTTTGATTTTCTATCTTTGGTTAAATTTTTAATTGTATATGTATTAATGAATTTAATAACTAGTTTTTATATTGAAAGTGAATTTTATTCTATCATCATTCATGTTCCGTTGATTCACTCATTCGTGTCTTTACGGTCTATATAAAGCACGTTAACTGCTTGGAAGGGCGGTATGGGTAAAAGTTTTGCCTCGTTCAGTGTATAGATCCTGAGAGGGCTTGGTTCAAGCTTATTAGGACTTCCCTTGAGGTAGATAGCATCAAATCGGAGGAGGTAAGAACGACTTGAATCCCTTATAATAATCTAATATTAAAACTTTAAACCGGCCTTGCGAGACTGTATCCTTGCTGACTCAGACCAATATGGCTAAGGGTAGCGTTGCCTCCAAAAGAGGGACATGCCACATTATGCATTAATAACTTACTTGATTATGTTTCTATATTCCGGCCTTGCGGGACTGTATACCTGCTGACTCAGACCAATATGGCTGAGGGTAGCGTTGCCTCCAAAAGAGTGACATGCCACTTTAATTAAGATAATCTCTTAAAAAACCCATAGCGTGAAAATCATCAAAGGATACGTAAATAATGAGTCGGAACCATATGATTCTATCTTATCTATTTGTTCCTTTTATAATTTTAGTTATTTCTTTATTTTTACTTATAAAAAAACCTTTCCCTAAAAATTTGATCAGATTAGACGTCGACTATATTCCAGTATTAAAAGCTCTTGTGTCTTTGGACGACCTCGGTATCTTACCATCACTATACTACGCCAACGATGGGTGCACTTGCCTTAGCGTTTTGTAGAGAGTGATAGTTGCATATCATGTTTTTTTATAAATTTGAAGTTTGAATAAATGAGTGAAAAGTACTTAAGATATATCTAAAAATCACCCACGCTCGCAAACACGTCAGCAATCAATCTCAATATGTTTGCTCCGCTCATGACACACCGAGTTCTAAGCAATATGCGTAACACATAATTATCACAATGTAATGGGGTATGCTGAAAGATGGTAACCCCCATATCTGCAAGAAGCCATCGTAACCAAACAATTTCACATGTAGTTACGACCGTAGCACAATACCTTGCCTTAGTAGAAGATCTTGAAACAACATCATGTTTCTTACTTCTCCATGAGATTAACAAATCTCCGAGCAAAACGCAGAAACTAATGGTGGATTTGCGATCATTATGATCATTATCCCAATTAGCATCACTGTAGGCTTGTAACTCTAGAGAAGATGTTGAGGGAAATAGAAGACTATGAAACTAAGTGCCACGAAGGTATGTCAGAATATGAAGAACAACTTCAACCACATGAATAAGATGAGCAATATATGGGCGAGTAACTATAAGATAAACCAAGTTGCCTATAATAGTACGATATGAATTCGAATCAACCAAGGTAACACCATCAGATGGAGAGTATCCGTCATTGGATTCAAGGGATTGTCTACAGTTCTGTTATCAGAAAGTCTTGCTCCTGAAACAAATAAGATATATATATTTTTCTAAGAAAGGATGTATCTTTTCTGAGATTGACCACCTTAATACCTAAAAAATATCGTACAAACCCAAATCACTCATAGTAAAACGGTGAGCTAAATCACGCTTCAAAGACTCAATTCCATCATAATACATGCCGTCATCCACATATAAAGTCAAAAGAATACGTCCTACACCCATACATCGGATAAATAATGTTGAATCATAATTACTAGGAACAAAACCAAGGGAAGTAATCACTATAGAGAATTTCTCAAATAAGCATGATGAACCTGCTTACGACCATATAATGTTTTCTGACGCCGACAAACTTCACCGGCAAGTGAGCAATTCCTAAAGGAGTCATGAAAACCTCATCATGGAGATCAACGTTTAGAAATACATTCTTGACGTCCATTTGACAAATCTTCCACTGATGAACAGATGCAACAGCTATGATAATATGAATTGTAGTCATTTTGCCACTAGGGTAAATGTTTCCTCATAATCCATACCATACTTTTGTGAGTATCCTTTTGTAACAAGTCTAGCCTTATATCTCTCAACAGACCCATCAGACTTAGTTTTAATCTTATATACCCAAAAACAACCAACGGCCCGTTTACGAGGTGATAGTGGAACCAAATCCCATGTTCGTGCCTAATGAAGAGCGGTAAGCTCTTCAGCCATAGCATTTTGCGAAGATGATTAGAGACAACCTCACTAAATGATTTACGTTTAGATAGGTAATGTATATTTGCGATAAAAGAAGCAAGTGATGTTGAGTAAGTATAGTAGGTAAAATTTGGTAGTTTGGTGGACTGACATTCACAAGTGGACCTCCTCAGAGGAGGAGAAGATGTCTCATGCTAGGGTGTTAAATACTGGATATCCGGAAATTCGAATATCCGAATTTCGGATATCCAAAAATTTTAGATTGTTAATTCTACTATCAGAATCCGTATCCGAAAATTCGAATATCCAAATTTTCGGATACAGATTCGGATAATAAAACGGATACCAAAATTTTAGAAGAAACTTTGCTAAAAATGAACAAAATCATGATATTCATCAGCTACCATTAGCAGCATAGTACCAAAAATGTTTAAAAATCCCAATTTTCATCATACCTTTTTACAAATAAAAGAAATATAGCTAATGACTTGTTAAAAACAAATAAAAAGCACGATATGAACAAATCAAAAGTCTAATGCTTCCCACATCCAATAAATGATGAATAATTTATAATGCTTTTCACATGCAATACTAATTAAAATTGCCGTTCCATCTTTCCGTCTCCAATTTTAGGCAACTTTTAAACGAAACGAACCAAAATTCATCTACGCTTACGAGAAAAATGAAAGCGACGGAGTGGTTGCTATAATTGCGTTTAGCAAGAAAAAATCCTAAACTTCCAAGTTGAAGAACAAGTGATGTGTGCGTATATATACATATTGTTACAATGAATTTTACACACGAACTCGATTTTAATATTTTTAAAAATGATTTATACCTGAACATTAAAACACACACAAAAAGGACAAGTGTACCCTATCATATATGTAGTAAAGTATTGGTAAGAACTAGATGTCGATCCATTGATTCGGGCGGACGCATAAGTACTAAACCGTTGTCATTGGTTTACCGGTAAAATATAGGTGAATGAGTTTTTAAATAAAATTGTCTGGAAATATATTTCAAAAATATATATCAAAACATAAAAGACTCCAAATACAAAAATATACATTATCTTATTTTATAAACAACCTAAGCATGTTAACCAAGTCAGACATGTCACGAAGGCACTTGATCAATCTTCCAATTATATAGACAATTAGTATACCTTTCGGGAATCCTAACATGATAATCCTTCGAAAGTTAACGCGATAAACACACTTTAACCACCTAAAATCATTCATTAGCGAGCTATTTATATATTTTCATGCAAATCTTCTAAAAATAAGTAATCATCCGTTAAGAGTTTTCTAACCTCGCTTATCAAGGAAAGCAATACCGAATCACAATACAACCACCAAGACAAGCATAAAGTAGATCATATCACAAACTATTCCATCTTGCAAATCTTGAACACAAATCTACTAAGACAGCAATTTCAACCAAAATTACTAACAAAGATTATGAACCATATCAAGAACTCGCAACAACACCATTTAACCCGTGAAAGTCCTTACGTGTAAGAAAGTATTCTTAATTAAAATCATATTTATCTTTCATTAAACCAATACCCATTTCTAGTTTCATGGTGTAAACATATTAACAAGTTAATAGCCTACTAACAAGTGCTTAATCAAGGGTTTTTCAACATATCTCAACTAACATTCATTAATCATCCAAGATAACCAGCTAAAATCAAGAATCTAACATCAATAAAATACATTTTGCCATATGATCATCAAGATTCAAACATGAAAGAAGTACCATAGTTTCATACAAACAAGATTAACATACTAAGTATTGTTCATAAAACACGTAAACTAGTGTTTTTGCCCAAAGGCTAAATAATGCATATAGCATCAACTCATTGCTTGAAATGTGACCAAAATCATGGAAAGAACAAAGATTCAAATCATAAGCTAGCAAGGATTTGATGGATTGGAAGGTAGATAAGCTTCATTGCAACTCCAAAGCTTGAAATCGACTAAGAAGAGCTGTTTTCGGAGCCATGAAATTGCCTAGAAGATGGGAAAAATCTCCAATCTTGACTAGTTGCGTATGTTCTTTTTTCTAAGGGTTTTCAAAAGTGCACGGCCGTCCACATAAAGTGCACACCCGTTCAAGGATAAGTGTCATCATGACGTCAACTGCAAGGTATGGGCAGACAAGTGGATGATTGGGGTTCAAAGTCGAACCATGCACACGGCCATGCGGGACATGTGTACGGCCTTGCATCTCATTGAAATCAATCTATTTCTTCAAAGTTCAATAGTGCACGGGGTGCACATGGGCGCACGGTCGTGCGTGACCGAGAAGTCCGTTGCACTGCTAGTGCTTCCAGTGTAGCGAGTCGTGCACGGTCGTGCAAATGGAATGCACGGCCGTGCATGGTCTGTAACTTCAACAGAATGTGCAGATTTCATTCAAAATGCCCGAAAATTCCTCTTTTTTTCCAACTTTGTCTTGGCACGCCGTTAAAGGCTTGAAAATCCAAAAGTATATGATTAAGTACCAAAACATTGAAGTTTTAGCAAAAACGCATAAAATAGGAGTAAAATGGGGGACTAAAACATGTATAATTTAACGTATATCAAACCTCCCCACATTTGAACTTTGCTTTTCCTCAAGCATACTTAAATAAAGCAAATGAACAAAGACTACCAACCAAACATCTAACAATTTACCAAGCTAAAAACTACTCGATGGCAATTGGTTTTCCAAAGTCATCATCAAAGAATTCAAACCAAACAAGCACAGTGAATATAAATGAAGATAACCAAAAAGCAATGATTGCACTTCCGATTGACTTAGCATGCAAATCTTCACAATGTTCAACACACTCAACTATATTTATGAATCATACATGTAATGTGTATGTGTAAAACACTCGATGCCAAGGCAATGAATCATGCAATGTCATAAGCTTGTTAAAAGATCTAGTCTCCACCAACTAACATGCAAAAAAGCACAAATGAAGAGGTCTTTGGGGGTTGTAATGATAGGCAATGATTAAGGGTGTGAATGGACATGTAAAAGTGGCTAAATGGTTAAAACTCGGCGGTTATGTCTAGAAAGCGTAGATGAAAACAACTATACATAATAACGCGTACAAGTACGATTTCCACCATTTTGAGCTAAGCAACGATATTATACTATTCAACGCTTAAAATTGCTCCATTTTGGTCGTCTTCACTCTATTTTTTAGTGTGCTTTTATCTGATTTTCTGTTTTTTTTACATCATCAAAAAACTATACATGAACTCTAATGGTTATTAAGTGAAAAGAACTAAGTACAAAGAACGCAAGTTAAACGATAACTTTAACCGAGTTTTAAACACAAAGGTTTAAAAATAAAAATGCTAAATTTGGCTAAGTGGGTGAAATCGGAAAAAAAAGGAAATAGGCTCAACATGGCTAATTAATGGATAATGTTGGATATGGGAAACAAACAAAAGAAAAAGGCTAACACAAAAAGGGTATCCTAAGTGCCTCTATCATTTTTATGCAATTTGCACATATTTAAGATCTCGAAAATCATGCTAATGACAATTCTAAATTGCACGAGACATCCGGCTCACTCCTATTCAAACAACAACAAGCATATCAAGAATGAAAGGCTAAAAAATATGCTCACGTAATTCGAAGGAATAGGGTAGTAAAAATTAGCATGCGAGTCATTCTTTTGTTTGTCACGCCTTTAGTTATCTTTTCAAAATTAATTTGGCTTGCCAGTTTTGATTGTATCTGATGCTTTCTGAAAACAACAACTAACCGTTATTATTAGCATTATTAAATTAATTGTTTTTATTATTTATTTTTTTATACATATACGAGGACAAACAAAGTTACGTAAGTTAAACCCCTCCGCACACTTGAACTTCACATCATCCACAATGTGAAACATAAATTAGCTAAGCAACTATAAGTGTGAAAAAGGAGAATAATACTCCCCTAAAGTTGAAGAAAACTAGAGAAATGGACTTGAATGTCTTTTTTCCCAACTCGGTGTGCGTCCCCAGTATACATGCAAAGCATATCATACAAACCGAAACACAGAACAACACGATCGATCAAAAGATTAGATAAATAAAGTCCTATCCATTAGTTAAAATTAAATAAAACAGGAAATAGTAAAAAGTTTTGAAAAGCAATACATACCCGGGGGGTTTTAAAGAAAACATAGTCAAAATAAAAACCCCAAAAGAAATAAAGTAAACTACGGAAATAAACAAAGACACCAGCTTGCAACGAACGGCGCGCCCCCGCCTCCTCCTAATCCTCGTCCTCATCATGGCGAGTTCTAGATGAACCTGTCGCGTCATATCTGCGTGTACCCTCCTAACCACTCGGGTTGCCAAATGGGGAACTGTGGAGGTCGCCAAAGTAGTTCGGGAAGGCATTGTGGAGGTCGCCAAAGATGTATGAGAACCCAACATGCATCTCGTCAGCATCTGGTTCACCTACATTTGCTGAAACTATTGGTAGAACTCTGGGTAAGAGGGGATGCCAGGTGGCCAGTCCTGATGTGCCCGATACTCGTGCTGGTGCTAATACTGTGCTGGTGATCTGGTGATGGTCCTATAAATGCTCCCTTTTCGTGCACCTGTTCGCGTTCCATGTTTACATCTCCCTTTTCGTCCTCTGGTATTGGCGGAAGTGGATCCCAAATCTCTCCATCTAGGCCCCTAAATCTCAGGCCATTTGGGGTATCCACTGTTAATAATATAGCCTTTAAAGAACTAAGGTCCACATCACTACCTACGTAGACCAAGGTCAGAGCATTAACCACTTCGTCCGTCATAAAACCGATGGCATGGGCAAGTTGGGTCACATACTCCCTCCGTGAATCTCGCTACTCTCCGTCCTTCCTGCACTATTCATAAAAAATTCATCCAAGGTTGACATGTACCCCATTAACTATAGAGTACAAAAAGAGCACATCGGGAGTGGGATAGTTCTCGAAACTGTCCATGCGACCGAAATAGTGTGGTTCATTATCTGGTGGAGAACCTTAAGGAGCGGGTCCCTCAATCTCGACACCTTAGCCTTTCTTGCCTCGTAGGGTAGCCCGATGCACTTTAGCCTAGAAATTTGCTCTTTCTTGGTCATATAGAATTTATAAATGTTAGTAAAAAGATCGGAGTTTAAGTCTTCGTCATTGTAGATGCTTAATTTTCTATTGACTTAGCGACCGACCATTTGTGCCAATGACCCCCAAGTCTAAAACTTATACTCTTTGTATTAATGAAATTGGGGTTTCCGCTTCTTGGTTTGTCATATGACTATGAGGCGAAAAACTCTAAGGTGAGCTCTAAGTACACGGGTCGTTCAATGATTCAACAATCTAGCCCATGGATAAGATATCATGTTGTGAAGGCTTTCCGATTGATTTAGAGCCTGCATTACTGCCCAATTTATCCTCCTAGGCTTGCCAAATTGATTTCTTCTATTCCAAAGAGATTGTCGTTTGTTGATACATGTACGATCTTTTGACTTTCGAGGTCAAAATGAAGGAAAACATGATCCATCTGCATGCAGGAAGTCCATAATATCAACCAGATTCGAAAATTCCAAGTCATGCATCAAAAACAATGAGTTACGCACATTCTGTTCGTTTTTAGGTCACGCACGGCCGTGCGGGCCATGCTCACGACCATGCTCATCGAGGTTGCAAGCCAGGTTAGCTGGAATCAAGGCCTTTATCGAGACTACACTACCGTGGGGACAGAGTGCACGACCGTGCTTAGTTGCAGATCGCTAAAATGCTCCATTCACCGATTTCAACCATTTTGTTTCAAATTAAGCATTTTCTCAGTGAATGGACCACGAGTTCGCGATTAAGGCTTGCAATTTGTACCAAAGTGTCAAAACTAGGGTTTGATTTGTTTTTATGAAGAAAACCCTAAAATTTCTTGAACAAGAACCCTAATTAACCTAGAAAGTAGATTAAAAGTAAAAACATGAAGGAAATCATACCTGTACCAAAGATTTAAAGAGATTTCTTGCAAAAATTGGTGCGACTTAGGGTTTTAGTTGTGAACAGTTTTTGCAGAAAACTCCTTTTTGTACCCGCTGAGTTTTACTGTGCCTGCACACGCGCACGATCATGTGAATGATGTGCAAGTCGTGTGGCCTCTCAAGTGCACATGTTTACTCATGCGCACAAGGTGCAGTGGAGACGCACGGTCGTGCGTCTCTGATGACTTACCTGGTCGCACGGTTTATTCATGTACAGATGCAATTATGAAGAGCACGGTTGTGCGGGCCATGTGCACCGTCGTGTAGTATCTGCGCATCTGCAACATAACTTGCAGAATCCTCCCAGGTCCATTTTTTCAACAGAACTCACCATTTTTGCAAAGTTTTACCTGTTTGTGTAGTATTTTAGCTTCAGAACTTTGCAAGGTATGAATCAAAACTGTACAAACCTACAGATTACCGAAAAGTTAGTAAAACACTAAATAAATACGAAAAACTAAATATTTACAATTTTACCCCTAGCGTGCTAAACACGCACACTAAATTTTTTCAACGAGTCGATAGCTAGACTCCCTTCCCCACACTTATTATGTTTTCAGGGCGTGGAGTTTGATCACATCCACCGCCGAGTCAACCGGTCCATTGATTTGAGTTTTAACCTATGACCATTGACTTTGAAAGTCACTCCATCCGAATTTTCGATAACAACGGTTCCGTATGGAAATACCTCTTTAACCGTGTATGGTCTCGTCCATCGGGATTGTAACTTTCCAAGAAACAAACGTAGCCGCGATTTGTACAACAAACAAGATCTCCCGCTTGGAATTCTTATGGTCTTTCAACTGCTTGTCATGCAACTTTTTAACGCGTTCTTTGTACAAACTAGAACTCTTATAGGCATGATTCATTAACTCTTCAAGCTCGTGGATCTGTAAAAAGCGGGTCTCACCACCGCTCTTTAGATTCAAATTCGTCGTCTTCAAAGCCCATAATTCCTTGTGTTCTAGCTCAACCGGTAGATGACATGCCTTTCCATAAACTAACCTAAACGGAGTGGTCCCATAGGTGTCTTGCATGCAGTCCGAAAGGCCCATAACCGTCATCCAATTTTTCTGACCAAACCTTGCGGTTTTGACTTACCAACCGCTCAAGAATTCTTTTCAACCCCCGGTTCGTGACCTCCACCTGCCCGCTCGTCTGAGGATGGTATCGTGTAGCTAACCTATGATGAACACCATAGCGGGACAATGCTCTCTCAAGCTACGCATTGCAAAAATGTGTCCCTCGATCACTAATAAGTGTCTACGGGGCACAAACCGGGCAAACAAACTCTTAAGAAACCTCATTACCACCCTGGCATCATTAGTGGGTAAGGCTTGCGCCTCGTGAGGATGGAAACGCGCCATGAAGTCAATACCCCATATATCAAACATTTCACCTACCTGAATAGAATTCTGAGGTATCTCATATTACGCGAATATATTTGTTGCCTTTAGCAAGCATCGCATGCTCTCACCCATTTCTGTGCGTCATGAAAGATTGTGGGCCAATAAAAACCATAGTCTAACACCTTTTTCGTTGCATTGTTTGCTCGTTGATGACCTCCGGTGGGCCCCTCGTGACATTGGCACAAAATCTCAGCTGCCTCTCACCGAAAAGACACCTACGAATCACCTGATTTGCTCCAACTCGAAACAAGAACTGGTCGTCCCAAATATAATGCTTAAGATCTGCGAAGAACTTCTTCTTTTGCTGATGTGTAATCCTTTGATAAGTATTCCGCAGGCAAGGTAGTTCCTAAGTCAACAAACCAAGGCGACTCATCCCTCACTTCAACACACATGAGGAACTCATGGGAAAATTGTCATTTATTGGCTCCTCGCTGCACCCTGGGAATCTCCATGCTCAAGTCTCAAGAGATGATCGGCCGCTACATTCAACGCACCCTTCTTGTCTTGAATCTCGATATCAAACTCTTGTAGCAACAAGATCCACCTAATTAGACGTGGTTTGCGTCTTGCTAGCTGAAGAGGTATCTAATAGCCATGTGATCCGTATACATAATTGTCTTGACAACACAAGATATGATCCGAACTTATCAAACGCAAAAACTACAACCAAAAGCTCCTTTTCCGTGGTGGTGTAATTCTCCTGAGCATCGTGCAAGGTCTTACTGGCGTAGTATATGATCGGGTGGAAGTGCTTGTCCTTTTGCTATCCCAAGACTGTCCCTATCCTAAATCACTCGCGTCGCACATAATCTCAAATGGAAGCGCCCAATCGGGAGCTACCAAAATAGGTGCTTCAATAAGCCTTTGGTTCAAAAGGCTGAACGCCTCCAAGAACTCTTCCGAAAACACAAACGGGGCATCATTCTGCAACAAACGAGTCATGGTCTAGCAATTTTAGAAAAATCTCTAATGAATCGCCTGTAGAACCCGGCATGACCGAGGAAACTCCGTATTGCTCTAACTAAGGTCGGGGGTGGAAGTTTAGATATGACGTCCACTTTGGTTGGATCAACTTCTAACCCGGCTTGCAAGATTTTGTGCCCGAGAACTCCCCTATCCTTAACCATGAAGTGGCATTTCTCCAAGTTAAGCACAAGATTAGTCTCCTCACACCTCATTAATATCCTTTCAAATTTCTAAGACAATGATCAAAGGAATTCCCAAAAACAGAAAAATCATCCATTAACACCTCCATGGAGTCCTCAATCATGTCATGAAAAATGGCTACCACGCAGCGCTGAAAGGTAGCTGGTGCATTACACTCCTAAAAGGCATACGTCGGTAGGTAAATGTGCCAAAGGGGCAGGTAAAAGTAGTCTTCTCATGTTCCTTAGGAGCGATGGGAATTTGAAAGTAACCCAAGAACCCATCCAGAAAACAATAAAATGACTTCCTGACAGACGTTCCAACATCTGATCGATGAATGGAAGCGGGAAGTGGTCCTTGTGGGTAGCATCGTTGAGTTTGCGGTAGTCGATGCAACTTGCCATCCGGTGACGGTACGGTTTGGAATAAGCTCATTCCTGTCGTTTGAGACTATAGTCATGCCTCCTTTCTTGGGCACCACCTACACGGGGCTCACCCAAACCGAATCAGAGATAGGATAGATCAACCCTACATCTAGCAATTTAATCACCTCCTTTTTTATGACGTCTTGCATATTGGGCTCAACCGCCTTTGAGGCTGCGTACACAGCTTGTAATATACTCTATCAGAATTTTATGACTACAAAAGGAAGGATTGATGCCTTTGATATCCATAATCTTCCACGCCATGGCTTTCTTATGAAGTTTTATAACCTCAAGAAGTTTTCTCTTTTCCTCTTCCGCCAGAGATGATGAAATGATGACTGGCATGCGACACTCCTCATCTAAAATGCATACTCGAGATGTGGTGGGAGCTCTTTCAACTCTAGTGACGGCGGATTTTAAACTCAAGGCTTTGACTTCTCTTCAACCTCACGATCAATCTCCACAAATCGATCCGGACTCTAGGAACCATCACCACCGATTTGATAAACTGGCTGCTCAACTTCGTGGCCCTCCTGCGTAATGCCATCTAGGTCCCCACACAACAGATGTGTCTGAGTCGATCTCCTCATTCGTGCCTTGGAAATAGAGTCACAAAAGTATCGACAATTCGACATAGTAGCGCGTGTCATCCTGACTCTTCGGATGCTGCATTGACCTTTTAATGTCAAAGGTCACATGCTCATCATTTACCAGGAGCGTGATCTTGCCAGTGGCCACATCAGCAATTGTCCTCGCGGTGTTGAGGAACGGGCGTCCGAGTATCAAAGGCACTCTCGATTCTTCATCCATATCAAGAATAACAAAATCCATGGGAAATACGAATTTGTCAATCTTAACAAGCATATTTTCAACGCACCCGTGCAAATACTTGATTGAACAGTCAGCAAGTCGAATGCTTTTCCTCGTAGGTGACGGCTTACCCAGATCCAGTTTAGAAAAAACCTTATATGGCATAAGGTTTTTGCTCGCTCCAAATCAGCCAATGCGTGACTGACACACATGCTGCCACTAAGGCAAGGAAGGGTAAAACTTCCTGGATCTCCCATCTTCTCAGTAAGCGGTTCTGAAGAATAGGTGAGCAATTCTCATTCATCCACACGCAGGACATGTCCTCAAGCTTTTGGTTTTTTGTGAGGATGTCCTTCAGGAACTTCCTGTACTTAGGCATCTGAGCCAATGCCTCAACAAATGGTATGTTTATATGCAATTGCTTAAACATCTGAAGAAATTTAGCATATTGTTCCTCATTCTTTTGCTTCCTCAGCCTACCTGGGTACGAAACTGGAGGAGTATAATCTGTAAGTAGCTTTTAGAGCTATGTTGTACTTGTTGGGACTCGCCTAGCGTGCACCTCGTCTGAAGCATCAGTATGGACCATCTTAGTGATCAGTGGTGAGGCTGATGTATCAGGTCCCATGGCTTTACCACTCCTCGTCATCAAGGCATTAATATGCCCTCTCAGATTTGGCTATGTATTACTTGGAAGACCACCCTAAGGCCTTTCAGACAACATGTTAGCTAGTTGGCCAACCTGATTCTCAATGGCCTGGATGGAAGCTTTCTGACTATGCATCTCTCCTTCTTGGGCCATGAAGCATTCCTCATGTTATTAATAGCATTTCTCAGCTAACTGGTTAGCACTGTTAGAGTTGCTCAAAAGCTGTGCCATCATCTCCTCCAGCTTAGAGTTATTTTGAGGGGCGTGCTGCTAGGAACTGCTTTTGGCGCCTGATTATGATACATATTTGAGTGTGCCTGGTAGGACTGACCGTGAGACTGGAAAGACTGACGCTGAGATTGAAAAGATTGATTTTGAGATTGCTATGGTGCTGGGGCACGTTGAGCTTATCCGAGTGGGTTTGGGTTACCAGAACCAGCCTTCCACCCGAAGTTTGGGTGATTCCTCCATCCCGGATTATACGTGTTGCTGTAGGGGTTATTTTGGGGCCTAGTTTGATTGCCCAAGTAGTCCACCTCCTCGTAGCCTGTAAACATAATACCCTGCTCACACGCACCTAGCTCGTGTGAAATCCCACACTGATCACACGAAGATTGAACCTGCGAAACATTTTGAGCCTGATCAAAGAGCCGTACATGTATCAACATGTCACACCCCGAATTTCCAACGAAACCTTGGTGGGCCCGAGTGGGGAATATCGTGACGTAAGTTGATATTATCATAGTCAATTAACACAACACAGCAGAAGTCTTGGAGTTTAAAATACTATTACAAACCAAAATGTCCAAAGTTCAAAAATAATGTACAGACGGTTTGTAATTAAGATCCACAGGCGGATCACAAAATATATAAAAGATATACATCAGACTTTTGGCAGATCTAAGGATTTGCAAGATTCGCTTACATCACTACCAAGCAGCTTCCAGCCTATCTCGTATTGTACCTGCAACTTAGTCTTTTAAAATACGTCAACTTTTGCTGGTAAATACAATTAACTGACTCGTTTTGATAACATTTCAAAAATTGATTAAGTGCACAGGGCACGAAAAATCTTTTGTAACTTGGGAAAGTTAAGCTTTTAACCTTGTATACAGATTCACATGTTTGTCAATACATATGGGGCCCAATATAGAAACCGAGACATGATTAACTGACACACCACTTATAAACCCACGAAGGAGTTATCCCCAACTTGTGGGTAAAATATATTTTAGCATTCGCATCTGTCAGGCCTACACCCCGTGCTTTGGTCGTGGCCATTAGTAACTTAAATAAGCCAAGGATATCCAGGACACGGTCGTTAACCCCCAATGTTTAAATTATTAAACAAAACTGATCAAAACAGAATATGCGAATTTACTAGCCACAATTCGGCATTCAATTGATCCCATTTCCGACCAATCGGTAATAATTTATTGTATCCCAAGCCCGTATAGGGTAAATAAGTTAAAAGTATTTACCTGAGCAAGTACTTGACTTAAATGCAAGTTTATATTAACTCAGCCGTTTAATCAATAGATAAGTACAGATAGCATTTACTAGAAGGCTTCTAGTTTGGAATGATTGAATAAGCTAACCAATTAGAATGCTAACAGTCCTATTTAAGTCATAGACTTAGACCGACTAGCTTTAAAAGGATCAAAAGGGTACGATACGCTAGATTAAGCGATGACCGGATAGGATGTAGTTTAAACCCAACAAGTACCTAGACTTGCATAACATGGATAAACAATTATCATTTTGGAATTTGAGATTAAAATGATAGGGTTAAACCCGTTTCGGTTAATTTTCGTAAACTTGTTACATATACTTAACCGTACGCATATAAGCTATATCTGGTAACCGAGTGAGTCATGAACAAGTTATATATGTCATTATACTTTAAATAAGTTGTAATATCAGTAGGATATCAACTTATATGCCCGTTATGTGACAACCTGGGAATTTCTTGTAATTTCGCGTACCATTGTTAACGAACTAAATCTTTGTACGTGGCACATGGGAATTTCTTGTAATTTCGCGTACCATTGTTAACGAACTAAATCTTTGTGCGTGGCACTCTAAACATGTATGCTGCATTCTAACCGCGTTTACTCAATTTTCGGGACGAAAATTCTTTGAACATGGGGATAATGTGACATCCCGGTTTTTCAGACATCTTAAACGCACTACTTCACGGTTATTCGTTCCTACGCTAAATTGATTCGGAGACTTAAATTGCACGCTCGAAATAATTACGATGATTTCGTGTACTTGTCAAATGAATTACGTGCTACGTCTTAAACGTTTATAAGTTGGTGCGTTATTATGTGATGTTCCGATTTCGTGTTTTGTTTTAGTTGAAAAATGTAGATATAATAAATAGATAAATGAATCGAACCGAGCCGCGAAACGAATAGACCTCACTTCCTTGCGACTCAAGTAGTTAATCGAAACTTGAGGACCAAGTTTTAAACCCAAACCAACCCACCCGAACCACTTGCGGCCGCGAGCACCCCAAACCGCAACCCCATCCCTTTTCTCCCTACCTCTTGCGCTATATATACACATACATGCATGTGCATTGCTTCACAAACAAAACACACAAACCCTAATAGCTAAACAGCCGACGGCAGCCCTCCATTCAGTCTCTCGATCGCAAAACAGCCTTGCTACATCCCTCTTGATCGCGGCAGCCCTCCCCTCGCCATTCTCCTTCTCGGTCGCGATTCTCTTTGATCATCGGCTCCCCATCTCACTCACGGTTCATTAATCTTCGGTGTAAAAGGTTAGAGTTATCATTATTTGCAAAGTTATAATAGGATTATAAACTCTTGATCATGTTTGAATGTAGTGTTATGTTGTTAGCCGATTTATTTATGCTAGTTGCGGTTAAGATGATTAGCGGAATCCAGAAACATTAGGCTGCGTTTTGTGTAATAAAAACTATATGTTATGATTAGGGTTTGCATGGGTATGATATATATGATGATATATGATTGGTAATTCTGTTCTTGATCTCTTATGTTCAATGTATCGATGGTTTAAGCGGATTAGATTGTGATAAAGTGCTGAAATCAGGATGCTGAATGGTGTTTACAGCCAACTTCAACTGGCTGTAACTTGGTTATTATTTATCGAAAAACGGATTTTCTGAAGTCTAAAACGTAGAGTTTTGAAAAACGCTTCTAATGGCGCTGGATTCATATTTTTCTGAAGTCGTTTGATATTTTTAAGTGGCCAATTAAGTTCAGTAACTGAAGCTGTGAAAATTCTGAAAATTTGTTAGTTGTTTATCGAGTCGGATCTAATAATCTGTAGGGAGTCGAATCATGAAATTTGTACAGCAACTAGATATGGAAATTTCCAGGAAACTCCCACTGGAATTTTGTTAATTGGACGAACGGTGATTTTTAAATAAATTCTCCCATGGACTACAATCAGAAAGTGACGAATCTGACTGCAGCCTAGTATATTAATATTTATGAATAACTGGTAAAGTATTAGGACTTGAAAATTTTATATAAAATTCTACAGTATAGTTGACACCTTCTGTAAAATAATTGGAATTTTTGGAATGTTGGAACTATTTTATAAAAATCCTTGAAAACAGCCTAATTATGAGTATATAAGCTGAAACTTGTTAACTTGCGAATGTATGTACCAAAGTGTTGTATGGATTGATTGTGTTCATGATAAATTGTTTTGATCACTATATTGGCATGATGATACTTGCATGCATGATTTGAGTATTAGGAATTGTCATTGTATGTACCGCATTGTGTGTTAGTATGTGTAGGACTTGTATCAGTGTGATCGCACACTAACTCTAAATCAATTGACTTGTGAGGACGCAATTAGCGGTCCCATCATTTGCTACATCTGTGTTACACTAACCGAGCAACTAAAGGTGAGTTCACGGCCCCTAATTTTATCCGGTTTTAAACAACAGGGGGAGAAACATGTATACACTCTACAACTCTATCTCTTTACGTTATACGAAATTAACGTCATTAAACTATTCGGTAACTAAGTTAATGTTAATGTACGTTATGGTCACTAAGCAGCTATATCACACAAGTCCTCGACAATCTCTCGGATCGTTAGTATTGGGTTTAAATAGCGGGGAAATTATAAGTAGTACTACTGGCCCGACAAGCCCCATCCGAGCTAGTCGCGCTAGCCGACCGGGTATGGTCAACGGGTGAATAATTTGGCCTAACTTCGCCATGGTCAGTGATAGGCCTGGCAACACGGAGGCACAACAGTCAGTTTCGATCGCGAACACTTACGTGACATAACTTTAGGCTAGCTACCTATATATATTAACATTGAACTTAATTACGAATCAACAATATTATCCCGGGTTAGGGATAATGGAACCAACAACGCTATTATTCCAGGTTAGGAATAATGGGACATCATTATTATTCCGGGTAAGGAATAATGGAACTATCAGTATTATTCCGGGTTGGGAATAATGGAACTAAATCGTTATCCCGGGTTAGGGATAACGGGGGAAACAAACTTATAACCGAACAAACGAATTTATGAAAACTTGTGAACTCACTCTTCTTTAATGTTGACACTTGTTTCTTTACATGTTTCTCAGGACGCTAGGAGCTCTAGGTGCACTCACTTGCATTGATCAAGACATCTTTTATCGAGTCTCATTTACAAACATTGTTTTGGGTTTTTCTTTAGTTTTGGCGTTTGGGTTGGCGCCCGTTCCTTTACTTTATTTTTATGCTTCCGCTCAACTTTAAGAACTAATGCTTCCGCTAAACATTGAAACCAAACTAAGGCAATCTAAAATTAACTATTAATGGTTAAACAAATGATTTTGGAAAACGTATTAACAAATCATATAGAGTCGTTCAACGTTACTAGTGTCTCAGATTCTGGTTTGTTCACACGCCTCGCGGTAAAATCCGCAAGTGGAAATTGAGGGTGTGACACGTTAAGGTTTTAAAACGATACTATGCCTTATAAGGCATTTTGTTCATTTATATAACGTAAATAGGAACTTGCATGTATATATTCTGATGTTATGATCATAAACATTTAAAAATACTTGATTGTTGATATATTATCAGTAAAATATCACACATAAGTGTGGTTTATGGTTTAGGACAAAACTATGCGTCGAAAGGGCATTTTGAACAGAATAATAACCTCATAATATGTTAATTATATTAACATATCAATAGGTAATTCATTTGCAAGTTCGTTGTTTATTAAAACCTTGTCTTATGTAAAAAGGGCATTTTGGTCAAAGTTGACATTTTAACAGAACTTGTGCATAAACTCAGATTATGATTATGATTCATGTAATATAACCTCAGAGGGTTATCTATATTGTATTACGATCATAATGCAACTATAAGTCAGTAGCAAACTAATCTAAATCGGGTCAGAATCGGAAGTCAAAGCAGAAGTCAAACTTCATGACTTTCGGTTGCGAACCGAACCTAGGACTGGAATTGACGGATCGAACATGTGCCCACATGTTCTAATAATTATTACCAACTTGTTTAAGTATCAAAAACATATTTATAACATGTATAAACTCAGATTATAATATTTATAAAATCTAACCTGTTTGACTTTTTAAATCATAAACTTTGACCCGTCAATTGACCTAGTAAACGTGATCCTTAGGAGGTCCCTTTTAAGGGATTAACACCTACCTAAGTACGATCACTTAGCCATGTTCAACTTCAACAAGGGCTAGGCTAGACCATAATGGTCTTAACCGAAAGTCAAGGCATTTGTTGAAAATGCTTGACTTTTGGCTATTAAAAGCCTATAAAGGAAAAGAGCAGAGATGGAACACTTACAAGCGATCCAAGAGGAAGTTTAGAAATCAATGGGATGCTCCTAGATGACCAGGAACTTCCAAGAGTGTAATAGAGGGAAGAAAAGTGAATGAACAAAGAATGAGGCGAGTTTGGTGATCTATTTATAGTGCAAGAGGTGTGTGAGGATGAAGCCGGGTGTTAGAGGTGTTGTAGGATTATCACAAGTGTCTAGAAAGATGTCAAGAGCTGCAAGAGTGTGGCAATTTGCAGGAGATGTGGCATCTTGACAGAAATTTGGGGTTTTGACACATTTAGCCCCTCTAAAATAGTTTTGTTAACTGTCATGAATTGTCCCTTGACTTATCTCAATGACATAATGACACAGTTTAGTTCTTTTCATTCAACACGTGATGTGTTGAAGAAAAGTGTGAATAACCAAACGTTAACGAGTGTCACACTAGGTGCTTTTATGATTTATACATAGTTACTAGCTTAGAATACGATAAATACGAATTCTTATGGTTTTATGGGTTAAATTACCTAAATTAGTAAAGTTAAAGGTTTGGTGATAATGTGAAACACTCAAGGTTGGTGAATCAAAAGACATCGTCTCAACCGAGAGACGTTCGGGTCGAGAGGTGACTTGATTAAGTAAGAAATATGAAAATAGTGAAGTCTAGGGGCCTCCGGGTCATTAGTTGAAAGTTAAAATAGTGAAAAAGAAAGGCTTCAGAAGCCCGCCGTAGGCTACGGTCACCAGACTGTAGCTTACGGTCAGTATAAAGTTGATTCAGCAGCTTTAGACCATAACTTACAGTTCTCAACTGTAAGTTACGGTTAGGTTTGTGAAATTTTGTGATTTTTGAACATGTTTGAGGGGTTTGAGTGGCTAACTTATTTGAGGCATCATTCGAGGGTACGTACACGTGTCGGTATAATACCGGACGTGAATTTTACGAGGTGTTACACAACAACATGTACTCCTCCGGAATAAGATGATTTCCTAGCTCTCTCCCCTCCTTGACGAGAACTCGACTTCAAAGCAGCTTTCTCAACAATCTCGTAAGCTTCATTCGGTGTCTTTGTTCCAAGATCACCCCTGCATACACATCCAAACGCTCCTACGAGTCGTAGTTGAGTCCCTTGTAGAAAGTCAATACCAATTGCCTTTTGGACAACCCATGGTTTGGAACGTCAATTAGAAGATCTTTAAACCTTTCCCACGCTGCATGTAATGACTCTCCATCATCCTGCCTGAATGTCATGATACGGTTCTTCAACTTGGTTGTCTTCTCGGTAGGAAAGTACTTCTGCATAAATAGCTTCGCCATCTCATTCCAAGTAGTGATGGATCCTGCGGGAAGTGATAAAAGCCAAGATCTAGCTTTGTCCCTCAACGAAAATGGAAATAGTTGCAACCGAATCGCGTTATTAGAAACATCTCGTATCTTGAAAGTAGAGCACACCTCAAAAAATGAAGCAATGTGCCGACCAGGATCCTCGTGATCCTTTCCATCGAACTGCACCGAGTTTTGTAGCATGTTGATGATGCTGGATTTGATCTCGAAATTCAGTGCCTCCACTGTAGGTCGAGCAATACTAGGCTGCAAGCCTTCACCTCCTAGAAGGTCGGTCTCATTCAACGACCGGTCGTCGTCCGCCATGATGTTCCCCTCCTCGACCTCTGAGCTCCCACTCTTAGAAGGTATCACCGGCTCGTCTATTGCAGATGAGATTTGTTGTTCAACAACGCGGGACCTTTCTCGAAGTCCCTACTCCTCCTCAGGTCATGCTTTGGTTCGTCAGATGGCTCAGCAGCAGCGGGCGCGGGGGTTGAGGACATCAACCTGCA
This sequence comes from Scalesia atractyloides, assembly GCA_947069175.1. NCBI lineage: Eukaryota > Viridiplantae > Streptophyta > Magnoliopsida > Asterales > Asteraceae > Scalesia > Scalesia atractyloides. Next base: position 58,917,708 of record CAMTDV010000022.1, on the reverse strand, counting down.
AGAGAAGGATAAGCACGTCCCGAAACATATAAATTAATATAAAATATATATTTCTAAAAAATCATTTTTAATGGCGTGGAAGAACTAATACTAATAAATAACTAATCAATTAGTTTGAATTCGAACAAATAAATAAATAAAGACTTAATCCCGAAAATATATTAACAAATAAATGAACAAATAAACAAGTATGAACAAATATTCACAAGCATGTACACTGGTAAAAGAATGACTGGGATCATTCCAAAAGCTCGCCGCGTCCCCGGCAAGGCGCCAAAAACTTGATGTGTGCGTATATATACATATTTTTAGCAACGAATTTTACACAAGAACTCGGTTTTAATATTTATAAAAATGATTTATATCTTAACATTAAAACACAAACAAAAAGGACAAGTGTACCCTATCATATATGTAGTAAAGTATTGGTAAGAATCAGATGTCCATCCATGGACGCGGGCGGACACATAAGTACTAAACCTTTATCATTGGTTTACCGGTAAAAATATAGGTGAATGAGTTTTTAACTAAAGTTGTCTGGTAAATATATTTCAAAACATAAAAGACTCCAAATACAAAAATATACATTATCTTATTTTATAAACAACCCAAACATGTTAACTAAGTCGGACATGTCACGAAGGCACTTAATCAATCTTCCAATTATATAGACAATTAGTATCCCTTTCGAGAATCCTAACATGATAATCCTTCGGAAAGTTAATGTCACACCCCGGATATCCAACCCAAATCCATACACCGGTGGGCCCGGGTGGGCAGTATCGTGAATTCAGTTGATAACATCATTGTCAATTAAACACGACAAAGCGGAAGTCTTGGAGTAAATTTACTATTACAAACCAAATGTCGGAAATAAAATAATATACAGGCTCGTAATAGAAGATCCACAGGCGGATCATTAAAATGTACAAGAAAGAATATAAAACAGACTTTAGGGCAGATCTAAGGATTTGCAAGATCCTTTTATTCACTACCGAGCAGCTTCCGCCTATTTCGTATTGTACCGGCAGTTAGTCTTTGGACGATACGTCAGCTTTCGCTGGTAAATACACCCAACTGACTCATTTTGAAAACATTTTTAAATGATTTTAAGTGCACAGGGCACAAAATCTTTTATAACTTGGGAAAGTTACTTTGTAACCTTGTTAACAGATTCACATGTTTGTCCATACATACATGGCCCAGTACAGAGACCGAGACATGATTAAATACGCATCACTTAGAACTCACAGAGGAGTTATCCCCAACGTCTTGGGTAATTTGCATTTGAGCGTCTGTCAGGTGTATGCCTACACCCACGCGAAGGTTGTGGCCATTAACTAATCTAATGAGCCGAGGATATCCAGGACACGGTAATTTAACCCCCGATGTTTAAGTCATCAAACAAAACTGAATTAAAACAGAATATGCGGATTTACTAGCCACAATCTGGTATTTGATTGATCCCATTTTGACGAATCGGTAATAGTTTACGTATCCAAGCCCGTATAGGGAAAATAAGTCGAGAGTATTTACCTGAGCTAGTCTTCTTTTTAAATTTCAATAATCAACTGTATACAAAAGTACTAACGTGCAGATAGATTTACCGACAAGGCTCTAGTCTGGATTATGGCATAAGCTAACCAATTAAATACTATCGGTCTTTATTTAAGTCATAGACTTAGACCAGAGTAGTGTACATGATCAAGTCGTATAACCTTGATTAAACGATGATCGGATAGAATGTAGTTTAAACCCGACAAGTACTTTGACTTGCATAATATGGGTAAACTATAAACATTCTGGATTTTGAAATTAAAATGATAAGGTTAAACCCCTTTTCGTTGAATTCCGTAAACTAGTTACGTACCGTATGCTTATAAGCGATAATGGGTAACCGGATAAGTCATGGACAAGTTCTATATGCCATTTATATTTTAAATAAGTTAAAATATCAGTAGGATATCAACTTATATGCCCGTTAAGGTTTTAAAACGAAATTATGTCTCATAAGGGCATTTCGGTAATTCCATACCGTATAAAAGGAACTTGAATATAATTTAAGTTTATAATCATGAGTATTCTAGAAAAATATTTATTTAGGATATAATATCAGTAGGATATCATTTATATGTGTATTTTATCTTTTATGACCAAACTATGCACCGAATGGGCATTTTGGTCATTTTACACATAGTTTATAAATTATTTGGGATTCTGAGTTTATAACATGTACCTACTTTAAATATTTTAAAATAAGTTTTAAAATCAGTAGGTATCAAGTCTTGGTCAATAACATGATTTTAAAACCATACTATGCGCCGAAACGGCTCTTATGTCGTTAAAATGACGTCTTTGATGCGATGTTTATGAAAACTGATGTTAAGTCAGATGAAAATGTTTTAAATATGTTATTTTATATAACATATCAGTAGGTAAATGATTTACCTTGAAAATGATTTGGTTAAAACTATTTTATAAGCCACAAGGGCTAAAATCGTCATTTATCGACATAGTTTAAGGACCTGTTTGAAAACTTAGTTTATAACTTGGTTTAACATCCCAAATAATCCTACTTATAATATTACATCAGTAAAAAACTTATTTTCAAGTTTGTTACCATTTAAAACCTTGTTTTGTGCAAAAAGCGCATTTTAGTCCAAAAATGGCATAATTATGGAACTTGCGCATAAACTTGGATTCTGATTATGATCATGTAATATAACCTTATAGGGTTATGCTAAATTATATTATGATCATAATGCAACTTTAGATCAGTAGGTAACTAATCTAAATCGGGACAGAATCGGAAGTCAAAGCAGAAGTCAAAGTTCGCGACTTTCGGTTACGAACCGACCCTAGAACTGAAATTGACGAGCCGAACATGTTCTTACATGTTCTAATAATTATTACCAACTTGTTTAAGTGTCAAAACAAGTTTCATAACATATATAAGATCATTTTATGATTTTTTTCGAAAAAATGGCCTGTTTGACTTTTTAATATCATAACTTTGACCCGTCAATTGGTCTAGCAAACGTGATCTTTAGAGGTGCCCTTTATAGGGACTAACACCTACTTTATTATGATCACTTAGCCATGTTCATTTCGAACAATGGCTGGACCATAATGGTCTTAACTAAAAGTCAAAGCGTTTTCCGAAAAAAGCTTGACTTTTGGCTATAAAAGCCTATAAACGAAAACGCACAATGAAGGAACACTTACCAGTGATTCCTAGGGTGCAAAAGAACTATGTTCGATACTCCTTTTAGCTAGGAACTTCCAGAGGAGGGAGAAGAGCATGAATAAGAAAGGTGCAAGTTCAAATGGTGAACTTGATCACCTATTTATAGTTGGAGAACTCCAAGGAGGCGATGCCAGGTGTTTAGGGAAGCTTACAAGTGTCCCAAAACGTGGCATAGTAGTTGGGGAAACCATAGTTTTGATTTAATGGTTTTTGGCATTTTTGTTTGGAAGCCAAGTAAACTTTCTACAACAAAGCCTTTCTCGCGCCCCGCGATAGACCCAGGCCTGGTCTCTCGCGGCCCGCGGCCGCCCCTTGGCCAGTTTCAATTTTTGACACTTTTAGCCTCTTAACTTTATAAAGCTTCTAAAAGCCTTCTAAACACCTTTTTGGCACTTTTAGCCCTCCGTAGCCAATACTTGGCATAACCGGGATTATGCCCGGACATTGTCGAGCTCTCGGTTCGTTAAAAGGTCACTCAGAGGTATAAATTAACATGTTGACACTTTTAATCCATCCGTTATCCAACTTTCATATATTTACAAAATTGAACCTTCTCGTCCAACAAATGGCACGTATGAGAGTTAGGACTTCGTAAAGGCTTACTCAGAGGCTTATTATAAGCATGTTGACTTCGATGTCACTCAGAGGCTGGGCATGTTGACATATCAGTCACTCAGAGGCTGTTATTTATGCATGTTGACATCGGACCGTCACTCAGAGGCTCAATTTGAGCATGTTGACGCCTTTAGTCCTTATTGGTCTTCAATAGACTATAATTAAAATACAACACGTGTCACTATACTATTGGACACGATTTTACAGGGTGTTACATGTTAACGCGATAAACACACTTTAACCACCTAAAATCATTCATTAGCGAGCTATTGATATATTTTCATGCAAATCTTCTAAAAATAAGTTAGTCATCGTTAAGAGTTTTCTAACCTCACTTATCAAGGAAAGCAATACCGAATCACAATACAACCACCGAGACAAGCATAAAGTATATCATATCACAAACTATTCCATCTTGCAACTCTTGAACACAAATCTACTAAGATAGCAATTTCAACCAAAATTACTAACAAAGATTATGAACCATGTTAAGAACTCGCAACAACACCATCTAACCCGTGAAAGTCCTTACGTGTAAGAAAGTATTCTTGATTAAAATCATATTTATCCTTATTGAACCAATACCCATCTGTAGTTTCATGGTGTAAACATATTAACAAGTTAATAGCCTACTAACAAGTGCTTAATCAAGGGTTTTCAACATATCTCAACTAAACATTCATTAATCAAGGGCTTTTCAAAGTCCAGGTAGTGCATCGGGGTGCACATGGGCGCACGGTCGTGCGTGACCGAAAAGTTAGTTGCACTACCTTGTGCACTGCTAGTGCTTCTGGTGTCGCGAGTCGTGGACGGTCATGCAGATAGAGTGCACGGTCGTCCATGGTCTGTAACTTCAACAGAATGTGTAGATTTCATTCGAAATGCCCGGAAATTCCTTTTTTTCCAACTTTGTCTTGGCACGCCGTTTAAGACCTGAAAATCCAAAAGTACATGATTAAGTATCTAAACATTGAAGTTTTCACCAAAAACGCGTAAAATAGGAGCAAAATGGGGGATTAAAACATGTACAATTTAACGTATATCAACAAGCACTTGCAGATTGAAGAACAAACACTTGTGGATCGAAGATCGAACATACCGGAATAATCGATGATTATCAGAACACTCGGCGTTAAAGATACAACATCAGAATTCAGAGGGGCTAGGGGGAGTGGATGGAGGCGGAAGTAGAAAGAGTGTAAAAAGAATTAGGGCTTTCAAGTTTCAACCAATATTTAATATATATATTTAAAAATTAAAATAATAGTATTTAATATTTCCGATATCGGATATCCGAAATATACGAAAATTTTCAATATCACTATTCGAGTCCGAATTTTCAGATATCCGAATTTTCGAATAATTCGGATTTTCGGATATTTCGGTTTCGGATTCAGATTTTTTTGAACACCCCTATCTCAGGCATAGCCGTACCTGAAGTTGTGTCTAACGATGTTCAGGTTTCTTACATTAGCCATCTGGTTCGGCTGGGCAATCTGGTTCTACTAACCCATTGGGTTCAACAGATGTAGCATGGAACATTAGATGATGTTTATGCATCAACATCACAAGTAAAGGATCAATGTTCAGGAGATCTGACTTAGTTACGTAATGTGACTTAGATGGAATCAAATAGAAAAGTACTATGCTTGAGGAATATAACATTGCTCGAAACATACAACTTCTTACTTACAAGATCAAAACAACGATATCATTTTTGTCCAATGCCATAACTTTCGGACCACAACCATAACCCAAGAATACACATAAGGCTGATCTATTTGACAATTTATCTTTTTCAGCATGAGGACAAAGACAAAGCAAGTATATCCAAAAAACCCTTAAATCATAATAATTTAGGAGTTCACAATATAGTTTTTTTCAAAAGGAGACATCACATACTTATGTTTAGTAGGGATACGATTAATTACATGTTGGGCTTAGAAGTGATCCCATCGAAAAACCACTCGGTGCATCAGTATAGAGTCTTCATAAGATGAACAGTGATTCCTTTTAGCAACACCATTCTATTGTGGGGTGTCGGTACAAGACGCTGGTTTATTATACCACCTGACGCAGGTAACGGGTAATATCATTGGAGGTGTATTCACCCCCTAAATCATAGCGGAAACACATTATCACAGCTGAATGTTGCGTCTTAATATAAGCTATAAAGTCCTTATAAATGCCAAAGAACTCGGATCTACGTTTCACAAGATATACCCAGATATAACGATATACTCGTCTATAAACGATATATAATAAATCAACCCACCCATAGTGGCAATTAGTGACGGACCCCACACATCAGAGTGCACATAAAAAAGGCAACAGAACGATATATACTTTTCTCAAAAGGCAAACCGGAAATTTAGAAAGGTTGCAACCACTCCAATAAAAAATATCACAAGTGTTCGATTGACCTAGAGCACCTGTAAAGGCAAAAAACTGAAACATGTCCCAAACCAGAATGCCACTGATAAAAAATCAAGGGATGAATGACTCAAATAAAAGGAAGATAATTCAACTCTAGAACCACCAATCAATTTCTTTGAGATTATCAAAGACATAAAGTTTACCTACCCTACGCCTGGTACCAATCACCCTCATAGAATGTGACTCAAGTACACAACAAATGGAATCAGAAGAGAACTACAATGACCAGATTTGCATAACCAATCAATCAAAACAAGTTTAAAGCAAGATTTAGGAATATAATAGACATTAATGAGAGAAATATGAGAAGTAACAATAGATCAAATACCATCTCTTAGCATTGATGTAGCATTAGCCGACGTAACAGATGCAGACGTACCAAATGTAAAAGAAACAGTATGAATTGCCCAAAAGGCTTGAGGGTTAGAAGTAGGCATTGGACAGAACCAACAGGTGCATTTCGATTTTAAAAACGTCGTTGTTGTTGTGTTATCTTGTTAAGCAACAATGGGCACTATGACGTTCAATGATATTTTGTTTGTAATATGCACATTGATCAAAACAACTTTAAAGGCCCGTGTAAACGGAAGACAATCATCCATGATGAAAAAATCTAAACCCAAATGAGAACAACGCCAAAATACATTAGCAACCAAATGCGTAACTCAAATCGAATCTTGCGAAAAACAAACCAATCAAGTTTAACAAAGCCAAACTTTCCGTCCAAACTTAGTTTTCATCCAAACTAACTTTTCACCAAAGAATACCTTCTTTTCTACAGGACAAGTTTTTGCCAAAACCGAACAATTCACCTAGAATTTTAGCCAAAACCCAACAAATCGCCAAAGTCAAAAAATTCGCTAAACCTAACAATTCACCAAAACTTACTGTTTGCCAAGTCGCAGTAAATCAGACTAACTTTCTGCACGGATCACAATATATGACTTCCAAGGACAAAACCAAATACGAACTCAACAACGGAAACAAATAGAACTAGCAGCGAACAAATACGAACCAGAAAGACAAATGAAATTAATAAAATACTTCTTCACCAACTGCATTCAAGAGATCATTTAATAAAGTACTTCTTAACAAAGGAATTGTTCAATCATTACATTTATAGCTTTTTGTGTATATTGACATGTAATAATTCTTCATCAAGATCAACCGCAAATTCACTGTTGAATTCAATATGTGAAACTAATGGCTGCTACAACCTCTTTAGTCATCAAATCAAAGAACATGGATCATATAACTATGATACAACGTTAATCGATAAGCATATGAAAAGAAAAAAATGGCCAATGTTTATTACATTAGAAAACGTAGGTAACAAATAAAACAAAATTACATATTATATAGTCAGGCTATAGCCTTACTAGCTAACTGGCCAAAACCCACAATAAACTCAACTTCTTTATTATGCTAACAACTAGATGTTTTATTCATCGTAAGGTGATGGTTTTATTGAATTAGGTGGGCATTTTATTCTTATTTTTCATGGTGTCTTTCATGTATGTTTGTTTCTAGCTTTTTGCTAGTGTTTGGTGGAATAAACTTTTGTTTGTCGTTCAAAAATATCTCTTTTTTAACATGTGAAGAGAAAATTACCAAAATAAATAAATTGACTTAAAAAGTTAACCAAAAAAACAAATTTTTATTTTTTTTTTCAAATAGATAAACGTGTCGACTACTGCGGCAAAAATTTAGCCACTGCGTTTTACATTTAGTCTATTTTTTTAGCTTTCAAAAAAACACCGCTAAGTCTAAAATATAGCCCTTGCTTTGATTTAGTGATGTGCTCAAAATTACACATCTTTGTAGCACCATTTTATTCCTATTTTGGATACATTTATTGGTATATTTCACAAAATTTGGCACTTACTTATTGATTTGTGAATTTTGAGGGTTTATTGGTGAACTACAAGAATTTTGTAATAATATCGATGAGAAGAATTGAAGATTCTAGCAAATAATTTAAAGGCATGACCATGTTCTCACAATGACATGATAATGTCCAAAAAAGGAAGCATTTTCTCACATTTGATGATACCTTCGTGCTTTTCTTAGACATAACTATGTTACACCTTTGTTCCTAGAATCAACATTAAACCGTTCATGAAGGTATTCTTGCTCCTGGAAGATTGAAGAGCCAATGAAGAGGTGTATCTTGTTTTTCCTCAAACACAACCATGTCTTTTCTATAACATGACCATGGTTTCTTTATTAAAATCAACATCAGACACATTAGAAGGGAGTCCCCTGGTGTTTTTCACCTACCATCCTAACTCAAAATTCGGTGATTCCATCCATTTTTCAAGCATCCAAGAGGACTTCCAACATCAAGAATATCATCATTCATCAACCATCCTACTTCCTTGCTTGCTTTAGGTTTAAAATTTCTTAGATCTTAACCATTCATTTTGGTAGTTTAGCAAGCATGTTTGTAGATGTTACTATGAGCTTTATGGACTAAATATTGTAGTTGCTTTTGTTCATGTGATGATTTGTAAGACTTTGTGATGACAAGTTTATGTTAATCTTCATGATAATGTTATAGTATTGTTCTTGAACTTTGTATGCATGTTTAAGGTGGAATTCCATGAATGTTTGATTATTGTTTAGTGATGATATATTGAAAATCCATGTGTGAATGATGATTGTTGAATCTTGTTACTAGGATTCAAGACATGAAACTAAGAATAGTAATTGTTAACAAAGATTGGATGAAGATTTGAACATGTGTATGTAGTTTTGCGCTTAGATTTGGAAAAATCATAAGGGTGTTAATTTGGATTCTAGAGTGTGTTAAAATTATGTAAGATTGATGATTTAGACCAAAATGTTATCTAACATGATCATACTCATGGTTCACATCAAGAAAACATTAGGAGATTATCTAGTTAAAAACATATTTAGGTGATTAATATGTTTTCACATTAATTTTCCTTACACTGTCGAGTTAGGAGTTTTGACGAACGAGTAACTCGTGTTTAAAGATTAATATTAAATTTACAAATGGACTTAAAAAGAGTGATTTCTAGGTTATTAGAGTGTTTTCTCATTTTAAGTTTTTCAAAGAAATTATAAAACTAGGTGACCTTGATGAGGACTTAGTTACTTGAGAGTTTGTGTCATCATTAGTACTTCCCATAAATTGTTACATGAACATTAATGGATACTCGGTTTAAACAACTTCTTGATAATCTTGTTGAATTTCGTTAACTTAGAATTTTTATGATTTGCTTGATAATTTAGAAAATCAAAATTGTTGATTGAAAATGGTTTAATAACAAAAATTAAGTATTGAGAAACCGCGTCTATGAAGTAATATCCGGTTCTTTCCTCAAATTATTTACTAGGTAAACTTTTTCATGTGTGTGATTTAGTTATAGGGAGAAATTATTTTAGACTGAATTTGTGTGAAAAAAAATATCTTCATAAAAATATATTTAGTTTGTGCACATAATTTATCCATGCTTTTTTTTTGACGGCAGCTAAAAAAATTATGCTAAGTTTTAGCAGCTAGTTAAGTTTTGTCCACGTTTTACACTTGTTTTAATTTTAATGGTTTTTTCGTGAACATTTTAAGTCTTTTGTGCCGGTTAAAATTTACTTCCATATACCATCTTATTCAACAATGTATATTTGTTCTATATCCTGATTGATTTTTTAATATATGTTTATTTTTTGAAACATTTATTTGTTAGTGTTTTGGTCAACTTATTTATTTTGTGAATTATTCTAGAAGTAAAATTTTCTTTTCACTACCTTTTGACATATATATTTTTATTTTACTACAAATCTGCCATTAATATTAATGTTTAGTTATTTACCAATGATTTCTAGAACTATATCTTTTTAGGGTAAAACCATTTATTGCAGCCATTAATATTTACCAATGATTTTTAGAACTATATATTTTTAGGGAAAAAACCATTTATTGCATCATTTAATATTTACCAATGATTTCTAGAACTATATTTTTTTTACCGCAAAACCATTTATTGCAGAAAAGCAATAATTCTAGCAAGTAGTCAACCAGCACACCATAAGCACAAACCAAACTACAACATCAATGATGGTTGATGGAAACAAAATAATATAAATATAATTTAAAGAGTAAATTCCATTTTGTTTATTGTGGTTTAGTCGTTTTAATGGTTTTGTCACAATCCTTTAAATTTTGCTTCAATAGTTTACTATATATTTTTTTTCTATTTTGCTCCACGCCTCTAACTTTATCCAAATTGTTTTTAACTAAAAGGGCATTTTAGTAATTTTGTAAATGTAAGTATTAATATATTAAAATCATTTTTGTATTTACACACATACATATAAGCAATTACTTATCTCTCTCTATTCCTCTCTCTACCCCTTCTCTCTACCTGCTTCCATACCAGCCACCACAACTTGCCGACCTCCACCCATGACCACCATCACCTTCCGATTGTCGACCTCCACCCACCGCCATCAAAACGCCGCTGCCACCTGAACACCACCAGCAATCCCACACCATCAACGGAAACAAGACCCATTGGTGTTGTAGACGACGGTGTAGCTGACGGTGATGTAGACGATGGCGGCTAAGGTTTCATAACAAAACCCGACGTAGACAGTGGTGAAGGCTCACTTTTCTTGGCTCAGATCTGCGATGAAGATGGATGATGGAGGATTTGGGGGTTTTAAGGTATAGGGTTGCAAATGAAGATGATGGTGGGTGGCCGACGTTTGTGGTTGTTGGTTTAGGGTTGAAGATGAAGAAGGTAAGTACCGATTTGGGGTTGGGTACCGATTTGGGATTTATGGTGTTGTTTTTGTTTGCCGACGTGTAGAAGTGGGTTCAGATGGTCAACTGATTGTGGTGGTGGTCGGCAAGTGGTAGTTGCAGGTGGCGATGGATTTGGGGGTTATGGTTTCAGAAGAAGATGTAATGGTGAGGGTCGTCGACGGTGGTCGGTGGTCGGTGCGGGGTGGAGTGGCAGTAGTGATGGTGCATATTGGTGGTGTTGAGTTGTTGGAGATGGTGGTTTTTGATGGTGGCTGGTGATTAAGAATAGAAAGAAGAGATATAATAGAGTGGATGTATGTATGTGATGTGTTATATATTGTATGCATATATTATAAATTAAAATATCTTTATAGGTAAATTAAAATATTTTCATGTGGCAAGTTACCAAAATACCCTTCTATTTAACAGGCATTTCTAATGGAGTTAGAGGCGGGGAGGAAAATGGAAAAAAACATAGTAAATTATAGGAACAAATGACTATTTTTAAATGATTAAAGCAAAACCGTTAAAACAACCAAACCATAAAAAGTAAAGCAAAATTCTACTCGAATTTAAATTATACCAAGATGTCCATTCTTGCTCCTTTTTCATCGAGAGATACTAATTCGTCTTGATCTCGTCTATGACTCTTTGTGTAGAGCTTTTCTTCTTGTTAGAAAATTTTGTCACCCTCCAATTTGCCAAATAAATTGTCAGCACCAACCAGAATTTTCTATAAGTTTGACTTTGTGGTACGAGACAAAAGAAAGATATGACCAATTTTCTTTATTTATGTCTTATTGCACCTTGAGTGTTTTATACTACATTTTTATTCTTACTATTATTATTAAAAATATATTATTTTGATACGGTTTTATTGTTATTGTTACTTAATTTTAAAATAGAAAGGTGCTAAAATAGCAAATAACTTTTTAAGAGACAATCACGTACATGTAAAAAATTGATTAAATACGGTTGAAAATTAAGTGTAGATATCAGATAGACCGTCGGTCAGAAGAAGGAAAAAGAGAGAACTAGAAGGGTTGAGAAGCAGCAGAAGGATCAATTGGTAGCAGCCATACTGCTAGGCATTTCCGTACATACTGCTATATTCAATATTAAAATGTTTATTTAATTATAAGTTTATAACACATGGTTCATATTTATTTGTATGTTATTGTTTGGGTTAATTTAATCCTAAGATGAATTGTTGTAGATTCGTTTTTCATAGTTAGTTGTTAAGGATATGTTAATTAATTTTTATTGTTTTACATAGCTCATGAAAAAGAAAATTAGTTAATATATATATATAGGAGAGAGTTTAAATGAGTACGTTATATATCGCGATAACCGTGAGAACAAATAAAAAACCACTAAAATTTAGTAAAAAACAAGTGAAATTCAAAATTTCTTTTTACACTTGTCATTATTATTCGAATACAATTTAGAAATTTAATTTACACATTTAAATTTAAGTGAATTCGAAAATAAAGAAAATTTACACATGTGTAAATTTGTTATATTTACACATGTGTAAAAAATCTAATAATAGTGATTTGGAGAAGAGAAATAAATTATTTGATGTTGTAATTTCTTTTTTTGATGTTGTGTTTTATTAATGATGATTGTACTAAAAATGGTTTTGATTAGTTTCCTCATTCATTCTTACGGTTCCCGTAATATTTAGCGTTCTCAAGATAACCTCCCCTATATAAGCCAATCAATTCTATTATATTTTTTTTAAGTATAAGGTTAAAAAGGTAATTGTACGAGCTAGTCATGATCCAATTCAAAGTGACGAGGCTAAAACAAGGGAAAGTACCGGCTGAACTTCCGGCGCAGATTTCCGCGCTGATTTGGATGATGCTGCTCATGAATTAAGTTTTACGCCAACTGAAGTTTTCGATTCATGTAACACCTCGTAAAATTCACGTCCGGTATTATACCGACACGTGTAAGTACCTCGGACAATACCTCAAATGAGTTAGCCACTCAAATAACCTAAAACATGTCCAAAATTCACAAATTTATTATACCTAACCGTAACCTACGTTCTAGGACCGTAGGCTACGTTCTAATGTTATTGAACTGATTTTAAGCTGACCGTAGCCTACGGCGTGCATCTGAAGCCTTAGTTTTTCCTTATTTTAACTTTCATCAAATGACCCAAAGGCCCCTAGACTTCATTATTTTCATATTTATTGCTTAATCGAGTCATCTCTTGACCCGAACGTCCTCGGTTGAGACATATCTTTTGATTCACCAACCTTGAGTGTTCCACACTATTACCGAACTTTAACCTTACTAATTTAGGTAATTTAGCCTATAAAACCATAAGAACTCGTATATATTGCATTCTAAGTATATGACCACTTATAGGTCATAAAAGCGCCTAGTGTGACACTCGTTAACGTGCGGTTATTCACACTTTTCTTCAATACATCATGTATTGAACGAAAAGAGCTAGTTGTGTTATTATGTCATTGAATATAAGTCAAGGGACAATTCATGACATTTAACAAAACTATTTTTGATGGGCTAAATGTGTCAAAACCCCAAATTTCTGTCAAGATGCTACATCTCCTGCAAATTGCCACACTCTTGCAGCTCTTGACACCTTTCTAGACACTTGTGATAATCCTACAACACCTCTAACATCTGGCTTCATCCTCACACACCCTCTTGCACTATAAATAGATCACTAAACTCACCTCATTCTTTGCTCATTCACTCATTCTCCTCTCTATTACACTCTTGGAAGTTCCTGACCATTTAGGAGCTTCCCTTTGAGTTCTAAAGTTTCTCTTGGATCACTTGTAAGTGTTCCATCTCTACTCTTTTCTTTTTATAGGCTTTCAATAGCCAAAAGTCAAGCATTTTCGACAAATGCCTTGACTTTCGGTTAAGACCATTATCGTCTAGCCATTGTTCGAAATGAACATGGCAAAGTGATCGTAATTAGGAATGTATTAATCCCTTAAAAGGGCACCTCCTAATGATCATGTTTACTATGTCAGTTGACGGATCAAAGTTTATGTTTTATAAAGTCAAACGGGTCAAATTTTAAAAAATTATAATATGAGTTTATATATGTTATAAACATGTTTTTGACACTTGTTAATAGAACATGTGGGAACATGTTGGATCTGTCATTTTTGTCCTAGAGTCGGTTCGCAACCGAAAGTCACGAAGTTTGACTTCTGCTTTGACTTTCAATTCTGACCCGACTTAGATTAGTTAACTTCTGACTTGTGGTGGCATTATGATTGTAATATAATGCAGCATAACCCTCTAAGGTTATATTACTTGATCATAATCATAATATGATTTTATGCACGAGTTCCGAAAATTATATTTTTAAAGGACCAAAATGCCCTTTCTGTGAATAGTTTGGTCCTACACCATAAATCACACTTATGTGTGCTATATTTCTGATAATATATTCCAAATTAAGTATTTTTCCAAAGTTTTTATGATCATAACATCAGAATATATGCAAGTTCCTTGTATACGACACATAATGGTCAAAACGCCTTATAAGGCGTAGTTTCGTTTTAAAACCTCAACGGGCATATAAGTTGATATCCTACTGATATTATAACTTATTTAAAGTATAATGACATATAGAACTTGTTCATAACTCATTCGGTTACCCGATACCGCTATTATGCGTACGGTTAAGTATATGTAACTAGTTTACGAAAATTAACCAAAAGGGGTTTAACCTTATCATTTTAATATCAAATTCCAGAATGTTAATTGTTTACCCATGACATACAAGTCTTAAGTACTTGTTGGGTTTAAACTACATTCTATCCGGTCATCACTTAATCTAGTGTATTGTACCGTTTTGAACCTTTAAGTTAGTCGGTCTAAGTCTATAACTTAAATAGGACCGTTAGCATTCTAATTGGTTAGCTTATGCCATTATTCCAGACTAAAGCCTTTCAGTAAATGCTATCTGCGCTTATCTAATTGATTAAAAGACCGAGTTAATATAAACTTGCATTTAAATCAAGTGCTAGCTTAGGTAAATACTCTTGACTTATTTCCCTGTACGGGCTTGGGTTACGGTAAATTATTACCGCTTGGTCGGAAATGGGATCAAACGAATGCCAGATTGTGGCTAGTAAATCCGCATATTCTGTTTTGATCAGTTTTGTTTGATAACTTAAACATTGGGGGTTAACGACCGTGTCCTGGATATTCTCGGCTCATTTAAGTTACTAATGGCAACGACCAAAGCCGGAGTGTAAGCATACACCTAACAGATGCGAATGCTAAAATATTTCTACCAACAAGTTGGGGATAACTCCTTCGTGGGTTCATAAGTGGTGTGTTAGTTAATCATGTCCCGGTCTCTGTACTGGGCCCCATATGTATTGACAAACATGTGAATCTGTTAACAAGGTTATAAGCATAACTTTCCCAAGTTATAAAAGATTTTTCGTGCCCTGTGCACTTAAATCAATTTTTAAAATGTTTTCAAAACGAGTCAGTTAATTGTATTAACCAACGAAAGCTAACGTATTTCAAAAGACTAAGTTGCAGGTACAATACGAAATAGGCTGGAAGCTGATTGGTAGTGATATAAGAGGAGCTTGCCAATCCGTAGATCTTCCCTAAAGTCTGTTACACATCTTTTGTATATTTTATGGTCCACCTGTGGATCTTTCGTTACAAGCCGTCTGTATATTATTTTTGAATTCTGGACATTTTGGTTTGTAATAGTATTTTAAACTCCAAGACTTCCGTTGTGTTGTGTTAAATTGACTATGATAACATCAACTTACGTTACATTACTCCCCACTCAGGCCCACCGAGGTTTGGTTGGAAATACATGGTGTGACAGGTTGGTATCAAAGCCAACGTTTGAGAGAATTAAACACTAGCCTTTTGTGTTTAATCTCAAACTTACACAATAAGCACATTCCTTAGACTTCCGAGTCTATGCATTGACCTAGAATTACTCATCTCATTATTACGTTATTATTATTGTTTTTGACATGATTTTAACAGCAAAATGCCACCAAGATTCAAAGGACAAAGAGGAAGAGGAAAAGGTCCAATGAGGGGAGGACCATCGGGGCGCATCCGTTCACAACCTCACAACTCAAATTCCTACCAAGATTCGGGAGATTCATCTCCTTGGCAACCAGTGAGACACTTTGTCTCTCATAAATATTCGCCCCCACATTCCCAAAATTCTTACCACTCTCAGCACTCCTATCATTCACACCACTCTCACCATTCCCATCATTCCCACTCACATTCACATCATGAAGAGTTTAACCCATATCTTTATTTTAATCCACCTCCAACCGATCAGAATCAGTTGGATCAACCAGATGCTATGGACTCCGACTCCGACCCGGAAATGCCACCATCAGGATCGTATGGACAGCCCATTGAAATCTCTAGCAGTTCAAACTCTTATGCAGGATCACCTTAATAAGGTCCTAATGAATGGGACCAATATTGGAGTCAATTCACTTTTGTTAACACTCCTTCGCACCACTCTTCAACACCACGTCCTACACAGGAAGACGTCCAAATGGAACCGGTGGAGCAACCTCAGCCACCACCTGAGCCACCAAGGAGAAATGTGGAGCACGTATGTCAGTGCGTGCGGGACAACGGTCTGGTTCGCTACCACCATTGCCCAAAACCTACCCTACCATTCCTGAGGACCCACAAATGGGTGGACCCTCAAATACTTCACCTGTGGTGGAACCAACACCACCACCTGTGGTTCAACCACCATTGGGTTTTAATAACCCTACCCCTACATACCCAGATATGTCTGAGTATAATGCTTTTAACCCAACTACACCGACGAACTTAAACTATCATCACATGACCGTTATATGAAAGTGGTCATGCATAATGCACTTTACCCGTCTCCTTTACCACCTGCTTATCCACCTACTGGATACCCAAGTTATGGGTACCAGTATCCTGTTTGTGCCTCAACCACAACCTCCGCCACCTCTTGAGGCCATTAATGAGGCCTTGGAGCGGATGAAAGAAATGCAAAAACAGGCTGAGAAGACGAAAAAGAAGACAAATAAGTTCTTCAAGAAGCTTTCCAAGTTAGTTAAGGGAAAGAAGGACGAGTGAAGTCTGTTCTATGTTATTTTCTTTAGTCCCTACGTGGACATGTTATTTCTTTATTCCCTACGTGGACATGTTATTTCTTTTAGTCCCTACAAGGACAATCAGTATAATTTGTTTCAAGTATTGTAATTTTCTGTTGTCATTTAATGAAACATTTGGAATTATATATATATAATATATGTGTAATCGTTGCATCCTCTTCAAGCGATCGTCTTGATTTTAACTCGAAATTTATGATCTGCTATATAGTTCCAAAAGATCTTAATGGTTTTGATTAGCCAAATGACAAAGTCCATATTAATTGGCCAAATTATAAAAGATAGTTAAGGATGAATAGCCTTCTATCATGATAGTTAAGGAAGATTAATCCTTCTATCCAGAGGTGGTGGACTATGTTCAAGCCTCCAAGTCGTTAAGGTCAATGCGACAGTGACTATTATTAGTCAACCATTAAGATAATTCTGTGTTAACATTCAAGTAATGTTAATACTTCTGGTAGTGTGACTTGAGGAACCACACTAGCCGTCTAGGTAATGGACTACGTCCTAACCTTATAGCCTATGTGATCAAATTTGATCCTGGCTAATATCATCAATGTGATGATAATAATTAAACATCCATTTGTGATGTAGTGCCTACAGGACATAAATAAACATCCATTAGTGATGTAGTGCCTACATGCCATAATGAAAATCCATTAGTGATGTAGTGCCTATGGGCCATAATTAAACATCCATTAGTGATGTAGTGCCTACGAGCTATAATTAAAAATCCATTAGTGATGTAGTGCCTACGGGCCATAATTAAACATCCATTAGTGATGTAGTGCCTACGGGCCATAATTAAACATCCATTAGTGATGATCTGCCTACGAGCAATTCTATATTGTCAGTTAAGACAATGACAGTTGTAACCTTATGGTTCCTGTCCAAGGTAGTGAGCTATGCTCAAGCCTCATAGTCTATATGATCAATTAGATCATGACTAATATCATCAATGCGATGATTATCTATCTTGACATCTTAGGAGATGTTAATTGATCTATTATATTATTTTGCCTACGAGCATATTATGTTATCAATTAAGACAATGACGGTTGTAACCTTATGGTTCCCTGCCAAGGTGGTGAGCTATGCTCAAGCCTCATAGTCTATATGATCAATGAGATCATGACTAATCATCAGTACGATGATTACCTATCTTAACATCTTAAGAAATGTTAATTGATCTATTATATTATTTTGCCTACGGGCCATATTATTGTCAAATATGACCATGACAGTCGTGACTTTATGATCCACGGTCTAATAGCATATGGACTACGTCCAAATTTAGAAAGCCTTTTATGGTCCCTTTGAGACCTAGGCCAAATATAACTAAATATCTCAAAGAACATTCATTTAAAAAGTTAAGCCTGACAGTTGTGATTCTATGCACATTGGTTCAAATAGGCAATGGATTTATATATCCATACTTTATAGCCTATATGGTTATTAATACCATGGCTAATATAAGTTTAATTTAAAACCTTAGTACCAAAACATCAGAGATGGCTAATTCAGATGAGGCACAAAGTAGTCGCCGTGATAATAGTTTAACAAAATGTAGCCATCAATAATGATGATTTCCAAGCTCGCATTGATGCAGCTATTGGAAAGGCCATGGAAAAATTTAAAGAAACGAGTGCTACTCGCTCCAAACCTTTATCTATTCCACCATATTTAGCTCGAAAGGAGAGCTCTGTTCACACATCCAATGCGAAGAGTGAACAAAAGAAACTAGAATTTAATGATAGGTCTAGTTCTTCCAAAGATGGATGTACCTATAAATACTTTGTCTCCTGCAAGCCCCGAGACTTTAATGGAGAAAAGGGGCTATAGTAGCTTTGAGATGGCTCGATGAAATGGAAACCGTTGAAGACATCAGCGGTTGTGTTGATAAAGATGTTGTGAAGTTTGTATCCCAATCCTTTAAGGGCGATGCCCTAATATAGTGGAAGGCTATGGTCCAGTCAACAGGTAAGGTGCACCTGTATAACTTGGAATGGACCAAGTTTGCGGACCTTGTAAAGGAAACATATTGCCCACCTCATGAGGTGGAGAAGATAGAGTCAGATTTTCTGACTCTTACAATGAAAAATCTGGACTGTTGGAAGTATGTTACCGACTTTAACTCCTTATCCAGATTAGTATCTTATCTGATTTCACCTGAACCCAAATGTATTGCGCATTTTATAAATGGGTTAGCGCCTGAGATTAAAGGCATGGTGAAGGCTGCTCAGCCTACTACTTATAGGTCTGCTGTTGACCTATCTCTCTCTCTCTCTCACTTTAGATTTAGTGTGCCAAAGTCAGTCAAGAATGAGACTGACGGGAAAAGGAAGAGAGAGGATGGTAACTCCCACAGATTTAATAGGATAAATAAAGGGAGATTTGGGTTCAGAAAGAACCAAGATAGGTCGGGCGAGAAACCAACATGTAAGACCAGCAACCGTAGGCACTAGGGATAGTGTAATTCTGACCCACAGGCTAAACCTTGTAGTATCTGTAAGAAAAATGGGCATAAACCCTAGAATGCAAGGATCTTAAAGATGCCGTCTGTTACGGCTGTAATGAAAAAGGGCATATTAAGACTAACTGCCCTAAGAATCCTAAGAGTAATAATGAGAAGCCTGGAAAGGCCAAGAAAGAAAATGCACGTGCATTTCAGATGAATGCTAGAGAGGCTGTTAATGACAACAACGTCATAACAGGTACATTCCTCATCAATGACGTATATGCTAGAGTTCTTTTTGATTCAGATGCATATAAGTCCTTTGTAGACCAGCAAACGTATTAAACTTACCCATAAGAGCTTTAGACATAACGTATGAGGTAGAACTTGCTGACGGAACCTTAGAAACAACATTTCCATTCTTGATGGATGTTTTATATCCATTAAGAATCACTCAATTCCTATCTCTCTTCTGCCAATGAAATTGGCAGGGTTCAATGTAGTCTTAGGCATGGATTGGATATCTCATAACCAAGCCCGCATTGCCTGTGATAAGAAACTCATCAAAGTTAAAACCCCGTCTGGTGAAATGCTCACCATTATTGGAGATTCACACTATGGATTGCCAGACAAAGTGTCATTGCTTAAGGCATCCAAGTTCTAGGGAAAGGTTGTGTCATCTATATGGCACAAGTAACTATTAATGAGCCAACACTAAAGATGTGAAGTTTAGGATTGACATCCTACCACAGGAGCGGCACCTGTTGCAAGAGCTCCGTATCGGCTAGCACCGACAGAAATGAAGGAATTGAGAATACAACTAGACGAACTTTTAGAGAAAGGCTTCATTCAACCTAGTTCCTCACTTTGGGGAGCTCCTATCCTTTTCGTTAATAAAAGGACAGTTTAATGCGGATGTGCATTGATTACCGCGAACTAAACAAGATAACAATCAAGAATCATTATCCTCTGTCTAGGATTGATGACTTGTTCGATCAACTTCAAGGGGCTAGTTACTTCTCTAAGATCAATTTGAGATCAGGATACCATCAACTGAAGGTTAGAAGTGAGGATGTTCCCAAGACTGCCTTCAGGATCCGTTATGATCATTATGAATTCCTGGTGATGCCTTTCGGGCTCACAAATGCACCTGCAGCATTCATGGATCTCATGAATAGAGTCTGCAAGCCGAATCTAGATAAGTTTGCCATTGTCTTTATAGACGACATACTTATCTACTCTCATAATCAAGTTGATCACGAGAAACATCTTCGGTGCATCCTAGAATTGTTAAGACAAGAGAAGCTTTATGCTAAGTTCTCCAAGTGCAAGTTTTGGCTTAGAGAAGTCCAATTTCTTGGACATGTTGTAAGTAAGCGTGGTATCCAAGTGGATCCCGCCAAGATTGAGGCCATAATGAATTGGGAAGTACCAAAAATCCATTGGAGATTCGTAGTTTCTTAGGATTGGCCGGTTATTATAGGAGGTTCATTGAGAACTTTTCGAGGATAACCACTCCTTTAACTACCTTGACCCGTAAGAATGTCAAGTTTGACTGGGGTCCAAAACAACAAGAATCTTTTAAAATTCTAAAACATAAGTTGAGCAATGCTCCTGTGTTATCTCTACCTGAGGGTATTGAGGATTTTGTCATTTACTGAGACGCCTCACACACTGGCATGGGTTGTTTGCTAATGCAAAAAGGCAAAGTGATTGCTTAAGCATCACGACAATTAAAGGTGCACGAAAGGAATTACACCACCCATGATTTAGAATTGGGTGCTGTTGTATTTGCACTTAAGTTATGGAGACGTTACTTATATGGCACAAAGTGTACTATATACATTGACCATAAAAATCTCCAACATCTGTTCAATCAAAAGGATTTGAACATGTGACAGCGCCGCTGGATGGAAACGCTTAATGATTATGATTGCGGAATTCGCTATCATCCAAGCAAGACAAATGTCGTTGCTGACGCCTTAAGTCGTAAAGAAAGAGTTAAGCCTATTAGGATTAACGCCAAGAGCAATGAGCTCAGAAATAGCTTGAATAAGAAGCTATTAGATACACAAAAGCAAGCCCTATTAGAGGCTAATATTCCTAATGAAGGATTAGGTGGAACTGTTGATCATTTAATGCCTGGAAAAGATGGAATCCTTAGATTTAATGGTAGAATCTAGGTTCCAATCTTTGGAGGACTTAGGGATCTAATCCTCCAGGAAGCGCATAATTCAAGATACTCAGTTCACACGGGTGGTGACAAGATGTATCAAGATTTGAAAAAGAATTATTAGTGGATGGGTTTGAAGAAATCCATAGCCACTTATGTACTAAGTGTGTGACGTGTTTGAAAGTTAAAGTTGAACATTAGATACCATTAGGACTTCTACAACAGCTTGAGATTCCCACTTGGAAATGGGAAATGGTAACTATGGATTTGATTACCAAGTTACCTAAGACCAAACGTGGCAATGACACGATTTGGGAAATTGTGGATAGACTAACTAACAACACATTTCTTGCCAATTAAAGAAACTTATAATACTGATAAGTTGGCCAAGCTATATGTGGACAAGATTATGTCCCTACATGGTGTGCTGGTATCTATTGTATCAGATAGAGATACTAGATATACATCTCACTTTCGGAAAAGTTTCCAACAATCATTTGGCACAAAATTAAACTTTAGTACGACTTACCATCCACAGACTGATGGACAAGTGAGCGTACTATCTAGACTTTGGAAGACATGCTTAGAGCATGTGTGATTGATTTAGGTGGAAGTTAGGATGACCACTTACCCCTAATAGAATTTTCCTATGATAATAGTTATCATACAAGCATCAAGGCTGCTTCTTTTGAAGCCTTGTATGGGAGAAAATGTAGAACACCTGTTTGTTGGGCTGAAGTTGAGGAAGTCCAACTGTCTGGACCTGAAATTGTTCTAGAGACAGGAAAAGATAATACAAATCTGTGATCATCTCAAAGCTACCCGAGATAGGCAGAAAAGTTATACAGACAAGAGGCGAAAACCTCTTATGTTCCAAATAGGGGACAAAGTATTATTGAAGGTATCACCCTGGAAAGGAGTGATGCGCTTCGGAAAGAAGGGCAAGTTGAGCCCGAGATATATTGGACCATTCGAGGTAATCGAATGTGTCGGTTCTGTAGCTTATAAGCTTAAGTTGCATGAGGAGCTAGTGGAATCCATGATGTGTTCCACATATCTAATCTAAAGAAATGTCTAGCCGGTGAGTCGCTAGCAATGTTACATCAAGATGTGCAAATTGATAAAAACCTGAGGTTCATTGAGAAACCAATTTCGATCGAGGATCGACAGGTTAAAAAGCCCCGAAGGAAGATTATACCTATTGTAAAGGTTAAGTGGGATGCCCTTCGAGGGCCCGAGTATACAGGGAGGTTGAGTCCACTATGTACAAAAACACCCCCATCTTTTTGAATAAAAATCTCAAGTTCGAGATTTCTTTTACGGGGATGAGGATGTAACACCTCATAAAATTCACGCCCTGGTATTATACCGACATGTGTAAGTACCTTGGACAAACCTCAAATGAGTTAGCCACTCAACTAACCTAAAACATGTCCTCTCTATTACACTCTTGGAAGTTCCTGACCATTTAGGAGCTTCCCTTTGAGTTCTAAAGTTTCCTTGGATCACTTGTAAGTGTTCCATCTCTGCTCTTTCCTTTCCATAGGCTTTCAATAGCCAAAAGTTAAGCATTTTCGACAAATGCCTTGACTTTCGGTTAAGACCATTATGGTCTAGCCATTGTTTGAAATGAAGATGGCTAAGTGATCATAATTAGGAAGGTATTAATCCCTTAAAAGGGCACCTCCTAAGGATCACGTTTACTAGGTCAATGGACGGGTCAAAGTTTATGTTTTAAAAAGTCAAACGGGTCAGATTTTATAAAATTATAATATGAGTTTATATATGTTATTAACATGTTTTTGACACTTAATAAGTTGGTGGTAGTTAATAGAACATATGGGAACATGTTTGATCCGTCAATTTCAGTCCTAGAGTCGTTCGCAACCAAAGTCACGAAGTGTGACTTCTACTTTGACTTTCGATTCTGACCCGACTTAGATTAGTTAACTTTTGACTTATGGTTGCATTATGATCTTAATACATTCAGCATAACCCTCTGAGGTTATATTACTTGATCATATCATAATCTGAGTTTATGCACAAGTTCGCTAAAATGTCAATTTTGACTAAAATGCCCTTTTTACATAAAACATGGTTTTAGTCAACAATGAACTTGCAAATGAATTACCTATTGATATGTTAATATAATTAACATATTATGATGTTAATATTCTGATCATAAACTAAGCTTTAATATAATATCGAAAATTATATTTTTAAAGGACCAAAATGCCCTTTCTGTGAATAGTTTGGTCCTACACCATAAATCACACTTATGTGTACTATATTACTGATAATATATTCCAAATTAAGTATTTTTCCAAAGTGTTTATGATCATAACATCAGAATATTTGCAAGTTCCTTTTATAATACACATAATGGTCAAAACGCCTATAGGCGTAGTTTCGTTTTAAAACCTCAACAGGCATATAAGTTGATATCCTACTGTATTATAACTTATTTAAAGTATAATGACATATAGAATTTGTTCATGACTCATTCGGTTACCCGATACCGCTATTATGCGTACAGTTAAGTATATGTAACTAGTTTACGAAAATTAACCAAAAGGGGTTTAACCTTATCATTTTAATATCAAATTCCAGAATGTTAATTGTTTACCCATGACATACAAGTCTTAAGTACTTGTTGGGTTTAAACTACATTCTATCGGTCATCGCTTAATCTAGTGTATTGTACCGTTTGATCCTTTAAGCTAGTCGTTTAAGTCTATAATTAAATAGGACCGTTAGCATTCTAATTGGTTAGCTTATGCATTATTCCAGACTAAAGCCTTTCAGTAAATGCTATCTTCACTTATCTAATTGATTAAATGGCTGAGTTAATATAAACTTGCATTTAAATCAAGTGCTAGCTCAGGTAAATACTCTTGACTTATTTTCCCTGTACAGGCTTGGTTACGGTAAATTATTACCGCTTGGTCGGAAATGGATCAATCGAATGATGGATTGTTGCTAGTAAATCCGCATATTCTGGTTTGATCAGTTTTTTTTGATAACTTAAACATTGGGGGTTAACGACCGCGTCCTGGATATCCTCGGCTCATTTAAGTTACTAATGGCCACGACCAAAGCACGGGGTGTAGACATACACCTGACAGATGTGAATGCTAAATATTTTTACCTACAATTTGGGAAAACTCCTTTGTGGGTTCATAAGTGGTGTGTTCAGTTAATCATGTCTTGGTCTCTGTACTGGGCCCCATGTGTATTGACAAATATGTGAATCTGTTAACAAGGTTATAAGCATAACTTTCCCAAGTTATAAAAGATTTTTTGTGCCCTGTGCACTTAAATCAATTTTTAAAATGTTTTCAAAACGAGTCATTTAATTGTATTTACCAGCGAAAGCTGTCGTATTTTCAAAAGACTAAGTTGTAGGTACAAAACGAAATAGGCTGGAAGCTGCTTGGTAGTGATATAAGAGGATCTTGCAAATCCTTAGATCTGCCCTAAAGTCTGTTACACATCTTTTGCATATTTTATGGTCCACCTATGGATCTTTCATTACAAGCCATCTGTATATTATTTTCAAAATTTGGACATTTTGATTTGTAATAGTATTTTAAACTCCAAGACTTCTGTTGTCAATGTTAATTGACTATGATAACATCAACTTACGTCACATTACTCCCCACTCAGGCCCACCGCGGTTTGGTTGGAAATACGGGGTGTGACAATTCAGCACCCGTAGTAACATCTTGAGACTTTGATATTCTTGACTTAAAGTTGAACATGATGTTTATGTTGAACGATCTTTGATTTTGTTTAACAACATGAAGAACCAGCAGAGATCGGCGGGTGATGGTCGTCTTAGGTTACTAATTTTGTTTTCTTATTTTCGTTTCTGATATGAGAATTGGAATTAGAGCTGATCGATCCAAGATTGCCAGAGAAGTAGCTGATGATTTGTTGAAAGAGGCTACCTCTACACACTATTGTTTCATCTTATTTTTAAGGTTTAAAGATCTGTGAGTCAGTTCATTTGTTATTGTTCATCATAATACGCCTTTGATATTGCAATAGCGAGTCTCCACATTTATGAAGAAAGACTGAATATCTTCACGAAACGGGCTCCATTGAGAAACCAAGTCGGAGAAAACACTTCAATGCAAAATAATCACCATCGCTACTACCTCTAATCATCTTCATGATTGAGTGTTTGTTATGATTGAAACAGAGGATGAAATTTTGAATGTTTGTTATTTACTTGCTCGAATGCATGAGGTGTATTATGTATCTTTTTGGGTGACTGTTTCTTCAACAGTGATTGTTGATTTCACTGCTTACTAGTTGATGTATTTGAAGTTATTGTAAATTATAATATATATAATTTTAAGTTAATCTCAAATTTCTTGAATATAGAATATAATACTATAATCTATGTTATGTATGACTATATGAATGTATTTACAAATTTAGTATTAATGAAAATGTGTTACTATTAAGTTATAGTTTATCATATTATTCATCAAATTTATTAGTGGTTTTATATTTATTTTCAATATATTAAAAAATGAGTAACTGGATTTGTCATTTATTTCATGTTGCGAGAAACCTTGTCCCTCGTTTTATAAGTTATGTACTTGTGTATTGTTTTTGATTTTTTTTATTTAAGATTAGTTCGTGTAATTTTTTAGACAGAACAGAGATCTAATTGTTTGATCCCAGAACCGTACATTGCTTTTTCAGATTCTTCAAGTTTCGAACAAAGGTTATTATATGCACAACTTACACATATGTAAGGCATATTACTTAAGTTTTACATATGTGTATTTTTATGTAATATATCTTACACGTGTAAGTTGTTCATTCTCACGTATTTGTGTTTGTTTTACATATGTACAACTGAATTACATATGTGCAAACCGTCCACTATCACAAATGTGTGTTTTTATTTATGTGTAGCTGAATTACACATGTGTAAAGTGTTCACTGTTACATATTTGTGTATGGTTTGCACATGTACCGTAGCTGAACTACACATGTGTAAACTTTTCTTTATCACATAAAATGTGTTTGTTTTAATATGTGCAGCTGAATTACACATACATAAATTGTTAATTGTTACATATGTGTCTTTGTTTTGCATATGTGCAGTTGAATTACACATGTGTAAACAATCCACTCTCACATATATTTGTCTTATCTACATAGCTAAACTACACATGTGTAAATTTGTCACATTATATATATATATATATATATATATACATATATATTACTTCTATTTAAACTATTATGATTTACACATGTGTAAACCTTCAAATCTATTCCTTTTTTTAATCTATTATAATTTATACAAGTGTAAACCCTTATATCTGTGCTTATTTTATAAATATTATGTTATACAAATATGTAAACCTTCATATCTATTATTTTTTAACTACTAATTATTTACACATGTGTAAACATTCATATACATGCTTAAATTTTCAGCTATTATGATTTACACATGTATAAACCTTCATATCTATGTTTTACACATGTGTAAATGTTTATATCTAAGCTTAGTTTCTTAAACTATTATGATTTACACATATTAAGAATCTTCATATCTTTCTTCTTTTAATCTATTATGATTTACACATATATAAATCTTCATTATATGTTTTTCTACACTCTTATGATGTACAAATGTGTAAACATTCATATCTATTTTTACAAACTACTATGATTTACACGTGTGTAAACTTTCGTATATATGCTTATTTCTTTTTAACTATTACGATTTGCACATGTGTAAAAAATCTAGGCAAACATCAAGGGTTTTCCACTGATTCCAACAAATGTTACTTTATTTTTTATTGTTTCAAAATGGTTTGTTCAAAACTAGCTGGTTTAGTTACCTAGGCTATTTAAAAAAACCAATAAAGGAAATATTGTAAATCAACAAAAAGCCAACCAGCATGGAACTATAAGAGAGCTAAAAAATAATCAATCATACAATAAACTTTTTTACATCACACTCTTATGGTGATGTTTTTCAGCCTTGCCCTAGGTTTCATGAAAAGAAAAGGTGTCTTCTTTTACAGCCTTTTATCTCTTTTGAGAATGGGATAAATCCTCTTTTGAATAGTTGATCATTCTTGCATATTCATATTCTCCACAATGTTGACATTATGATGTAGATCACCATCTTTTTGTTCTTCAAACCATTAGTGAGTGATCGTATTTCTTTTATTGAGGAGCATGAAACCAAGTTTGGAACATTTGCCCACAAACCAACCGATCACCACATTGCTTTAGCCAATAAGAAAGTAACCACATGGTCAACGAGCTCATGTGATTATCTGCATCTCGGACATATTTGATTAGCGTTTGGTATCCCTCATTTAATTAACTCGTCCCAATGTTGGAATTCTCCCCGCAACAATTTTCCAAGCAAACGTATTAACCTTAGGATGAACCGAATTACACCATTTTGTGATAAATCCGACTTGAATCGGGCAGTTACCCGCTCCTAACCCCTCTTGAAATTCTGTAAATGCAAATGTGGAGCTGTCATCCAATCTTTATTTCCAAACATCTTGAGAGTCTTCATTTGTATCAGCTCAACAATCCCATATATGTACACTCTTGTTTATTTGATTTGTTACTTTTTTAATTAAGTACAAATTCACTTTCTTTATGTATCCACATAACATGAATAACATTTGAACCTCACATTCTCAATATTTTATCAAAATATTCGGCATCGTCATAGGCACTCATCAGAAACACAAACAGAGTAATGTATTCAAAATGGCGCCAGAAAATTTAAAAAACAATTGATATTCCGAACGTAAAATTGAGGAAGTGAAGAACACATTTACTGTTTCGACACCAATGGAGATGGTCAAATCTACCCGGAGGAACTAATCGACGTCCTGAAATCACCCAGATCTGACATGCCTCCCGGTAAGTGACGCAAGTAATTGCTGTAATTAATGGTGTCGTCGTTATACTTGTCGGAATCACAACTCTTAATGTTGTCGTCATCGTATTCAAACTTTTCCTGCAATTCAAATCGCCGTAAAAAATGTCTACTTTATTTGATTTAAACCACTTACTTTTGTGGTTGTTATTTCCGGCGTCGGTCTTTGGGGGGTGTGAGTTCATGTGGAAAGAATGTAATTTGGGGGTAGACGAGTTATGAGATGTGTGGATTTTGAAATGTATTTTTACAATAGTGCCCTTCTAGTCTTTTATTTTATCTTCCTTCTCATTTGAATCCACTTTAATCTTAGCCCTTAGTTTAGGATGATATATGGATGGAAATTGTTCCTAGTGTTCTCACAAAATTGGGTGTTCTCGAGATAACCCTCATATATATATAGGGTTGCGAGAACCGCGAGAACCAATGTGACACAACAAAAAAACCCACTACACCACCACCCAAAACCTAAAAAACCCTAACCCCCCCAGCTAAATGCTAAAAACTAATCCATAAAGCTAAACCCCCTAAAAACCTAAAACATATTTAAAAAGGGGTGTTTTTTAGATTTTTTTGGCTATTTTTGGTTGTATTCACATTTTTGTCGCGTTTCTCGCAATAAATGGTGGTTCCTAACGGATCTGTGTGATCGAAGAATGTTCAGAATTTTCAGATCATGTTTCAAATTGATGCTCAATGGTTAAATGCCTAATCCCGATGTGGAATTGGAAGCACAACTTATCTTAACTCTGAAAGGCAAATGAATTTTGATGCACTTTATGTCCGTGCGAATAGGCTAGAAAGAGTGTGTATTGAATATTGTATAGATTAGATACGAACACACGACCCAAGTGCTAACGAGAACTGGCTGTACGAGTGAAAATGTCACTCGTACAAGTGACAATGTGCCTCATACGAGTGATAAACATCTCACTCATACGAGTGACCTTATGTGGTTCGTACGAGTGACATCTTGTCACTCATACGAGCAACCATTCGCACGAGCTGCTCATGTCTATATATATGGGTTTTGTGTTCATTGTTTGTTAAGTTTTGGAAGTTCTCTGAGGGGAAATGCTGGCGGGTTCTCTCTAGGAATTCCGCCAGCCAGACGATGTATAGTCTTTCGGTATGAATGAATGCTTCCGTTGATTCTTTTTCTTATATCGTTCTACCGAATCGATATTATCATACGCCCAGACTTCCGTCTAGAACTGCACATTTTTTTCTAACATTTCGTAATATACACATATGTATAGTTTAAAACTGACTATATACATATGTATATATTACGAAAAGCTTAAGGAAATGTGTGGTCTAGAACGCTTCTCAAGTTTCTCAAATAGGATGACCTTCTCTTAGGATCGTTACCTTATATATATTTACAGAACTCATAATAAACAATCTTTTTATTTATATATTTTTTATGTTTTGGATAATTTTATCATTTATTATGTGTATTTTTATGATTATATACATGTTATGAGTAATTTTATCATTTTTAAATGAATTTTATAATTATACATGTGTAAACTAGTTTTTACATATATGTAATTAGTTATGACATATATATATATATATATATATATATATATATATATAATTTGGCTATTACACACGTATGTAAACTACTTTTAACATATATGTAATCATAAAGGGATAATTGCATATATCTCCTTCCTTGTTAAAATATAATATAATGACCAAATTGCCCTTACCAAAGTAAAAAAACCCTATTAATAATATACGCACGATATGATCAGATTCCAGGTTCCAAGTTCGCTCAAGACTCTTTGATTGATTTTGAAATCAAAATCGATTTGTAGTTGTTATAGAAGACGCTTTAATTATCGATTTTGGAGGAAGCTTTCGAAATCATAATCGACTTCGCAGGAACCGTTTGAAATCATATTCAATCATCAACAATTGTCAGAGAAGAAACCTTTGAAACCAAAATCAATCCTACACATTTTCTTTTTAGTACAAATTATGATTTTTTTTATAGAATTAAGAGACAATTTTGACTTTCAAAGATTAAATTTTAGTTTTGAAACTTTTAGCATGAGTGAATCGAAGAGAGAGACTGACTTTTTATGAATATTTACTAAATTGCCTTACTGCCTTATTAATGTATACGAATTTATACATCTTTTAAACGTCAATGATTCCCCATTTATGCGAGAACTCGTTGTATTTTGCTTGATCTTGATGCTCATTTAAGTTGTTTGTGAAAATACAAGTCCGGGCTTCGGCCCGATGATGAAACGAAGGCTTTTGGAGCAAAAGGGAGCAAAAATGGAACTTTCTAGCAAAACTGCCAGATAGCGCACGACCGTGCCATCCCCAAGCATGACCATGCCAAGCCTTCGGAGACCGGCACTCTCACCAGCACTATCAACTATCAGCGCAAACCAGACTAGTCCAAGAACTGGCACGGTCGTGCCAAGTCCACGCACAAACCGTGCTCGTGTCTCCTCAGCGTCTGATCAGCTCATTCCCGAGGTCGAAACAGTCATCGCCGGATACGTCATTGATAAGCACGACCGTGCTACCTTTTGGCATCGTCGTGCCACCTCGGGGAAGTTTGAGCGGGATCTTTCCGGAATTGGTAGCAAACATGGTCAATAGACTAAAAATTGTGTCTGACACTTGCCAAGCACGACTGTGCCAAAAAGTGGCATGGTCGTGCAAATTCACCAGTAGCATATATAGAATTTTGAGCTCATTTGAAGGGGATTTGGAGCATTTTGGTGTCTTTTCTTTCAAGATTCTGGTCTTGGAAGCTTGTAGAGCCAAGAAGGAGCCTTCAAGAAGGTTGAGTCACTTGAAGATCAACTCATTTTACCATTTAATCTTGTCTTAAACATTGGTTATCCACTTGTTACTTATGAAAAATTTAAGTTATTTTGCATTTAGTTTAGTTGTGATGAGCCTTATGGGCTAAACATTTGTGTTGCTTAAACCTTTTTGAAGCCAATGAACAGGTGATAACATGGAGATAGATGTGGTGATTGTTGTTTGTTAATCTTCATGGTGATATTTAATCTTGTTATTGGAGTTCATGTTCATTATAAAGTCCTTGTTCTTGAATGTTTGGTCATAAGTATTTACATGTTGTGTTGGAAAGCCCATGTAGAGATTGTGATTGTTGAATCTTGTTAACTTGTTGATATGATTCATAGCATGAAACTAGGAATGGTAATTGCTAACATGATTAGAATGGTGATTTGAACATGTGTATGAATTCTTACATTTAGATTTGGAAAGATCATATGAATGTTTATATGAATTCTATAGTTTGTGCTTATCTTGGTTTGATGATTTAGGCCAAGATTGTTATCTAGCATGACCATGCTTGTGATTCATATCAAGAACATGATGAAGATGTCACTTACTTGAAACCAAGTTAGGGTGATTAGTGTGTTGTTCATATTAGTTTTCCTTGACTTGTAGAGTTAGGAGTTTTGACAAACAAATAACTGATTATTAAAGATTAACATCAACTTAGCAAGTAAACTTAAAAGAATAAATCTTAGGTGATTAGAATGTTGTCTCACTTTAATTTTCCCAAGATTTATAAAACTAGGAAACCTTGATTGGGAACTTGGTTGAATTTAGAACTTGCATCACTATTAGTCTTCCTTAATTGTTGTCATATGTTTATTAGTGGATACTTAGTTCAAGCAACCTCTTTTAATTATTGTTTTTCCTTAATTTAGTTAGTTAATTGTTATTTGTTCATGATAGTTAAAATCAAAGAAATCAACTCGTTTATTGAAAAGGCTTAAAAGTAGCAAGGGTTTAGTATTAAGACACCGCGTCCACGGATTGATATCCGATTCTTACCGATTGACTATACTACCACCTGACGGGTACACTTGCCTATTGTGTGTATAGTTAGTTTTTAAGTGAAAACCATTTTTAAAACCCAATTTGTGTGAAAGAGAATTATAACTATAAAAATATATTCAATTCACGCACATCAAGTTTTTGGCGCCGTTGCCGGGGACGCGGTCTTCTTGAGAACGGTTTAAGTTACTTATTAAGCCATTGTGAAAAATGTATAAAGTTTTTGTCTAGTTGTTTTATTTGCCTTTGCATGATTATTTAAAAAAAAAGAAAAAAAGCGATAATTATTTGCTAGTTGTTTTTATTCTTATGTATATATAGTGCATTGTGTTCCTTCTTTTTCCTTACAAGGCGTGCATGTCATCAACCCCCGTTGCTGAAACCGTTGAGCCTTCATCGGAGCCAGAGCGCAATCTTCATCGGAGACTACGGGAGCGGTCCCGCGTGGTGGCCGCTACAATCGAGGTGGACGCTTTGGGAGACGACACACTCTACGAGGTTCGCGTAGAAATGGTAGACGAAGAGGAGACGAGGGTCTTAAAAGATATAGGAAACCTTCACTTGAGGGTTACGTGCGAGCATCAATTCACCCACAATTAATAATAATAATTTCGAGATCATATCTGGTACCATATCGATGTTGCAGAATGCGGTTAAGTTTTATGGCAAGGATTACGAGGATCCTAGTGTCCATATTGCGGGTTTTCTGGAGGTTTGTGCCACATTCACGATTCGTGATGCATCATCGGATGCTTTACGCCTTCGGCTCTTTCCGTTTTCTTTACATGATGGAGCTAAGGAGTGGCTTCTTTCTCTTCCAGCTGGGTCTATCACTACATGGAATCAATTAGCTGAGAAGTTCCTTCAGAAATATTTTTCTCCAGAGAAAACTGTTCAGTTGAGAATTAAGATTCTTAACTTTCGTCAGGACGATGATGAGCCCCTTTATGAGGCGTGGATGCGATTTAAAGAGCTCATGAGAAAGGTCCCATAGCACGGGTTGCTCAAATGGCAACAATGTCAGATCTTCTACCATAGTTTGGATGGTCAAGGGCAGTGATGGTCGATACATATTCGGGCGGAGACATTGGCTCGAAAAATGCCAATGAGGCATTTGAGATTTTAGAGAAATGCGCCTTGAAGAATCTAACACAGCAGCCATCGAGGGGGAAGAGTTCTTGACAGAGAGTTCATCACGTGAACGACTTCACTGCCATCACAGCACGTATGGATGCTTATCTTCTAAATTTGATCGAGTGATGGAGATCCATTCGAGTGGTTCCTCGAGTGGGGGAGCATATCATGTAGGTGATTTTCCAATGGGAACCGTCCTCAGCATAATTCCTACAGCAATACGTACAATCCGGGGTGGAAGAATCACCCAAATTTTAGTTGGAAATCTAAAGCGTCTAATCAGCACCTACCCGGATTTGCTCCACGTCCCATAGCTCCTAGAGCTTATCGTGCACCTCGGCCTCAGCAGATGTCCCTTCCACTAATGAAACTAGTGTGTAGGATATGTTCGGTCAACTCTTAGCAGGTCAAAACTCTCAAAAGATCAAAAATGAGAAGCGGTTCAAAGAGTATGACGGTCAGTTCACGAGGCATGAGAGTGAGTTGAGAAGCCAAAAGGCTTCCATGGAGACCATTGAAAACCAAGTTGGTCAGATTGCCAAGTTGTTGTCTGAGAGACGACAAGGGGGCCTTCCAAGCAATACAGAGCCAAATCCAAAGGCCACTGCGAAGGCCATCACATTGAGAAGCGGCAAGATCGCTGAGCCCATCAGTTCGGCTGTTCCAGTAAGGCCTGATGACGAGATTGTTGAGGAGATTGAGACCGAGTCTCTGGGAGAGCAGCAACTGAGGCGAGATCCAGAAGTACACCACGTCCCAAGGAGCCAGTGAGAGAGTATGTCCCTCCCATTCCACATCCAGGGAGGTTGAAGAAGCAAAGAATGGAAGAACACTATGGTAACTTCCTCGAGCTTTTTAGGCAACTTCATATAAATTTACCATTTGTCGAGGCACTTGCTCAAATGCCTAAGTATGCCAATTTCGAAAAGATATCTTATCTAACAAGAAAAAACTTTGAGGAGCTTTTGCATGTGACCATGAATGAGGAGTGTTCAGCAGTTCTTCAGAACAAACTACCAAAGAAAATGAATGATCCTGGGAGTTTCACTATCCCATGCGTGATTGGTAGTTTGTTCGTCAGCAATGCATTAGCTGATCTTGGAGCCAGCATAAACCTCATGCCATATGCGGTTTTTGCTAAGCTGGACTTGGGAGAGTCCAAGCCTACTCGTATGAGCATTCAGCTAGCCGACCGCTCAGTGAAGTATCCTCGAGGCATAGTTGAGAATATGCTAGTGAAAATTGACAAGTTTGTCTTTCCCGTTGATTTTGTGATTTTGGACATGGATGAGGACAAAACTGTTCCTCTTATCTTAGGTCGACTATTCCTAGCCACTACTCGAGCCTTGATTAATGTCTACACCGGCGAACTTAGTCTTAGGGTAGACGATGAGGAGGTAACCTTTGATATTGGGAAATCCATGCAGCATCCACAGAGTCAGGATGATACACTCTACTTTATCGAGACTGTTGATACATATGTGAGTGAACATCTTCATAGCACATTTGATGAGGATGTTATGGACACACAGCTACTCAGAGGGGAGACTTTTGGTTCGCCTGCTGTAGACCAATTAGTCGAGGAGATGACTTGTCTGATAGGTCACGTGTCTCCCCCGCCTCCCGAGGTTTTTGAGGTTGTGGATCATGTTTTTGAGCCTAAAGCACGCCCTTCGGTTGAGGATACGCCTTCAGTTGAGCTTAAGGAGCTTCAAGATCACTTGGAGTATGCGTTCTTGGAGGGTGCAACTCATTTGCCCATCATCATTTCTGCTGGATTGTCGAGAGAGGAGAAGGGTCGATTACTTGAAGTCTTCAAGCAGCATAAAAAGGCGATCGCTTGGAAGATCATGGATATAAAAGGGATCAATCCATCCTTTTGTACCCATAAGATCTTGATGGAGGAGGACTTTAAACTTGTAGTGCAGCATCAGAGGCGCTTAAATCCGAACATGCAGGACGTTGTGAAGAAAGAGGTCATCAAATTACTTGATGCAGTCTAATATATCCAATCTCTGATTCACCTTGGGTTAGCCCCGCGCAGGTAATCCAGAAGAAATGAGGGATGACAGTGGTAACTAATGAGAACGAGTTAATTCCCACTCGTACTGTCCTCGGATGGAGAGTTTGCATTGACTATCGCAAACTCAATGATGCCACGAGGAAAGATCATTTCCTGCTCCCTTTCATTGATCAGATGTTGGAAAGGTTGTTGGGGAGGATGTTCTAATGTTTCCTTGATGGTTTCTCAGGCTACTTTCAGATTCCTATCTCTCCTGAGGATCTGGAGAAGACGAACATGTCCCTATGGCACATTTGCCTACCGGCGAATGCCCTTTTGATTGTGTAATGCCCCGGCCACATTTCAAAGATGTTGGTGCCTATTTTTCATGACATGATTGAGGATTCCATGGAGGTCTTCATGGATGATTTTTCTGTGTTTGGGAGTTCCTTCGATCATTGTCTCGAGAATCTAAAGAGGATGATGGCTAGGTGTGAAGAAGCCAACCTTGTGTTGAACTGGGAGAAATGCTACTTTATGGTGAAGGAGGGCATTGTGCTTGGGCACAAAATTTCACAGGCAGGACTCGAAGTTGATCGAGCCAAATTTGAGACTATTTCTAAGCTCCCGCCACCCACATCAGTGAAATCTATTAGGAGTTTTCTTGGTCATGCAGGATTTTACCGGCGATTTATAAAGGATTTTTCCAAAATCGCCCGCCCCATGACCCAACTCCTCGAGGACACCCAGTTTATTTTCTCCGATGAATGCCTTCAAGCATTCAAGCTGTTGAATGAGAAATTAGTGAGTGCCCCAATCATGGTAGCTCCCGACTGGGAATTGCCATTTGAGTTGATGTGCGATGCGAGTGATTTCGCAGTCGGGGCCGTTTTGGGTCAAAGGAGGGATAAGAATTTTCACCCGATTTACTATGCGAGCAAGACCTTGAACGATGCTCAGGAGCATTATACCACAACAGAGAAAGAGCTCCTAGCTGTGGTCTTTGCCTTCGACAAGTTTCGATCTTATCTCATCCTTTCCAAGACTATTGTGTACACGGATCATGCAGCACTTCGGTATCTTTTTAGCAAGCAAGATGCTAAACCGAGATTGATACGTTGGATTCTTTTGCTGCAGGAGTTTGATATTGAAATCCTTGATAAGAAAGGGGCTGAAAACTTGGCAGCCAATCATTTGTCCCGAGTTCAGCACTACGAGGGAAAAGGAATTCATGGGCCTAACTTCAATGAAAATTTCCCCCACGAGTTTCTTATGCGGATCGAGACAAATGATGATTCCCCATGGTTTGCTGACTTTGCAAATTACTTAGCTAGTGGCATCCTGATCAAAGGGATGACCTATAAGCAAAAGCGGAAGTTCTTTGCAGATGTCAAGTATTATTTTCGGGATGACCCTTGTTTGTTTAGAGTAGGGGCGGATCAGATGATCCGGCAATGCATGTATGGTGACGAGGCGAGGGACATTCTGCGCCATTGTCACGAGGGACCCACAGAAGGTCACCATGGGGCGAACAACACGGCGAAAAAAGTGTTCGACTCTAGATTCTTTTGGCCTACTATCTTCCGTGATGCCCATGAGTGAGTGAGGTCCTGTGATGCTTGCCAAAGAGCAAGCAATATCTCAGCACGCAATGAGATGCCACAAAACGGCATCCAAGTTTGTGAGGTCTTTGATGTATGGGGACTAGACTTCATGGGTCCTTTTCCGACTTCTTTCAGCAACCGCTACATCCTAGTTGCCTTTGATTATGTCTCAAAGTGGGCTGAAGCACAAGAATTACCCACCAATGATGCTAGGGTAGTAGTTAGGTTTCTGAAGAAACTGTTTGCTTGCTTTGGTGCCCCAAAGGCATTGATTAGTGATCGTGGGACACATTTCTGTAATGCTCAGCTGGAGAAGGCATTGTCCCGGTATGGGGTGCAACACCGATTCTCTACACCATATCATCCACAGACGAGTGGACAGGTCGAGGTCACTAATCGGGGCATCAAGCGTATTTTGGAGAAAACGGTTAACTCTAACCGTAAGGATTAGTCTGAGAAACTGGATGATGCACTATGGGCTTTCCGGACAACCTACAAGACTCCTATAGGCACCACACCGTTTAAATTGGTCTATGGGAAGTCTTGCCATCTCCCTGTGGAGCTCGAGAATAAGGCATTTGAAAATAGTTAACCTTGATATGGCAGCCGCGGGTGAGAACAGATTTGTGCAGATCCGCGAGATTGAGGAGCTTAGGAATGATGCGTATGAAAGCTCCAAGCTATACAAGGAACGCACTAAGACGCTCCATGATTCCCGCTTGAAGGACAAGAAAGAATTCCGAGTGGGTGATCGTGTGTTGTTATACAACTCACGTCTTAAGTTGTTTCCTAGCAAGCTTAAATCTTGATGGTCGGGTCCTTACACTGTACGAGCAGTGTTTCCTTATGGAACGATGGAGATCGGCCATGAGGATGGTTGATTGTTTAAAGTCAACGGACATAAGCTGAAGGCTTATGTTGGTGGGCCCGTTGATAAAAGTGAGGAGGTTGTTATCCTCCACCCCAGGAACAAATGAATTCGGGGTGGTGAGTCTAGCTGAAGACTCGTAAATAAACTTAGCATGTTTTTGTTGTTTATATATGATTTTCTTTGTTTCCTTATTTATTTTTCAGGTTTCGGTTCGTCCTGGTCGCGAGGGATGTTTGAATGCGTTGCCGATCTTCAGGTATATTTGTCCGGCTCTTTTTCTTGATAGGAGATGTTTCGTGAGTGGCCCGAGTTCAAGTAGTTTTTGCTTTATTTTTACCTTCACCCTTATTTTTCTTTTTCACCCCTTATTATTTTCTAACTTAAATTTTAAGTTAAAAATATCCAAAATTAAGCACTATCAACAGGGTTTCAGGCACTACCAGGCCTGCTAGTGTCAGTCCTCTTTTCAGATTCAATAAAACCAACCAACAACCAAGTTTTCTTTAAATCATCATCTTCTTCCCTTGAACTCTTCCAACCACTCACGAATCCTCTACATCTCCTTACTTCCTTCAAGAATTCTTCCATTCCTTCCTCCCAAAAAGCAGTCTAGGTACGAATCTTTCTTTATCCTTGTTAGTTTTTAGTAATTTTGGGGGTTTATGTTCTTCAAGTTAGTTTCTTTTGAGTTTTTAGGGTTTGGTCTAAATCACCCGATTCAAGCCCTTTTTTTGTGTTTTTGTGTTGTCGTGAACCGCACTTGGCCGATTTACAAACCCCTAAGTGAAAGTGTTAAAAATCGGGTTTTTGGGTGAGTTTTGGAGGCTGTCGCTAGTTCCGGTTCCATCACGCACGAAAGTGCTAGATCCTGGCAGGCACGATCGTGCTCTTCATAATTCTATAACTAAATTGCAAACATTTGCTAGAAATTCATCACGCACGATCGTGCCAACATATGGCAAGATCCTGCTCTTCATAAATTATGATGATTCTGCAGAACTTGCCTAGAAACTCAAGTCGCACGAGAGTGCCAAATGTTGGCACGATCGTGCTTGTCATCCAGTTTCCAGAATTCTCACCCAGAATCGGTGCGGCACGAGAGTGCCAAGGTGCTGCATGATCGTGCTTTTTGTCGGTTTTCGTGGTTTAATTGCTGATTTTTTGCTCGCTCTTGCAGATAGATCACCCGTTTCTTAGGTTCAACAACAATGCCAAGGAAGGACATTATATCACCAAGGTGGAAAGGTTGTGGGCGAGGAGACACTTAATTGAACCAATGCGGATGTTACAGACTGTCGATCTTGACCTACTTGGTCAGTCCGAGCTGTTCGAGGATCTAATGACTCCACCATGGACCCGCCTCTTTGAAATCGCTGAGCCACAATACACAGAGCTAGTCATCGAGTTTTTTGCTTCTTTTTGATTCACCTTTCCGTGCCCGGATGTCTATGAAAAGCGGGTTGAGGTTAGCTACCGTCTGGGACGGAAATGGCACCACTAGTCCATCAATCGGTTCGGTCAGGTACTCGGGACATATGTCAACTATGAGAATGATTCTGAGCTCTTCCATGATAGTTTGCAAGAGTGGGAGCCTGATGCAGATAAGGCCGCCTTCTGGGCTGAGATCACTGCCCCGGGTCGGGAATGGGACCCAAGGAAAGCCAAAGTAACATGGATTCTCGACCCGCTGCGTCATATTATCGAGCATGCCATCTTCCACGTCATCGGAGGTCAGGGTGACAGCACAGGAAATATTTCCACCAGCGACCTATTTTACCTTTACTGCATCATCTCTGGATCTAACTGCAACGTAGCTGTCACACCTTGGATTTCCAACAAAAATCCATACACCGGTGGGCCCGGGTGGGGAGTATCGTGACGTGAGTTGATAACATCATAGTCAATTAGACACGGCACAACGGAAGTCTTGGAGTAAAATTACTATTACAAACCAAATGTTCGAAATAAAAATAATATACTGGCTCGTAATAAAAGATCCACAGGCGGATCATAAAATGTACAACGAAAGAATATAAAACAGACTTTAGGGCAGATCTAAGGATTTGCAAGATCTTCTTATTCACTACTGAGCAGCTTCTGGCCTATTTCGTATTGTACCTACAAGCTTAGTCTTTTTGAAAATACGTCAGCTTTCTCTGGTAAATACACCCAACTGACTCGTTTTGAAAACATTTTAGAAATTTGATTTAAGTGCACATGGCGTCTTTTATAACTTGGGAAGTCACTTTGTAACCTTGTTAACATATTCACATGTTTGTCCATACATACAGGGCCCAGTACAGAGACCGAGACATGATTAAATATACACCACTTAGAACTCACAGAGGAGTTATCCCCAACGTCTTGGGTAATTTTTATTTGAGCGTCTGTCAGGTGTATGCCTACACCCCGCGCTAAGGTCGTAGCCATTATCTAATATAATGAGTCGAGGATATCTAGGACACGGTAATTTAACCCTCGATGTTTAAGTTATCAAACCAAACTGATTAAAACGGAATATGCGGATTTACTAGCCACAATCCGGCATTCGATTGATCCCATTTTCCGACCAAGTGGTAATAATTCACCGTATCCCAAACCCGTATAGGGAAAATAAGTCCAAGAGTATTTACCTGAGCTAGTCTTGATTTTAAATGCAAGATTTAATATCTCAGCCGTATCCAAATTGAATTAAGTGCAAATAGCATTTACCGGAATGCTCTAACCTGGATTATGGGATAAGCTAACCAATTAAATACTAACGGTCTTATTTAAGTCATAGACTTAGACCGAGTAGTGTACATGATCAAGACGTATCGTGCTTGATTAAATGATGATCGGATAGAATGTAGTTTAAACCCAACAAGTACTTAACTTGTATAAAATGGGTAAACAATTAACACTCTGGATTTTGAGATTAAAATGATAAGGTTAAACCCGTTTTGGTTAATTTTCGTAAACTAGTTACATATACTTAACCGTGCGCATATTAGCGATATCAGGTAACAGGATAAGTCATGGTCAAGTTCTATGTGCCATTATACTTTAATTAAGTTGTAATATCAGTAGGATATCAATTTATATGCCTGTTAAGGTTTTAAAATGAATTTATGCCTCATAAGGGCATTTTGGTAATTTCATATTGCATAAAAGGAACTTGGACATACTTTAATTTTTATAACTATAGGTATTCTGAAAAAATAACTTATTTATGATATATTATCAGTAGGATATTAATTATATATGTAATTTATCTTTTATGACCA
Source organism: Scalesia atractyloides (assembly GCA_947069175.1). Taxonomy (NCBI): domain Eukaryota; kingdom Viridiplantae; phylum Streptophyta; class Magnoliopsida; order Asterales; family Asteraceae; genus Scalesia; species Scalesia atractyloides. The sequence continues at coordinate 58,876,190 of CAMTDV010000022.1, read as the reverse complement.
AACTATGCACTAAAGGCGCATTTTGGTCATTTTACACATAGTTTATAAATTATTTGGGATTCTGAGTTTATAACATGTACCTACAGTAAATATGTTTAAAATAAGTTTTAAAATCAGTAGGTAACAAGTCTTGGTCAATTAATATGGTTTAAAACCATACTATGCGCCGAAACGGCCCTTATGTCGTAAAATGACGTCTTATGTGATGTTTTCGAAAACTGATGTTAAGGTCATATTAAAATATATAGATATGCTATTTAATAAAAGATATCAGTAGGTAATGATTTACCTTGGAAAGATTTGATTAAAACCATTTTATGAGCCACAAGGGCTAAATCGTCATTTATCGACATAATTCAAGGAGCTGCTTGTAAACTCAGTTTATAATCTGGTCTAACATCCCAAATAATTCTACTTATAATATTATATCAGTAGGAAACTATTTTCAAGTTCATTATCATTAAAACCTTGTTTTATGCAAAAAGGGCAGTTTTGTCAAAAATGGCATAATTTCGGAACTTGCGATAAACTCAGATTCTGATTATGATCATGTAATATTACCTCAGAGGGTTATGCTACATTATATTACGATCATAATGCAACTTTAGATCAGTAGCTAACTAATCTAAATCGGGTCAGAATCAAAAGTCAAAGCAGAAGTCAAACTTCGCGACTTTCGGTTACGAACCGACCCTAGAACCGAAATTGACGATCTGACTATGTTCTTACATGTTCTAATAATTATTACCAACTTTTTTAAGTGTCAAAACAGGTTTCATAACATATATAAGATCAATTTACGATTTTTCCGAAAAATGGCCTGTTTGACTTTTTAATATCTTAACTTTGACCCGTCAATTGGTCTAGCAAACGTGATCTTCAGGAGGTGCCCTTTATAGGGATTAACACCTACCTTATTATGATCACTTAGCCATGTTCATTTTGAATAATGGCTAGACCATAATGGTCTTAACCGAAAGTCAAGATGTTTTCGGTAAGACGCTTGACTTTTGGCTATAAAAGCATATAAACAAAAATGCACAAGGAAGGAACATTTACAAGAGGTTCCTAGAATGCAAGAAAACTAAGTTGGATGCTCCTTTCAGTTAGGAACTTTCAGAGGAAGGAGAAGAGTTATGATCAAGAAAGGTGCAAGTTCAAATGGTGAACTTGGATACCTATTTATAGTTGGAGAACTCAAAGGAGGTGATGCCAGGTGTTTAGGCGTGTAAGAGGAAGCTTACAAGTGTCCCAAAACATGGCATAGCTGTTTGGGAAGCCAAAGTTTCGAGAAAATGGTTTTTGGCATTTTTATTTGGAGGCCAAGATAATTTTCTGCAAAAGCAGGCCTCTGGCGACCGCGAGAGGCATAGGTTCATTGCTGCTTCCAAAGTTGCAGGCGAGGTACTTATTACAGAATCTAGAATCTTTGATGGAAGACCACGAATGTAGTGCTCGATCAAACGGTAGAGGGGAGTGAACAAGTTGGGAACCATTTGATTTAACTCAAGGAATCTCTTGTTGTATGTGGTGTGGTCGCCTTCCTTTTGTTTTAAAGAATGGAACTCATCCTCCAATTTCTTGATTTCGCTTCTTGGGCAAAACCGTCTTGTCATGATTCCCTTCAACTCTTCCCAAGTCAAAGTCATAGTATCTTCAACACCTCGTTTGGTCTTCTCTGTATTCCACCATGTGAGTGCTGTTCCAAGTAAACGAACGGTAGCATAACGCACTTTGCAATCATCGGGGCAATCGCAATTTAGAAAAGTGTTCTCCATTTCTTCGAACCAATGGAGGAGAGCGGTGACACCCTCAGTACCTTCATATTTTGGAGGATCGCAGGATTTGAAATGTTTGTAGGTGCATTTAGTGACTTTTGGGGAAAGATTGACAGTGTTTTGATCTTCTTGTTGGGTTGGGTTAACGGAATTAGCGGTAAGGGCTTGTTGAACTTGAACTACGATGTTGGGTATTACGGTCGCCATTTACTGAGCGATTTGGGCAGCCATGCGTTCACGGGCTTTTCCTGCTCTCATCTTCCTACGGGCGAGGTTAGAAGACATCTACAAGGAATACATGTCAAAAGTATGAGTTGGATGCTTTTGGGTTCGTGGGTCGTTTTTGGGAATGAACATTCATAAAATAAATATAGAAAAATAAATCTACTACATCCATAGGATGTCTTGGGCTTTGCTCGTAATTGGGCCTTGCATGCCGCCATACTTCACCTTCGTAATCACGTGGGCCCCCATGATTACCGGGTTTTTCATATGGTTCGCATGTGTTAGCCTGGTTACGTACACTAAAACCCGGAGAAAATCGAGAAATATGTAACGTATGATATTCGGAATGTGCCCAGGCATGGACACGGTGACATCTCAAAGTGGGGTTAGTTCGAACGACGTTTGGTGTGGCATGCTTTGGCCTAATAGGTCCGTCGTACTCTCATCGTTAGTCCACAGGTAGGCAAACTGGTCCGTTATTTTGGATTTATACGAATGCCAACCTAGACAGGACGTTCCGACTACCGGTATTTGTACCCTTCCGGTTACTACATGCCCGTCGCAGAACTTACTTTGATGAGATTTGAAAATTGCAACAAAATCCTTGAATAATGAGAGTATGAAAATGAATTGAATATATGAACATTGATATATGTATAATGAATATGTATATAAGCATGTATGTTTGACGGTAATATAAACAAATATGAAACAGATAAATATCAAAAGTTTGTATGTAACCACCTAATCAATTAAAATTTAGGCAGACTATAGTATAGGCTCTAAGGGTCTAATAACCTATCCTATATCCCTATAGTCATGGCTCTGATACCAATCTGTCACACCCCGACCCGCAGCGGAAAAGGTGATCGGGGCATGATTGGGTTATCATCAAAGCTCATGACATTTATTATACGTTTCATATTCATTAATACAATTTAATGGAAATTTACAATAAATGTTACAACATGTTCTAACTATCAATCTAAGCTTCTTTGTTCTCTTCTAAGGCATTTCCTATGTTTTCCTTGCTTCAACCTGTTCACCTGTATCATGTGTAAAAAGGTTTTTGGATCAACATAAAGTTGGCGAGTGAATTCTATGGAAAACATTTGAACAAGTTTATCCAATTGATTATAAATAATGTGCATAACCACATATGAGTAAATATAGATGTAAATTTATTCACACAACACATAATATCAAATATTGCACACACATACATCAAATGATTGTTTTGAGGCACGCGTTGTTCGACTCGTCTCCCACGAGGAACTGATGGGCCTAATGAATAAGTTTTGAGGCACGCGTTGTTCTACGAACTGATGGGCCTAATGAATGAGTTTTGAGGCACGCATTGTTCTACGAACTGATGGGCCTAATGAATGAGTTTTGAGGCACGCGTTGTTCAACTCGTCTCCCACGAGGAACTGATGGGCCTAAATAATTTGCATACAACTTGACACTATGTACTACATCACAACCAACAATATTTACATTCTAGTTTAAATCATATAATGGTATAGCACGAGTTTGCATAAGAGAATTAGTTTAAGCGACACATGACACACCCCAAAACATGAATAAAAAGGGGAATTTGTAAGAATTCACTCACAGTGGGTGCGTTCGGTTGATGATGTTGAATGCACGCGAAGTGGTTTTAACCACGAGTGAGATTAACCTAGATAAATCGCATTATGGTTTGGTAAGGAAACGGATTTACTTAATCTATTTTAGTAGGATTGTTGGGTGTATTTTTGTGAGTTTAAGGCTATTTTCTAACCTTAAAAATGTCATTTTTAAGTATTTTTAATTGATTTTTAATTAAAATAAATAAATAAAAACTATAAAAAATTGACTTTTTTGACCATTGACCGTTGACTTTGACTGACTGTTGACCGGTTCGAATGCATATTGTTGTGCGCTGAGTGAGGCTCGAACCCGAGACCTCCCGTACGCGTGCACGCAGCTCTACCAACTGAGCTACGTGTCTAACCCGTCATATATCTGATTTTAATTATATATATATATTAATTAGATTTAAACAGAAATCCTTTATTTTAAAAAAACGATTTTTAATCCAGGAAACCGGTGCGCTCCACAGGTCTCGAACCCGGGACCTGTGGGTTGTGTAACACACAGTCCACCGCTGGACTGTGTGTTTAACATGTTATATAATCGAATTTTTATTATACTTAAATACAAACTATTTGTTTTCATTTCTGACTTATTTAAAAAGATAAAATAATTGTCCGGGTCGATGCAGAAGACCGGACTCGAACTCATGTGCTTTGATTAAACATACACACAGTCCACCGCTGGACTGTGTGTCTAACTTGGTTATTATTCCGGTTATTAATATACTTAACATATACATAAAATCAATCCGGTTCAGTTAACAAAAAAGGAATTTTTATTAAGGCAGCGTGTGTGGAAACAATATTCGAACTCGAGACCTTTGCGTTTAATGTGCACACAGTCCACCGCTGGACTGTGTGTCTAACCCGGTAAATAACTTGATTTTAATTATACTTATATGTTTACCGAACTTCATCTTCTTCGTTGTGTTATAACCAGAAGTGACGACTGACTGGTTCGAAGTGTTGATTCAGGTTTCTTTAGCGTTTTATGATTAATTACAGGTGAGATAACAGTAAAAAGAAAGGAAATTAGGCGTGAAAAGTACCGACTGGCTTTCCTCTGTTTTCCGGCAGAACTCCGGCGACAGCAATCTCTTCCGGCGACGAGTGTCTTGCAGCAGAGAATCTTCAGAAAGCTTACAAAGGGTGTGGGTGACTTCGGTATAAGTTTAGGGGGTTCAGTAAAGCTCAGAGATTAAGGACTCGGTTTTCCGGCGACGAACAGAATATTTCCGGCGAGTGAGTTTTCGCCGAGAAAGGGTGCGATTTGAGAGTGAAAGGTTTCTGGTGAGTTGTGGGTGAATTTATAGGGTAGTATCGAGATGTATGGGGTCTGAATTTGGTCTCAATTCGAAGTCAGCCGTTCTCCGGCGGTTACGACTGATGTCGCGGGTTCAGACGTCGGTTATAACCGTCGTGGGAGTTAATTCTTCGGTTAACTTGAGCGGAAACGTAAATTATCGGCGAAGTCGTCGGGATTTCCGACGACTGCTATTTGGGCGCAAATTGACTGAATTTGACTTCCGCACTTTATTATTTGAATTAATTGATTCCTTTTATTATCAGAAAATCAAAGTGGCGGAGCGGTTGATCGGCTGGGTGATAAGTTGTTTGTTGAACCGGTACGGACCCGGGTTCGAAACCCGGCAGAAACAAAACATTTTTATTTTGCGATTTTTAACAGTTTTTCGAAAACTAATTATATATCCCCGTATAATAATTGATTATGTATCGTTTGAAATTATTTTGGGCATTTAATTCGCAACGAAAATTTTAACTGATTGTTCGGTTGATAAACGGAGCGGGTTTGGTAAATCCGTTTTTGACGGATGTTACAGGTTCGTTAAAAGGTCACCTAGAGGTCTAAATTAACATGTTTACACTTTTAATCCCTCCAACGTCCAACTTTTATATAATCACGGATTTAATTCCTCTCGTCCAACAAATGGAACATACGAGAGTTAGGACTTCGTAAAAGATCACTCAGAGGCTCGTTATAAGCATGTTGACTCCGATGTCACTCAGAGGTTGGGCATGTTGACACAACGGTCACTCAAAGGCCAAGTTTTAGTATGTTGACACTAATGGTCACTCAGAGGCTTAAGTTTCAAGCATGTTGACACTAATGGTCACTCAGAGGCTATATTTTAAGCATGTTGACACTAATGGTCACTCAGAGACTCGGTTTATGCATGTTGACATCAGAAATCACTCAGAGACTTAGTTTGAGCATGTTGACACTTTTAGTCCCTGTTAGTCTTTAATAGACTAAAAATAAAAATATAAAACGTGTTACTATACTATTGGACACGATTTTACAGGGTGTTACATCCTCACCCCCTTAAAAGAAATCTCGGCCTCGAGATTTTATTCAAAAAGATGGGGGTACTTTTGTCGCATAGTGGACTGAACCTCCCATGTATACTCGGGCCCTCTAAAGGCGTCCCATTTAACCTTTACTATAGGTATCAATTTTCTTCGGATCTTCTTAACCTGTCAATCCTCGATCGAAATTGGTTTCTCAACGAACCTCAAGTTTTCATCTATTTTCACATCTTTATGTGACATTGCTAGCGACTCATCGGCTAGATATTTCTTACGGTTAGATATGTGGAATACATCATGGATTCCACTAAACTCTGCTGGCAGTCTGAGCTTATAAACTACAGTGCCGACACATTCGACTATCTCAAATGGTCCGATATATCTTGGGCTTAACTTGCCCTTCTTCCTGAAGCGCATCACACCTTTCCAGGGTGACACTTTTAGCATGACTATGTCCCCTATTTGGAACTTAAGAGGTTTACGCCTCTTGTCAGCACAGCTCTTCTGCCTGTCCCTGGCAGCTTTGAGACAATCACGGATTTGCACAATCATTTCTGTGGTCTCCAAGACAATCTCTGGTCCTGATAGTTGGGCTTCCCCAACTTCTGCCCAACATACGGCGTTCTACATTTTCTCTCATACAACGCCTCAAAAGGAGCAGCCTTGATGCTCGTATGATAACTATTATTATAGGAGAATTCTATTAGGGGTAAGTGGTCATCCCAACTTCCACCTAAATCAATCACACATGCCCTAAGCATGTCTTCCAATGTCTGGATAGTACGCTCACTTTACCATCAGTCTGCGGATTGTAAGCCGTACTAAAATTTAATCTTGTGCCTAAAGATTGTTGGAAACTTTTCCAAAAGTGAGATGTGTATCTAGTATCTCTATCAGATACAATAGATATCGGCACTCCGTGTAGGGACATAATATTGTCCACATACAACTTAGCCAATTTGTCTGAATTATAAGTTTCCTTTATTGGCAAGAAATGTGCTGACTTAGTCATCCTATCCACAATAACCCAAATAGTGTCATTACCACGTTTGGTCTTAGGCAACTTGGTAATCAAATTCATAGTTACCATTTCCCATTTCCAAGTGGGAATTTCAAGTTGTTGTAGAAGTCCTGACAGCTTCTGATGTTCGGCCTTAACTTGCGAACACGTCAGACACTTGGCTACATAGGTGGCTATGGATTTTTCAAACCCATCCAACAATAATTCTTCTTCAGATCTTGATACATCTTGTCACCACCTGGGTAAACTGATTATCTTGAGTTATGTGCTTCTTGGAGGATTAGATCTCTAAGTCCTCCAAAGATTGGAATCAAATTCTATAATTAAATCTAAGGTTTCCATCTTTTCCAGGCGCTAACTGATCAATAGTTCCGAATAATCCTACATTAGAAGCATTAGCTTCTAATAGAGCTTGCTTCGGCGCATCTAGTAGCTTCTCATTTAAGCTATTTTTGAGCTCAATGCTCTTGGCGTTAATCCTTATAGGTTTAACCCGTTCCTTGCGACTTAAGGCATCAGTAACTACATTTGCCTTGCCTAGATGGTAGCGAATTTTGCAATCATAATCATTAAGTGTTTCCATCCATCGGCGCTGTCGCATGTTCAATTCCTTTTGATTGAACAGGTGCTGAAGACTTTTATGGTCTGTGTATATAATACACTTTGTGCCATATAAGTAATGTCTCCACAGTTTTAGTGCAAATACAACGGTACCCAATTCCAAATCGTGGGTGGTGTAATTCCTTTCGTGCACCTTTAACCGTCGTGATGCATAGGCAATCACCTTGCCTTTTTGCATTAGCACACAACCCATGCTAGTGTGCAATGCATCACAATAGACTACAAATTCCTCAATACCCTCAGGTAGAGATAACACAGGAGCATTGCTCAACTTGTGTTTTAGAATCTCAAAGGATTCTTGTTGTTTCGGTCCCCCAATTAAATTTGACATTCTTACGGGTCAGTGTAGTCAAAGGAGTGGCTATTCTAGAAAAGTTCTCAATAAACCTCCTGTAATATCCAGCCAACCCTAGGAAACTACGAATCTCCGATGGGGTCTTGGGCACTTCCCAATTCATTATGGCCTCAATTTTGGTGGGATCCACTTGGATACCACGCTCGTTTACCATATGTCCAAGAAATTGGACTTCTCTAAGCCAAAACTCACACTTAGAGAATTTAGCATAACGCTTCTCTTGTCTTAGCAGTACTAAGATGCACCGAAGATGTTTCTCATGATCAACTTGATTACGAGAATAGATAAGTATGTTGTCTATGAAGACAATGACAAACTTATCCAAATATGGTTTGCAGACTCTATTCATGAGATCCATGAATGCTGCAGGTGCATTTGTGAGCCCAAAAGGCATCACCAAGAATTCAAAATGACCATATCGGGTCCTGAAGCCAGTCTTAGGAACATCTTCACTTCTAGCCTTCAGTTGATGGTATCCAGATCTTAAATCAATCTTGGATAACTAACTCGCCCCTTGTAGTTGGTCGAATAAATCGTCGATCCTGGGCAGGGGATATCGATTCTTGATTGTTAATTTGTTTAGCTCACGGTAATCAATGCACATCCGCATTGAGCCGTCTTTCTTTTTAACGAAGAGGATAGGAGCTCCCCAAGGTAAGGAACTCGGCTGAATGAAGCCTTTCTCTAAGAGTTCATCCAATTGAACTCTTAACTCCTTCATTTCCGTTGGTGCTAGTCTATATGGAGCTCTAGCTACAGGTGCTGACCCTGGTATTATATCAATCCTAAACTCCATTTACCTATCTGGAGGTAAACCTGGTAATTCTTCAGGGAATACATCGAGATACTCTGAAATGACTGGGAGGTCTTCAATGATTGGTTTAGGCTCGTTGATAGTGACTTGTGCCATATAAATGACACAACCTTTTTTCTAGACACTTGGATCCTTTAAATAGTTATACCTTGTCTGGCAATCCATAGTGTGAATCTCCAAGGATGGTGAGCATTTCACCAGATGGGGTTTTGATTTCGATGAGTTTCTTACCACAGGCGATGCAGGCTTGGTTATGGGATAACCAATCCATGCCTAAGACTACATCGAACCCCGCCAATTTCATTGGCAGAAGAGAGATAGGTATAGAATGATTCTTAATGGATATAGAACATCCATCAAGAATGGAAGATGTTGTTTCTAAGGTTCCGTTTTGCAAGTTCTATCTCATAGGTTTTGTCTATAGTTCTTATGGGTAAATTTAATAGTTTGGTAACTTAAAATCCACAAATGACTTATCCGCACCCGAATAAAAAAGAACTCTATCAAATATGTCATTAATGAGGAAAGTACCTGTTATGACATTATTGTCATTAACGGTCTCCTTAGCATTCATCTAGAAGGCACGGGCATTTCCTTTCTTGGCTTCTCCAGGCTTTGCCTCATTGCTTCTAGGATTCTATGGGCAATTAGGCTTGATATGCCGTTTCTCATTACAGCCAAAACAGACGGCATCGTTAAGATTTTTTGCATTCGTGGGTCTTATGCCCTTTCCTCTTGCAAATACCACAGGGTTTAATCTGGGGATCAGTATTGCATTACCCCCAATGCCTGTGGTTACAGGTTTTGCACAAAGGTCTATCAACAGACATGTGCTGGTTCTTCTTGAACCTAAAATTTCCTTTCTTTTTAAACCTTTGGGAGTTATCATCCTCCCGTTTTCTTTTCCCGTCAGTCTCATACTAGACTGACTTCTACCTCACCAAATCTAATGTGAGGGAGAGGGATAGGTCAACAACAGATCTATAGGTACTAGGCTGAGCAGCCTTTACCATTCCCTTTATCTCGGGAGCTAACCCATTAATAAAACGCGCAATCCGTTTGGTTTCAGGGGTAATCAAATAGGAAACTAACCTAGATAGGGAGTTGAAGTTAGAAACATACTTCCGACAATCTAGGTTTTTCATGGAAAGAGACAAAAAGTTTGTCTCTAATTTCTCCACCTCATGAGGTGGCCAGTAAGTTTCCTTAACGAGGTCCACAAACTTGGACCATCCTAAATTATACATATGTATTTTACCTGTAGACTGGATCATGGCTTTCCACCAAATTAGTGCATCGCCCTTAAAGGATTGTGATACATATTTGACCACACCCTTATCAGTAAAGCCGTTGATATCCACGATTGTCTCCATCTCATCTAGCCATTTTAAGGCTTCCATAGCTCCTTTTTCCCCATTAAAGTCTCGGGGTTTGCATGAGACAAAGTATTTGTAGGTACATCCGTCTTTAAGAGAACGAGTCCTATTAGCAAATTCCAGTTTCTTTGGTTCACTCTTCGCATTTGAAGAGTGAATTGAGCTCTCCTTATGAGCTGGAGATGGTGGAATAGATAAGGGTCTAGAGCGAGTAGCACTCGACTCTCTAAGCTTTTCTATGGCCTTCCCCATGGCCTTTTCAACAGTCGCGTCAATGCGAGCTTGAAAATTGTCATTATCAATATCTCTATTTTCGGCTTTGTTAGAGTCAACATTCCGGTGGCTACTTTGTGCCTCATTTGAGTTAGCCATCTTTTGAGCTTTGGTTCTATATACCAATAAAACTTCATTTAGCCATGGTATATCAACCATATTGGTCTTAAAACATTGGATATAACAATCCATTGCCTATTCTAGTGTGAGTAACATCACAACTCTTAGGCTTAACATATCTATATTTGGCCTAGGTCTTAATAGGACCATTAAAGGCAAAATAAAAATTGGACATAGTCCATATATTACTAGACAGTGGATCATAATGTCACAACTGTCATTGTTGTAATTGACAATATATTTAGCTCAGAAGCTTGTCTCGAAGGACATAAAATAGGGCACATAGGCATGTCACTAATGGACAAAAAATATGGCACATAGGCCTGTCACTAATGGACAACATGGCACATAGGCCTGTCACTAATTGATATAGAATTTTGGACAGGGGTTATATTAACCACAACTGTCGTTGTCATTTTTGACAATATAATATTGCTCAAAGGAATATCATCACTAAATGGATGTTTAATCATAGCCCCAAGGGCAATACATCAATAATGGATGTTTAATCATAGCCCCAAGGGCAATACATCACTAATGGATGTTTTAATCATAGCCCCAAGGGCAATACATCACTAATGGATGTTTTAATTATAGCCCCAAGGGCAATACATCACTAACGAATGTTTAATCATAGCCCCAAGGGTAATACATCACTAATGGATGTTTAATCATAGCCCCAAGGGCAATACATCACTAATGGATGTTTTAATCATAGCCCCAAGGGCAATATAATCACTAATGGATGTTTAATCATAGCTCCAAGGGCAATACATCACTAATAGATTTTAATATCATCATACTGATGATATTTAGCGGGATCAAATTTGATCACATAGGCTATATAAGGTTAGGACATAGTCCATTACCTTGATGGATAGTGTGTTCCTCAAGTCACACTACCAAGAGTATGAACATTCCTGAATGTTAACATAAGAGTACCTTAATGGTTGATTAATAGTCCCGGTCGCATTGACCTTAACGACTTGGAGGCTTGAACTTAAGTCCACCACCTCTGGATAGAAGGATAACTTCCCTTAACTATCATGATAGAAGACCCTTCATACTTAACTATCATTTATAAATTGGCCAATTGTGTGGTCTGTGCCACTTGGCTAATCAAAACCAGTAAGATCTTTTTGGAATTATATCGTAGAGCATAAATTTCGAGTAAAATCGAGACGCTCGTTTGAAGAGGATGAATACATATATATAATTCCAAAAATACTTCATTAAATTTTCAAGTAGAAATTACAATACTAGAAAATGAAATAAACTGTCCATGCAAGGACTTTAAAGAAATAAAAATGCCCACGCATGGACTAAAGAAATAACAATGTACTAGCAGGGACTACATATAATTAGAAGAGACTTCACTCGTCCTTCTATCCCTTGACCAACTTGGAGAGTTTCTTGAAGAACTTGTTTGTCTTCTTCTTCGTTATCTCCGCTTGCTGCTGCATTTCTTTCATCAGTTCTAAGGCCTCATTAATGGCCTCGAGTTGCGGTGGAGGTTGAGGTTGTGGTTGTGGTATACTAGGGTATTGATACCCGTAACTTGGATATCCAGTAGGTGGATAAGCAGGTGGGAAAGGAGACGGGTAAAGTGCGTTATGCATGACCGCTTGCATGTATAGGTCATGCGACCATGCTTGGTAGTTAATTGGTGTATATGGGTTAAACGGATCATATCCAGTATTATCTGGATATGTTGGAATTGCGTTATTATAACCCGATGGTGGTGGTTGAACCGTAGTTGTTGGTGTTGGCTCCACCACAGGCGAGGTGTTAGAGGGTCCACCCATTTGTGGATCCTCTTGAATTGTGGGGTAGGAGTTGGGTAAATGTGGCAGCCATCCCGACCTTTAACCTGCACGTACCGACATACGTGCTCCACGCTTCCACCTTGGTGGTTCGGGGTGGTGTTGAGGTTGGTCCACCGGTTCCATGTGGACGTCTTCTTATATATGAGGTGTTTGGAGTGATGGGAAGGAGTGTTGGCGAAGGTAAATTGACTCCAATATTGGTCCCATTTGTTAGGACCTTCGTATGGTGATCCGGCGTAAAAGTTCGAATCACTTCAGATTTCTATGGGATGCGTATGCGATCCCGACGGAGGCATCTCTGGGCCGGAGTCCTCGTCCATGGGGTTTGGTTGGTCCAACTGATTTTGATCGGCTGGAGGTGTGTTTAAATATTGGTTAGGATTAAACTCATCATGGTAAGAATGATGAGAGTGATGGGAGTGGTGAGAGTGGTGTGAATGGTAAGAACTTTGAGTATGGGTAGGCGAATGTTGGGCAAATGGCCATGAATCTCCCAAGTCCTCATAGGGGTTCGGGTGATGGGGATGTGGAGGGATGTGTCCTGATGGTCCTCCCCTCATGGGTCCTTTTCCTCGTCCTCTCACTCTTGGCGGCAATTTCCTGTCAAAATCAATTTCAAAAACAATACTGATAACTTAATAATGAAATAGGTAATCCTAGGTCAATACCTAGACAAGGAAGTCTAAGGAATGTGCACGTGTAAGTTTGAGATTAAACACTAGTAAGGTAGTGTTTAGTTCTCTTAAACGTTGGCTCTGATACCAACCTGTCACACCCCGGATTGCCAACCCAAATCCATACACCGGTGGGCCCGGGGGGAGTATCGTGACGTCAGTTGATAACATCATAGTCAATTAGACATGGCACAGAGGAAGTCTTAGAGTAAAATTACTATTACAAACCAAATGTTCGAAATAAAAAAATATAACTTGGGAAAGTCACTTTGTAACCTAGTTAACAGATTCACATGTTTGTCCATACATAAAAGGGCCCAGTATAGAGACCGAGACATGATTAAATACACACGACTTAGAACTTATAGAGGAGTTAACCCCAACGTCTTGGATAATTTGCATTTGAGCGTCTGTCAGGTGTATGCCTACACCCCGCGCTAAGGTCGTGGCCATTATCTAATGTAATGAGCCGAGGATATCTAGGACACGGTAATTTAACCCCCGATGTTTAAGTTATCAATCAAAACTGATTAAAATGGAATATGCGGATTTACTAGCCACAATCTGGCATACGATTGATCCCATTTTCGACCAAGCGGTAATAATTTACCGTATCCCAAGCCCGTATAGGGAAAATAAGTCAATAGTATTTACCTGAGCTAGTCTTGATTTTAAAATGAGAGATTTAATATCTCAGCTGTATCCAAATTGAATTAAGTGCAGATAGCATTTACCGGAAGGCTCTAGTCTGGATTATAGCATAAGCTAACCAATTAAATACTAACGGTCTTATTTAAGTCATAGACTTAGACCGAGTAGTGTACAAGATGAAGATGTATAGCGCTTGATTAAACGATGATCGATAGAATGTAGTTTAAACCCAACAAGTACTTGACTTGTATAAAATGGGTAAACAATTAACATTCTGGATTTTGAGCTTAAATGATAAGTTAAACCCGTTTTGGTTAATTTTCGTAAACTTGTTACATATACTTAACCGTGCGCATATTAGTGATATCGGGTAACCGGATAAGTCATGGACAAGTTCTATATGCCATTATACTTTAATTAATTGTAATATCAGTAGGATATCAACTTATATGCCCGTTAAGGTTTTAAAATGAAATTATGCCTCATAAGGGCATTTTGGTAATTTCATATTGTATAAAAGGAACTTGAATATAATTTAATGTTATAACATACTATTCTGGAAAAATAACTTATTTATGATATATTATCAGTTGATATTAATTATATGTGTGATTTTTCTTTTATGACCAAACTATGCATCGAAGGGGCATATTGGTCATTTTACACATAGTTTATATATTATTTGTGATTCTGAGTTTATAACATGTACCTACAGTAAACATGTTTAAAATAAGTTTTAAAATCAGTAGGTAACAAGCCTAGGTCAATTAATATGGTTTAAAACCATACTATGCGCCGAAACGGTGCTTATGTCGTAAAATGATGTCTTATGCGATGTTTACGAAAACTGATGTTAAGATAAGATTAAAATGTTATAGATATGCTATTTAATATAACATATCCGTAGGTAAATGATTTATCATGAAAAGATTTGATTAAAACCATTTTATGAGCCACAAGGGCTAAATCGTCATTATCGACATAATTCAAGGACCTGCTTGTAAACTCAGTTTATAATCTGGTTTAACATCCAAATAATCCTACTTATAATATTATATCAGTAGGAAACTTAATTTCAAGTTCATTATCATTAAAACCTTGTTTTATACAAAAAGGCATTTTTGTCAAAAATGGCATAATTGCGGAACATGCGCATAAACTCAGATTCTGATTATGATCATGTAATATAACCTCTTATGCTACATTATATTACAATCATAATGAAACTTTAGATAGTAGCTAACTAATCTAAGTTGGGTCAGAATAGAAAGTCAAAGAAGAAGTCAAACTTCGCGACTTTCGGTTGCAAAACCGACCTAGAACCGAAATTGACGATCCGAACATGTTCTTACATGTTCTAATAATTACTACCAACTTGTTTAAGTGTCAAAACAGGTTTCATAACATATATAAGATCAATTTATGATTTTCTGAAAAATGGCCTGTTTGACTTTTTAATATCATAACTTTGACCCGTCAATTGGTCTAGCAAACGTGATCTTCAGGAGGTTCCCTTTATAGGGATTAACACCTACCTTATTACGATCACTTAGTCCCTGTTAGTCTTTAACAGACTAAAAATAAAAATATAACACATGTCACTATACTATTGGACACGATTTTACAGGGTGTTACAGTAGCTGTCAGCGTAGCGGAATCAATACAGAGGGGGATTAGTTCAACGCCTACTTCGAGGATCTGCGGGGGTGCATTTGCCACCAAACTCGCCAAATACTACCAGGTGCGGGTAGACCATCTGACTGTAGCTTGTGAGTATGGATTACTCGACTGGCATAACTGACTTCTATGCATATGATACGAAAGGTAAACGCTATCCCGAAGCATGTTGATTGCTTAGGCAGGATTTGGGATCCGCTTCACGAAGGGAGAGTGATCATGAGGGTGGTGATGGTGATGGTGGTGGTGACGATGTCCATATGCAAGACGCCCCAGTTCACGGGCAGGGTGAGGCCGCTTGGGAGAGCAGGCCCTCACATGCAGCTCGGTGACTTGGGCCAGGGTTTTAGAAGCCCAAACTGGGATCAAGTGTATGGCGGATACGGTGGTGGTGGTTATGAGCAGGGTGCATATGGCCGTTTAAGCCGTCAGCAGTTGATCTGTGGAAGCGTATTGATGGTTTGGCTCTAGCTCAGCAGAATGTGAGGCGTGATGTCGATTTGATCTGCGCGGAGCAGCACATGCAGGGAAATTTATGGAGGACATGTACGAGCAGAGCCTGCGAAGCTTTGACTGGCTCTTCAGTTGCAGCTGCATATAGCGAGCGAGCTCGGTACTCCCTACACACAGCCGCCGCCGCACTTTTGCACGGAGATCCCGGTTTGATCGTGGGGATGACGCCGGTCCTTCTGGATCTGGCGATAGGTCTTAGTCTCGCCACATATCTTGTATTTTGTTTTCATATTGTGTTTGAGGAATGTGCCATTTTGCACTGTCCGTACACTCCTCCGTCTTGTAACTTTAATTTCTTATGTTTAATTTTAGTGGTTTACTTTAATAAATAAAGGCAAGGGGAATTTGGGTTGGGTTAATTCTTGTGAGCTTGATTAAGTTTGCTAGTGCGCAGTATTGATTTGATGAAGTGTTGGTTGATTGGATGGCGTGGTAGTTCGCTGGGATGCTCCTTCTTTCCTTCTTTTGCTCCATTCTAACCTTTGCATTTCAGGGGAGTTTTCGTGTTCCCGCTCCTCTCGCTTTTACTATGTTTGCATTCTCTTATATGCTTGTTTTTTGTTGTACATCGAGAGCTATGTACAATTCAAGTGTGGGGAGGTGGCTTAATGCATGTTCTTGGTTGTCCGTTTTGTTAAAAGAATAAATGAATAAATAAATAATAAATAAATAAAATGATAAAATAATAATTAATACAAGCTCTCTTGAATAATCAAATCAACATAAGTTTTATATAAGCACTAAAGTTTTTGATAAATGTACAAGGGTAAACACAAAAAGTGAGTTGCTCGAATGAAGGTCACCATCTAGTAACATTTTTTCGTATAAAATTGAGCATGATAATCAAGCGACTTACCTACCCAATACGCCTGTTTCCGTGAGTTATTTTTTGAGCCTTTTAGCTTTAGAATTATTTTTGATCATGTTTTTGCGGGCAAAGATTGAGCGACCCAGATGACTTTTGCGATTTAGAACTTGTGTTAGGTATACATTTCGAGACCACAAAGCAAATACATAGCATAAAAATGATTGAGGCATTAGGAAACCTTTTATATTTAACCATCCATATTTATTCCTACATCCGAATCACACCTCTAGTTAAACCAATTTGAGCCTTTCCCTTTCGTTTCTTCTAAACCACTAAATATTACCACTTAGGCAAATTAGCCTTTTATTTTTGAACCCATTTTTTTTTTTGTTTAAAGCCTGTTTCGGTCAATGACTAACATTGTAGCCTTCTTGGCTAGTTTAATGGTTTACAGTCTGAAAAAGCCTTATCAATTGGCTTTGCTAGAGCAATTTTGGAGACGAAAATCTAAACCGGTCGGCTAGATCTCGGTTAGATATCATTAAGTTGTATAGTTATATTTTCCTTTGCTTTAAGTTAGTCAAGTGATGTTCTAAAAATAGTTAATTAAAACACAAATCAAATTACCCTAATTCTAGATCAAATTAAACTCTAGACTCCTAAACTATACTAAACTACTAACCGGCAAGTGGACCGATCAATTGTAGAATAGCATAAAGCAAGTCTGGATTATCGAACCCACAAGACTCTCTAATTACTATGACCACTAAACTTAAGCTCAATTAAAACACTTTGTATATTTTAGGGGGTGGAGGGTTTCTACTAATTCTAACTTGTTAATTAAACAAAAACTACTAAATTGGAACAAATCAACGTATGAACTTTTTAGGAAATTGGGAATTAAATCAGGGAATAATGAACTAGCCAATTTTACCGACAATTTCCCGAATCCTTAAAGACACGAAAAAGCAAACACAAACCTATTCTATGGAAGACATCCACCTAGATTCATGTAAAACAATTAAACAAACACAAATCAATCAAAATCATGCAAATACACTAAACTAGACAATTAAAGTTGTGAACTTACCAATTACACATTCAAACTAAAATAAATCAAACTTTCATAAAATCCATCATCCAAACCTAGGTAATTGAATTAAATCTAGCCAAGTTTCATGTTTGAAAAACTAATTAAACAAGGTTTAGAACAAGAATGCATAATCAAGTAAACAAAGAAGTATAAAGCTCGAGAATGTTGCAATAAAACCGTTAAAGTGCCTGCCTCGAAACTCCTTGATCACCCGAACAATTCTTCCAGCCTAGATCTCCTTCTTCTTGCTTAGAATCTCCAGAAAAATTGCTCCAAAAGCCCTAAGTTCGTCCAAGTTGATCCCTAGATGTGTTTTAACTCAAAAATAACTCAATAATAACAAACAAATCCAAAAACAACTCAGTCTCGAAACTTTCTGGATAGAACACCCTCTCGCCGGCCGCGAGAGGGTTAAAGGCTTCCGGTCGCGCCCCGCGACCGAGGTAAGTTTCCCGGAGATAATCATCACCCTCTCGTGCCCCGCGAGAGGTATATACTCTGTCGGTCGCGGCCGCCAGAGGGTTGAAAACCTAATTGCGATTCGATTCCTCTTTTTTGATCCAGTCACATTCCAGCTCGGTTCTATTTACAATTTTAGCTCGTTTTTCCCATCCTTCCAACCGTTTTCACGAACCAAGACCTACAAAACGCATTTGGATTAAAAGTAGATAAATTCTTGACAAACCGAAACGAAAACGTGCTAAAACTCTACAAACTCTACATGATAAATGTATGTATTATTCAATACATCGATATCCTCACCTTTGCTCTTTTTCCCCCTCGAAAAAGAATTGTGCATAAACGGAATCATAACCAAACAACTTAATCGATTTCAAAAATTAAGGTTATTTTCATTAGGGAATGAGATTTATGTTAACCGCCACTGCAAGTATTGGATTCACTTAAATTAAAAATTCGGTTCAAACCTGTTATCATGTGAATTTAGTGTAAGTGCGGTCAATCTACCTAGGGTCTCACACTAGAATCCACAGTACCCCTAATCCTACCTCAAACTTATGGAACAAAAGGAACGAATTATTTAAACCCTTTGCTAACCGTTTTATACCAAAATATAAAGAATTAAAACCAATGAATTTTCTCTTTTTTTCATTCGAGCATTTGATTTCTTTTTGCATATCTAACCAGAGTGTCTCAACCAGAGTCACCATCCCCGAGAGCGACAACGTGGGCTTCGATTCTTAAAATTTCAACTAACCCTAGAGGGATTCTCGATCAGAGTCACCATCCCCAAGGGAGATTCCATAT
Source organism: Scalesia atractyloides (assembly GCA_947069175.1). Classification (NCBI taxonomy): domain Eukaryota; kingdom Viridiplantae; phylum Streptophyta; class Magnoliopsida; order Asterales; family Asteraceae; genus Scalesia; species Scalesia atractyloides. The sequence goes on along the minus strand of CAMTDV010000022.1, from coordinate 58,857,134 downwards.
GCCTCGTCTACTTTTCAATCAAGCTCATTTTTATTCTATTTTTTTTGTCTTTTTACATGATTAAAAATTCTAAAGATTTTAGCATATAACGGCATTCCTTATACTATTTTTGGCGGTTTCAGTTTCCCATTTTTCCTAGATCAGTACCCACTAGTAGACCGACAATTAAGGTATATTAATCTCAAAGAATATAAGAACCGAATCGAGCCTACTCACATATCCCAAGTTAGACACAAACTCACTCTTTTAATTCTCATAATATTATTATTTGAAACCGAATAAAAATTTAATTTTTCTATCATTTTCCGTTTAATTTCATGCAAACTTCTTTTTCAAAAGACATTTTCGAATTTTTTAACTAAAATACTACAATATTCTACTATCTCATCCCCACACTTATATTTTTGCATTGTCCCCAATGCAAGGATGAGACAACCTACCACTCAAAATAAAACAAAACAATATAAAAAAACAAAAACACAATAAAAAAAGTGAAGCGACTTAGCTGGTAGTGCAAAACTGTCAATGTGCCAGTCAATACACTCATGCTCTCCAATCCGAACGCGCTCAGCGTACCACTCTCAAAGCTCACATGCGAACGGAAGAATCATACAACATCGACCTATCACCATACACTTCCAAAACACAATATGATAAAGCAAATAATAAATTGTTTTGAAAATTGTCCACCATGATACCCAAACCAATCATCACCCCCCCCACAAAGTAAATTGTTTAAATTACAGACCATTAAGAAATTAAAACAACAGAAAAGAAAAATAAAGTTAAAGCTCCACTGCTGCTTCAATCGTCCTCCTCCGACTCTTCCGACGCCACGAATACCTGATACGGTTGAACGTCCTCCATACCAGCATATTGACTTGACCACGACTGACCACCTGGATGCTGAAAGTAGGATGGAACCCCCCATGTTCAAATTCTGCATCATGTACCTCATCCCATCTTCCAGCCTTCGCTGGCTAGCCTCATGCATACGCCTACTCTCCATCATGGTCTGGCGAACTCCACCAAACTGCTGGTGACATAGCATCGCAGGTTCCCAAACTCCGTCTCCATCCTGTGATACAGAGAATCTAAAGTCAGTGGGTCTAGGCAAGGCTGACGAAGAGGATATTGTCGTCCTGGCAGCTCCTGACGCGTGACTGGCCGCTGATATCCAGTGGGGACACCAGCCTGCATAGATGATGCTGCTTCAGATCCTGGAGGCGGTTGCACCTGAGGTCCCTGGCAGACTGGCTCCCAACTAACAGGCTCTTGGGTCGTCAAAATCCCGGCAGCCTAGAGGTCTCGAATACTGGTGACGCAGGGGCGGGGCCTTCTCTCAATCTGTCTTGGGGCTATCTGTCGAACACCCCTAAACTCTCGGCTAAACACATAATCAAGGGCCCACAATACACCCTTGCCTCGGGGCCTCCCCTCCACAACCGCTTCATCGACCATGCCAATATAATGGCCAGGTTTGACGGCCGTCCTTCCACCATGCACATCAGATAAAACAAACTTACCTGATTTACCTTGTTGTCCCCCTACCCTCTTCCAACCAGTGTAGCAGCAAGAATCTTGTGGATAAACTGGTAGACCGAATCAATAATGTCGCTTGCTACCATATTGTTTGAATATGGAGCAGAAGAGATTGTACCCAAAACCTGGCTAGTTCATCCGTCTGAACACTATGGGGGTGCCTCCTTTAGAAGACCCCCTGAAGACTAGTGGAGAAGTCCGGTGCCTGAACCTCCTCTAACGAGTATATCTGTGAGGCCACCGCGAACTGTGGAACCGTCATTTCATAGACTTGCCTCCCCAAAGCGAACGAGATAGCATCACTCTCATTAAATTTACCCTACTGGTATTCGAACGTAGAGTGAAACTAGTAGGTGACTTCTTTATACTGTCTAGCTCCGCAATCCAACACCCTCCTGAACTTGTCGCCCAACAACTGTTCAATTCTGCCCCTTTGACCCAGATGGTCAATCATATCCCAGTCGATCCGTCTATTGGGCAGCAGATCACAAGTGACTAGGTTAGAAAGCCTTTCCCACTCGTGGGAGTCTAGATCGAACTGGAGAAGGGTACTGTCCACTATCCTCATGCTCTACCCATGGGGAATACCGTCCCCCCTGTACCTGATTCAGCGTCGACCAAAATACGAAGGTTGGTGTGGTGCATCAGCTGGGTCACCTCTCTGGCGAGGTGTTGGTCCTCTCCTCTGTAAGACAAGTATAGCATTAGAAAGAGGCAACCACATAGAACAACTGACTGTATAGCATTTCATTTGCGGTATGGTCTAAAAAAGATAAACGCTTTACCACATAATTTTAGATACATTTTAGCATGTGTAACATTATTAATTAATAAAATCGAATCTCGCCCGAATGGAGATTGATACGGGTGAGACCAAATCCTATATGCATGAACATCCAAATGTTAATAACCCTTGAAATATATCCGAAACCATACAACTACCCCCTTCTGGCACTTTAATTGCCCTCAATTAAACTGATGTGTCGAAAAATGAGCCAACATTGAGTGTAAATCTAAAGATAAAAATTGTATGAACATAGCAGAAACAACGGGTTGAGAGCTTAAAAAACTAATTTTTGTACCAATGTTAACCAACCCGAATCCCCACACTCAATGTTGGACCTCACCAAACCCGCGAAGAAATACCCTGCATACACTTAATATACCCGCAGAAAGTAACAACCATCACCATCAAAACTCAAACCAAACACTGTTTATCCCAACCCGCAAATAACCTAACATGCAACTATCACCGGACCAAACACCAAAATAAATGCAACAACTAGATATATTATGAAAACGAAAGCATAAAGGTTGCAAAAAAACATACCTTGGCGCCGATCTGTAAGAATTAGTACGCAAATAATTGAGAAGTTGCAACATAGTTAAAGAGCTCGGTTGAAAGGGGAAAAACGGAGGTTTGCACGTAAAAATGGGTTAAGGTTGATGTAGGGAAGCAAAGGGGCAAGATTTGATTGAGTGTGGGTTAAAATGGTGAAATTTGGTGAGGAATAGGAGAGGAGCCATAGATGAAAGTGGTGAAGAAATGGTTTGAAAATGGGGAACATGGTTGCTAGGGTTTTAAAATGCAGATAAGGCCTCTCGCGGGCCGCAAGAGAGTTCTTTAATTCTCTCGCGCCCCGCGACCGAGTGGTGGTTACCGGAGATTACAAGTCCCTCGCGGGCCACGAGCGAGATGGCTTATGCCTCTTGCGCCCCGCAAGAAGCCTGTTTTCACAGAAAGTTTTGAAAAATTTCAGGTTTTGTGCCTTAGAATTTTTTTTTTTGAAAAATTCATTTTGTCTATTATAACTTGGTGAACCACCCTGCTCGTAACCGGATACTAACAAAACGTACCTTCAATTTCCTGCTCTCCATCAATGGTGGCGTGATATAACCTGCAAAAACAGCTAAACCGACCCACACACAGACACACAAGATACAAAAACATGAATTAAATAAAAACATGAAATGCAATTAAACACCAAAATGTACATACTCTACACTTGAGCCGAAACCCAAGAACCTATGCGGTATGAGGTGGAACTTCGATAGGAGTTTCCTCCGTCTCGGGGGATCTAGTGATCCTCCTAAATAGTGCTTCAATCAATGCCCATTGACCTTCCACGTCCTTCCGTCAGCTTCATCTTTCAGTTCGATTGTTCCATACGGGAATACCTCATTTACCACGTATGGCCGGACCATTTTGACTTCAACTTACAAGCAAATAGTTTCAATCTCGAGTTATATAAGAGCACTATCTCACCGATTTGAAACTCTTTCACACTTTTCAATCTCCTATCATGCAGCGCCTTAGTTTTCTCCTTAATGCTCCATGAACGCTCATACGCCGCATCTCGAAGTGCCTCTAACTCGTGAATTTGGAAGTAGCGTCTTTTGGCAGCTTCAGTGAGGTCCAAATTCACGGTTTTTAAGGCCCACAATGTAACATTTGTCGAAAACGGGTTTTACCAAACCCGCTCCGTTTGTAATCGAATATTCAGTTATAAATGTTCGTTGCCTATTTATGTTTTTTTTTAATTTTTAATGATACATAATTAATAAACGAACTAAACCATAAAAGTTATAATTGATAAAAAGTATAAATAAAGTGATTAAAAATAAATTGGGGCTGCCGGGACTCGAACCCAGGTCAGCCGGGTTGTAACATCAAAGATTTAACACTCACACGCATAACCACTCCGCCACTTGTTTGTTTTCTGTCAACTCTAGGAAACAAATAAGTCTTATATAAAAACCTAGATGAACCGGTTGCGCCAACTGAAAACCGAAATCGGCTATTCAACCATCTAAAACGTTTGAATAATCGCGAATGCAGATTTATAACCGATGCACCGACAATTCTAATCAATTCAGACTTGAATTCTGATGATGATGATGGGTTTTATAACCGAAGTTATCCAATAATCCGAATTACTGCAATCAAACATCCTTCTCGCGACTCAGAAACATTCCACAAACCTGCCATTTCATTTTCGTCATACTTTCAGTTCACAAGAAAAGTTTATTTTACTCGCCGGAAAATTCTGCAAGTTCGCCGGAAAACCGTATTCTTCATCAAAACGGTAAGTCCTTCAATACCGTCGTAGTCTAACAATTGTTAAGCTATTTCTAACTCAAACCTTTCACTTGAAATCAAATTCAGACGCTGCTTTCGGATAATTCCAGTTCGCCGGAAAATTTCTGGAAATCTTTATTTTCATCTGTGAATCGGCAAGGACATTCAAACACTTTGTTAACGTTTGTTTATCACTTCAATTCCACGATTAGCTAATCAAAACGGTTAATTGTCTGGTTCAGTTGAAGTTCATAACAACAGAGACCGACACCTTGCCGGAATCCAGAAATAAATCGTTCATCTGTATGTTTACTTCTAATTATCGTCTCTGCCATTTCATATTAGTTTGTACAATGTTTATCAATCGAACTAAACAAGATATAACGGTGTAATCTAATGCCTGTAAAAACGAACGAAGAAGATGAACTGTGATAACATTATTAGAATAATTAAAACTGGTATTTTGAACGGGTTAGACACACAGTCCAGCGGTGGACTTTGTGCGAACAAAAACACGCATACGTCCCGAGTTCGATTCTTGACACACGCACCTTCGCAGTAATAAAATGCCTTTTTGTTTAAAACTGAACCGGGTTAACTCCGTTAGTTGTTAAGTATAATAAAATTTTTATATTAACCAAGTTAGACACACAGTCCAGCGGTGGACTGTGTGTAACGTTAAAGCACAGGTCCCGGGTTCGAGACCTGTTAGTGGCACCGGTTCGAGGAATTAAAATGTTTTTGAAATTAAAAGAATTTTGGATAAATCGAGTTAATATATAAGTATAATTAAAAACAGAATTATTTCGGGTTAGACACGTAGCTCAGTTGGTAGAGCTGCGTGCACGCATACGGGAGGTCACGAGTTCGAGCCTCACCCAGCGCATTTCAGTCACACAATAAACCGGTCAAACAAGTCAAAGTCAAAAAGTCAACGGTCAACCCAAAAAGTCAACATATTTTTATATTTTTAATTATTTAATTTAATTTAAAAATCAATTAAAAATACTTAAAAATAATGTTTTAAAGATAAAAAATAGCCTTAAACTCGTAAAAATATATCTAAAATTCTATTAAAATCCTTAATAAAATCCATTCATTTACTATATTTTCCGTTATTATTTAGGTTAGTTAATTCTCGTTGTTCCGCTCTTACAACTCGTGCGCATCTCACCATCTCCAATCAAACGCACCCAATGTGAGTGAATCTTTACAAATTCCCCGTTTTAATCACGTTTTGGGGTGTATCATGTGTCTTGCTATATATTATATTTAAATCATTGTGCATACATCATATCATGAACATGTGTATTCAGTTTGTTTCAACTGTTTGTGTGGTTATTGTTAGATTCAATTTATTATTTCAGTACATGCAATTTCATAGGCCGCCGCTCCCCATTACATTATGAGTGTTGAGCAAGTTCCCCATTACATTATGAGCGTGAACCTGGCGTGCCAACATACGATCGGCTCCGTTTGATTGAGCCTTGATCGCACAGACATATATCATTTTCAGTACATGCAATACGATCGGCTCCGTTTGATTGAGCCTTGATCGCACAGTTTCATTCATGTTATTTATCGTGTGATGTTGGTATGTTAATGTATGCTATCATATGTTATTGTATGTTATAGTTGTGATTGCTATTGCTACTGCTTAATTATTTACATTTGCTCATTTATGATTATGCACAATATTTCATTGATAAACTAACAAGTAAATCAATAATAAATGTTTATCTAACAAGGTTCACTCGCCAACTTATCTTGACCCAAAAACCCCCATTTTTACACATGATACAGGTGAACCAGCTGCAGCCAGAAACACATAGGATTGGACTAGAAGAATAAAATGATTTAGAGTTTGGAATTATTTTGTTTGGTTATTTTCCTTGTATTGTATGGACATGTTTGGATTATTTGGAATGTAATTTTGACTTTAATAAATATGAAACATATTAGTAAATATCATGAGCTTTGGTGATAACCCAATTATGCCCCGACTCTTATTCCGCTGCGGGTCGGGGTGTGACAGATTGGTATCAGAGCCATGACTATAGGGATATAGGATAGGTTATTAGACCCTTTAGAGCCTATACTATAGTTGATTAGAAATTTTTAAGATTTTTGTGTGTTACATGCCAAATTTCATGATGTTTATATGTTTTATGTTAAATGTTACATTCAATGTTATGCAAGCATGCTCATAAGTATATATTATCATATAATGCCTATCATGAATCATATTCTCATAACATATCATATCCATGAAAGCACACACCACATCATGATTGCTTTTACAATGATTTTTGTGTTTTCAAATCTCATCAAAGTGAGTTCTCATGACGGGCATGTAGTAACTGGAAGGGTACTAGTACCGGTAGTCTGAACGTCCTGTCTAGCCTGGCATTCGTATAAATCCAAAATAAAGGACCAGTTTGCCTACCTGGGGACTAACAATGAGAGTACGAAGTACCTATTAGGCCAAAGCATGCTATACCAAACGTCATGTGAGCTAACCCCACTTTGAGTTGTTATTGTGTCTACACCTGGACACATTCCGACCATACATCTCGTGAACATATTTTGTGGTTTGCATTCGGGTGATGCGAGTGTTAAATCGCCAATATTAATGTGAATCCTACCAAGCCAATAGTCATGGGGGCCCACATGACCATACAGGTGAAGGTATGGGGGACATTTGAGGCCCAACATGAGCAAACCCAAGACATCCTATGGATGTAGTTGCATTATTGATATTTATGTTATTTTCATTTTTCTTAAAGACACATGACACCTAAAAAGACCCCATAAACTCACAATCTTCTTATGTATGTTCCTGTAGATGTCGTCCAGACAACAACGAGGGGGTAAAAGATCAGGAAGGTCTCACGAACGCTTGGCCACAGAAATCGCGAAACAAATGGCCACGATACTGCCTGGCATTGTGGTCCAAGTACAATAAGCTCTCGCCACAAATCCCACTAATCCTCCCCAACAACATGACCAGAACATCGACAACCCTCCTACCAGCAAGTGCTCATACAAACATTTCAAGTCTTGTGATCCTCCTAAATTTGAAGGGACCGAAGGTGTCACTGCTCTCCTCCATTGGTTTGAGGAAATGGAAAACACCTTCCTCAACTGCGATTGTCCTGAGGATCGCAAGGTTCGATACGCCACCGGGAGACTATTTGGGGTCACTCTCACCTGGTGGAATACTGAAAAAGGGAAGAGGGGAATTGATGATGCAATGGCCTTAACTTGGGAGGAATTAAGGGAAATCATGACTAGGCGTTTCTGTCCTAGGAGTGAAATTAAAAAGTTGGAGGACGGATTTCATTCTTTAAAGCAGAAGGAGGGAGATCACACTACCTATAACAAGAAGTTCTTAGAGTTGAACCAAATGGTCCCTAACTTGTTCACCCCAACTTATCGTTTGATCAAGCATTATATTCGAGGACTTCCCTCGAAAATTCAAGATTCAGTTCTCAGCCTTTCACCGGTAACACTTGAAGCTGTTATGGAGCTAGCGACTGAACTGACCGAGAATCGAATTCGCAACGGGAAGTTTAAAGAAGAGAAAAAGAAAGCCACTGTTGAGGGTCAAACTTCAAACCATTCCATCTCCTCCTCTAATTTTGCTAACAAGAGGAAGCGCAACACCAGAAACTTCGCTGTTACACAAACCAACTCCCATATTCCTGCTGCACCCATTACCCAAGTTGCCCCTTCACCTGCACCATACAGAAGACCATACTCTGGCCCGTTACCAAAATGCAACAGTTGCCAATATCACCATTCTCCTGATTATCCTTGCCAACATTGCACCGGCTGTGGTCGCGCAGGTCATACTGTTCAAACCTGCCGCATGCCTCAGCGAACGAACCGCCACCAGCCTTCAACCCAAACCCACCAGCAAATAATGGGTCAAGCCCAACAACCCCTACTATATCCACCCGCCCAACATTTAGCCCAAACATATTACCAACCCAATTATCCTATGGGTCAACCTATGCGGGCTTGCTACAATTGCGGAGACGCAAACCATTTCAGAAACACTTGTCCAAGGTTGGTAAACATTATTCATGCTCAGGCCCAAGCCAACCCGGTGAATCAAGCGAACCAAGCTCCTCCACCTGCAAGAGGAAGAGCTTTCAATATCAACGCTAATCAGGCTAGAGCTGACGGCAATGTGGTTAACGGTACGTTTCTTATAAATGGTAGATATGCATCCATGTTATTTGATACTGGCGCGGATAAAAGTTTTGTGTCCTTAGAATTTGAACCTATCCTAAACCAAAATCGTGATAAGCTCATGGAATCCATAACGGTAGAAGTTGCAGACGGGAAACCGGTCTCATTAAACTCTATTATACGCAACTGTACACTCACCTTAAACGACCACGACTTCTCAGTTGACCTTATTCCTATGAAGCTGGGAAGTTTTGATATCATAATTGGTATGGACTGGCTCAGTCAACATCAGGCAGAAGTTGTATGTCGCGAAAAGTTTATACGTATTCCTCTTTCAAACGGTCAGACTCTTCGAATCTTTGGAGAAACCTCGTCGAAAGGGCTCATCTTAATGTCTTGTCTTCAAGATCAAAAGTATCTTCGCAAGAATTATGTCGCGTTTTTAGCTCATATCATCAAAAAGGGAACCATGGAGAAGAAACTTGAAGACATTCCAGTAGTAAAAGATTTCCCGCAAGTTTTTCCTGACGACATTTCAGGACTTCCTCCAGTTAGAGAAGTCGAATTCCGTATTGATCTTATACCTGGTGCTACACCAGTTGCAAAGTATCCTTATAGGTTAGCCCCCTCTGAAATGCAAGAGCTAGCCAGTCAATTACAAGAGTTGACTGACAAGGGGTTCATACGTCCAAGCTCATCGCCTTGGGGTGCACCTGTCCTTTTTGTAAAGAAGAAAGATGGATCGTTTCGTATGTGCATCGACTACAGAGAGCTCAGCAAATTAACAATCAAGAATCGCTATCCATTACCTTGCATTGATGATCTTCTTGACCAACTTCAAGGTGCCAACTGCTTTTCAAAAATCGACCTTCGATCTGGTTATCATCAACTTAGAGTACATGAAGAAGACGTCCCAAAGACCGCATTCCGAACTCGTTATGGTCATTATGAATTCATGGTCATGCCATTTGGTTTAACCAACGCTCCAGCAGTCTTCATGGACCTAATGAACAGAGTCTGCAAACCTTATCTTGATCGATTTGTTATAGTCTTCATCGACGACATTCTTATTTATTCAAAATCTAAAACTGATCATGAGCGTCATCTTCGACTCATCCTTACACTTCTAGAGAATGAAAAGCTTTACGCCAAATTCTCCATATGCGAATTCTGGTTAAAAGAGGTGCAATTCCTCGGACATGTAGTCAATGACAAGGGAATACATGTCGACCCTCAAAGATCAAAGCGGTACAAGAATGGCAAGCGCCACGTACACCAACTGAAGTAAGATCTTTTCTTGGTTTGGCTGGTTATTATCGTCGATTCATTTCAAACTTCTCACGCATTGCTGTACCACTCACGGCTTTAACTCATAAGAGAAAACCTTTCATATGGGGACCCAAGCAAGAAGAAGCCTTCCAAACCCTTAAAAAAAACTCTGTGATGCACTAATCCTCACTCTTCCTGAAGGTTGTGATGATTTTGTGGTCTATTGCGACGCGTCAGGGCAAGGATTAGGCTGCGTTTTGATGCAAAGAGGAAAAGTTATAGCTTATGCTTCGAGACAACTCAAGACGCATGAGAAGAACTACACCACCCATGACCTAGAACTTGGAGCCGGGTGTGTTCGCTCTTAAGATATGGAGACATTATCTCTATGGTACTAAGTGTGAAATATACACTGACCACAAGAGTCTTCAACATATCTTCAATCAAAAGGAGTTAAACATGAGGCAACGAAGATGGGTCGAACTTCTAAATGACTACGATTGTGAAATTCGGTACCACCCAGGCAAAGCAAATGTGGTGGCCGATGCACTTAGTCGAAAGGGTTATGCGAACTCCATTCGTCTTCTATGTTCGCAAATCATGACTGACATTAAAGATTAAATTCGAGAAGCCCAACATGTTTCAGTAACAGAAGATGATGTACGAAAGGAGATGTCCTGTGGAGCTAAACTTAAAATTGAAACTAAATCTGACGGTATTCTGTACTACCTAGATCGTATCTGGATTCCTGACCACAACAATCTTTGTGAAATTCTTATGAATGAAGCTCACAAAACGCGATACTCTATACACCCAGGAGCCGATAAGATGTATCAAGACCTACGATATACCTATTGGTGGCCTGGAATGAAAAAGGATATTACTGTTTTTGTTTCTAAGTGCCTTACATGTTCCAAGGTGAAAGCTGAACACCAAAGACCCTCAGGACTTCTGGTTCAACCTGAAATACCTGTATGGAAGTGGGAAAATATAACCATGGACTTCATTACCGGGTTACCTCGCACTTCTAGTGGGTATGACACTATATGGGTAATAATTGACCGACTTACAAAATCAGCTCACTTTATTCCTATCCGCGAAGATTTCAAGAACGAAAAGCTAGCTCGTATTTTATATCAGCGAAATCGTAAGCCGACATGGGGTACCGTTAAGCATTATTTCTGATCGTGATGGTCGTTTCACTTCACGAACATGGCAAGCAGTACAAGCTGCTATGGGTACGCGATTAGATCTCAGTACCGCCTATGACCCTCAAACTGGTGGTCAATCTGAACGCACCATTCAAACTCTTGAAGATATGCTTCGAGCATGTGTCATAGACTTCAAGGGAAATTGGGACGCTCATCTCCCATTAGTTGAATTTTCGTACAACAACAGCTATCATTCAAGCATCGGCATGGCACCTTTTGAAGCCTTATATGGTCGTAAGTGCCGATCTCCAGTATGTTGGCACGAAATTGGGGAAGCTCAAATCACTGGTCCGGAATTGATTCAAGAAACCACAGACAAGATCCATCAAATTCGAAACAATCTTCTAGCGGCCCAAAGTCATCAAAAGAGTTATGCAGACAAACGACGGAAGCCTTTAGAGTTTAACATTGGTGATCATGTACTTCTAAAAGTATCACCGTGGAAGGAAGTAGTTCGTTTTGGTCAAAAAGGCAAGCTAGCACCACGCTACGTAGGACCTTTCAAGATACTCGAAAGAGTAGGACTTGTAGCATACAAGCTTGATCTACCAGAAGAACTCAACAGGATTCATCCCACATTCCACGTATCAAACTTGAAGAAGTGCCTCGCTGATGAAAACCTCCACATTCCTCTGGAAGATATTCAGATTGATGAATCTATGCATTTTATTGAAAGACCAGTAGAGATCATGGACTTCGGAGAAAAACGTCTACGACGAAGTCGCATTCCAATTGTTAGGGTACGCTGGGATTCGAAACGGGGACCTGAGTTTACTTGGGAACGTGAAGACTCAATGCGTGAAAAATACCCGCATCTTTTTCCTACTACTTCTACTACTTAAATTTCGGGACGAAATTCCTAAAAGTAGGGGATACTGTAACATTTGTCGAAAACGGGTTTTACCAAACCCGCTCCGTTTGTAATCGAATATTCAGTTATAAATGTTCGTTGCCTATTTATGTTTTTTTCTTAATTTTTAATGATACATAATTAATAAACGAACTAAACCGTAAAAGTTATAATTGATAAAAAGTATAAATAAAGTGATTAAAAATAAATTGGGGCTGCCGGGACTCGAACCCGGGTCAGCCGGGTTGTAACATCAAAGATTTAACACTCACACGCATAACCACTCCGCCACTTGTTTGTTTTTTGTCAACTCTAGGAAACAAATAAATCTTATATACAAACCTAGATGAACCGGTTGCGCCAACTGAAAACCGAAATCGGCTATTCAACCGTCTAAAACGTTTGAATAATCGCGAATGCAGATTTATAACCGATGCACCGACAATTCTAATCAATTCAGACTTGAATTGACTTGAATTCTGATGATGATGGGTTTTATAACCGAAGTTATCCAATAATCCGAATTACTGCAATCAAACATCCTTCTCGCGACTCAGAAACATTCCACAAACCTGCCATTTCATTTTCGTCATACTTTTACTTCACCAGAAAAGTTTATTTTACTCGCCGGAAAATTCTGCAAGTTCGCCGGAAAACCGTATTCTTCATCAAAACGGTAAGTCCTTCAATACCGTCGTAGTCTAACAATTGTTAAGCTATTTCTAACTCAAACCTTTCACTTGAAATCAAATTCAGACGCTGCTTTCGGATAATTCCAGTTCGCCAGAAAATTTCTGGAAATCTTTATTTTCATCTGTGAATCGGTAAGGACATTCAAACACTTTTTTAACGTTTGTTTATCACTTCAATTCCACGATTAGCTAATCAAAACGGTTAATTGTCTGGTTCAGTTGAAGTTCATAACAACAGAGACCGACACCTTACCGGAATCCTGAAATAAATCGTTCACCGGTATGTTTACTTCTAATTATCGTCTCTGCCATTTCATATTAGTTTGTACAATGTTTATCAATCGAACTAAACAAGATATAACGGTGTAATCTACTGCCTGTAAAAACGAACGAAGAAGATGAACTGTGATAACATTATAAGAATAATTAAAACAGGTATTTTGAACGGGTTAGACACACAGTCCAGCGGTGGACTATGTGCGAACAAAAACATGCATACGTCCCGAGTTTGATTCTTGACACATGCACCTTCGCAGTAATAAAATGCCTTTTTGTTTAAAACTGAACCGGGTTAACTCCGTTAGTTGTTAAGTATAATAAAATTTGTATATTAACCAAGTTAGACACACAGTCCATCGGTGGACTGTGTGTAACGTTAAAGCACAGATCCCGGGTTCGAGACCTGTTAGTGGCACCGGTTCGAGGAATTAAAATGTTTTTGAAATTAAAAGAATTTTGGATAAATCGAGTTAATATATAAGTATAATAAAAAACAGAATTATTTCGGGTTAGACACGTAGCTCAGTTGGTAGAGCTGCGTGCACGCGTACGGGAGGTCACGAGTTCGAGCCTCACCCAGCGCATTTCAGTCACACAATAAACCAGTCAAACAAGTCAAAGTCAAAAAGTCAACGGTCAACCCAAAAAGTCAACATATTTTTATATTTTTAATTATTTAATTTAATTTAAAAATCAATTAAAAACACTTAAAAATAATGTTTTAAGATAGAAAATAGCCTTAAACTCGTAAAAATATATCTAAAAATTCTATTAAAATCCTTAATAAAATCCATTCATTTACTATATTTTCCGTTATTATTTAGGTTAGTTAATTCTCGTTGTTCCGCTCTTACAACTCGTGCGCATCTCACCATCTCCAATCAAACGCACCCAATGTGAGTGAATCTTTACAAATTCCCTGTTTTAATCACGTTTTGGGGTGTATCATGTGTCTTGCTATATATTATATTTAAATCATTGTGCATACATCATATCATGAACATGTGTATTCTGTTTGTTTCAACTGTTTGTGTGGTTATTGTTAGATTCAATTTATTATTTTCAGTACATGCAATTTCATAGGTCGCCGCTCCCCATTACATTATGAGCGTTGAGCAAGTTCCCCATTACATTATGAGCATGAACCTGGCGTGCCAACATACGATCGGCTCCGTTTGATTGAGCCTTGATCTCACAGACATATATCATTTTCAGTACATGCAATACGATCGGCTCCGTTTGATTGAGCCTTGATCGCACAGTTTCATTTATGTTATTTATCGTGTGATGTTGGTATGTTAATGTATGCTATCATATGTTATTGTATGTTATAGTTGTGATTGCTATTGCTACTGCTTGATTATTTACATTTGCTCATTTATGATTATGCACAATATTTCATTGATAAACTAACAAGTAAATCAATAATAAATGTTTATCTAACAAGGTTCACTCGCCAACTTATGTTGACCCAAAAACCCCCATTTTTACACATGATACAGGTGAACCAGCTGCAGCCAGAAACACATAGGATTGGACTAGAAGAATAAAATGATTTAGAGTTTGGAATTATTTTGTTTGGTTATTTTCCTTGTATTGTATGAACATGTTTGGATTATTTGGAATGTAATTTTGACTTTAATAAATAAGAAACATATTAGTAAATATCATGTGCTTTGGTGATAACCCAATTATGCCCCGACTCTTATTCCGCTGCGGGTCGGGGTGTGATACACAACACCCTATGCTCAAGTTCAACCGGGAGATGGCAGGCTTTACCATAAACGATCATGAAGGGTGTGGTGCCTAGCGGTGTCTTATAGGCGGTGCGAAACGTCCATAAAGCATCATCTAACTTATCGGACCAGTCCTTCCGACTTTTGCCTACCGTCTTCTCAAGGATCCGTTTCACCCCCTGTTCACATTCTCCACTTGGCCGCACGTCTGAGGGTGATAAGCGGTGGAGAGGCAATGAGTGATACCCTAGCGTGCCAATGCCTTTTCCATGACGGCATTGCAGAAGTGTGTGCCACGATCACTAATAATAGCTCGTGGGGTACCGAAACAGGTGAATAGCTTCTTCAAGAATCTCACCACCACACGGGCATCATTTGTGGGTAAAGCTTGAGCTTCAACCCACTTGGAAACGTAATCAATAGCCACAAGGATGTACCGATTCCCGCTAGAGACGGGAAACGGTCCCATGAAGTCGATCCCCATACATCGAAAACTTCAAGAATTTGGATCGGATGTTGGGGCATCTCGTCCTTGAATGAGATGTTGTCGGTGCGCTGGCAACGATCACACGTCTTAACGAACTCTAGAGCATCCTTAACTACTGAGGGCCAATAAAAACCGCAATCAAAAACCTTTTGTGCGGTGACGTGCGGACCATGATGACCTCCTGTCAGTCCCTCGTGCACGTGCCTTAAAATCTCCGCCCCTCTTCTCTACTAACGCAGCGCCTGAGAATCCAATCTCCCCTACCCGAAATAGAAACGGTTCATCCCAGATGTAACGCCTGACATCACGGAAGAATTTCTTCTTCTGCTGCGTGGTCATCCCCTTCAGTACCACCCATTCGCGAGATAACTCTCAAAGTCGGAAAACCACGACATTCCCTCCTTTTCCGCTGCCACAAACTCCACTGACTCATGGGGAAATCTATCACCAATCTCTTCTTTCCTAATTTCTTCTCTACTAGGATCCTCTAATCGGGATAGATGGTCAGCGACCACATTCTCTACTCCGTTCTTATCTCTAATCTCTATGTCGAACTCAGAAAGCAAGAGAATCCACCAAATGAGACGAGATTTTGCGTCCTTTTGGAAAAGGAAGAGAAGAGCCGCATGGTCAGTAAAGACGATGATTTTGAAAGGACGAGGTAGGAGCGGAATTTATCAAACGCGAATACTACTGCTAAGAGCTCCTTTTCTGTAGTGGTGTAGTTATCCTGAGCATCATTAAGGGTTTTACTAGCATAGTAAATAGGATGAAAATGTTTTTCACGTCGCTGACCCAAAACGGCGCCGACAGCATAGTCGCTTGCATCACACATGAGCTCGAAGGGCAAGCTCCAGTCGGGTGAGACGAGGATAGGAGCACTCACCAGTTTCTCTTTAAGGATCATGAAGGCTGTCAAGCAGTCATCATCAAAGACGAAGGGTACATCTTTTTCGAGGAGTCGTGTCATGGGGCGGGTGATCTTCGAGAAATCTCTGATAAACCGTCTGTAGAAGCCCGCATGACCGAGAAAACTACGGATAGACTTGATGCTAGTCGGTGGAGGGAGTCTGCTGATAGTATCTATCTTCGCCCGATCGACCTCTATACCTACCCGCGAGATCTTGTGCCCTATCACTATTCCCTCTGCACCATAAAGTGACATTTTTCCCAGTTAAGCATTAATCTCATCTCGACACACCGTTTCATCATTGCATCCAGGTGACTAAGACATTGATCGAAAGTGTTTCCATAGACAGAGAAATCGTCCATGAAAACCTCCATCGAGGTCTCGATCATGTTATGAAAGATAGCGACCATGCATCGCTGGAAACTAGCCGGAGCGTTACATAACCCGAACGGCATGCGAAGATACGCGTAAGTACCGTACGGGCATGTGAAGGTTGTCTTCTCTTGATCCTCGGGAGCAAATGGGATTTGGAAGTAACTTGAGAACCCGTCAAGAAAACAATAAAATTGTGCCCTGCGAGTCGCTCCAACATCTGGTCAATAACGGGAGCGGGAAGTGGTCCTTGCGGGGGGAGTCATTTAATTTATGATAATCTATGCACACCCGCCAGCCCGTGATTGTTCGCGATGGGAAAAGCTCCTTCTTCTCGTTCCTGACCACTGTCATTCCCCCCTTTTTGGGAACAACCTGAGTGGGGCTTACCCATGCCGAATCGGATATCGGGTAGATGAGACCAGCTTCCATCAACTTGAGCACCTCTTTCTTCACAACTTCTTGCATATTCGGGTTTAGACGACACTGTGGCTGCACTACTGGCTTAAAGACATCCTCCATGAGGATCCTATGCGTACTGAAGGTAGGGCTAATTCCCTTGATATCAGACAGTTTCCACGCGATGGCCTCCTTATTGGATTTTAGGACCTCTATCAAACGCTCCTTCTCCTCCATTGACAATTTCGAAGAAATGATCATGGGTAAGCTCGAATTGTCTCCTAGGAACGCGTATTCTAAGTGGGACGGGAGGACCTTAAGCTCTACGGCTGCTGGGGTCTCTAATGGTGTACTCTCGCTAGCTGCACTTACCTCACAGAACTCTAAGGTCTTGGGAACCCCTAGGAGGTCGTCCCCTATATCCTCTCTGTCACTCTCCTCGCTACTAAACTCTCATTCACTAGGTCGGCTCCGCTAATATACTCTAGACAGTGATCAACACACGACATGAATGAATTCAGGAAATAGACAGAGTGACATGGGCCACTATCGCTGTCGCCACCGCTCGGGTGTTGCATCGACCTTGCGATTTCGAACGTGATGTTCTCGTCCCTGACGCGAAGGGTGATTTTCCCATCATGAACATCAATGAGCACTTTCACGGTGTGCAGGAATGGGCGACCTAGGATGATGGGTACCTTCTCGTCGGCCTCCATATCGAGGATGACGAAATCCATGGGAAAGACAAATCTGTCGACCTTAACCAATAAGTTCTCTACAATTCCCCTCGGATACTTAACAGACCTATCGGCTAACGACAGTGACATATGAGTAGGGGTGAGCTCCCCTAAACCTAATCTCCCGTAGAGTGAGAAAGGCATCAAATTTATACTCGCCCCGAGATCGGCTAAAGCATGAGCTGGAGCAATGGAACCGCCGAATAGGCATGGAATCGTAAAGATACCCGGATCAGTCAGTTTTTCTGGTAACTTGTTTAAAACCACGGCGGAGCATCCTTTAGTCAACGGGACATTCAAAAGCTCCCCCAGCCTATCTTTACGTTTTAGAAGATCCTTCAAAAACTTAGCATATTTAGGCATATGCTGGAGGGCCTCGATGAACGGGAGATTGATTTTTAATTGAGTAAACATGTCAAGGAAATTCCAGTATTCCTTGACATATTTCTGCTGTTTCAGATGTGCTGGGTAGGGTAGGCGTGAAGTATCTACGATCGGTGATGGCCTAACCTCTACTGGTTTTCGCTCTCCCTTACTCTCAACTGAAGGTCCACTGGTTGGTGCGGTAATTGCTGGATCTAGCCTGGTGTGCACCCTAGGTGGAGCCTCCATCTCTATTTCCTCATCCTACTCCTCTACCTCTACCTCTACCCCCTCTCTACCCACTTCTTTCATATTCCTACCACTACGTGTAGTGATCGCTTTCACGTGTTGGTTCAGCGGGTTTGGTTGGGTATTACCCGTGAACTGGTCATGTGGCTGCTCTTACAGTTGCTTAGCGATACTACCGACCGACCTTTGAAGATATAAGAGCGCGGACTATTGATTTTTCAAGAGAAGAACGTGTTCCGCGAGATTTTTCTAAGTAGCCTAATCCTTAACAACTAATTGAGATAATAACTCTTCAATCCTCTCTAGACTACCCCTGAACCTCCACTCCTAGTCTGACCCTCCTGATTCGAACCCCCTCCACTAAACTGACTACAATGACCTGACCCTCCACTAGTGTAGTGACCATTCCCTCTGTTTTGATATGAACCTGATTGGAAACCAGGGGGTTTACCGGAAGATCGATAGTTATTATTATTATTATTATTATTATTATTATTATTATTATTATTATTATTATTATTATTATTATTATTATTATTATTATTATTATTATTATTATTATTATTACGCCAGTATGGGTTATAATTGGAAGTATTATTATTAAAGGGATTCATCGGACCTCGACTCTGACCAGTGATAAACTCTACCTGCTCAACAGTGACCGTAAGACACTCTAACGTGTCATGACCCCCTCTACACACCTCACACCTATTTACCTTCTTCTTCAGCTCCTGGATCTCCTTAGTGACCTCCATCTTAAAGCTATCTAAGGAAGCCGCAACCGTAGTTTCCAAGCTAACTTGGTGTAGGCCCCGGTTAACAAGAGGCATACGAGAAACAGGAATTGAATTCATGTCGCAGTGTTGTAATCTATATCGGAATGGGCAAAGCTTTCGAAAAGGTCGTTACACTCGGCTACTGTTTTCTTTCCCATCAAGTGTCCACCAGCAGAAGTGTCGAATCAAGCGCGCGTCTCAGGGGTGAGACCGTTGTAGAATTTCTCTACAAGTGCCCAGTCCGACAGACCGTGTTGAGAGCAACGGGACACTAAAGTTTGGAAACACTCCCAAGCTAGATAGTAGGGCTCGTCAGGTTCCATTCGGAACGAATGGATCTGATCACGAAGGCGAGATGCTTTAGTGGGTGGGAAGTATTTTTTAAGAAAGCATCCCGTAGAGCAGCCTAAGTGGAAAAAGTACCGGGTGGTTTAGAGTCAAGCTAGATGGCGGCTCGACCCCCAAGAGAAAAAGGAAAAACTTGGAGGAAATGGGCATCGTTGCCCGCACCCTCCATGTTGAAAGTGTGACAAAGACGAGGGAGGCGGTTAATATGTGCGGGCGCATCCTCATCATCACGACCGTGGAATTGGCAAGAGTTAGTGATAGCGGTCATGATATAGGAAGGGATTTGCCAAGCTCTATCGTAATTCATCGGGGGAAGGGTGATAGGTGAGTTTGCACCACTGAAGCCGGTGGTGGCATTTTGGTAAATGGTATGATTATTATTGGCCATGTGAAAGTTAGGTGGTGGCGGTGGTGGGCTTATGTTTCTATGAACTACGCGGGGTGATGGGGAACCGGGTGGTGAAGGCTTTGGTGTAAAATCGAAATCGGGTGGTGAAAAGGAACAGGATGAACTTGAAAATGTGGAGGAAGAAGCACTGACCTTTGGTGCAGGAGAAAGGTGTATGCGTCGGCGGCTTAGGCGGAGGTCCTTGCGAACGCGTATTGGGCATCCACTAAACCAGAAACATGACAAACACAATAATTTAGTAAAAACAATTAAAATATATATTAACAAAAATAAATTTTAAACTAATTAAATAATGTAGACTCCTACGACACCAACGAAAAATTATAAAAATTAAACACAAGTGTAACAACAAAGCCTAAATCGAGTATTCAACGCAATTGCCAATGAGAGAGTCCCCGGCAACGGTGCCAAAAACTTGATGTTCTAAAAGTAGTTAATTAAAAACAAATCAAATTACCATAATTCTAGACTAAAATTAAACTCTAGACTCATAAACTATACTAAACTACTAACCGGCAAGTAGACCGATCAATTGTAGAATAGCATAAAGCAAGTCCGGATTATCGAACCCACAAGACTCTAATTACTATGACCACTAAACTTAAGCTCAGTTAAAACACTTTGTATATTTTAAGGGGGGGGGGGTTCTACTAATTCTAAATTGTTAATTAAACTAAAACTACTAAATTGGAACAAATCAAACTATGAACTTTTTAGGAAATTGGGAATTAAATCAGGGAATAATGAACTAGCCAATTTTACCGACAACTTCCCGAATCCTTAAAGACACGAAAAAGAAAACACAAACCTATTCTATGGAAGACATCCACCTAGATTCATGTAAAACAATTAAACAAACACAAATCAATCAAAATCTTGCAAATACACTAAACTAGACAATTAAAGTTGTGAACTTTACCAATTACACATTCAAACTAAAATTAAACTAAAATGAATCAAACTTTCATAAAATCCATCATCTAAACCTAGGTAACTGAATTAAATCTAGCCAAGTTTCATTTTTGAAAAACTAATTAAACAAGGTTTAGAACAAGAATGCATAATCAAGTAAACAAAGAAGTATAAAGCTCGAGAATGTTGCAATAAAACCGTTAAAGCTCCTGCCTCGAAACTCCTTGATCACCCGAACAATTCTTGCAGCCTAGATCTCCTTCTTCTTGCTAAGAATCTCCAGAAAAATTGCTCCAAAAGCCCTAAGTTCGTCCAAGTTGATCCCAAGATGTGTTTTAACTCAAAAATAACTCAATAAATAACAAGCAAATCCAAAAACAACTCAGTCTCGAAACTTTCTGGATAAAACACCCTCTCGCCGGCCATGAGAGGGTTAAAGGCTTCCGGTCGTGCCCCGCGACCCAGGTAAGTTTCCCGGAGATAATCATCACCCTCTCGCGCCCCACGAGAGGTATATACCCTGTCGGTCACGGCCCGCCAGAGGGTTGAAAACCCCTAATTGCGATTCGTTTCCTCTTTTTCGATCCAATCACGTTCCGCCTCAGTTCTATTTACCCTTTTAGCTTGTTTTCCCATCCTTCCAACCGTTTTCACAAACCAAGACCTAAAAACGCATTTGGATTAAAAGTAGATAAATTATTGACAAATCGAAATGAAAACGTGCTAAAACTCTACAAACTCTACATGATATTATTCAATACATCATCGAGCCGTCAGACTATAACCGTTTTAGCCACTTTTATAAATCAATTTCCACACCCTTAACCCTAGCCAAGTTACAACCCACACAAGACCTCTCGATTTGTGTTATGTGTTAGTCGAGTGTTTAGATTTGATCCTTCCATAAGCTTATGATATCGCATAGTCATCATCTTGTCATCGAGTGTTCTAAACATACTCCATGAATTGTATGTTCACTTATATATTTAGCCGAGTGTGTGTGAACACTGTGAGGATGTAAGGTGAACTTGTAGGGATGTCAAAGATGGATCATTACTCATAACCATATTTTAATACTTTTTGGTCTTCCTTCCATGTCGATTAGTCCGTTTTTGCTTTAGCTCGAGTTATTTATTTGCGCGTATAAAATGCTGTTGAGATGATCGCCGCTAAGAGAGTTTTGTTTGTTTTAGTTGGCTTGAGGACAACCGAAGTTCAAGTGTGGGGATGTTTGATGTATAAGAATTTATACATCTTTTAAACATCAAATATTCCCCGTTTATGCGAGAACTCGTTGTATTTTCATTGATGTTGATGCTCATTTGAGTTGTTTGTGAAAATACAGGCCTGGGCTTCGGCCCAGTGATGAAACGAAGGCTTTTGGAAAAAAATGGAGTAAAAATGGAACTTTCCAGCAAAACTGCCAAATAGAGGACCACCGTGCCATCCCCAAGCACGACCATGCCAAGCCTTCGGAGACTGGCACTCTCACCAGCACTATCAACTATCAGCGCAAACCATACTAGCCCAAGAACTGGCACGGTCGTGCCAAGTCCATGCACGACCGTGCTTGTGTCACATCAGCTTCTGATCAGCTCATTCCCGAGGTCAAAAAAGTCATCGCAAGATACGTCATCGTAAGCATGACCGTGCTACCTTTGGCATGGTCGTGCCACCTCGGGGAAGTTTGAGCGGGATCTTTCCGGAATTGGTAGCAAACGTGGTCAACAGACTAAAAAGTGTGTCTGACACTTGCCAAGCACAACTGTGCCAAAAGGTGGCATGGTCATGCCAACTCACCAGTAGCATAAATACGAATTTTGAGCTCATTTGAAGGGGAGTTGGAGCATTTTGGTGAACTTTTCTCTCATGATTCTGGTTTTGGAAGCTTGTAGAGCCAAGAATGAGCATTGAGGAAGGTTGAATCACTTGAAGATCAACTCATTTTACCATTTAATCTTGTCTTAAACATTGGTTAGCCACTTGTTACTTATGAACAATTTAAGTTATTTTGCATTTGATTTAGTATTGATGAGCCTTATGGGCTAAACATTTATGTTGCTTAAATCTTGTTGAAGCTAATGAACATGTGATAACATGGAGATAGATGTGGTGATTGTTGTTTGTTAATCTTCATGGTGATATATAATCTTGTTCTTGGAGTTCATGTTCATGTTTAAAGTCCTTGTTCTTAAATGTTTGGTCATAAGTATTTACATGTTGTGTTGGAAAGCCCATGTAGAGATTATGATTGTTGAATCTTTTTAACTTATTGATATGATTCATAGCATGAAACTAGGAATGGTAATTGCTAACATGATTTGAATGGTGATTTGAACATGTGTATGAATTCTTGCATTTAGATTTGGAAAGATCATATGAATGTTTATATGGATTCTATAGTTTGTGCTTATGTTGGTTTGATGATTTAGGCCAAGATTGTTATCTAGCATGACCATGCTTGTGAATCATATCAAGAACATGATGAAGATGTCACTTACTTGAGACCAAGTTAGGGTGATTAGTGTGTTGTTCATATTAGTTTTCCTTGACTTGTAGAGTTAGGAGTTTTGACAAACAAATAACTCATTATTAAATATTAGCTTCAACTTAGCAAGTAAACTTAAAAGAATAAATCTTAGGTGACTAGAATGTTGTCTCTCATTATAATTTTCCAAAGATTTATAAGACTAGGAAACCTTGATTGGAAACTTAGTTGAATTTAGAACTTGCATCACCACTAGTCTTCCTTAATTGTTGTCATATGTTTATTAGTGGATACTTAGTTTAAGCAACCTCTTTTTAATTATCGTGATTCCTAAATTAGTTAGTTAATTGTTATTTGTTCACGATAGTTTAAAATCAAAGAAATGAACTCGTTTATTGAAAAGGCTTAAAAGTAGCAAGGATTTAGTATTAAGACACCGCGTCCACGGATTGATATCTGGTTCTTACCGATTGACTATACTACCACGTGACGGGTACACTTGCCCTATTGTGTGTGTAGTTAGTTTTTAGTGAAAACCATTTTTAAAACCCAATTTGTATGAAAGAAAATTGTAACTATAAAAATATATTCAATTCACGCACATCAAGTTCTGGGCGCCGTTGCCGGGGACGCGGTCTTCTTAAGAACGGTTTAAGTTACTTATTAAGCAATTGTTAAAATATATAAAGTTTTTGTCTAGTTGTTTTATTTGCCTTTGCATGATTATTTGAGAAAAAAAGAAAAAGAAAATATGATAATTATTTGATAGTTGTTTTTATTCTTATGTATATATAGTGCATTGTGTTCCTTCTTTTTTCTTACAGGTCGTGCATGTCCTCAACCCCCGTTGCTGAAACTGTTCAACCTTCATCGGAGCCGGAGCGCAATCTTCATCGGAGACTGCGGGAGCGGTCCCGCGTGGTGGCCGCTACAATCGAGGTGGACGCTTTGGGAGACGACACACTCTACGAGGTTCGCGTAGAGCGTAGACTGCGGGAGCGGTCCTCTTCGTCTACCATTTCTATGCGAACCTCGTAGAGTGTGTCGTCTTCCAAGGCGTCCACCTCAATTGTAGCGGCCACCACGCGGGACCGCTCCCGTAGTCTCCGATGAAGATTGCGCTCTGGCTCCGATGAAGGCTCAACGGTTTCAGCAATGGGGGTTGATGACATGCACGCCCTGTAAGGAAAAAAGAAGGAACACAATGCACTATATATACATAAGAATAAAAACAACTAGCAAATAATTATCCTCTTTTTTTCTTTTTTTTTAAATAATCATGCAAAGGCAAATAAAACAACTAGACAAAAACTTTATACATTTTTCACAATGGCTTAATAAGTAACTTAAACCGTTCTCAAGAAGACCGCGTCCCCGGCAACGGCGCCAAAAACTTGATGTGCGTGAATTGAATATATTTTTATAGTTATAATTCTCTTTCACACAAATTGGGTTTTAAAAATGGTTTTCACTTAAAAACTAACTATACACACAATAGGCAAGTGTACCCGTCAGGTGGTAGTATAGTCAATTGGTAAGAATCGGATATCAATCCGTGGACGCGGTGTCTTAATACTAAACCCTTGCTACTTTTAAGCCTTTTCAATAAACGAGTTCATTTCTTTGATTTTAAACTATCGTGAACAAATAACAATTAACTAACTACAACGATAATTAAAAAGAGGTTGCTTAAACTAGGTATCCACTAATAAACATATGACAACAATTAAGGAAGACTAGTAGTGATGCAATTTCTAAATTCAACTAAGTTCCCAATCAAGGTTTCCTAGTTTTATAAATCTTGGGAAAATTATAATGAGTCAACATTCTAATCACCTAAGATTTATTCTTTTAAGTTACTTGCTAAGTTGATGTTAATCTTTAATAATGAGTTATTTGTTTGTCAAAACTCCTAACTCTACAAGTCAAGGAAAACTAATATGAACAACACTCTAATCACCCTAACTTGGTTTCAAGTAAGTGACATCTTCATCATGTTCTTGATAAGAATCACAAGCATGGTCATGCTAGATAACAATCTTGGCCTAAATCATCAAACCAACATAAGCACAAACTATAGAATTCATATAAACATTCATATGATCTTTCCAAATCTAAATGCAAGAATTCATACGCATGTTCAAATCACCATTCTAATCATGTTAGCAATTACCATTCCAAGTTTCATGCTATGAATCATATCAACAAGTTAACAAGATTCAATAATCATAATCTCTACATGGGCTTTCATCAAAAAACATGTATATACTTATGACTAATCATTCAAGAACAAGGATTTTAAACATGAACGTGAACTCCAAGAACAAGATTAAATATCACCATGAAGATTAACAAACAACAATCACCACATGTATCTCCATGTTATCACATGTTCATTAGCTTCAACAAGGTTTAAGCAACACAAATTCTTAGCCCATAAGGCTCGTTACTACTAAATCAAATGCAAAATAACTTAAATTGTTCATAAGTAACAAGTGGCTAACCAATGTTTAAGACAAGATAAATGGTAAAATGAGTTGATCTTCAAGTGATGCAACCTTCCTCAATGCTCCTTCTTGGCTCTACAAGCTTCCAAGACCAAAATCTTGAGAGAAAAGTTCACCAAAATGCTCCAACTCCCCTTCAAATGATCTCAAACTTTGTATTTATGCTACTGGTGAGTTGGCACGACCATGCCACCTTTTGGCACGGTTGTGCTTGGCAAGTGTCAGACACACTTTTTAGTATGTTGACCATGTTTGCTACCAATTCCGGAAATATCCCGCTCAAACTTCCCCGAGGTGGCACAACCATGCCAAAAGGTAGCACGGTCATGCTTATCGATGACGTATCCGTGTAGGTCCACTTGGAGGATCAAGATAACCTACTTCCTTGTTAATGTAACACACATACGAGTGTGGAATCCATGTAAGGATGCAAACCAAAGCAAATAAGAAACAAAAGATAACCAAAGATTCACTATCTTGATTAATAGTAGAGAACTAGTACAAACATATATAAACAATGTTCATACATACTCAGGATATACTCTTTGTGCTTTCTCTTGTGCTCTCAATGTCTCATTCTAGTGTCACACACAACTCTGAGAAGTGCATGTCTGATTACATAGTGCCAACACCTAGCAACAGTAAGAAGAATGTTGCTAGTCATACGAACCACTATAAGTCACGAAGAACATTTAGCATTGGATGCTCGTACGAACAATCCACGGCTCGCACGAACAAGCAAAGAGCTTGTTGAAATGTTCCATTCGTACGATTATTGAATCACGCGTACGAATGGCTGCTGGCTCGTACGAGCAACAACTTGCTCATACGAAGCACCTTTCACTCACAATAGATGTGTTCTTCGTAGAACGTGCTAACAGACATGATGTACACAAGACTTAACAGTATGCATGCATGCAACTGTTTTACAACACAAACAAACTAAACGTCGTACTAAATCAAGATAGGAGGATATCTTGATTTGGTCGACACGACTAAACTATACAAACAGAATAAAAAAATACCGTACAATTAGAGTCGTAACTAAGAACAAGCGACAAACACAAAAGTGTATCAACAAAGTCCCCCTTGCTGTTGCTTGGTCTTCAGTCTTCATTTCTAATTGGCTGTTGTTTCCATGTTCTCTGAACATTTTCAATCCAACGTTGATTGAGGATCAGGTCTTCAACATTTTCCAGAAACATCAAACCTTTCCTGTTTCCTCTTGAGTACCACTGGAGGCAAACGGATAGGTCACGATCTACTGTACATTAGACTCTACCACTGGAGGTGAAACTGAAACTTTTGGTTGCGAGGATGAGGCTGAGGCATTAGGATTACCACGGTCTTCACTATCCTGATCACGTTTACGTTTGATCTCCTGTGCTTTGCATCTTTCATTCCATAGAATGTTCACCCGCTTTCTGCTCATTTCAAACACGTCTTTAATACCATTAAAGCCTTCAACTAGTGTAGAATTTCGAGAATGATACCATTCTCTCAAGTCGTCATGCTTAGCAGTTAATGTTTCGGTAGATTGTTGTACAGCCGCACTACGTTCTTTCAACCTATTCAATTCAATCCCACGCGCGTTATCAGCTGCTCTCATCTGTTGTAACTGAGTTGTCCTTTCAGCATCTACAGCCTTCAACCGCTCATTTTCTTTTCTTAACTGTGCAATCTCATAATCATGTTTTCTAACGGTCTCTTTCAAATAATTTATCTCCAATTGTTGTTTGATAACTGTCTTCCGATTTGAAAACATAAACTTCGAATGCTTGTTAATCTGAATTGCTACAGCTTGCAGTTGAGAGAACAGAAAATCCACTTTCTCATCATGTTCCATTTTGGAGAATAAACGACAGCTTCGATTTGAATTTTGTTGATGAATTGTGGACTGGGATTGTTGAACAGATGAAGTAGTGGGTTGTGACTGAACTGGACTAGTTTCAGCCAAAAGTGTTTCAGCTGTTGTGGTATTTGAAGGTTGTGGTTCAGAGGTTGCAATGGGTTCCGTCATTACAGGTTCAGTCTCCTCCGTTGTAAAGGTAGACTGGGCTTCTGCAGTTAGTTCCAGTACAGTTTCTTGATGTGAGGTTGTAGGTTGTGTGATTTCAGGTTGTGCTGACGATGTTCCCATAGACTTTTTGCTTTGTTTCTTTCTACCCTTATCACCACCTGTAGTACCTACATCACTTGTACCACCATTACCATCACCTTTTCCCTTTTTATGACCAAACTTATCTTCGATCATTTTCTTCAGAGTTTGTTCTTCATTATCTGACTCACTATCATCATGGCGCCACTTATCGTTTTCTGGTGCAACATATTCATCATTTGCCAGAAAACCGAACAATTTATGATGAGGTGTGCTTTCCTTGTAACGTTTTCCTGCTACTCCTCTAAATATCTTCAACGAATGTTCCATCATAACCTCAACTTTTAAAACATCGTTGTCGTTCTTCGGAAGATTCGGATGTTGCAGATTCAAGATCATCTGGAGAAAACGAGGATACATCCAAAGCTTGTTTCCACCATATCCGGTTCTTCTCAAGTTTTCCTTCATGTTTGCAAAAATATACTTTGAAACATTGAATGGTTTGTTCAATGTCAAAGCTATCATCATTCCAACTAAGTCATTATTCGCCATGTCATAACCACTTCGTTTGTTGCTCAAACACTGAATTAAAACATGTAGAAAGAACTTGTATCGGAGTGGCAACCATGCTTTGTTTAGTTGTCCTACGAGAAATCTCCAACACAATACATTCGAAGCGAACATCCACGTTGACATTTCAACGGAACTGAGAATGGAGCTTCAGGATCATCGCCAAGTTGTAATATTGAGTTAATGATTTCAACAGAGATATCTACGTCCAAGTCATTTAGTCTTCCGTGGATAAGTTCCTGCCCATTCACTTCAATAGCTTTAGCTGAACCCAAAATTCCTTGATCAACGTCATGTATATTGTAGTCTTGTGCGTGATAGCATAATGTATCCTTGAGTCACACAAAAACTTCATATTACCATTGTACTCAGCAAATTTATCTTCCAGATCTAAGTAGGACACAATGTTGTGTCTTGGCTCTGACATGATTTCCACTTCTGACTTGTCAGATCTCTTCGTTGCGGGTTTTCTTTTATGTTCTTTTTGTTCCATTCTGTACACAAAAGCAACCAGAATAAGAACATAAATTCATTAGGGAATATATACAAAAAGTTTTATTGCAACTTTCGGTATGTATGTATTCCCTACACGAAGAACTACTGACTCATACGAATAACAATTTATTCGTACGCAGAACAGCTGATTTGTACAAACAGCAAATTTTGTAAAACAAGTGATTTACTCATACGAGTAACTGGCTCGTACGAGCGACAGGTTACTCGTGCGAGTGATAGTTCACTCGTACGAAGCAAAGTTAATTGTTCGCACATAGAACTTCAAGTGAAGATTATGTATGAAGAACTTGTTTTTCGTTAAAAGGTTCTTCACTTAAAGTTTGTTGTTCATGTCAGGCAAATAATGTTCAAATTGTTTGTCTTCAAGGTATGCCTACATTGTCAATCATACCTTAAAGATACCAGAAACAACTTAAAGAGGGATGAAAAGATGATGTGAGCAAGGTGAAAATAAAGTTGTACCAAAGAACTACATCACCCTTTATACCACATTCTGATACTCGTACGAAGAACCTCAGGTCGTACGACGAACTATCACTCGTACAAAACACCAGTGATTCATTCGTACGAGGCATAATCACTCGTACGATTAACCTCTGATTCGTACAAGTCGAAGTTTTTCGAAAATGGACTTTCAGTTCTTCGTTGACCTTAGGTTTTTCGTTGACCTGTTTAGATCTTTGCACATATCCACACATATCACAAGTTAAGTTAGGACAAGTGCTCATTAAACAAATTTTGTTCTTTGAAATGAGTTTACCCGTTGTAAGAAGGTACTTTATGAAGTTAGGATAGCAAGACAAATGATTTTAGGGCATATCTTGGTAGAAAACCTTTGAGCTTCAACTTTGGCTAAATCAAAAATAACTTAATTTAACAACAGAGTAAACTAAACTAAAATAACTACTAATAGATAATAATAATAAACTGTATATTTACTTGGCAATCTTTTTCAGAGTTTCAAGGTAAGAGAAACATACCAGCTTTTAATCTTGCCAAAAACAAGTTTTTTGTTTAAAACATCAAATTAAATAAATAAGTATTCTACTATGATTATCGGTATTGTTGTCCACGTAAGCTCAGCTTATCAGACGTAATCATGATTGGGAGATATGATTAATGTATGAATTATACTTACTAGCCGATGTTCAACCACTTCACGACACATTCCCGTATCAAGATATGCACGAGAGAAAATCTTACCGGTGAGTATACTGCTTATCATCTGTTTTGGCGTATATGATGTGAGATACTCACTTATTTTGATTGAAAACAAGCCCTATGTGATTAAATCACTTATTGATGAGGAACTTGAATTTCAAATGCATGCAGGGCACAGGAGTAAGTCCGTGAACAGGTTAGTACCATCGTACCGACAAAGAGATGAACTTAGCTCCCGCATAAAACTGTGATATATTATCACTTATTTTTGGGGGTGAATGTGATATATTTATCACTTATTGATGGTCGTATGCAGTATTTACACATGTGTATGGTATCATGGAAGTTCTAGACTTGCGTCACCGTTATTTTTCGGTAAAAGATTCAACCATGATACCCCGATGATAAGCAAGCATAAAGCCGCATATCTCAGAACCTCGACATACTATCAAACGAAATTTGGTACCAAGACCATATGCCAATGAATGGTTCCCACCTGACTTTCAGTCCATTATGTTTATATTAACCTGCACATTTTAATCAGATTGTGAGCCTACTGATACATCATTAGTAAAGCAGACCATTTTTGACAGATCACCGGTGTATCATCATCTTCTCTTATCTATCCAAGAAACTCATTTTTTATTTTTTAGTTTTTCTATTGTTTTTTTTTATTTTTCTAAATTTTTCTCCCCCTTAAATATAGAAGGTAAATAAATAAAGACTTAACTAAATAAAAAGCATATTTTTGTATTTTTATATTTTCTCATGTTTTTGTATTTTCTCATGTTTTTGTATTTTTCTAGAAATTTTCTCCCCCTAAAATATAAAACTACGAGAAAATGGAAAATTGTTTTGTATTTTTAACTTTTTAAGAAAATATTTACGAAAAAAGATTTGCCAAGAATGATTTACTCAGGTTTCACCTTGATGCCATTGACCAAAAGAACATAATCAAAACGTGATTTATCAAAAGCTTTTGTAAACAGGTCGGCATGTTGGTGATCGGTGTGGATTTTAACAACATTAATAATCAAAACGTGAATTATCAAAAGCCTTTGACATCCTGCTGATGTTGATTTTGCATCGATCTTGCAGCCACCATGATCAGAATCACTGAATTCTGTCAAATCAAACTTATCATCCTTAAGGTACTCTAACCAGTGTCCGGGCGACCCTTCAAATAACGAAAGATTCTTTTCACAACCATCAAATGAGAAACCTTTGGACTGGACTAGTAGTGAGCTAGAAGACATGTTGGGTACATTATATCGGGTCTTGAAGCAGTAAGATACATGAGAGATCCGATCATAGCACGATAAAGAGATGGTTCCACATGTTCACCCATTTCGTCAGGAGTAATCCCATGATTCTGAGCTAATGGAATTCCCAAAGGTTTTGAGTCTTCCATCTGAAACCATTTGAGAATATCCCCGACGTACTTGGTTTGATGGATGAAAATCCCTTCCTTAGATTGATGAACCTGCAAACCTAAAAAGAAAGTCATTTCTCCCATGGCGCTCATCTCTAACTTCTCTTGCATCACCTGCTTCAATTCTTTGCACATTTTCTCGTTTGTAGACCCAAAAATAATATCATCAACATATACTTCTACCAGCAATAAATCCTCATTCTTTTCTTTGATGAAGAGAGTACAGTCGATCAATCCTCGTCGAAAACCATTCTTGAGAAGATAGGAAGACAATGTTTCATATCAAGCCCGTGGAGCTTGATGTAGACCATATAATGCCTTGTTGAGAAGCCAAACCTTGTCAGGATGGATTGGATCTTCAAAACCAGGCGGTTGCTCCCATATACTTCTTCTTCAACCACACCATGAAGAAATGCACTCTTCACATCCATTTGATAAATTGTAAACTTCTTGTAGGACGCATAAGCCAAGAAGCTTTTTATAGCCTCAAGACGTGCTACTAGTGCATAAACCTCATTATAATCAATGCATTCTACCTGATTAAAGCCCTGTACATCCAATCTTGCTTTGTTTCTCACAACACCTCGGTCATCCTTCTTACACTTATAAACCCATCTAGTACCAATCTTCTTGTAGTTGTCCGGCCTGTCAACCAATTTCCACACACCCAACTTCTGAAACTGCTGAAGTTCCTCTTGCATAGCTTCAACCCATGAGTCTTCTTTCATTGCCTCCTTCCAAGATTTTGGTTCTACTTGGTAAACATAGCAGGCAAAAGACCAATCATTCTGTTCCCCAGATTCCCTAATATCCAGATACAAACCAGCATTCTAGTTGTTCCTTAGCTGATTACGTGTCTGCACTCCACTCAGGACATCTCCTATAATATTCTGCTGAGGATGGGTATTATGAATTCGAGTTTCAGGAACATCAGGAACTCGAGAATTTATACCCAGATTGTTTATATTCAGATCAACAGCTAAGTCGATTGCTGGATTTGACAAAGATGTAGATACATGACCTTCAGTCATCCCTTGATTTTGTACATTTGATGTGACATCAGAAATTCCATGAACCGGAGCAGAGGTAGCTTCATGTGCATCATGGAACTCATCATCTTCTGACGAAACATTATAATCAGCAGCATCTTCAAATTCCTCATTTTAAACAAGATTATCAACCGAAGTAGACACTTAAGGGTCAACAATAATTGGTCATACTAATGACGAGTCAACTACAGTATCACTTTCAAGTAACATTTGAGCAGCTGCGATGCATCATCAAAAGTTGGCAGATTAAAGGAGTCAAACAGTGCATCATAGTCAAACATCCAAGGAGCACCTGGAGCTCTTACTGATTCAGTGTATCTTTGAACCTTAACTTCACCCCATTCCTCAATATTTTTCGATGACAAATTCCACACTCTGAAATTTGGAGTAGCATATCTAAGAAAGAAACCTTCGATAGCCTTTGGACCGAATTTACCTTGTGGATCAATCATAGTGCATGGAGCTCCAAAAGGTTCTAAGAAAGACACATCCGGTTTTGTTTTATGTAGCAATTCGAAACATGTTTTCCCATGCCTCTTCATCGTAAGAACTCTATTCATCGTATAACATGCAGTAGCCACAACCTCTCCCCAAAATTGAACAGGAAGTTCTGATTCTACTAACATAGTTCTTGCGCTTTCAATCAGAGTTCAATTTTTCCTCTCAGCGACACCATTTTGTTGTGGAGTGTAACGAGAACTGTATTCATGCAAAATACCCTTAGAAGAATATAACTCATCCATAACATGGTTCTTGAATTTGGTGCCATTGTCGCTTCTGATTCTCCTTATCTTCAAATTATACAAATTTTCAAGTAGCGTGAGGAGATTCTTGAGGATTTCAGGAACTTCACTCTTGTGTGCCAAAACATTTACCCATGAAAATCTTGAATATTCATCAGTAACAACTAAACAATATGAATCACCAAAGGTAGTCGTGTGTTTCATAGGTCCAAAGAGGTCCATATGAAGACGTTCCAGAGGTATATTCAATGTGTTAATCTTCTTCACATGAAGAGATTTTCGAGCTTGCTTTCCCTTTTGGCACGATACGCAGACATCTTGTAAATGAAATTTTTTCACTGGAACACCACTCAGAAGATTATTTTTCACCAAATAGTTCATTTTCCTCAAGTGAATGTGTCCCATTCATCTATGCCAAGAAATTGATTCCTTTTCGGTGGCTTTTGAGACAAAACATGTAATTTGTGCAGATGTGGTAATAGTTTGGCTCATGTCAAGAATATACAAGTGATTAATTCTTGGAGCCGATATGAGAATCCATTCTTTGGGAATCTTGAAACCAGGTTTCAGCACATAACAACGGCATCATCAAAATGAACCGTGAACTTCTTGTCGCAGATTTGAGAAACACTCATAAGATTGTGATCAATTTGACGAACATAATTGATCTTGTCAAAACTAACAACACCATTGGAAACCATTCCTTCTCCAGTGATGTATCCGCCCTTATCTCCAGCAAAGGCAACATAACCTCCCCTAATGCTTTTCACATCATAAAGGACCCTTAAGTCGCCTGTCATGTGCCTTGATGCTCCACTGTCAACAATCCAATGACTATTCACAGTTCCTCCTGGAACACCCCGCACATTGCATTACCCGATTAGTTTGAGATGGGGACCCAAGCCTTAGTGGTCTTGGGTCGACCCTTATCATCAAGAAATGTAATTTCTATTTCTTGATGATTTGGAAACTTTGTGCCTCCCCCTGAAACTTTACTGGTTTTAGGTTTCCAAGATTGTTGATATTTACCAGATTGACTATTGTTTACAGATTTATATACTTCTGGTTTTATCAAACTCGATTAACTTGGTTTCCTTTCTGAAACATCCGGTTTTAGTGCCTTCTCAAATAATTTAACTTGTTTACGTCTCTGTTTTTCTTCTTTTTCCTTAACAATTCATTTGTCTTGTTTAGGGTACACAGATCGACGTTGGCAATTTGTTTCAGAAGGGGCTTTTTCAACAAACTTTGGTTTTGCTGGGTTTGTACAATTTTTTATTATGTGGCCAAACTCCCCACACTTAAAACATGTTCTCCTTTCAACAAACTTAGGAGATCCTGTTTGATGATTTGATGTTGAACTTGTGGGTTTAGAGGTACTTGGTCCATCTTCACACCCATTTGTGTGTTGGGTGTAATTGGTTTTGACTGTTACGCTTTAAAATCTTGACTTTATTTACAAAATCAATATTAGACATGCTTTCAAAAGTCTTGATTTTATCAGTACCAGTTGAACCCACGAATTTAACATTCTTCAATTTCTTCTTGTAGCGAGCTCCTTTAGCTTCAACCTTTGGTTGTGACGCCTTAGGTTTTTCAGCTTGCTTTACTGTTGTTTTTCTTTTGAAATGATTAATGGTTGTGACTTGATTGGATTCTTCTTTTCAAAAAATTTGGTTGTTGAATTTTCAAAAACTTGATTAATTGAAGTTGGATTTACATTTTTGATCGGAAAGTCTTTGTATGAGTAAATTGTCTCATCCCTAATCAAAGTATACAACACATTATGATTTTCAGATGTAAACGTTGTTGTCTTGACAGTTTTGATAGGATCATTCTCTTGATTTGCAACAGATTTCACATTAGGAGTAGCAGAAATTTCTACCCCTTTTTCTTCATCAAGAGATTGATCTTGATCGATTTTCTCTGACTCGTCATCTGATGAATCATCTTCCTCTATTATAGATGGATTTTGATCAATAACAGATGATGAGTTCTCTGTTTTTCTTGATTCTTTTGAGAAATTGTCCAGCTTAAACCCTAATCCTGCTGCAAACTCTGTAGGATTAAGAGGTACAAATGGTTCAAAGCGTGGCATCTCCTCTTCATCAGGTAATTTGGTATAATTGTGTTTCAATGGAGGTGGACATGATTTATACCCAATGAATTTGACATCTCCCTTAAGTTTTTGAACATCAATGATGTGATCAAGCACATATCGGGAGTTAGAATAACTCTCCAATTTTAGCTTAATTGCATCATGTTCGCATTTGGCAATGGCTAACTCCTTTTTCGTTTCTTCAAGGATATTAATGTAGTTATTAATTCATGTTTGCTTGTTCAAAACTGTTTTTGTTAATTTTATGCTTTTCTTAAGGGTCTCGGTTACAGATTTGAATTCCTTTTCGTTTCGAGTAAAAGCCAGATTTGCCTCTTTGCATTTTGACAGTTCAACTACTAGGCTTTGATTGTGACTGTTTATTGTTTCAAATTCGTTTTAAGTCAGCACAGTCATTGCATATCTTAGGAGAGTCGGATTTTACCTGACTTGTTGAACCTGCAACGTTAGCCATAAAAGCGGTATGATGAGAAAAGGAAGTATTGTTGACAAAGAGTTTCTCCATTTCTTTTGATGCAACTTATGCTTTCTTCATCAATCCAGATTTTTGGCTTTTCAACTTCTCTGCTTCTTTCAGCAACTCATTGACCTCAGTATCAATCCTTACCCTAATATTTGAATCAGATCTGTAACCACCTACACGCAAGCTTTCCTCGTCAGAACTCCCATTATACCCAGAACTATCATCATCATCAGAAGTGTCAATATTGTGAACATGTTTGATCTGATTGATTATCTTGGCATAACATGCAGTTCCTCCTTGATTCTCGTTTCCCAACTGAACTGACCAATCGCATCCTCATCTGCTTGAACTACTAGTGCTCTATTTTTGTTGTTTGAAGGCCCAGACTGGTTTGAGTTGTTTGGGTTGTTAACAGCTACTATACTTGTTCATTGTTAACTTGAGTTGTGTTGGATGGTCGTGATTGATTTCGGAAAGGGTTGTGATTTCCTTGTTTGATGGGTCGAGTACATTCACGCTTGAAGTGACGTTTTTCTCCACAGTTGAAGCAAGTAACATCATCTTTATCAAAATCATACTTCGTATCTTTCTTGCTTTCCAAACTTATTCTTCCAGTTCTGCTCATGTAGTCTTTAGCTCTTCTGACCGCACTTGCAAATGCCCATTTAATATCCATCAATTCCATCTCATCTATGTCTATTTGTTGATAGACTTCATTAGTCAAATTGGTGTTTCCAATTTGACCAGCGACTAGTCCACAGTAAGCACTAACCATGGTGTTCAGAACTTCCATGTGTTCCCGAGCAACTTCTACACTGACCTTGGAAAGATGTGATGTATCAAGTCTGATGGTATTAGGATTTGCAGGTTGAAAGTTGTTACCATAGAAAGCGTTGGTTGTGGGCACATTGAGGTGTAACAACTTGAGGTTGTGGTAGAAAGGCTTTAAGATCAAATACTTGACCATAGGTTTGAGTACTTGAGCTAGCAGATTGATCTGCTTGAACTAGTGGTGGTAGAAAGGGATTAACATTTGACACAAACGCGGTTTGAAGTTTTGGTTGCTGAGTCGTACTAATACCTGTGTTAATACCTCCAAAGTACATTTCAGGGTTTTGTGGAACAGAAACTCTTTTTGCTTTCCGGATTTCTTCTTCATTTTTTGTTTTCCAGCTTCTGAACAATTCTGGTACACAGTTAACATTTTCCAACGTAAGTGCTTCGGAAAGATTGTAACACAATTCTGGTATTCGGGCTTGAGAAAGAGACATTCTACGTTATTGAACAGCACGGATATTCCTTTGTCACAGACTTGTGATACACTTATAAGATTGTAACACAATTCTGGTACATAGTTAACATTTTCAAACGTAAGTGCTTTGGAAACATCTCCAATTCCAACAATCTTCCCTCCCTTTTCATCTCCGGCAAAAGATACGAAGTCGCCGTCGATGAATCGAAAGTTCTTCAATAGTTCCTTTAAACTGGTCATATGCCTTGAGCATCCACTGTCCACATGCCAGATGTATTCCATGAACATTCGAAGCCATTTTGTAGTTTATTCTGTTATACAACAACAAACAAGAAGTATATACAAGTTAGTTAGATTTCGGAACCCAGACTTACTTCATTTTTAATCTATCGTTATTTTGGATGAAAATATCTTCTTTTTTTTCCAAAAACATGTTGTATTAACTAAGTTTTATACTGGTTTCTTAAAATTATCAAACTGCTCTGTGAAACTTTTGACAAAATTTTGTTTAGGTTCAGAAAATTTCTTACTTTTGCAATGTTTCGGTGTATGTCCTAAATGACCACAATGAAAACATTTAATGCAACAACTCTTTTTCCTCTTGAAGGATGATGCGTTGGGAGAAGATGTATGTGATGAGTGTCATGAGCTGTATGAAGCTTCGTTTGATGAAGATGCATTGAGACTTGAACTTCTAATTTTCTTCATATTCTTGTCAAGACGACTTTCATCTTTAGTGCACTCTTCATCCATCTCACTGATTGTTGAAGAAGCTGACTCTTGACTTTCACTTGAATTATCTAATCTTTGATCTTCACTTGAGCTTTCTTCTACGCTTTCTGAAGTTGTTTTGTTTGAGTCTTCACTTCTACTGTCTTGGTTTGGTTCTTATCTGACTCTGACATACCTATACAAGATGGAACAAACTCGGGAATTTCCTCTATAAGGAATTTTCCAAATCTGTTTTGTTTCAATTCTGGAACAAATACAGGAGGTTCAACCACAACATTTTCATCAACAAAGAGCAGATTTCAAGTCAACGCATTTTAACCACTACATTCTCATGGTTGCGGGCCATAAGTTTAGGCACACACCTGTTACACTCATTCCGAATATTTAGACTAGGTTTAATACAGTCATCCATCCTAGTTAAATTATTACATTCATCCCGAATAAAAGTCTTGTTTGTTTTACCACAGTTCCAGGCGAACCAATTAACCGTAGTGCAACTTTCGCCTGAATACCCTATCCCTATTTTTGTGCCTCCACATTCCTCATCGAACACATCCTCCTCACGCTCAATTGCATCTGCATTGCTTATAGAAAATTAATATTATTGTTATTTTCACAATCGACACTTTGAGCAATCAAATCATTTTTATCAATTAAATCATTTTCTGGATGAGGAGTTGGCATGGGTAGATAGTTCTTGCTGTGAGGGGGTGGAAAGATTCTTTTTCATTCCTAAGCTTGTCTTTGTACCCAATGCCATCTTTTACGTATGTCGGTCGTTGGTAATTTTTAATATCAACCAGTGTCTTTTTGCTAACATTCCATTTATCAATAGCGAGTTGCAATTTAGTGTTCTCAATTTCAGATTTCCTAGTTTGCAGTTAAATCATTTATAATGAAATCTTTTCTGAAAATGAACTCCTTAGGTTTACATTTCAGCTAAAGTTGAGTTCAACTTTCTCTTATATGCAGCTTCATTCAGGTTTAGTTCTTTATTAAATCGCAAAACTCTATCTTTTTCTCTAATAGGTCACGGTTGAGAGATTTATAGTGAGCCACGACATTGATACATGCTTTTGAGCACAATTTTGCTTTAAATTCGTAGGGTATGCTGTTTACCATGTCTTTCTCCTCCTTTTCTTTGGTGGATTCAGCTTTCATTGCTGCAACAGGAGCTTAATCCTTTTCTTTCTTTGCCCTACTGCTAGTCTCTTGACTCTTCTCTTTTGACTTCGATGTTTCATCCTCTTACCCTTTGTCAATTTCCAGCTTGGTTGAGTTGACGATGCTTTTCAGTCCTTTGTTAGCACACGTTTCTCCCTTGGGAATATTGTATTTTTGTTACTTAGAATGTTTGAAGGACGTGGGCTGTTTCAGTGGACATCTTGGTCGTTGGAGCCTTGTCAATTTCCTTTAATTCATTGGATATTTTTGCCATCAAAGCTTTGTTAGCTTCCTCCTTCACTTCAGCAATCTCATCCGCCCAATCATAGTCTTCCACCACCAGAGCCTTTGGAGTATTTGTCGCAGCATGGTCATTTCCTTCAATAGCGATTGGCCTTTTAGCTGGGGTAGTATCAGCGTTTTCATTCTTCAGCAACGGACATTCTCTTTTGAAATGACCCAAATTCTTGCAATTGTAGCATCGCAGCTTTGACTTGTCGAAAACAACTTTTCCAAGTGATAACCTCTTTCCTGTCTTGTCTATAACTTCTTCAGCCTTAAGGTAATCATTGCATTTGCCATTTTAGATCCATTTCCTCCATATCATCTGGATCCACTTGGTATATATCTACAGCAAAAAGGAAATCCCGTTTTAGCTCACCTAACATAAGTGCTTCCTAGCTACTTAGGAAGGTGTTAAACAGTGCAACATGTTAAGTGGATATCTTGAGTGCTTGAGCATCACCGACCGCAGTAGTCTTCTCATTAGATTGTGGAGCCTTCTTTCTAGAGTTTGCGGAAGCGTTAAAGTAAGATGCGTTAGCACTTGGAGAACTTGAACCACCGGAGGTTGTGGGGGCAAGGAATGCCATGTTCTTGGGCATAATAATAGCAGCGGATTGAGCGGATTTTTATGAGTATCCGTTTGATTCATCTCTCTCTTTAGCACATCCATTTCAAATGTCTTTAGAATGTTGATCAGATCTGAAAGAGTGACTGGAGTTGTACTGGTCAAAAAGTTCTTTTGATCATCATGCACTGTAAGCTCCATTATTTTGGAAGAGAGTCCAAAAGCTTCTTGATTGAAGCATAGTTGGCAACAGGATTACCAACTTTCTTCATTTTTGTTAACACATTCAGAAAACGACTGAAATGATCTGATAAACTTTCACCTCGAACACTTCCAAACGTATCATATTCTTTTGAACCATATCTCTCTTGTTATCCATCAGTTCTTGGTTGCCGTTATAGTGATTGATAAGTGCCAACCATAATTCATGAGCTGAGGTGTACTCTTCAAACAGGTTGTTGTTGTCATCCTTTGATAGAGCCATTGTTAAAGAAGCGTGAGCCCAGCGATCATGTTAGATCAACGTCCTATCTTCATCAGTGAAGGTTGTGGGATCTTCGTTAATTGTACGAACATCGTCACGCATACCATGGGAACATGAGGTCCAACGGTAACGGACATCCATTGAGTATAGTCCGTGTACTCAAAGAATGCCTTGATTCTGTTCTTCCAGCCACTAAAGTCCTCAGATCCTTTCAACTTTGGATGCCTAGTTGCAGTTCCAGCTTCAAGTTCGGCTTGAATGATCGGGTTCAGTTGATTAAGTGACATTTTGGTATGATTTTAAGTTCAAATCAGAGGTTAAATACGATGGTTCGTTAAGGTTCTGGGTTCAATTTCGCTGATTAGGGTTAATTTCGCTTGTGGTTGGCATATACGCTGAATTTCCATAATTACGATGAGGGTTCTTGAGTTCTTGGACCGGCGACAATAGCCAAATTTGCTGACACAAACAAAAATACACATGAGTTTGGCTAAGTACGCCGATCACCGTGATAAAATCGTTGTGGATCTTTATCACTGACTTCGAAGTCGCCTTCGATTAAATACGCTGACACCATTTCGCTGATATTCAACAATTACACTGGTATATTACCGGCGTAATTGTCAATTACGTGATCTTCAACTTAAAAACGTTGTATTCAAATTTTATCTACACTGACTTCAAGTTTAAATATGCCAAACAGGGTTTAAATAGTAACAAAAACCCTCTAATCACTCAAAAACGACTCAAAATCCATGTTTCTTTGTACCAAAAATAACCCAAATGTTCACCAAAAAACAGATTAACAACAACCTAATGATTAATCACACCAGATCAAGCCATTTTAAGTCCAAATTTTTGAAAAACTTTGAAAACTTTTGGAAAACCTTTAAAACTTGAAGAATCTAAACAAAACCCAAACAATCAAGAACACAAAGGCTCTGCTACCAAATTGTGAGTCCCAAATGCTATCCGGATCACATTGGTTTGATTGTTAACACCCAAACACCTATTGATTAAGTGTTTGAATGAGGAAAAGTTAAGAGAACCAAAAGATGAAGATGAAGATGGATTCTTGTTTAGATCAAACAACAAGTGTTGTTTATGTAATCCCAAATGATATACACACGAAAAGCACCTGGATATTCGGATTTAGCACAAGGACATGAATCACAACACAAGAGAAATCACCAAAACTTGTCCAAGAACCTTGGACTAGGGTTTTCCATTAGCTTCATATAATGTACACACTGACTATCTGGCGTATTTAATAAATACGCCAGAAAAACAAACACGCCATGTCTAGCTTACATTCCATAAATTTCACTTTTAGCCCCTGAACTTTCTAGAACACTATAAACTAAAGCAAAACAATCCAAAACCTAATAAAACCAAGTACCAACGATCTCAAAAGCTCTAACAACTTCCACTCGTTGTTGATGTTGAATTTGAATTACTTTGATGAACTTCATCCTCTAAATCAACATAATTTTGTGTTTCACTTATGTGTGTTTCACTATTTCCTTGAGAATTATGTTTGCCAAACACTATTTTAGTGTAGAAGTTTAGGAGAAGGGGAGAAGAAACTGATTAAATTTGATAGAATTGGAGGTTATTTATAAATGTTCTAGCCTATAGTTTCAAAATAATTATGTGTAAGACTTATCTTGGAAAGTGGAAATCAGCTAATGTCTTACTGGGTTGTTCAAAAAAAGCAGTAACAAGGGAATGCCAACAGTCAGCAGATTCTCGCCTAAAATTAGGAGTAAATTACAAAAATGTCATTTATGTTGACATCAGATTGCAAACTATGTCCTTTGCCTTCAATAATTACAAAAAAAAAACGCACTCTATGTTTACAAACTCTTGCATATATGTCCTTTGGCCCTAACACAACTATTTTTTATGGTTATATATGACCAATTGGAACCCATATTTGGTCATTTTACTCTAAATACTAACATAGTAAAATAAATAAATCAGATCCTCTCTCTCCTCTCATTCTTTTCTCTCTCTTAACTTCCTTTCTCTCCCTCTCTCTAACTTCCATAGCCAACCATTTTCAACCATCTTTGAGATCTTGAAATGTTGAAGAAACAAATGGTGAAAAACCCAACACATAACCTAAAAGTTAAGTATCCTAATAATCATCTTCAATTTGTTCCTTAACAATTCTAGAGAAATTGGTGGGGTTGTTGAAAGACCCGTTCAAAACATAAAAAATTAAAAAGCACATTCTCACCACAACTTACCACCACCGACGCCGACCACAACCATCTCCTTCCCTTCTAGATCACTGGAATGGCCATTCCATTCCATTCCAACACCCATTCGAAACCCTAACCATCCACAGTCTACAGCCACCACCTGCACATTGAAACCTTAGTGCCGCTGGGTAGTGAACCACCTATAACCATCATTCGATTTAACATCAAAGTGATAGACACACATTCTATTTCTCTGGTTTCTCCGTGTGAAGGTGGTGTTGCGATTGTGGCGGTTTAAGGATTTTTAGGGTTCTAGGTCTTGTAGAGTGGATAGTGTGGTGGTGTTGATGGATGGTGGAGGTTGAAGAGATGAAAGGGGTTTGGTGGATGGTTGTAAGAGAGAGATAGTGTTGTGTTCTAGAGAGAGATATATTATCTTGTTAAATTTGTAGTTTTTTATGTTTATTATAGTAAATGGGTAAAATGACCAGAATACCTTCATGTGGGGTCTATGTGGTCAGATTTAATGTTAAAAACAAATGAGGTTATGGCCAAAGGACGTGACCAGCAAGATTTTGCAAACATAAGGTACTTTTTTGTAATTATTGAAAGCAAAGGATATAGTTTGCAATCTGGTGTCTACGTAAAGGACGATTTTTGTAATTTACTCTAAAATTAGCCATGGATCGTTGTACCCAATCGATTTGGAACGTCGTACCAGTTCAATTCGGATCGCCATATTACCACAATCGGATCACTATACGCAATCAATTTGGAACGTCGAACAGTTCAATTGGAACGTTGTACCATATCGTTCCGGTACGATTGCGAATTGTGATTGGGTACCCAACGATCTAATTCGTGGATCGTGGCAACCCTAGCAATTTAGGTGACTATCATAAAAAAAAATTCCATTAGCAATGAGAAAAGTTCCTAGATCTGACTACTCGATTCCGCCATAGCTAACCATAATAGCCATCGTGTCGTTTTGTAAAGTGTAGTATAGTCTCGTTGTTAGTACTTAGAATTAAGTCGATGATCATGACTCATGAGGTCAAACCTTTTTACGTTTTGTTTGTTTCGGATTCAGACCTCCGTCCGTCCTCCGACCAACTAATCCTTACGGCCCATCAACATATCGGCCCATTTCCCTTCCTTTAAAGCCCATCGATGATATTTGTTTTTTTATTTAGCATAAAGACAGTTTTGTTATTAATTTAATTCTTATTTAATTATATTTAATTTCGTTTTCATCAACTTAGTAATTCTAATAATTCCTATTTAAATTATATAATAAGTGATTTGTTTTAAATCTTAGATTTAAAATATGCGTAAATATACATAATTTTCATAATTTAAAGCTAAATATGACTACTTAAAGTTTGATATTGTGCTTTCTTACTCGTTTTTAGAATTTGGCCTCTTTTTCTCTTAATAAGTGAC
Source organism: Scalesia atractyloides (assembly GCA_947069175.1). Taxonomy (NCBI): domain Eukaryota; kingdom Viridiplantae; phylum Streptophyta; class Magnoliopsida; order Asterales; family Asteraceae; genus Scalesia; species Scalesia atractyloides. Next base: position 58,813,039 of record CAMTDV010000022.1, on the reverse strand, counting down.
TTGCCGTTAAAATAATGCAGATAATGTTATAAGTCGTAAAATTCTCTTTTGAATTGCAACTTGGTAATCTTTGATGATCGGTTTCGGGTATTTTTCGAGTATAATTCTAGTATTGGGTATAGGATATAACACTATAACCGGGTCCGGGTATAGGGTATGATCGGTTCGGACATAATAACCCAGTTGTATGTATGTATGTATATGTATGTATGCATGCATGCATGTGTGTCATATTTTTTCCTCTCTATGTGTTTGCTGGTTGTCAAACGGCCTCTTGACCTACTGGCCAGGCGTTTATCTCTCTATCATAGTTTTGTGTCTTCGAGTCTCACAGTGTGAGTAATAGATGGTTTTAGAGAGGTATATATGGGCGAAGCTTTTAAGTAGCGGGAGGGGCCAGCCGACCTTCAAACTTTTTGCTCAGTAGTGGAGATATGTAGTTTCGTATAGAAATTTTTAGGTATAATACGTTTTAGACCCCCTGGTTCTATAGAAATTTTTAGGTTCAGTGACTTTCGCCTCCACTGATTGAAAATCTCAAACTTCGCCACTAGAGGTATGTATGTTTTTCGTTAAAATTGCAATATTCACTGGTATTATATGAAATCTCCTTTTATCTAATTTTGTTTTGTTTATTTTAGCTTTCAAAAAAGTTGATAACTAAACTTGAGAGCGTCTCAATCTATTCCGGGGTATCTAATAAAATTTTAATGTGGTGTTTGTTTCTCTTTCTTATTTTTGAGCTTAGTAACTTTTTATCTAGCTTTGATAAAATAATATATATTTATACTATATAATAAAGTAATTATTTGGGTATACATAACGTTTTATGGGGTGATCATAATTGTTTTTTCTTACTTAAATAAATTATTAAGACTATTATTATCTATTTAAATTAAAGTAATCTATAAGTTAGTTGAAAAGGTAATATAAATAATTATTATTTAATTTAAATTGAATTCAATGTATTTCTCCAACATTTATGAAATTATTTATTATTTAATTTAAATTAAATTCAATCTGTTTTTCAAACATTTATGAAATTACGGCTGATGTATCACATTATCATTTGTTGTTCGCTTGATTTTTAAGTATAATAATTGATTTAATATGTAGAATTATCTATATCTATCTATCTATATCAGTATTTATATCTTTATAATCAAAAATATTCACCAATAAAGAAATAAGTAACTTCAAAACTAAAATTTATAAGGAAATTACGGTTCATGTATCACACATTGGGATATGGATTATCATTTGTTTTTAGCTTGATTTTTAAGTATAATAATTGATTCAATATGTAGATTTATCTATATCTATCAACCGATATCAATATTTATATTTTTACAATTGAAAATACACACCAATAAAGAAATAAGTAACTTCAAAACTATAAATTTATATTTTTAACACTAAATTGGATCGCTGACGGAATACTAGAATATGAATAACAATTCATACATAATCCTGTGCATGGTATATATTATTATCTATGTGTCGAAGAAATTAGCCATGCCATATTAATTGCTTTAGATCATGTGTAGTGGAAGAGGAAGATAATGCCTACATCCTTGGGTGTTTTGCGTCATGTGACGATTCAGTCAGCAAAAGGGCATTATAGGACATTATCTTAAAATGGGTGTAATGGTAAATGGGGTGTAAGCTAAGTGTGTGTATATATATATATATATATATAAGTGAAACAAAAAAAGTAATTATATCCAAGCATTTTTAAGGTTGCCGATGTTGGCAATAGTCCTATTGGCCAAAAGAATCACCATCAGGCGTTAAAAATAGGACGCCCCAAGCTTTTATTTTCAAAAAAAAAACGCCCCCAGAGACGGCCAGATGACGTGTTTGAAGGTTTTTTTTTTGAGAAAAAACACCAAAAACCCCTATACGAGTAGTCTTAGTTTGAAAAGTCAATGGTATTCAAGAGTGGATTTGACTTCTGGTCAAACTTAAATAATATAAATATATATAATGACTATTATCTAGCTTAAAGTCATCCTGATTAAAAATATAATTTTGATCATATAAGTAATTTGTTAATAAGAGTAGCCCCTATGTATAATTTTAATCTATCTTTTTTTAATTTTTATCCTTTTGTTTTTCATATTTATTAGGTTATGTGATATTTTGAATATAAGATAATTATTAATAAGGTATCAAATAACATGTACACATACTTCTAATTTTGTTAATAATATAAGTTCTTTTCACACCTATATTTTTTATTTCTTTTCACGTATTATTTAGCATTTAATAGTTCATTAATCTAACCCTATCTAATATATGAGTTTCTAACCTAATAATAATAATAATAATAATAATAATAATAATAATATAATAATAATAATAATAATAATAATAAAGTAAATTTTATAATAAGTAAATAGGACATCAACACTTATTTTTTAAATACATATCTTGACAACTATATGTCTTAACTGATTACATTATATTTTTCAACATGTGTAATACACGGGTTATTCAAATATATAACTTTTTAATGACTTAGTATATAAAATAAATATATAACTTTTTTAGTTACTTAGTATATAAAATTATATTTATTCAATTACATGGGTTATTCAAATATATAACTTCTTTAATTACTTAGTATATAAAACTACATTTATTTAACCCGTATAATACATGGGGTTCTAAGCTAGTATAGTATATAGCTAATAATTTGCGTGCATATACATATTCTTATTTGATGAAATGTGTACTGTTTAATCGTTATGTGGTACAACTTGTTTAATGTTTTATTTCGTAATTGTCATAGTATATTGGCTTATAGGAAAGAAAATGATCTCTAAAACAAATTTTATTTAAGGGTTAACGAGATAAGCTAATTATAAACTAATCGAAATCGACTAGCTAAAAGTTCGAATCGATTCTTAATTTAAAAAGTACAAGTACAAGCTTGAGCTTAAAAGTAAGGTCATTTAATAAAGAGTAAATTGTCATTTTAGTCCGAGAGGTTTGTCCAAATTATCATAATAGTCCAAATAGTTTTTTTTATCTTCCCAGTGTCCTTGGGTTTTACATTTTCTTACCATTTTGATCATATGGTCTAACTTAGAATAAAAACCTAGTTATAACTGAGGTTTAGATGTTTCTAAATTACCATTTTCATACTGTCTCTTTTTAAATATTTATTCCTTTTAATATTTTTATATATATATATATACACACTCATAGAATACAATCACACATACACTCTATTTGTTATCTCCTTAGAAAACCTTAACACCACCACATGATCTCCACTGCCGCCATTAGCACCAGTCACCAATGTGACAACTACCCCCACCAAACCAACACCGGTTACCACCTCCAGCACCGTCACTTACCTATCCGCCATCCACCATCGTCACCTACACCACTATTGCAACTACCACCTAAACCTACAACCACCTGTCACACTCTGACTCGCAGTGAAAATGGTAGTCGGGTATGATTGGTTTTTATCAAAGCTTATGACATTTACTATAACAAAATTTCATATTTATTAATTCAAATTAAAAGGGAAATTCCATCAAACACAATAACCATACAAGCACAAGATTTTCTAAACATGACATTTATTAAATACTTTATTTTTCTTCTAAGGCAAATTCCTATGTGTTCCTTGCTTCAACCTATTCACCTGTATCATGTGTAAAAAAAAAAGAAATTTGGGTCAACAAAAGTTGGCGAAATCCCGTTTATACATTTGAAAGAAGTTATTAAGTTGATTAATTTAATAAAAATGTGCATAACCAAGTATGAGCAAACGTATATGTAAACTATCCACAAACCATATAAACATCTAACAATGAACACATAAGCATGATAAATGATGTGATATGAGATCAAGGCTCAATCAAACGGAGCCGATCTAATTAGGCAACGCGATGCTCTACTCGTATCCAACAAGGAACTGATGGTCTAATGTGAATGCTTGACTGAAATGAGAAAATATAACCACATATGACAATAAATCAAATATCAATAACACGTTAGACCATATAATGGTAAAAACACAAGTGTTGAATAAATGATATAAATAAACGACAATTATACACCCCAAAACATGAATAAAAAAAAGGAATTTGTAAGAATTCCGTCACAGCGGGTGCGTTTCTTGAGTTGATAACGAACGCGCACGATTAAAGGTTCTAACCGACGAGAAGACTAACCTAAATATTCAATAATAATTCGGTAAATATATTTCTTTTAATTGTAATTAATATTTTTCTTTAATACTTTTTATTAGGCTTTTGAGACAATTTATGTGATTAATTACAAATTTTAAGCTTAAAAAGTCTTATTTTTTAAAGATATTTTTAGGGAGTTTTGAAGAAAAAAATAAAAAATATATAAAAAAAATATTCCCCTTTCAGGGGTTGAACCGGCCGAAACCGGTTGGATTATATGATTTTTGGCAAGCGTGTAAGGATCGAACTCGTGACCTCCCGTATACATGTACGCAGCTCTACCAACTGAGCTACGTGTCTAACCCGAAATAATCTGGATTTTAATTATTATATATATATATATATATATATATATTATTATATTATAGGTTAAACTATATTTTGGTTTTATTTTTAAAAAACCGGTTACAGAACCGGTTCGAACCCGCGCCCCCATGTTACGTTGCACACAGCCCTACCAACTGGGTTGTGTGACTAACCCGAAATATCTACTATTTATATTAATTTTATACACTTAATAACTGTTAATATATGTAAGTATTAAAAAAGCTTTGGTTTAATTCCGAGATTGGCATCATGTTAAGACTCGAACCCGGAACCTTTGCTTTAACTTTGCACACAGTCCACCACTAGACTGTGTGTCTAACCCGTATAAACATCAAATTTTATTATACTAATAAACTATCACAACATTATCTTCTTCATGTTAAAAAAAATCCAGAACATCAACCTAACTGTTAATCCAATTACTTGTTTTATCTCAACCACTAACAAAAATACATAAAGAAAGGTTCAAGTGAAATATACCGAAACAGAAATGATATTCGATTCCTCCGAGAGGTTTCGGCGACGGGCGTATCTTTTCCGCGAGGTGATTTGATCACAGATGATCTTCTGAGGGTTTAGAGAGGTGTTTTGAGAGTGAGAGCGAGTTCAAATGAGGTGCAGGAATCGTATTTATAGTGAAAAAGGCAGTTATGATTTCGGTTTTAAATCTTGAATTATGGGTCAATGATTCCATACGGTTTCATATGAATTGATTCCGAATTTCAGTTAAAAACTGATGATTGAAATCAGTTACACGCGTTAATCAAAATAAAAATAGTTTAATTGTATTTGATTGCTCGGATTATGCTTCGATAGTTTCTGTTCTATGATTTGAAATTTAGATTTAGCGATTGCTTTAGTATAAAATTTAATTGTTTTAGGATTTTAACAAGTTTGTGTGTGCAGTGCAGTTGTGTGTGATGTGTGTTGGTTTAGTGGTGACCCAGGTTCGAAACCCGTGGTCACCCTTTGTGTGGTTTTTATTTTTTTTATTATTATTTTTAGTTTATTGATTCATTTATCATTATTATTAATTTAACCCTATTATTTTATTATTATTCAAAGCAACCATGTGACAAATTTGAACGCTTAACATAAATACGTAACGAATCTTTATATCCTATACTTGAATTATTAAAGGAGCGGATTTTAGAACCCATTTTACAACGAATGTTAACAACCAACCACCATAAACCATCGCCATCTTTGACCACACACCAGCGTTATCCACCATACATATCACTCCACGTCTTGTACCCCCATCACTACACTACCATCCACCACCTAACCTGTGACACACCACCATCACACCCATCAACATCGATTCATCGTCGTCGCCTCCAATCTGAATGGCCGACGGACCTGGATCAACGATCACCCACAACACCAAACCCTCGAACTCCGGCCGAAGATTCACTATTACACCACAATTAAACCTGCAACACAAGATCTAGTCGACAAGCACCACCATTCAGATCCGTTCGCGGTATTTAATATCCCATTATGGTATTTTAGATCTGATTCCGGTTATGGACGAATTTTTAAGTGGTGGTGATTGATTGTGGTGGTGGCAAGTAATAAGTACGCATAATCGGAATGAATCAGTTTGTTTGGCAAAGAGAGAGAAAGAGACATAATGAGGGGGTAAGGGTGGGATGGGGTGGGGTGGGTAATTGGGTTATATATATGTTCAACTAATTAGGTGGAGGCAATAGGTTGGCTAGGGACGGCGGACGACGGCAACAATGTATTTGACTAAAAACCCTAGCGTCGGTTAGGGTTCTGATGTGATTTCGAATGGGTGACGAAGGTCGAGAAGGCGATGGTGAGACGAAGGTCCGGCGGCCAAATTAGTGTGTGTGTGTGTGTGTGTGTGTGGTGTCTTGATTTGAATTGGTTTGTTATCATGATATTCAATTGAGTTTTATAGGGGTGATGAAATTAAGGGTGTTTTAAGTTTATATGTTGTGACTTTTGATCTGAACGAGTCGCCAGAAATATAGCAGCATTGGAGGGGGTAGAGTGGGTTGCCGGAGAAGAAAGGTACGGAAGGAGGTGCGGGGGTGAGGTGAGATTTCAGTTATATCTTAATACTTTTGATTAAAATCAAAAAAATATATAAAATGGTTTTGGATGAAAATGTTAATTTAGCAACTTTTTTTGTTAAGCCAAAAATACCTTGTTATAACCAGGTTTTTAGACTGAGTTAGGCAATATGAACAAAATGGCAAAAAAAACTGGAAAACTCAGAGACACATAGGAGAAAAAACAACTATTTAGACTAAATGGCAATTTGGGACAAACCTTAGGGAGTAAAATGGCAGTTTACTCTTAATAAACAAGCATAGTTAGATTCACTAGCATAAACACCCGATATAGGGCCAGATTCACCGAAAATGCTTGAAGAAGAAGGGGAAGTGGCAATGTTGAGATGTATTAGGGGTTGTTTTATTATTGTTTATTTGGAATTTACATAAATAGTCCTTGTCATTTTTTTGAAAGGCCAACAAAAAAACTTTTATTTCAACAAAAAAGTGCCAACAGATTGTTAGCACAAAAACATACAGTACGACATTCTAATTCAGTTAACCGCCCATACATGCGAAACTAAAAGTACACCAGCAGTCCCATCTTAAACCATGCATCTTTGCCTAATTTCAGATCCACACGAAGCCAAGGCGCTTTATTTCCTCCATAATTCTTCCGAGGTATGGTTGTCTACCATTAAAAAGCGGATTATTTATGCCCTTCAAGACACACCAGACAACCGTTTGAGTGACCAACTGAATCACCTTCTTCCATTTGTATGATCCCTTCATATACTTATGCATACTGAACAAATATAATGCAACAAAAGCATAACTAGGCTGGATCTTACACCAGCTTGCAATTTGTTCCCAAATGATTGTGCCAACGAACATGATACAAATAAATGATCCGTGGTTTCATCATTTTCTCTACAAAAACAACACCGACAGGAGTCGATATGCACATTCCTCTTATCCAATTCAACCACTGTGGGGATCCTATTTAGATAAACACTCCAAGATAAAAAAAAATTACCTTGATAGGGCACAGTTGTTCCAAGAAAAAGCAAACTCAGAGTTCGTGTTTCCTGCATTCTGAATCCGCATCCGTACGCTCTAAATAGTAAACCACCTGACTATTCTAGCTCACAAACCCAATTATCCCCAATCACTTCCAGTTTTGCATTAGCAAGCATAGCCTAAAGGCTATCCAGCTCTAGAGCTTCAGTAGCCGACTCAGGTCTTCTAGTCCACTAAAAGCTAATGATCGAGTTCCCATTCCGCATCTCGACCCGATCCGCCACCAACGTGTTCTTGTGTTTTCAGTTGAGAACAAATTTGGGAACATGGTTTGAAGGGACTCATCAAACATCCATTTTGTCTCTCTAGAACTGGACTGACGTACCGTTCCCCGGATGGCCACGGCATAACCCTGACGTCTCAATTCCCAACTCCCCAATATATCTTGAAATCCCAGTCACTTGCTTTGTAACACTCAACAAAAATATTAATATATATATATATATATATATATATAATGAAATCTTGAATTTGGGGTCCTTTTTCTAATAAACTAAACTTGAGGGACTGAAATTGTAAAGAGGATGAAAGTTGTTTTAATAAAAAAAAAAAAAATAACACACTCTTGTGTGTGAAGTGTGTGTGTGTGCGACCAACTTGAGAAGCACAACCAAAACCCAAAATTCTTGAAGGTGATCAAATTGTAAGGTGAATTGGGGCCTTTAGTGGTGTTTGAATCAAAATTATTGATCATCCATACTTGTCTAACATCTGGTAAGTTGTAATTTTGATTTTAGTGATACTTAATTTTGGATGATTAGTGTTCTTGAGATGCTTAATTGATGCTATGACATATGGGAAGTGTAGAATAAGTGTAGGATCACAATCCTAACTGAAATTTGATGATATATTTATGAACGTTTTAGTAGAGAATATTACCCTCTATATAAAGAAGTGGGCTATGTTCTTACGTGACAAAACCCCTAGCGATTGTATAATTATAAATGCAATAAGGTAAGTTTGCTAAAACGGCATGTTAATAAGACGTTTGTTGTAATATTTAAAATAATCATGAATATTTGAGAAGTGTGTAAGAATCACGTAAATGAGATTTTGACAATGACGTGTGTCCTAAATTACGTATGAGTTCTAAACGATATATCGGATTGAACTCTATAGGAAAGTTGGGTGAAACTTCAAGAGGCCAAGTCGGGACGAACGTGCGCTTGAAAGGAAAGATTTAAGGTACGCGGCTTTGTGTTTTATAGCATATTAATATATAATTGTTTGACGAAGGATAGTTGAGAAGATAATTAAATAATTAAAGGTTTGGTTGAATAAAGCGATGGATTTCGCTAAAGCAACCAAATGGGTCAAAATGATTAAATAAATAAAGGTTTGGTTGAATAAAACGATAGATTCGCTAAAGCAACCAAACGGCTGAAAATGATGAAATAAATAAAGGTTTGGTTGAATAAAGCGATGGATTTTTAAAGCAACCAAACGGGTCAAAATGATGAAACAAATAAATGTTTGGTTGAATAAAGCGATGGATTGCTAAAGCAACAAACGGGTCAAATGATGAAATAAATAAATGTTGGTTGAATAAAGCGATGGATTTCGCTAAACAACCAAACGGGTCAAAATGATGAAATAAATAAAGGTTGGTTGAATAAAGCGATGGATTTCGCTAAAGCAACTAAACAGGTCAAAATGGTGAAATAAATAAAGGTTTGGTTGAATAAAGCAACGGATTCCGTTAAAGCAACCAAACGGGTCAAAATAAGGAAATAGATAAAGGTTTGATGGAATAAAACGATGGATTTTGCTAGAGTAACCAAACTAGTAAAATAGAGTTTAAATGTATACCGGAAAGGATACATGAATGCTTGCCTTGGTTTAAACATGGTTAAAGGGAAAAACCGGAAAAAGAAATTTTCATATGCATAAAAATCGAGTACTAGATGTTGCAAATCATAAGTAGCTATTCTGAAGAATGAGGATAATTATATAATTTTAAACTTGTAAAGAATAATATGCCTATCTAGTTTGTATGACAAAATTTTGCAAATGGGTTCAAATTATGAGGTTTACGAAAATAGAATTTGAGTGATGAAAACACTCATAACGATGGTATTACAGTAATGAAAACAGGGAATATCATTTTTCAGACGATTTTCTGTAAGTCACGAGTCGTACGCTGATGTACAGAACTCGAAACGGGTCGAATATGCAGTTAAACAAATCCGCAGCAAAATTGCTGTAGAAGGAGTCGTCACCGGCACCACAACTTGCTGTCGCCAACGCAATGCCATTGTTCTGAAGCCCTATACCGTTGCCTACGACAGTCTTGACCCAACGCAAGTTTCTACATGGCTCGCGGACGCCACTCTGCAATCTTGAAACTTAAAATTTGATAATTGATTCAATTATCATGATAATTTTTTTTATCGATTTATATCACTAACAAATTGTAAAATTTTTAGTTTAAAAGAAACCACAAGTAAAGTTTGGATGAAGATCAAGCCATGTCAAAGAACCCGAACATTTCCGAATTCCAAGCTTCTGTTTTTATTTGTCTAGTTATGTATCAACAGTATCGTATGGTGTAAAGTGTTTATAAATACTTTTAATGACTTAACTATTTTGGAATATTTAATGTAAGCAGTAAAATATACATATATATATGCATATGTCTACATGTATAAGGTTATAAAAATGGGTATTACAAGTTTTGTAATCAGAGCTTAAGGTTAAAAATGAATATGTTTGGTTCAAGTCTTGATCAAGACATCAGGTAAGAACTAGCTATGAAATGAATTTCAATAGAAAATAATAGAAAAGAAGATAATTCAAAGTGTATGGGAGGAGTGTACTAATACACTCGAACCCGGGAAATATACTAAGTATGAATGGTTGAGACAAGTTATGTACTTAATCAACCGAAAAAGAATGATACATCACGAGTAATATTGAGTGATGAGTATTAGTTCCCATATAATAATATGGAATGATTAAACAAAGTACTTACCTAATTGTTATGGACATTTCAGTAAAAGAGATGTCTGACGGAACGGGTGAGGATACAGTATCCCTCATGACGGAGGAGATATAAGCAAAAATTTCCGGAGAAGTCGGAAAAGCACTAGAAGCGGCCTTACCCGAATTTATGGAAAAAGGTTGCAAACAACGATGTTAGCATTAATAGAGGAACGAATGAATGAAATAAAGGAAAGCCTCAATCAAGACCCAGGCAAGGCTAAAGAAGGGAAGGCATGCCCTTAAACATATTTATGGCATGTAAACCCCGATTTACAATGGGGAAGTAGATCCAATCATTTGTCAATGGTGGATAAGTGATAATGAAGGAGTTTTTGAAGGGCCCATTGTAACCCAACCGACTTCGCAGCTTACGAACCGGTCAACTGGGGGTCAAGCAAAAGATTGGTGGGATAACCTCAAGAAAGAACTGGGGATTGAACTACAAGAATGATGACATGGGTTTAAGGCGCCTTTCCTTAAACATCACAACCAAAAAGCCGTGATCAACAAAATTAAGGAAGACTTTATCCAGCTTAGACAAAAAGGTGAATCGATTCACAAGATCATGGGTATCTTCTTAGAACAGTTGAGGTTTTGTGACAAGTTAGACAAACTGAAGAACAGAAGATCTATTAGTATACAACACGTTGAGTGCGGAATATTGAGAGTTTATGACTCCCTCGAAATATGAACATCTCACAGAGATTGTAAATGTCGCGCGAGAGCGTGAAATTGAGTTGATAAAGCAGGTTGAAAGAGGAGAAAGGAGTGTGTTGGATGTGAACCCAAGCCCACAAAGAAACAAAAGGTAAATGAACCTCCAAATAAAGGAAACGTAAAAGGAGGGTCGCCTAGTTGCAAGGTTTGTGGACGCTCTCATCGGGGCGAGTGTTTCTAGAAAACAAACCATGTGTCATGTGTGGAAAGAGGGGATATGCGCCCTCAAATTGCCCTACCAAAGTATCGGTCTGCTTTAAGTGCTACCAACCGGGTCATAAAAAGTCTGAATGTCCGGAGTTGGTAGGAAAGAAAGACGAATCAATGTGAAGAATGTAAACTTCGAAGACAAGGACAAGATCATTCCACATAACCGTAGCTGAGGCCAAAAATAACGATGTGGTTTCAGGTACGTTTACCATAAATTCAATTCCTACAGCGTTTTATTTGATACGGGTGCAAATAAGTCCTTTGTTCCGCATAGATTTATTCTACACCCTTCGTTCATGCTGACAAAGTTACCTATGCCTATAGAAGTAGAAGTAGGTAATAATAAAAGTTTTGTCGTTTGTGATATATGTCAGGAATGCAAATTAAATATTGATGGTGAGGAATACTTGGTTGATTTGATACCTATGTCGACGAGGGAGTTCCAAGTGGTGATTGGAATGGATTGGTTGTCTTGTCACCGCGCCAAAGTAATATGTTTCCGTAAAGAGATACAACTAACATCACCGAGCGGAAGGCATGTAATTATTTACGGGGAAAAGAATTGCCAATCCTATAGTATGTTCAATGATAGAAGCCATAAACTCATTCAACATGGGTGTAAGGCTTATTTAACATACGTACACGATTCAGAAAAAGAGTCGCCAAAAATAGAAGACGTACCTGTCGTACAAGATTTCAGAGATGTGTTCCCGGAAGACTTACCGGGAATACCACCCGAGCGTGAGGTGGAGTTTGGGATTGAACTAGTTTCGGGTGTGATCCGATGGCTAAAGCTCCATATCGGTTAGCACCATCGGAACTCCAAGAGTTATTACCACAACTACAAGACTAGTTGGACAAAGGATTTATCCGACCAAGCGTCTCTCCCTGGGGGCGCCAGTATTGTTTGTGAAGAAGAAAAACGGAAGTATGCGTATGTGTATCGATTACCGTGAGCTAAATAAACTTACGGTAAAGAATCGATACCACTTCCAAGAAATGATGACTTATTCGACCAGCTACAAGGTGCAAGTTGGTTTTTAAAAATCGACTTAAGGTCGGGCTGCCATCAACTAAGAGTGAAGGAAGAAGATATGACCTAAACCGCTTTCGTACACGGTACGAGCACTACGAATTCCTTGTAATGTCCTTCGGGCTAACAAATGCACCCGCAACATTTATGGATCTCATGAATCAGGTGTGCAAACATATGTTGGGCAACTCAGTGATAGTATTCATCGATGATATTTTAGTCTACTTAAGGAATGAAACAGATCATACACACCATTTGCAAGAAGTATTAGAAATACTCAGACGAGAAAAGCTTTACGCTAAATTCTCGAAGTGTGCTTTTTGGCTTTGGAAAGTACAATTTCTTGGACACATTATAAGTGTCGATGGAATATTAGTCGATCCATCCAAAATTGAGGTGGTGTCAAATGGAGCCAACCGAGAAACCCTTCAGAGATTAGAAGCCTTTTGGGACTAGCTAGTTACTATAGGAGATTCATTCAAGATTTCTCCAAAATTGCATCACCGTTAACTAAGCTAACTCGGAAGAACGAAAAATTTGTCTAGAATAACAATCAGGAAAGGGCATTTCAAATACTTAAGGAAAAGTTGACTAGTGCTCCGGTATTGACATTACCGGACGAACCGATGATCTGGTAGTGTACTCGGATGCATCACACATAGGTCTGGGATGTGTACTTATGCAACCAGGCAAGGTGATTGCTTATGCCTCAACACAATTAAAGGTTCATGAAAAGAAATATCCAACTCATGATCTTGAGTTAGCGGTGGTAGTTTTTGCTCTAAAAATCTGGAGACATTACCTGTATGGAGCGAAATGCACCATCTTCACTGATCATAAGAGCCTGAAGTACTTCTTTGATCAAAAGGAGCTGAATATGAGACAAAGACGTTGGTTAGAAACGGTGAAGGATTATGACTGGGAAATCCACCATCACCCGGGAAAAGCTAACGTAGTGGCAGATGCCCATAGCCAAATGGAAAATTTCACACCAATTCGGGTACGATCCATGCAACTTAGGGTAACTTCGGGATTACTAGAACGAATCCGGGTAGCACAAGAAGAGACGGTAAAGAAAGAGAAGTGGAGAGTAGAACGTGTAAAAGTTTAGTAAAAGGCTTTGAGAACAGAGAAAACGGGTTGAAATACCGATTAGGTAGAATCTGGGTTCCAAACCTTGTGGTGTAAAAGATCTCTTACTTAACGAGGCTCATAAGTCGCGTTATTTAATTCACCCGGGAGCAACCAAAATGTATAGAGACTTAAAACAGAATTATTGGTGGCCTGGAATGAAAAGAGATGTAGCAAAACATGTTGAAAAATGCTTAACTTGTTTATAAGTAAAAGCAGAACACCAAAAGCCTTATGGCAAACTCCAACCATTAGACATACCTGTTTGGAAATGGGAACATATTATTATGGACATATTAACCAAGTTACCAAAAACAGCTCAGGGGTTCGACGCAATATGGGTCATTGTAGATAGACTGACCAAGAGCGCTCATTTTATACCTTTTCGTGAAACTTATACATCTGATAAGATGTCGGAGGTGTATATGAATGAAATTGTAGCACGCCACGGGGTACAGGTATCGATTGTATCTGATAGAGATACACGGTTTACTTCAAACTTTTGTCGTGATTTCCAAGAACAGATGGCACAAAACTATCAATTAGCATAACATATCACCCACAAACGGACGGACAGAGTGAACGGACGATTCAAATATTGGAAGACATGCTTCGAGCATGCATCATAGACTTCGGAGGTAGTTGGGATGTCTATCTGCCGTTAGTCGAATTTTCTTACAATAATAACTACCATTCGAATATTGGTAGAGCCCGTTCGAAATGCTATATGGTTGAAAATGTCGAACACTGGTATGTTGGGGCGAGGTGGGCCCCGCGAACTTGCCCATCAAGATGTGATTAAGGCCACAAATGAGAAGATTGATATGTACGAGCCCATTTAAAAGCGGCCCAAGATCAACAAAAGTCCTATGCGGATAGAAGACGGAGACCTATTGAGTTTCAAGTAGGCGAAAGAGTAATGCTTAAGGTTTCTCCTGTCACACCCCGACCCGCAGCGGAAAAGGTGATCGGGGCATGATTGGGTTATCATCAAAGCTCATGACATTTATTTTAACGTTTCATATTCATTAATACAATTTAATGGAAATTTACAATAAATATTACAACATGTTCTAACTATCAATCTAAGCTTCTTTGTTCTCTTCTAAGGCATTTCCTATGTTTTCCTTGCTTCAACCTGTTCACCTGTATCATGTGTAAAAGGGTTTTTGGATCAACAAAAAGTTGGCGAGTGAATCCTATGGAAAACATTTGAACAAGTTTATTTAATTGATTAGGAAATGAGTGCACAACCACACATGAGTAAAAATAGATGTAAACTTATTCAACAATCATTAGATATTAAATAAAGCACACATGAACAATAATGGAACGTTTAGAGGCACGCGTTGCTCTACTCGTCTCTCACGAGGAACTGATGGGCCTAATGAATGAATTGCATAAACATGATAATATGAAAGACATAACTACAAACAATATAAACTCAATGATACACACATGAACAATAATAGATTGGTTTTGAGGCACGCGTTGTTCAACTCATCTCTCACGAGGAACTGATGGGCTTAATGAATGAATTTCATATAATTTGACAAAATGAAATAAGTAATCACAACAATATAAACAATCTAAGTTTAGATCATGATATGGTATGGCACAAGTTTAAATAAACGAGTTAATTATTTTGTGACACATGACACACCCCAAAACGTGTAATTAAAAAGGGGAGTTGTAAGATTCACTCACAGTGGGTGCGTTCGGTTGATGATGTTGAATGCACGCGAAGTGGTTTTAACCACGAGTGAAATTAACCTAGATAAATAGCATTATAGTTCGGTAAGTAAACGGATTTTATTAATCCATTTTAGTAGGATTGTTGGGTGTATTTTTGTGAGTTTAAGGCTATTTTCTAACCTTAAAAATGTTATTTTTAAGTATTTTTAATTGATTTTTAATTAAAATAAATAAATAAATAAAAATAATAAAAAAATTTGACTTTTTTGACCGTTGACCGTTGACCTTGACCGGTTCGATGCGAGTATATGTGCGCTGAGTGAGGCTCGAACCCGAGACCTCCCGTACGCGTGCACGCAGCTCTACCAGCTGAGCTACGTGTCTAACCCGAAATATTTCTGTTTTTAATTATATTTATATATTAATTAGGTTAAACAGAAAATCCTTTATTTTCTAAAAACGATTTTAATCCAAGACTCGGTGCGCTCCACAGGTCTCGAACTCGGGACCTGTGGGTTTCGTTAACACATAGTCCACCGCTGGACTGTGTGTTTAACATGTTATATAATCCGATTTTTATTATACTTAAATACAAACTAAGTATTTTCATTTCTGACTTATTAAAAAGATAGATAATTGTCCGAGTCGGTGCAGTAGACCGGACTCGAACTCGTGACGTGTGATTTAAACATACACACAGTCCACCACTGGATTGTGTGTCTAACTTGGTTATTATTCCGATTACTAATAAACTTAACATATAACAGTGGTGACTCCGGTTCGGTTAACAAAAAAAGGCATTTTTATTAAGGCAGCGTGTGTGGGACAAGATTCGAACTCGAGACGTTTGTGTTTAATGTGCACACAGTCCACCGTTGAACTGTGTGTCTAACCCGAGTTAATTCTTGATTTAAATTATACTTATATGTTACCGTAACTTCGTCTTCTTCGTTGAGTTTTAACCAGAATCGGAAATTCGACTGGTTCGATGACTAAATCATGTTCGTTAGTATCTGACGGTTAATTACATGCGATATTAAATAAAAAGAATGAAGGATTTAAGCGTGAGGTATACCGACTGGACTCCTCTGTTTTTCCGGCAGAACTCCGGCGACAGCAACAGGTTCCGGCGTCGTGTGTCTTGCAGCAGCGAGTCTTCAGAAAGCTTACAAAGGACGTGGGTGACTTCGGTATAAGCTCAGGGGGTTTAGTAAGGCTTAGAAGTGGAGGGTTCGGTTTTCCGGCGAAGAGCAGAAGATTTCCGGCGAGTGAGTTTTCGCCGAGAAAGGGTGCGGTTTTGAGCGAAAATGTTTGCAGAGGTTCGAGGGGGTATTTATAAGGCAGGTTATCGATGAACTTGGTCCAATTTCCGACTTGATTCAAAGTCATTACATTTTCCGGCGGTTATAGTTTGTGTCGCGGACTCAGACGTCGGTTATAACCGATGGGTGTTTAAAGTTTACGTTATAACTGAAGGAATCGTTAAATTATTGGCGAGATCGCCGGGATTTCCGACGACTGCATTTGGGCGCCGGTTTTGAATTCGGAAAGTCATGTTATGAATTAAATGATTCTAACATTTAACAAGAAACATCAGTGGCGCAGTGGTTTAAGTGTTGAGTGTTAAGTTTGTTGAACCGTGACCCGGCGACTGACCCGGGTTCGAACCCGGCAGTGCCAAAACATTTTTATTTTCTGATTTTTAACAGTTTTTCAAAAACAAATTATATATTCCCATATAATAATTAATTATGTATCGTTTAAAATTATTTTGGGCATTAAATTCGCAACGAAATTTTTAACTGATTGTTCGGTTAATAAACGGAGCGGGTTTGGTAAATCCGTTTTTGACGGATGTTACATCTCCGTGGAGGGGATCATTCGATTAGGAAGAGGGGTAAATTGAGCCCCCGATTTATCGGACCATTTAAGATAATTAGTCGGGTGGGTAAGGTGGCTTACCGATTAGAACTCCTGGATGAGTTAAGTGGGATCCATAACACATTTCATGTATCACACCTCCGCAAATGTTTAGCGGACGAAACGGCGTATGTATCCTATAGCGATATTGAAGTTGACAACAAGCTTAATTTCATAGCTAAACCAATTCAATCCTTGATCAAAAGACCAAAGGATTAAGGAATAAGGAGATCAGCCAAGTGAAGGTCAAATGGGAGCATCGAAAAGGATCAGACACCACTTGGGAGTCTGAAGAAGAAATGAAACGACTCTATTAGTATGTACACACGTTTCGGAGACGAAACTCCTTGTAAGGGGTTGGACTTGTAACATCCCAAAAATATTAAATCATATAGGTATATATATACCTAGAGGAATTTAACCTAGTGGGTAATGGGTTGTTAAATAATATATATATATATATTGAAATCTTGAATTTGGGGTCCTTTTATAATAAACTAAACTTGATGGACTGTAATTGTAAAGAGGATGAAAGTTTTAATAAAAGAAAGAAAAAAAATAAAAATAACACACTCTTGTGTGTGAAGTGTATGTGTGCGACAAGACTTAAGAAGAACAACCAAAACCCTAAATTCTTGATGGTGATCAAATTGGAGGGTGAATTGGGGCCTTTAGTGGTGTTTGAATCAAAATTATTGAGCATCATACTTGTCTAACATCTGGTAAGTTGTAATTTTGATTTTAGTGATACTTAATTTTGGATGATTAGTGTTCTTGAGATGCTTAATTGATGCTATGACATTTGGGAAGTGTAGAATAAGTGTAGGATCACAATCCTAACCGAAATTTGATGATAAATTTATGAATTTTTTATTAGAGAATATTATGCTCTATATAAAAAAGTGGGTTATGTTCTTACGTGACAAAACCCCTAGCGATTGTATAATTATAAATGCAATAAGGTAAGTTTGCTGAAACAGCATGTTAATATGACGTTTGATGTAATATTTAGAATAATCATGAATATTTGAGAAGTGTGTAAGAATCACGTAAATGAGATTTTGACAATGACGTGTGTGCTAAATTACGTATGAGTTCTAAACGATATATCGGATTGAACTCTATAGGAAAGTTGGATGAAACGTCAAGCGGTCAAGTCGGGACGGACGTGCGCTTGAAAGGAAAGCTTTAAGGTAGCGGCTTTTTGTTTTATAGCGTATTAATATATAATTGTTTGACGAAGGATAGTTGAGAAGATAATGAAATAAATAAAGGTTTGGTTGAATAAAGCGATGGATTTCGCTAAAGCAACCAAACGGGTTAAATGATGAAATAAATAAAGGTTTGGTTGAATAAAGCAATGGATTTCGCTGAAGCAACCAAACGGGTCAATATAAGGAAATAGATAAATGTTTGGTGGAATAAAGCGATGAATTTCGTTAGAGTAACCAAACTAGTAAAATAGAGTTTAAATGTACCGGAAAGGATACATGAATGCTTACCTTGGTTTAAACATGGTTAAAGGGCAAAACCGGAGAAAGAAAAATTCATATGCATAAAAATCGAGTAATAGATGTGCAAATCATAAGTAGCTATTCTGAAGAATGAGGATAATTATATAATTGAAAATTTTATAGAATAATATGCTTATCAAGTTTGTTTGCTAAAATTTTGCAAATGGGTCAAAATTATGAAGTTTACGAAAATAGAATTTGAGTGATGAAAACACTCATAACGATGGTATTACAGTAATGAAAACAGGGAATATCATTTTGCGGACGATTTTCTGTAAGTCCCGAGTCGTACGCTGATGTACGGAAGTCGAAACGGGTTGAACGTATCACTAACAAATTGTAAAAATTTTCTTTATCGATCTATATCACTAACAAATTGTAAAATTTTCAATTTAAAAGAAACCACAAGTAAAGTTTGTATGAAGATCAAGCCATGTCAAAGAACCGAACATTTCCGAATTCCAAGCTTCCGTTTTTGTTTCGTCTAGTTATGTATCAACAGTATCGTATGGTGTAAAGTGTTTATAAATACTTCTAATTACTTAACTATTTTGGAATATTTAATGTAAGCAGTAATATATATATATATATATATATATATATATATGTCTACATGTATAAGGTTATAAAAAAATGGGTGTTACATGCTTCCATGGACCCGCAACCGTTAGACAAGCCGGGATAAAATTCCATTGTGTTGAATTTCTATGAATGCACCATATAGTTTTTCTTCAGAGGCTATTGGTGTCGACCTTGAACCCCTATCACCACTTGGCGAGTAATGCTATGTTATCATCTTTTAGTGACCCAAATCTCACTCCACCTCGTTCTTTAGATGCCATAACCTTTTGCCAGGCTACACAAAAAAAATTTCTGTTATCCGAATCCGAGAAATAGTCCTAAAGTTGACCAACTTTTAACAGATGTTAGCCTTAGTCCTTGTAGTTATGAAATGGTAAGGTAGTTATATTACCTAAAGTTAACAAACTATTTAACTGAAGTTAGCATTACAGCTCAAACTCGTTATAAAACCAAAACCATAGAAGATAAATATGTTACAAAACATAAATTAATTATGCATATACCTAGGATATAAACAACTAAATAATGTGTCACGTGTCAACACCATATCATTTCTAAAAAAATATTATATATCAAATTAATTTTTTATGAATTTTTAAATCAGATTAATATCATAGAATGACAACATTGTTTATTTTAAATGCATTACCTTAATATTCGCTCTTACTTCAAATATATATTTGTAAGTTGACCAATATTTTTTGTTAGATTAAATATGTTAAATCTTCTTACTAAATCCACTGTTACTTCAAATATATCTTTAATATATAATATATACTGATAATGATATTTTTTAATCAAATCTTATATAACAACTTTTATGAATTTTTTTAATATCAGATTTATAATAATATTGATAATTTTAATTAAATTACCAAATTTATGTTCATGTTTATTATATGTTTATTATGTTGTAGCAATTTACCACAAATGTATAAATGCATGAGGTGTATATCAATATTTAAGGTTAACAAATTACTATAGGCTTCAATATACGCACACAATCCTTACGTCTAAATTCAACTTGCATAACAAATAGTTCATACAATCGTGAATTATTTTATATCATTTCAAAAATACATGATTTTGAAGTGTATATCCGTCAAAATATGATTTATTTTAGTTTTTGGATACCTAAAACTTTATATTTGATGTAATTATGCTGCAACTTCTTTGATATATTGTAACAACTCCGAACATATGCCGACGAAAATCGAAAACAAAAAGAGTTAAAAAAAATATCTCGTCGCGTGCCGCGAAGGAGACTTTGAAGCTCGTCGTGTGGCACGAGGAGCGAGATTCAACGGAGGCCACATGTCGCCACGTGGCAAGCCTATCGTGGCTGACTCATGACAACTATGCCCTAGCTTGCCTCTTCGTGTGACGCGACCAGTGTAACGCCCAAAACTTGAATTTTAATTCGTAGCTTGATCCCTTGTGCTATGGTATGAAATGAGATAACTAAGTTATTTGATTTAGTTAAAATATAAGTTCAATGACAAGGAATGAATTTCTTGTGACTAAACAAAAATAATGAACAAAACTATAGGGGTTAAAAGGGGGCAAGTTGAAAGATGTTTTAATTAAAACATGGGGGAAAAAAGAAAACCCATTTTTTGGGCTGATGTGTGTGTGTTCTTGTGAATCAAAGAGGAAGAGGAAGAAGATAGATTCGAAATTGCATGAAATAATCTGTGAATTTAAAGGTGTTCTTCACCTACTAAGCATCAAGTAAGTATCAAATCATCTCTTGAATCTTCTTGGTTGAAATTTTAGTGGGTTTTGATGAACTACCCTTAATTGGGCAAATTGGAAGAATTGGATAGTTAAATTCGTGTTTCGGAGCACTTATCTAGTGTCATTAATGTTGTAAACATCTCTATTGAGGATTTTGATTTGGAAATTATGTTCAAGAAATTGGGTTTTTGAGTAAGTATGGTTTATATGAATTGATTGAAAGAAATCTAAGGCTTTGCTATGTTGATATTTATGTAAATGATGATGAGTTTTGGAAAGAACTGATGATTGATACCATGAATTAGGAAGTTAAGCATATGATACTTGTACTTTGTGCTTTAATATAGTACACGCCAAGTGTTTGATTAAATGTCTAGGTGAAGATAGAAGGTGATGTTGTATGCAAAAACATGGTAATTATGTGTAGAAGTGTGACAATAATGAATGTTAGAAAGCTTACATGAGAAAATGTGTGTTTTGATGTAACCCATAAGTTTTGTTTGATCTCATGATTTGTAGTAGTGTGCACTAATGGCTTGCACTATTTGCTTAAAGGGTGGTGCACACCATGAGTCGGATTAGTGGCTCAATGGGAATTTAGAAATGGATGTGTACTAAGTGTTTAGTTTGTGGATTTACTAGTATAGGATAATGTTATGATTACATTAAATTGGCTAACTTAGTATGTAGTTGTCAAATGTAGAATCATGAAAGCATTAGTATGTGTAAAAATGATTATGTGAATATCGGGTATGAAAAAGTGATTATGTAGTTGTATATGCTACACAACATGAATATGATATGCGAGTGACGTTATTACAATGGTCTATCATATCAAGATAAATGTGTGTTCATAAGTTGGAAATTATATGTTAGAAGGGTTGACTTTCTAAAATTCAACAATGTATAGATAGTATGGTTAGACATGTAAACATAAATGTAAAATTACAGAGATCATGAGATATGTGTTAGACCAAATATGTGTTATCTATGATGATGAAATTCGCGTTTCGTGGAGGTTGAACAATGTGGATGTCATTCATCTCTTATACATGTTCATGAACTGTTAATTAAAGTCGATATAGCTATGAGTTGAATTGGATGTTGATATGAATGAGCATACATAGTAACAATGTTATGAACATGATGACATGAAAGGATAGGAAACCACATTAGCACGGATTCAAGCACGAAGACTAACGGGTAAAAAGGGGGTGAAGAAGCAAGCACGATCACGAACGCTTAAGGTAAGTGATTTCCGCACTCACTTCGTATTAGATTACATGAAATATATATATATATATATATATATATATATATATGAATAATCGAAATCAAGTGGAACGTACAAATAAAGGGGAAATGCTAAGGTAAGATTTGTTGAAATGGTTGATATGATTATCTTAAAGCGGTAAAACCTCATTATAGGGGTAAACAGGTCATAACTTTTAGTAGAAAGATTTTAAGATGGAAAATATAGGGATTGGGTAACGTTAAGTGGGAAAGTTTGGAAAGAAGTAAAAACATATAAGATTATAGAAAAAGGCGTGTTTGGAAGTCTCGGGCCGGCCTAATCGAACAGGACTCGAAACGGGTCAAAATAAGCTGCAAACTGAAAACTGCAGCAGCTGGCCGTAAGCTACGGCTGCTTGCAGTAACTTACGGCAGATGGTTTTGCATCGGCAGAAAGTGACTGCCGTAAGCTACGGCCTATGTACCGTAACTTAAGGCAAGTGTAACAGGGTAAAAAAATCACGCCGTAAGTTACGGCATGTTGTCCATAACCTACAGCTGGGAGGTTTTGATTTGACCATGTATGTTTACCATAAGATACGGTAGATGAACCGTAGCTTACGGCGGGTTCTAGCAACAATAAAAATTTCCCGATATTTGGTATTGTCGTGTATCGAACCTCAGTATCCCCTAAGGTTTATGCAAAGGTCCCGATAAACTTTCAAAAGAAGCATAACCTATAAAAAGGTCGTAAAAACTTAATTATGTCGTACGTATATGAATAATGATTTCGGGCTCGCATGGATGTGTGTATATATAAATATACATATACATTTAAGTATGTGATTAAATCATGGATATACAATTGTGTTATACGTGTGAAGGGACGGAACTTGTTTGTAAGCATGTCTATTGTCGAATGATCTTATGCATGAGTAGGTATGGTATGTTGAATGCGTTTGAGTGAACTGAATTATATGTAGGTATGAATATTTGGAATCATAGTGAGTGTAAGTCGCATGAACTAGTATGTGTAATGTGTGTAGGAGACATGTATGTATATACGTGATTATGTGAAAGGGTACACTTGTGCTGTAGTTAAATGGATGCATACAAATGGTTGATGTTCTTTTTACGAAGATGTGGTGTTTGATTTTATTGAGATTACGGGTTTGCTAACCATATTATTATTGAGTATGTTTGGAAGTGCAGGTATATGAACGTCGGTCTTTCTAAGAGTCGATACCGTATCGAATTGATTGAAAGTTGGAAGGATAATCGATTGAAGTAATTTACGCAGCTAGAATGAATTAGGGACATTTTAGCTTAAACAATATTTTATATTTGATCGTCACCACTTACTAACGTGTTGGCTGTATGTGGTGATCGCAGGATTTCATCCGATTTTATCTATCATCAAGTGGGTGTAGATCGAGCTAAAGAGCAAGGATTGTACAGAAAAGATGATCACATTGTTGTCATTTATATTATAACTGATATGATAAATAAAGATGAATGTTGTAATTCTTTTAGAGAAAAGATATGTCATTTTATAAATGGACCTTCAAGTATGTCAAACTATTTATAAAGAAAGAAATTTTATGGTTCATAATTCTGCTGCGTCTTTTCGGTTAAAATGTGTTAGAGTGTAACAACCAGGCTCTTTTGGTTTGTCGCGTGGCGAGATGAGCACCGGATTCCATCTGGATAAACATGGCTTCCTCGCGTGACGCGACAGGGAACCCATGTCTAGTCGCGTGACGGATGTGGAAACTAAATGTAAAATTCTTTCATAAAAATCCTCGAGTGACAAATACTAGTGGGTAGTGGTAGGATATAAACAAATGTAAAAATCCTTAATGCTGTAATTATAAAAAAATTTGCCTTTCATACAAATGAATGAACTCACCAGTATTTCTGCTGATCAAATGTTTTTAAAACGCATTTCAAGTGATTTACTGTGAAGGTGTAAGTCCCGATAACGGATCAAACATGTATCACTAACCTAATCAGTAGCGGAAATAATGGTTAGGAAGAAGAACAACTTTGAATAAAAATAAACTTACATACACCAGCAAAGTGTCTGATACAATTTTTGTGAATACAACTCCCTAACCCTTTCACCTAGACCTAATACATCTATTTATAAGGATCCCCAAGCCCACCATTTACAACCCTAGTCCCATAAGGCACTAGGAAGCCCATAAAACATACTAAAGCCCAAAATAAGCCCCAATGTGTAAACCTTTAGCAATCTAGGCCCAACAATCTCCCCCTAGGTTTACAACATTAGTCCTTCGGTTGTGCGTCCACTCCAAGCCTTCCAGCAATAATCCCTGTGACAGCTGTAGTCCAGTCCTTCGCACACACTTCATATAGCTCTGCAGTTTGGATTTGATGAGAAGCAAGAACCTGCAAGTCTTCGTCGTAAAAGCTCACTAAGTCTACCACATCATTTACTCTTAATGCCTTTTCCTTCTTCACGATCGCAACGCTGCCAACCTTGGATCGTATAACCAAAAGTTACAATTCTTGAGAATCCCGCGTGACATGTAGGAGCAACCGGTATAACCAATTCTTTGTCAGTCAGTGGCCACATAACTGATTTAAATCTTTTCCTGTATGTGCATCACGAACACCTTTTGCAGCTCTCAAATAGGGTTCCGCAGTTTTAATTGTCTTAAAACCACTTTTGACCTCACGCTCCAGCTTCTTGAAAAACCTCCATCCAGGGCCACGCTCGTAGTATCATCGTCTGTATACGGAGCACGCAGTAGATCAATAAGCGCAATCTTCGTCCATATCTCGAATTGTGATTCTTTCGAATAATACTCTCGAGTTCCATCTTGACGCACAATAATCCACATATTCTTTACATGATCATACATCCAGGTTAGCACCTTGGATTTATTCCCCACTTTGTTGTAATAGCTGGAACCGAGCTCCATCACCACCGTTCAGATTGGTTCGTCGATCTTTGAGCTGGAAATTCTCGTCAAAAGGATTAACGTTCATATTCTTCATTAGAACCATCTGTTTCTTCTTCTGACTTGCTGAAAATTTCTTACGTGGATCGCCTAGATAATCGTCTAAACCAGCTTGGCGTTCAGCAGCCAAATGTTCAGCCGCCAGCCTTTCAGCTTCAGTCTCCTCAGCCGCTCGTTGTTGTGCAGCATGATGCCTGTGCTCGATATTCATTGGGTCGTCCGTCGGATCACTGAATTCCCTTCCAAATTTATTCTCTATCTTGGCTTTCAAATCGAATACAAGGTCATAAGCATAGTAACATCTCCCTGCAACTGATCGATAGTTTGATCACCGACATCTAAACGAGTTTGCAGTGAGGCAATTTGAGCATCTTTCAATATGACTTCCTGCTCTAAGACGACCACTCTTTTCTTCAAATCCACCACATCGACTACCACATCATCATCATCAGTATCCATCCCGCCAAATTCAAATGCCAGCTTTTCTGACCATCGCATATATTCTTCAGAAACATCATCATCCCGACCTATACCACTTCCTCCCGCCTCAGAACCTCCTGCACCAGATGAACTTCCCCAAACTCCATCATTTGTAGCACTGTGTCAACTGGAATAGAGACAACAGTAGAATGCGTAGCAATCGGAGTAGTTGTCTGTTCAGATAACACAGGTGTATCAACTATCGGAGTATCAACAACAGATGCAGCAACTGTAGACACAACAGCGGTAGATGTTATCAACACAGATTCTTCAGCAGTATCAGCAACATGAACTTCAGATTGGCGTAATGGAACACTCGGATCGGTTCTCCTCCTCTTAATCAGTGGAATCTCGTCCTCTTCATCTTCGTCATCGTCCTCAATAAGCTGGAACAACAACAGATGGAATATCAAGTGGAGGATCACCCTGTTTTCCTAAATTTCCTTTAGATGAGCAATCAAACTTTCAAATTCTATGAAGATAACTCTGGTAAAACTGGGGTCAAATTGGCGTTGAACTCTGTAAGATCATCGAGAAAAGCTTGTCCAGCATCGGCTTCGTCATTCGTAACCAGATCTTCTATCTCTATCTCTTTTTCTTTAGCTGGTACATCATGCTCTTCGGTTACGATTGCATTGACGGGAGGAGGAGCTGGAACGTCCAAACCAACAACTTCTGCAAACTTCCCAAACTTCTTTAGTGCAAATCGACCAACAAACACGGTTTTGGATGTTGAACGGTTCTTTGTCGTACTGAAAATGGTTGGTCCCATCGGCTTCATGTTCAACAAGTTCGTATCTGAGGCGTCTTTTGCCATGTCTGGGTAGCGAGCATCAAGAATCAACTGGACAAAGCGCGGATATAAAAGAAACATTCTCTTCTTGGACTGTTCCAAAATTTTCTTCAAATTGTCGAAGATATAACCAGAGTAGTTATACTTCCAGTCCATAACCAGAGATACTATAGCAGATATCTGAGCTTGGTTTGGCTGATCAAGATCTCCTTTGTTTTCCGAGACGCACTGCATAAACATATGAACCAGTAACTGCCAGTACGCTAGAAACATCTTCTTAAGCAACGGTGGATACGATCCTTCATACCCCATCTCCATCAACACCGGTATCACCTTCTCTTTCGCATATAAGGTTGGATCGCTAAAAGTATCGACAATCTGGAACACCTCTATGACACAAGCTTCATTCACCAGTATCTCCTTTCCCTGTATCTGTGAACAAATGTACGGTCTCCCATCCGTGCCTCTTTGATGAAAACGCGCTCTCTTTCAGAAAAAATGCACTAAGTCTCTATAGATGACTGGAATAGCTCGGAGAGCATAGGAAATCTTACAAGCGTTTAATCCCACAATCGTAGACTGAACTCCTGATAGAATTCAGCTGGAGGGTCCGAAAGATATCCTGCTTGGTTGTGGAATTGCTCCACAACCAGCATAACAGCATCGAAAGCTTCTTCAACCATATCTGTAAGATAACAACCAAGATAAATTCCAACTAACTGAAGTTAACGGAGTTTACCAGAATGAAATTAAAACTAACTGGATAGTTCAAGCAGATTTTAAGGTTCAAATATTTAAGAGTTCAAGTTAGTTTTATGGGTTCAACAGTTGAAAAGGTTCAAAACAGATGAAAGGTTCAAAAACCTCAAATCTGGATTACTGACAGGTCAACACTAATCCGGATGAACCTTTTCATCAATCTGGATTAGCAGGAGGTCATCTGTATTTCGGATAAGGTTGCAACCCGGATTACCCAACAGTATCTCGAATAAATCATCAATCCGGATGAAGATTATCCGAGATGAAATCCGAGTTCATCAATTCGGATGAATAACCATCCGGAATGAAATCCGAAATGCATATCTTTGAAGATTAATCCGAGATGCTATCCGGAAAGCTTTAAACATAAACATTATCATCCGGATTACATAAGTTTAAGCAATTTTATACCTAATCCGGAGGATTTTCCGAGATAAACAGTGCAAATATAGAGAGAATCAGAGAAGAGATCAGATTTCGGAAATTTGTGAATAATCCGAAATGAAGTTTTAGAGACACAGATATACTTTCCGAAATGGGCTTGGGCCTTAAATTTCGAATCCGGATTGGGCTTGTGTCAGGCCCAATCCGGAACAGTAATGGCCAGGTGGGCATGTCTGGAAAAGCCCAATCCGGAACAGTAATCCAATTAAGCCTTTCTGGAAAAGTCCAATCTGGAATAGTACCATTGGTCCTATCCAAAGAGCCCAATCCGGAATAGTATTCTGGTTTTCCAGTGTTCTAAGACTTTTAACCATTTCTATTAGATTGGCCCAAATTTCGAAGCACACTGGGCCAGTCCAATATCCCTTGAAAGAAACCATCTAAAAAAATCATCAAGTTGACTAACCAAGCATCCAACCACCTTTTAACAATCTAAAAAGAAAAACTATTTAGCATACACATAAATATTAACACAACCTTGCTAAGGGATCAAATCATTTCAAAGGTAAACTAAGGAACATTTTTCAGCATGAGCAGAGTCAATTGGTCTAAGCGATTGTCAATATACTTGTCCATTAAATCTAAAACTCAACCCTTCCAGTTTAAGCATTATGATACGCTTAAGGTAGTATTATACTATGATACTAGTGTGTCCCATACCATGACATACCCCGCGATCAAGGTAAGCACAACAATTCATCATAGCAGGTGAGTATATTGTGGTCATCCTTTTTATATTACAACATCAGGCTATTGGTGAACAGGTCAGTACTTCCGTACAGCAGAGAGACCAATAGTGACTGACGAGGGTTAGGCAAATACCTTATGTGGTATGTAAGAACTTATGGAATATTCTCATGAAGAAACTTCCGTTCTCTTAGGTTTTGGTCTTTCCATTTTGGATCTTTTACAAAGATATCCTGACTGTGCCTAGGTCTGCATATAATCTGGATGCAACAGAAGGGCAGCCAAGATATCCCCGGATGACTCAACGGCATAAAGACCCGAAACCTCAGACGTTGGCTATCTATCAACACAAGATTTAAGACCATGAAATCATAAGCCTATAGTAAGTGACCCATTGAGTACATAGTTTGTTCTGTTTATATCATTCGGCTTACCCTATCCGGCTGAGTTTTAGACCTACCGACACATCACTTTCGATCCAAACATTTTCCCGCTTCAACACCTTGCATGTGTTAGTCAAACCTTTTATCACGGAAAAGTATTTCATTTCCCTATCCTTGCAAAAGTTGGTTCCTATTTTTATAGATTTCTCCCCCTAAATTTTTGCATACATATGAACAAATTTACGAAAGAATGAAAATAAAATTAAGACAGAGGATACCTAGGTAGAAAACCGAATCATTTTGAGAAGATCCACAAGAACTTGAAAACGCGCGTTGCTAACGAGTTTCGTGAACAAATCCGCCACATTTGCATCAGTGTGAATTTGCTCAAGCTTTACGAGACCCTTTTCATAGCAATCACGGATAAAATGAACTTTAATATTTATGTGCTTGGTTTTGGAGTGGAAACAGGGTTTTTTTACGATTTGGATAGCGGCATCATTATCACAGTAAATTGTTGTGTTTAGATAAGTCAAACCGTAATCCACAAGCTGGTGTTGCATCCATAATACCTGGGAGCAGCAAGCAGAGGTTGCGACATATTCTGCTTTCGCAGTAGAGAGCGAGATCGTCTGTTGCTTCTTGCATTGCCATGATATTAAGCGATCTCCAAAAAATTGACAACCAGCTGAAGTTGAACACATATCCCTATCTGTACCTCCAAGATTACTGTTAGAGAAAGCAAAAAGTTCAAATTCAGAATTTTTAGGATACCAGAGGCCCAGTGATGGTGCCCCTTTGAGGTACCTAAAAATTCGTCTAACAGCATGTAAATGAGAGAGTTTTGGAGTAGCCTGATAACGAGCACACTAGCAGATGGCAAACATGATATCTGGCCTACTTGCAGTGAGATACATGAGTGATCCAATCATTGAGCGATACATATTCGGATTAAAAGGCGTTCCTTCAGTGTCTTCATTTAGCAAAGGCCGTTCTGCTATAGGAAGCCATAGGCTTTGAATCTGTAAGCTTGAATTTTGCAAGAACGTCATGGACATATTCTCCTTGATGAATTAAGATACCCTGTGGGCTCTGACGAACTTGAAGTCCCAAAAACATGGTCATCTCCCCCAATGAGCTCATCTCAAATTTCTTCTTCATATTTTCTTCAAATTCCAGGCACAAACCATCATTGGTAGAACCAAAAATAATATCATCAACGTAGATTTGAACAAGAATAATGTCCTTATCAACGCGTTTGATGAACAGGGTTTTATCAATGGTTCCCCGAGTGTATCCATGAGCAAGCAGATGCTCTGTAAGAGTGGCGTACCATGTGCGAGGCACTTGATGCAGCCCATACAAAGCTTTGTCTAATTTGTAAGCATAGTCCGGCTTGTCAGGATCAGTAAAACCTGTGGTTGTGCCATGTAGATTTCCTCTTTCACCGTGTCATAGAGAAACACAGTCTTGACATCCATTTGATAGACAGTGAAATCCATGTAAGATGCATATGCCAAGAAAATGCGTATAGCCTCCAAACGCGCGACAGGTGCATAGACCTCATCATAATCTAATCCTTCAATATGTCAAAAACCCTGAACTACCAGTCGAGCTTTATTTCGAACGATAACTCCAGTGTCATCTTGCTTGTTACGGAAAACCCAGCGAGTTCCGAGAGCACGTTTTCCTTGAGGCAGCTTCACCAATTGCCAGACACCAAGCTTCTCAAATTGATTGAGTTCTTCATGCATGGCATCCACCAGCCTGGTTCCTGCAAGGCAACATCAATACTTTGAGGTTCAGTTTGTTAAATAAACAAGAGTAGAGACAGGTATTGATAGCCCCAGATTGGCTTGCGGGTTCGAACAGCAGCGTGAACAGGACAAATAATATTTCAATGGGTGATCACGTTGTAGAGCTGCGGTATTGGTGTAGCAGGAACGAGAACATCCGTTTGCAAGTTGGTAACACTTGCTAAGCTACTCCAGTTGACTCCCCCTCAACAGGTGCACCATTAGAAGTAGTCGCTGAGGAATCAACCGAACAATCGAGCGAAGTAGGCTCAGGGAACAGAAAAGAACCCAAGACATCGGGAGTAGATCCTTCATGTGTCGTAGGAGGCTCTGGGTCAGAAACCGCAACTTCAGGAGGATCTTTCGGAGCAGGAGAATTAATAGCTAGCTCTTGAGATTGCGAATCGGAGGAAGAAGACGAGACATCGTCATTAAATCCAGGAGGATCCACACTCAGTTGCTTTAAAGTCTAATGTAGCTGGGAAACGTCAGCATTGTCTTCGGGTGAAATGGGCACCGTTGGAAGGTCAAAAATTGAACTGTTACCTGCAGACACATTGGAAGACACATCAATATGGTTAAATAATGTGGAATAGCCATACAGCCAGTCAGGACCAATGCGTGTGTCCTTGGGATTTTCCTCCAGCCAACCCACATTGTAGGTTTCGACTACCATTTTCTTGATCTTGTTATAAACACGTATGATGAATTATTAGAATATCCAACGAAGATGTAAGGGTCCCCGCTGATTCAAACTTTCCTTTAGCCTCCATGAGCAGGAGAACACAAGGGCATCCGAACTTGCGAAATGCTTGACCGAAGGTTTGCGACCTTCAACCACTTCGTATGGAGTTTTCATGTGTCGTTTATTGATCAGGCAAGATTCTAAATATAACATGCAGTATTGATTGCTTCTTCCCAGAAAATAAGAGGTAGCTCGGATTCAACCAGCATAGTGCGTGCAACTTCAATTAGTGTTTGATTTCTGCGTTCTGCAACCCCATTTTGTTGTGGGGTTCAGGCTGCACTAAAATGTCGGTCAATCCCCTTGGAGGAACAGAAAGAATTTAAGGTAACATTCTTAAATTTGTGCCGTTATCACACCGAATAGCCTTCACAGTCATATCTGTCTGGTTTTCCATAAGCGTGACGAACTGTTTGACTAACTCAGCGGTTTCACTTTTATGTGTAAGAAAGAAAACCCGGTGAATCGCGAGTAGTCATCAATAATAACCAGACAGTAAGCCTTCCCGCCAATGCTCAGTATGTCTGTTGGACCAAAAAGATCCATATGTAGCAGTTCTAAGACTTGAGACGTGGAAGGAGCGGCTTTAGATTTGTGTGGCTGTCGATGTTGTTTCCCACGTGCACATGATTCTCACTTTTCGATCTGCATGAAGTCACGAACTGGTAGATCTCTAACTAAACCACCTTTTGCAAGACGGTTTAAGTTCTTCATGTTGATATGTCCCAGTCTGCAATGCCATAGTATCGCATCATGGTCCGACTGTAGATGAGAAGAGGCAAGTGAGCTTGTCAGAAGGAGCCTGGTTCATATCAAAACATATGCATTTCCTTTTCGTGCAGCTTTAAGAAGAATCCAATCATCTAGAATAATTAGACCTTGTTTGAGCACATAACACCCTTTCTTGGTGAGAAGAACATCCAAATGATTGTCACAAAGTTGAGACACACTCAAAGACTGTGCTTCAATTCTAGTACGTAATTAACATTCTTAAAGCTGAGGGCTCCGTTGCAAACAGTTTCTCTCATGGTAATCTTTCCTGTCTCTCCACCTGCGAAGGAAACAAACCCGCCATCAAAAAACTGAATGTCATTCAACTGAGAGATGTCTCCGATCATGTGCCTGGAACAGCCACTGTCAATATACCATAGTCTGACAAGAGTTCGCCAGAGCTATTCCTGCACATTTCAACAGGTTTTAGTTATAGGTTGCAACCCAGGCCATTGAAGATCTTGGCATGCCATTTGCATCAACATAAGTAACCTCACAAAAAATTAAATTAGTTGAGGATGAGGTTGATGATGCTTTTGATTTATTTGAAATGGGGGCAGAAGATTGAGTCTTGGCCAATGTCTTAGGCCTCCAGGTTACCGAATCAGACTTCTGCACAATCCTTGGAGTGCTAGAAGGATTTTGGGAACTTGAAGGTCTCAAGGGTTTGAAAGATTGTTTCTTGGCCAAGTTCCAGTCGTGATTAGAAGACTTAGCCATAAATCGAACCTGAGGTAGGCGATTAGGCGTAGTCTTCTAATGTCGTGAATACAAAGTTTTAAAAAATGCAAATGGTCTTTTGACAATTTCGAGCAATGTGCCCGGGAAATCCACAATTGAAACAGGTCTGCCTCTTCTGGAAGAAAAAAGTCCGTTCAGCTTAGGAAATTCTGGCAATTTGTCTGTCAGTTTCTTGCTTACGGGTATTGATGGCTGATGCATGGTCTTGTTCTTGATTGTGTCATGCGCACAACCATCAACACACTTGTTAGTTTCGTGATTTGAATTGAACAGTATAAAACATGGAGATTTAGGCAAAATTTTAACTGATATCTCTTCAGCTGGTTGCTTAACAGATTCAGCTGGCGACTGCTGAGTCAATTTCTCAGAGTGATGAGGGGACTCGCAGTTGCCTTTTCATTTGTCGGAGACGCCTGTTTTGTTTTCTTCTTTCTAGATCGGCATGTTCTCCGTTTCTTAATCTTACTCTTCAAATCACATTTCGTGACAGATCCGTAGAGGACACAGGTGGCTCTACAGGGACATCCTTTTCTGAAATTTAAGAAGATGAGCTTGAAACGTTACATGAAGGTGGAATCTCGCGATTTTGAAGAATTTGAGAATCCGATTCAGAATCAGTTTTAAGATTTTCATTTGAATCATTAGAAAAAGAGTGCTCATCATCTGTCGTTTCAGAATCAGTCCCTTGTGCATGGTTAGAATAAGCTGAGTCTGCCTGAATCTTCTAGAATTATGTCAACATCAACGTTCATAGAGTCAGTTGGTTGGTCGATTTTTGCACTGTCAACCCTGGGATTCGCATCAACAGACGAAACCTCTGGAGAGGAACTTCTGGTCTCTTTAGTTGGAACTGATGACACCAAATCATCTGTTGATGCTGGACCCGCAACTACATTCATGTTTTCATCACAAGAATTATTACAGATATTAGTATCATTCAAAACATCAAAATTCGATGTAAAACGAGATATTAAAACTGTCTAAGTTTTCAACACAACCAACACTGTTTGAGCAGGTAAATTGTTCAGCAAGAAATTGATTTAAAATGTCAAAAGCGGGCTTACAAAATGCATAATCACGCCGAATTGTCTAAATTTGTATTCAAACATTCCTCTTGATTACCCTCTTGATATCCTCAACTAAAACTTCTGAACATGAGTTAGACACGTTAAGTATCGTTCACGAATTCAGTTTGAGTATCAGAAGATTCTTTTCCTTTAGATTCTGTGGAGGATGTGGATTTCTCTGCCTCAGGCATTACTTTCTCCAAACCATCTGTACTACCAGAAGGATGATCACCAGTTTCATATGAAAGTGGTGTAGAAGTACAAAGACATCATCCCTCTTGAGTTCAGTGGGTTTAGAGAACTTTGGGTAATAGGGCGTCCGTGGTTTAGATAGATAATCTGAAGGTTTACCATAAATCATTTTTTATGCATTTTCTAAATTAGCCTCAGATTCAGGCATTCTAGTATAGTTATGATTATATGGTGGAGGTGCCCTATTATACCCAAGACCTTTGGTAAAAGTTTTCTAGTAGTTTAGCTGGAGGTCACATAAGTCCTTGGCAAGTTTACTGGAAGTTTCAAATTTTTTAATGTTTATTTCATTTTCGTGAAGCTTCCCTGTCAAGGAATTTAGCTTGGCTAAGGCTGCTTGAAGTTCTACATCCTTTTCAGCTAGTTTTAGCTTATAGTCGTAGACCCAACATTGTTGTTGGTTCAAGTCTAGCTTTAGTTGAGCTACATCTTGTATCTGAGCTTCGACCTTTTCCATAAGAAGCTTGTTCTTATGTTTAAGGGTGATGTTCTGTGACGCAGCTTGTTGGTATTCAGCTACAAGAGTTGAATTATGGGCGTGCATTTGTGATAATTTAAAACGACAACTAACAGAACAGAGAATTCGATTTACCGTTTCCGAAAGATTGGGCGTCTCAGTTGTCTGCGCCATCATGCAGTGGTTGTTGTTCTTGGTTGAGTTGCAGCATCTACCCAGTTAAAGCCTTCGTGCTGTTGGGCCACCAATGCTGTTGACTTCCCGTCCGAGCTGCTCGATGGACTCGTAGTGGACTTTGAGGAAGGACGGGAACCAACTGTCTGTCACTACTCTGTATGTCTGCCATCGTGGATGACACATACCCGGATGGCGGCTTCTTGCACTCCCTGGCAAAGTGTCCCGGTTCGTGACATCTGTAGCATCTGAGTTTGTCCTTTGTGAGACCGTCTTCAAATTTGACAACGGTTGTCGTCCATACTTCTTCTGAAACTTGTTAACCCGAAAGGCAGCCATTGTAGATTCCAGGAAACATAGATCTTGTCCAGGTCCTCCTCCATGATTTGATCAACTTCGGTTGGAAGAATGGATGGAGGAGTCAGATCACCTGCCAAGAAAGCATTCAAGCTCTTGATCATCGATGCTGCAATAGCCAATTTCTCTTCGTTTTCTTTAGTGAGAAACGCAGAGTTGGACGCAGGTTGAGCAGGTACAGGCGTGGTGCAGCAGTTTGAGGAGTGTTGCCTTGTTGCATTGCTTGAGGAATTGTAGGACTGAACACCATGTTGGGATACTGAGCATGGTACTGAGTGTGAACTTGAGCAGTCGAAACCATAGTGGGATTCTAAGATTGAAGACCATACACGTACTGGGTGTTCTGTGGCGTGGCTATAGGACTATAAACACGTTTGAGCCACCCGGTGTTTGCGAATTTCCTTGCAGAGGGCTATAAATCAAATTTTGTGACATGAGTGCCGCATTTTGCCCTTTCATCCCGGCGGCCATCAAACTACTTGATGATTTATTTCTCTCTGCTTGTTATCAATCTCACATGATTTGATAGTAGCTATCATTTCCGTGAGGGGTGACATCACTCAAGTTCTTTGTCTTTTTTATCATTCCCACATCCGCATCCCAACTTTTGGGCAGTGAGTTTAATAACTGTATGGTCATGGCACTGTTAGTGAGAGTAATCTCAGCTGAAATCATCTGGGAAACAAGCTTGACATAGCGATGAATCTAATTTTCAATAGTTTCCCCATAGATGTGATTGAATGAGCTGAATTGCTGATTCAGCTAGATTTACGTTGCTTGCCTTCATGTCTGCATTTCCCTCATAGAGATTTTGCAGCTCACTCCAAACTTCCTTTGCGGTCTTACAGTTTCTAACCGCAATAGAAATATCAGGTCCAAGCGCCATGGTCAGAGTAGCCGAGGCCTTTTCATCTTCCTCTATTATCTTAATATCTTCTGGATCCACAAGTGTATGGGCTTAGGAATTTTTGTGTTCGGATCTTGCTCTGTACTGTAGACTATTGTTCTCAGACCATTCATGACGCATCTCCACATACCAGGCTCTTTTGCCTTACAATACTGTTCAAAACGAAACTTCATTCGTAATATTCGTCCCCATACAACAAACATGGCACTTTAGTGGAAGTGCCAATGACTTGATCCAGCTCTTGATGGAGGGCCAGAGTTTGTGATTGCAGGCAGCCAGAGTGGCATTCGTCAAGTCTTGTGCAGTCATGTATCCGGCCATCATTATTAAATTGATTAGAATTACCAAACAGATTTAAAATAAATTTATTTTAAGTTTTCTTTGATGAACAGTACTTAATCCGAAATCAGTCCGGAATGGTCAACTCTGAAGACAAATATGGTCAAATCCGGATGATGAATCCGAATTGATGAGAATCCGAATTGGTGAGTCCGAATTGATGAGTCCGAATTGAAACCCGAAATGATGAACCCGAAAACTGGTGAATCCGAATGAGAAGTCCGAATTGACAAATCCGAAATAAAGATCGAGTTGAGAGAATCCGGAATAGATAAGTCTGAATGCGAATCCGGAAAAGAGAATCCGGAATCCTTATCCTTATCTGTTGGCAACAGTAATTCGACTTTTCTGCAACAGTAATCCGAAATCCAAGGAATAGATAACCACCACAGTATCTCGGATAGTAATCCGGATTGAACAACAGTCTGGGATCAATCCGAGATGGCTGATCTCCTTTGTGTTCTTCGGAATCCGGAACAGTAGTTAATCCGAAATACGAGAACCTTCTTCGAGTTCTTCGGAATCCGTAACAGTAATAGATCCGAAACCTTAAAATCTTCTTTGAGTTCTTCGGAACAGTAGCACTTCCAAAGACGAAACAGTGATTCTTCTGATCTTGAACAGTGATCCGGAACAGTGACTATTCCGAGCAGCAGCAACCCACTTCGAAACAGCTTCTTCAATCAGCAATACCTGGAGCCTGTATTATAACAGCAGGCTCTGATACCAATTGTAATCCTGATAACGATCAAACAGGTATCACTAACCTAAACAGTAGCGGAAATAATGATTAGGAAGAAGAACAACTTTGAATAAAAATCAACTTGCATACACCAGCAAAGTGCCTGATACAAGTTTTGTGAATACAACTCACTAACCCTTTCACCTTGACCTAATACATCTATTTATCAGGATCCCCAAGCCCACCATTTACAACCTTAGGCCCATAAGGCACTAGGAAGCCCACAAAACATACTAAAGCCCAAAATAAGCCCTAATGTGTAAACCTTTAGCAATCTAGGCCCAACAAAAGGGAAGAAAATGTGCTACGAGGCACTTAAGCTTAAATAAGTGGCTATGTCACCTGAATAAAACGTGCTTTGTAATTGAGGATGTATCCCCGTGGAAACTTTTTATCTAAATATGGGTTATACCCCACAGTTTATGAAACGAAAACTACGGTGTTTGAAATTTCCGCTACAAGAATTTTTATAAACATCGTACCAACTTGTGCTATTCACGGCTCCCATCCAGGGTAGGGTCAAGGGTTGTGACATATATTTGATGAAAACTATTCCATTATTTAACTTAACTGGGTAACAGTGTAAAAATAATTAAAAAGTTTCCTAAACAAGTGACAAAAGTTGTTAAGCACTTTAGTATTGGTTACTATGAGCAAGAAATTGCAAGTTTATGGGATGATTATCAGGTACACCTACTTGTCTTATTATGCTCTACAAGCAAACATATTTTTTATTCACCTCGTGTAATACATGATACTATAACATAGTATGTGTGTAAGGAAATACTAGAACAAAAACTCACCTAAATTAAGAAAACCTTGAAAACCCTGAGTAACCCTTAGTGTAACACTATGTCACATATATATATATATATATGTGTTTTTGAAAAAAAAGGCAAAATGGGAATATTTATAAAAAAAACTAATTAAAAATAGGTAACATGTATGTAACATGCGTGTTGTTTAGTGAAGGTGGTGTTACACGCATGCTACGTAGGGAATTAATTATTTTTTTAAAGTTTCATTGGCGTTTTTTCTTTAAAACTGAAATTATGTCTATTACGTGTCCAATTTTTTTAATACAAAACAGTTTGTTACATAATGTTTTATGAATTTTTTCAATTCAGATGAGAGTTTTTATCTAAACTCATACACACACGTTAATTAGCTTAATAAAAAATAGTAAAAACGTCCATTTTTTTATGTGACTTCTTTAAGTATTTTTAACAATATTGTTTACGATTACATGCATGGCAATGCAAGTAAAAAATATATCAGAAAATTAAATTTACTGAGCAATTCATGATGCATGTGCATTGACGTACTAATTAGTATTGATGGTATTTTCTAGTACAATGCCACTACCGCCCCATTTCCTGTGATTTCTCCCACCGCCCACCGCTCCATGCTACCCATCAAGTAGATTTTATTACGGGTGATTTTGCACGTGTTTTTGATAGGATTAGAATTGAAAGAAGATAACCATCACTAGTGTTTTAGTGGTGGCTACGGATATTTAACTTTTATCTCTGGTAGGTTCGTATGAGTTTTCCCTTTTAGGTCTCAGGTTTGAGTTTAGATTATAGGAGTTTCTCATTAAGGGGTTTTAAATTGAGGATCTATTGTATGAGGGAACTCTCTAGAGCGAACCTGGTTAAGACAACGTATGCTAGATCTCCTGACATTTGCCAGTAATCCGCACCTTTCAAAAAAAAGAATTGAAAGAAGATAACTACAGAGAAGAAGTTAATCAAAATTCAAGCTAACCTTTCGATGAATTGTTAAA
The DNA here is from genome assembly GCA_947069175.1 of Scalesia atractyloides. Taxonomy (NCBI): domain Eukaryota; kingdom Viridiplantae; phylum Streptophyta; class Magnoliopsida; order Asterales; family Asteraceae; genus Scalesia; species Scalesia atractyloides. Next base: position 58,773,973 of record CAMTDV010000022.1, on the reverse strand, counting down.
CTCTAATTAACCAACGATTCATGAGTTCATTATTACAGTCTAGTCCTTCTACTGTACTATTTTACATTGATAGCCCCTCAACTATTCTAGGTGTGACAGTTTTACAAGGGAAATAAATAAATTAATTGAAACGAAACCGTAAAAACTTATATAAATGCATCAAAATAATTGGCTTGTTTGCATGTTTGTTATTGGAATTATAGTCCAAACTTTATTATTTTTGATCCAAGAGCTTTAAGACTAAAATCATTAATATATAGTCAACAAAAAGTTTTTGGACCCAAGTTTATTGTTTCGGGCCATTTTTTCTAATAACGATTCATGAGTTTATAAAACTTTTCATGTTTCGTTTTCTTTTGGCAGTGAATCGAAAAGAGGATTCGGTTTGAGTTGAGTTGGGGGTTTCAGTCGATGTTTTGCTACTTGCATCCTCCTTCTTATCCTTTAAATCCCCATTCCTGATGTGGTTTTTAGTAAGCTCGGTAGCTAGCTCCATTGCTGCTTCCAGAGTTGTGGACACGGTACTGATCACAGAATCCTGAATCTTCGAAGGAAGACCCCGAATGTAATGCTTGGATCAGACGGTAGAGAGGAGTGAACAAATTTGAAACCATTTGTTTAACTCGAGAAACCTCTTATTGTAGGTTATATGATCTCCCTCTTTTTGCTTCAGGAAATAGAACTCATCTTCCAGCTTCTTAATTTCGCTTCTTGGGCAGAAACGTCTTATCATGAGTTCTCTCAGTTGTTCCCAAGTTAGGGCTACTGCAGCTTCGGCGCCTCTTCTGCCCTTTTCGGCATTCAACCAAGTGAGTGCTACCCCAAATAGACAACCAGTAGCATAACGAACCTTACGGTCGTTGAGACAGTCACAGTTGAGAAAGGTACTCTCCATTTCTTCAAACCACCGAAGGAGAGCAGTGACCCATTCGTCTCTCATATTTTGGAGGGTCACATTAGTTAAAGTGCTTGTAAGTGCACTTGGTGTGTTTGCAGGAGGGTTAGTAGCATTTTGTTCTCCTTGATTGTTGGCTTTAACGGGTTAGCAGTGAGAGCTTGCTGAACTTGAATTACGATATCGGGAATCACGGCGGCCATTTGTTGGGCTATTGAGCAGCCATACGTTTGCCGGATTTTCCTTGGTCTCCTACCTCCACGAGAGTGCCTAGAAGACATCTACATGAACTACGTAACGAGATTATGAGTTTGGCATATAGGTGTCATGTGTGTCGCATAAAGTTTAGCAATAAAATTAAATATCCACAAAATAAATGAGAAAAATAAATCCATTACATCCATAGGATGTCTTGGGCTTTTCTCATGTTTGGGCCCCCATATGTCCCCATACTTGGCCTAGGTAGTCATGTGGGCCCCCATGACCACTGGGCTTTGTAGGGTTCACATTGGTTTTGGCTGTTAATACTCGCACCACCCGGATGTAAATCGTAAAACATGATTACGAGGTGTAAGGTCGGAAGGTGTCCTGGTGTAGACACAGTAACAACTCAAAGTGGGGTTAGTTCATACGACGTTTGGTGTGGCATGCTTTGGCCTAATAGGTCCTTCGTACTCTCATCGTTAGTCCCAGGTAGGCAAACTAGTCCGTTACTTTGGATTTACATGAATGCCAATCCTAGACAGGACGTTTCGACTACCAGTACTTGTACCATGCCCGTCGTAGAACTCATTTTGATGAGATTGAAAAATGAAAACATCACAAATAAAAGAAAAGCAGAAAAATGTTTAAATATGTGAGAATGTGACGTGTGCTATGACGGTAACATATTGTATATATATGCATGTTATATTGACAAAATTTATAACACGTTGGATGTCACATGAAATCAAATAGCAATTAAAGTGCTTGCATGTAATTGTGTGTGAAGAAGTGTATAACAAGTAAATGTCATAAGTTTACATGTAACCAGCTTAACACTAAGCATTTAAATTCTAATTGACTATAGTATAGGCTCTAAGGGTCTAATAACCTATCATATATCCCTATAGTCACTCGCTCTGATACCAATCTGTCACACCCTGACCCGCAGAGGATAAGGTAGTTGGGGCATGATTGGGTTTTCATCAAGCTCGTGACATTTACTATTGTAAAAGTTTCATATTTATTATTTCAAATTTAAATAATGCATTCTAATCAACATATAATTCATACAAACACAATAATGTTCCAAACAAAGCTTGCAAATAACAGTTTATTTCCTCTAAAGCCCATGTCCTATGTGATCCGCACTTCAAACCTGTCACCTGTATCATGTGTAAAAATAGAGTTTTGGGTCAACATAAGTTGGCGAGTGAATCCATTTTATCGTTGAGCAAAAGATATGTTTAGTATTTTATAAAAATGTGCATTAACCAAATATGGGAACTTAGTGTATATAATCTAAATCACAAACCACATCTTCAACTAATAATGTACATGTGAGCACGATAAGCGATGTGCTGCGAGATCAAAGCTCAATCAAACAACCGATCTAGTATATTAGGCAACGCGACGCTCCACCCGTAAGTAACGGGGAACAAATGGGTCTAATGTGAGAGAATGACTTAAATGAGAAATATAAACAAAAATCACAATAAACAACAATATCACATAGCACGTTAGATCACATAATGGTAATAGCACGAGATTTATAATAATGAGATAACAAAACGACACATGATACACCCCAAAAACGTGGAATAAAAGGGGAGTTGTAAGATTTACTCACAGTGGGTGCGATTACGATTCAATGAAGATTGCGCACGATTGAGTGGTTGAGATACCAAACGACGAAAATGGCTAACCTAAATATTCACATAATAATTTAGATAGAAATATATATTCTCTTGGGTGGAATTTAATATTTTATTTAACTTATTACTTACACAATTTATTAGATAATTAAGATAAATTTTTATTGTGTTTAATACTATATTTTTATTCACTTAAACTTATTTGCCACTAATATTATTTTATTATATAAAAATAATATATTTTTGAAAAAATAATTAAAAGTTTAGTTTAATTAAAAAAATATGTTTTTCCTGAATTAAATCGGACTAAATCGCATAAACCGGTCGGATATGCAGCGTGTGGGGATCGAATTCGTGACCTCTCGTTTGCGTACACGCAGCCCGGCCAACTAGGCTGCGTGTCTAACCGGGAGTATAACCGTATTCTGATTAATTAAAAAGGTTTTGTATATTATAGGGACAGTGCATGTAACCGTTATCGAACCGTGACCTTTGCTTGTGTGTGCACACAACCCGACCAATTGGGTTGCGTGTCTAACACGTTGGATAAAGGATTTTTATTTCTTTTATACACTCAGGCTGAGCTTCATGAGTGGGTTTTGTAAAAAGATTTCATTAATGTAGTGAATCGGAACATGAACATGGTTCGAACTCGGGACCATGGACTTCATATGCACACAGTCCAACCAACTGAACTGTGTGTTTAACCTGGTTTAAACACTATTTTTAATTCTTTTAAACAAGAACTCCAGTTCATCTTCTTCTTTAATTTGAACAGAAATGTGAAATCGCGATTAGTTTGATTTGCTTAACAATTTGCTTATAAATTTCTACTGATTATAAAATGATGATAATAAAATGAAATAGAATGGATGAAATGTATACCGAACAGAAGTTTCTCCGATTTTTCCGGCGAAGTTCCGGCGATGGTAGATTATTCTGGCGTGGGTTCTGATAAACAGAGATTTGCAAGAAAATTTGGGAGTGTGTGTGCATTCTAATGGCTCTAGAACTCCCTATTTATAGATGAGAAGGGTCGCACGATTTAAGCTTCGATTTCGGGAGTTTCGGTCAATTTCGGTTATGGCGGGTTATTAGCAATCACATTGAATGTGGTTGACTCGGTTTTTTGCGTCTATAAACATGATTGAGAACGATTTCTGCATTTAATTTGTAGAAACGACATATGTTGAAGATTGTCGGATTGTACGTAGTCGTTGCTGGGCGGCATGTTAAACCAGTTCAAAAGGAACAAAAATATAAATGAATATTGATTAGATTATTTCAGATGTGAATTGGGTGCTGCAGTGGTGTGTTGTGTGTGTATATCCATGCGACCCGGGTTTGAGTCCCGCGGTCAGCATATATATTTTAATTTTTATTTACTATTCCTTTTAAAATTATTAATATATATATTATTTATGTTTATTATTTTTATTATTTTATTATTATTTATAGTATTAATATACCAAAATCCATTAAACGATTAACATAAATTTAAACAAAAATCATATACTTGATTACAAAATGAAGCGGGTTTTAGGATCCGTTTTACGACAGATGTTACAGTCTTAAGTTCAATTCCAAGCATGAAGTAGATTATGATTAATTTGCTGTAAATCTAGAATGAATGGCCCTTGCCGTTAAAATAAGTGATATCAAAAAACCCAAACAATTTATTTCCTAAAACTAAAAGCGGGGTCAAGTCACCTGACACATTTAGTTTTGTTTTTTATATGTATAACATATAAATCGGTTGACCCAATAATTTTCAGACAATTATAACCAATCAACACTTTTGTGGCAATTAAAATCTCATGAAAATCACCAACAAAAACCCATACAGAGTAGCTAATCAAATAAAAAAACCCTAGTTGTAACCCCCCCCCCCCCCCCCCCCCATATTCAAGGACCCAACCCAACTCAATTCCATAGAAAAGAATTCGATGACCTAATCCAGTAAAAATTTTCTCTAAAAGACATATGAAGACGGAAAAGAATTATGACAAGGTAAGAAAATTCCTAGACTTGTCACGGTTGACGATGGTTAATTCGAGCCCATTTCAATTACATTCAAGTTTGTTTCAAATAAAAAGGCATAAGCATGTTTATTTATAGGAGTACATGTTCATTTATGGGAGTAAAGAGGAGACAAATAGTATGTTATTTATAGAAATATAACAAAAGTTTTCCATCATATAATATATAATATATTTATTTATAAAAATAATCAAACATGTACATGACACCGCCACTTTACCCATTATTTCTATTAAAAAATTAAATATATTTAAAATACATAATAAAAAATGGAATAGTTTAAGTTGGAACCAAAAAGCATGTATTCAAGTTGTATCGTGTGTGATAAAGATGGTTCTTTAAAATATTATAGATTTTAATCTTATAAAATGTAGATTTAGAAATAAATTTATAGAATGTGTGTTATACGTTCTAGAAAATGATTAAAGTTGGAATTACCAATAATATGACATAAAGATTAAACATGAAACATTTTTCCCACTAAATTAATTCTTTAATTAACTTTAAGATTAGAGTCTTCAAGCTTTAAAGGCATTTCACCATTTAATCTATGTCACCACAAAAATATGTACATGTTACTGATGAGTAGAAAGATCGATTAATTTAACCATAATTGAAAAATTGGGAATAAAGACCCAATAGCCAAACCAATAAAATAAGTATATAACTAAAACATCTTTCTCATAATAGATTTTAACGGTTCGGTTATAGCTCTTGGGTCACCCAAATAATTAAACGAATGTGTTATCTCAAACTATGTTATTAATGAATCGAACTGAGTCAACCAGCTTGAATCAAATCCAGTCGAACTAAACCACCAATACATAAACATGGCAATGACATGTACGGTTAACATTAATCAACGCAAAGTATAACTGAGGTTGATTTTCCCATTGACGACAACTTAAACATGTATTCTTCTATCAACTAGTTTAGGTAAGATATATTAACAAAGAGAAAACCAAAACCAAGCAGAAGGATTTAAAACTGTTAATAACAGATTTACCGATACTTTTAGTTATGGTTTGATTAAAGAGTATAGCCGAATCATACCGGCTAGGCTCACCCAATAATTTTTACACACCATGCATGCAACATTGATGGATTTGACAGTGTATTGCACGCTGCCTAAATTACTTTAAGAAAAACGATGGAAAATGAAATGTGACTTAAACCTAACTTGAAGTGATGGGCACCCTTGTGAATACAAAGCAACATTTCATTATAATTTAAGCTAATATTGTTTTTCAAGCATATTATATAAGAAATAAAAGAGTCAATGTTATAAAATTAACCAACACAGTTTTCATAAGAAAAGATATTCAACATAATTTTAACATATTAAAGTCCCTAAACATACTAAAAAAGAAAAGAAAAGAACCCTCTCTCAACAACATTTTGCTATATTAAATTTCATATACGTGTTAGAACATGTAGTTGTAAAAAGTATTTAAATAATAACTCATGGGTATAAATTGATTTTATATATATATATATATATATATATATATAGACACTCTGGCTTTTATTTTGCATAAATATTCTATATAATCTTATTTTGATCAATTTGCGAGTCCTTATTTTAATTTTTTTTTACAAGTATATGTATTCTAACAAGTGTGAGGACTTTAATACAATAAAATTGGGTTGATGAGTCCTTATTTTAATTTCTTTTACAAGTATATGTATTCTAAACAAGTGTGAGGCCTTTAATACAATAAAACTGGATTGAGAGATTTTTTTTTTCCATCTTTTTTATATGTGTAAAATTTATTATTTTAGAATTATGTTGAAAGAACATTTTTTTAAATAAGAAAAACGTTAACTTTTTATAATATTAACTCAAAATAAAACCACAAAATCTTGACTTTGTAATCATCAAAACATACGAAACACTAAGAAAACTTTTTACCAGTTTGACTATTTGCACCAAGATGTCCCTTTAATCTAAATATGTACATATGGTGGAAATTCATCAGTGGATATTTATTTTTGGAAATATGGTGGAAATTCATTAGTGGATGTTTATTTTTTTCACACTTTTCGAATTTGTGATCATAGAAATAGTATTGTAAAGTAATTTAACTTTCTAGCGAATTGTTCGTATATATGATTGGAGACTCATTCAGTGTATTTCTCTTCTACTTTTACCAATACGTTCACATTTTTTTTTAATTTTTTTAACGTTCAACAAAAGACAATTTATTAACTCTTTAGCTAGCAGCTAGCACCAGAAATACAGTCACCGAGTTTGATATACAATCAGACAGACAACACTACAGACCAACAGAGTAAATCAAAATTAGAACACGTCGAACTCGTGCCATAGTTCCCATCCATTCCACTTTATCACATATTCCGGCAGAACTCGATTTAACTCGTTAATTACCTTCTTGATGCTACCCGCTTTAAACCGCCCTGCCATCTCCAAGACCCAATCCCATCGATCCGGCCCCAAAGACATCTGGATAGCCTGCAATATGGTGCTTAATTGCTGAAATTCTTGCAACTCCTCAGTGGTTGCAAGCTGACGCCTCCAATCCCAAACCCACTCGGAACCAGAGCCACCCACCCGAACCCTTGCAGCCACCCGACAGTCCCGCTGTTTTTCCAGCTGAAACAGAAGCGGAACAATGTCTTTTAACGGCTGGTCGGTGGCCCAAGTGTCGAACCAAAAGGCTATATCACGATCACTCCGCACCACACCTTTAATTGCTTTAGAGACATCATGAAGCTATATTTTTTTTTTGTGATCATCATACTACATTTTTCGACGATGAAGATATGTTTTATTTGTGATCATCATGAAGCTGACGATGACCTCTCATCTTCTCTCGACGAGGATGAATAGGGGTTGCTTTTTGCTACAAATTCGTGACTTACGAATACGATGATTAACAAGATTATGAAATTTTTGTTCCCTTTTTGAGTGTGTTTATAATATAATCGTTGAAAATCAACTTGAATTGCACACAGTTCTTTTTTTTTTTTTTCTAATCAAATTGTAGTACGTATGATCATCTATTTTTCCTATTTGAGCGCTAAAGCTAAAAAACAACAAAGCAAGGACAAAAACAACTTGGATTGTGTTCATTGAACCCAAATATTTTTAGGGCATTGAATTAAACATAGGAACCTAAACACATTGCTATAATGTATTAGCCACATCATCATATACATGTGTGCGAATAGTGGATTAAGCCAATATAGTTGGATCCATTAATGTAATATATATATAAGATAACTTTGTCCAAGTTTCTTCATGTAGACAATGATATTATTGGAAGTAATGTTGTGATAGGTTAGATGCACTGTTAATATGTCCCAAATGTTTAGGTTGGCAACATTATTGGACACATCGTTGTAAATATTTGAAGTACCGTTAAAACAATTAGTTCGTCCATGTTTTTTCACACGAAACGTATTTAAACACGGGTCATGCTCACTCTTTACAAACATGTATTTCGACATTGATCATTTACATTAGGAGTGCCACCTCCTGACCTCTCTTGATGTTTTAGTTGCACCATTGTAAATATAGACACATTATTGCAAATATTGGTGCAACATACCATGCTAAAACATTAATTCTAAAGAGAAGTTACATAGCAAGACTCATCTCAACCGAAAGAGCATCAAATTCCACAGCTTCAATGGACAAATGGGTGTGGAAAGCGGGTCCAAAAGGCGATTTTACTGTGGCTTCTTGTCATCAACTATTTTCCAGGTATGCGACGCCTTTTTGCCCATTCGAGTGGGTTAAATGGGTCCCAAGTAACTTAATATCTTCGGTTGGAGAGGTACTCAAGATAGACTACCCACACTGAAAGGACTTCCCAGGAGACTTATTCACCACGGGCCGACTACTTGCAGATTTTGTGGCGATTATGAAGAGGACGCCGATCATCTTTTCACCTCGTGTGTTGTGGCTATAGTAATTTGGCAGAAGGTTAGTGTTAAAAGGTTGATTCATAAACACTGAATTGATGTGTGTTTTTATTCGTGTATCATTACAAAGAAGGGTATTCTATTTATACACAAAAAACGTAATCTAAATATAGAAGACAGCAGCTGATTGCTAGCTGTCTTTATCGTTGCTGTTGATTGCTGTGGATTAGCTGCTGTTGATTGCTGTGGATTAGCTGGATATGCGGCTGTTGGTAAGCTGCCGCAGGATGTCCGGCTGTTGATTAGCTGCAATTTCCTCCAAGGTTAGACTTTCCTTTCTAACACTCCCCCTCAAGTTGAATAGTTGGATTTCCAAAATTCAACTTGCCCAAACAATCATTGAAAATTTTCCCGTTAACTGCTTTTGTTAGAATGTCAGCAAGCTGATCCTTTGATCGAACGAATGGTAGTTCAATCGTACCGTCTTCCAATTTTTCTTTGATGAAGTTCCTATCAACTTCCACGTGTTTTGTTCGATCATGTTGTACTGGGTTTTCTGAAATCTGAATTGCAGCTTTATTATCACACATAATCTTACTTGTTTCTTTTGACGGAAAACCAATCTCAGCTAAGAGTCTCCGCATCCACATGGCTTCTGTTAAACCCCGAGCTATACCTCTAAATTCAGCTTCTGCACTTGAAAGAGCAACCACTTTTTGTTTTTTACTTCTCCAGGTAACAAGATTCCCTCCAACTAAAGTGAAGTAGCCTGTTGTTGATCTCCGACTTCCTTTATCTCCTGCCCAGTCTGCATCGGTATAGATTTGGACATTTAGGTGTCCATGTGATTGAAACAGGACTCCGTGTCCTACTGTACCTTTGAGATATCTAATAATTTTCCAAACCGCTTCCATATGTGACTGTTGAGGTTGGTGCATGAACTGACTTACTACCCCTACAGCATAGGCGATGTGTGGACGAGTGTGTGAGAGATATATTAGTTTTCCCACCAGCCGTTGGTATCTTTCTTTATTCGCTAATTTTGCTCCTTCTTCCATGTAAAGCTTTTGGTTTACACTCATAGGGGTATCTGCTGGTTTGCAATCGATCATTCCAATTTCTGCCAACAGGTCTAGGACATACTTCTTTTGACTAATGAAAATTCCTTGTTTTGACCTTAGTACTTCAATTCCGAGGAAATACTTAAGTCTGCCCAAATCTTTCATCTCAAATTCAGCAAACAAGTTTTCTTTGAGTTTTACCATTTCTTCTTTATCGTTCCCTGTAATGATCATATCGTCTACATAGATAATTAGGCAGGTTACGAATTTTCCTCTTTTTTTGAGAAACAAAGTATGATCGGCATTACTCTGTTTATATCCAAATTTTTTCATAGCTACCGTAAATCTGCCAAACCAAGCCCGGGAGATTGCTTCAGACCATAAAGGGACTTCTTCAGATGGCAAACTTCTCCAGTTTTGAAATCTTCTGTGAATCCTGGAGGAGCGTCCATAAATACCTCTTCATCTAGGTCCCCGTGTAAAAAAGCATTTTTTACATCAAACTGTTGAAGCGGCCACCCTTCATTTGCAGCTATCGAAAAAAGGACCCTGATTGTGTTCATTTTTGCAACTGGGGAGAATGTTTCAGCATAGTCAATCCCATGTGTCTGGGTATACCCTTTTGCTACCAGTCGGGCTTTATATCTTTCAATTGTACCATCTGGTTTATACTTAACCGTATAGACCCAACGACACCCCACAGATTTCTTTCCCAATGGAAGAGTACACTTTTCCCAAGTATTGTTCTTGATTAGGGCTTCCATTTCCGTTTTCATTGCTTCCTTCCAATGTTTAGATTTTAAGGCTTGATCCACGTTTGTAGGAGTTTCTTCGGAATACACAGATGAGATAAATGCTTTGGCTTCCTTAGTGAAATTTCCATCGGCCACACTAGCTATAGGATAACTAGATCTTCTCGGTTCTTTTTCAGGAGAATACCGTTTCGGAGGAACTCCTCTGTTTGTTCTAGGGGGCAATACATATCTTGATGGTGGTTCTTCTTGTCTGGGTTCATTTGCCTGCAAATTTTCAGTTTGTTCTGTGGCAGTTTCATGGTTAGACGTATCGGTATCCTCGGAGTCATTAGAAACTTCAAATGTACCACTAGACTGAATAGGGTGAGTATTACTTACCTCGGACACCAGGTTAGGAGGAACATTAGGATCGTCAGTGGCACTGAAATTGAAGTCTGGTGACTCTGTAGTAGGTGACTCTTTAGTTGGTACATAGGGAACATATTTTAACCAGCTTAGTGTGTCTAAACATTCCTTCTCCCCCTGACCACTGAGTTGGGAATTGTAGTAATACTCGGTTTCAAGAAAGTCACAGTTTATCGTGGTGAACATATGACGTGTTTTTGGATTATAACATCTGTATCCCTTTTGATTCATTCCATACCCAACAAAGACACATTTTTCAGCACAAGGGTCAAGCTTGGTTCGATCTGATTTAGGTATGTGAACAAAGGCAGTACATCCAAAGACTCGTGGTTGAAGAGTAAGAACTGAGGGTAGTTTGAAGAATTTTGAAAGGGTGTGTAACGGAGTGTTAAGCTTTAGGATTTTTGTTGGGAGTCGGTTGAGAAGATAGGTAACAGTAGCAAGGGCTTCAGGCCAAAAATATTTTGGAACCTGAGATTCAATTAGGAGAGCTCGTGTCATTTCTAGCAAAATGCGATTTTTCCTTTCGGCGACACCGTTTTGTTCTGGGGTGTTTGGGCATGTAGTTTGGTGGATTATTCCTTTGTCTTGGAAATAGGATTTGAACGAGGTATTAACAAACTCACCGCCATTATCAGATTGGAGTATTTGGATGTTTGTTTGAAATTGGGTTTGGATCATGGCGTAAAACATAGTGAATTTTTCAAATACTTCGGATTTGTTTTTCAAAAAATAAACCCAGGTCATTCGGGTACAATCATCAACGAACATCACAAAGTACCGAAGGTTTTGCCCCCCAAGAACTGGGGCAGGACCCCATACGTCAGAATGGATTAACGAAAATGGCAAAGCAGCCTTAGTATTATTGGGTTTAAAAGTTTTTCTATGGCTTTTTGCTAAAACGCATGTTTCACAATGTGACATAGAATTAACTGGAAATAGTTTTGGAAATAAAATATGCGAATAACTTGTAGAAGGATGACCTAATCTTCGGTGCCACAGCCAAGCTTCACGTTCTGATGTCCCATGAGTCAGCATCACAGCACCACTTTGAGTCACCTCATCCACATAATACAACCCTTGACTTTCAGTGCCACGCCCAATGATCGTTCCCGTCCTGATATCCTGTAGAATACAAAACGTAGGGTACATTAGGACAATACAGTTAAGTTCCTTTGTGACATGGCTGATTGAAAGCAGCTTATGTGATAACGAGGGAACATAAAGACAATTAGAGATTTTTATTGTGGGTGAAATCTCAATAGTCCCTCCCGATTTTACATCCATTATCCCGCCATTCGCCGTTTGAATATGTGTTTTTTCTGGTTTAGTTGTTGAAATAATATCCGATGACTCATAAGTCATTGTGTCGGTTGCGCCGCAATCGAATATCCATCGTTTTTATTTACCATGATGTTTTTGGGCCATATTAGCATTCCCATTTTTTTCAGGGACCAAATGTGACATATTCACATTTTGATTATATGGTTTCGGTTTACCTGCCCCAAACCCATCCGCCCCAAACCCGTTCCCTTTTCTTTCTTCTTCTCCGCCTTTACCTAGCCATTCATCTCCTTCACCTGTTGCCTCGGCCATTCCGCCGAACCCTGATCTGCTCCGGCCTTCATCTCTGGTGACATCTCGGCTGCTGGTGGTAGATGACCTCCCCTTTTCCGTAGTCTTTGTGCCTCTCTTCTGACCATCAGACCACCATTCGGGATATCCAACGAGTTTGAACCATTGTTCCCGGGTATGTTTCGTCATACCGCAGTGATCACACTTGAGGTGAGTTTTGTCGTCTCTGTTACTTGTTCCGATTCTTTTTCCCTCGGCCCGTCGGTATCCCTTTGATGCAAGCCCTAATCCGTCAGTTTCAGAGGCCATTAGACCCACTGTGATACCCTGTGTGTCATTGAGAGGTGTTCCCAGAATGTTCTGGTGAGCGGCCTCCTTGCGGATAGTGGCGTATGCAGTTTCTACGGTTGGAAGGGGTTCTAACCGGAGTATTTCCCTCTTTATAGGGTCATATTTCCGGTTGAGGGCGTTTAGAAACTGAAACAGTTTCTGCTCCGTCCTGATTTTGTGATATGCTTGGATATCGGTTGGGCAGGTTATAGGGTTTGGGTCAATCCGATCAATTTCTCCTCATACTCCTTGGAGTATAATCCACAACTCTTCCAGGGAGAGATTGTTCTGTTTGATTTCATTCGCCTTGACATGTAGGTTGAAGGTTTGGAGCTTGTCACGCCCACTGCTATATGTTATAGCTAGGGCATCCCACAGCGATTTTGCTGTTGGGAATTCGGTTAGATTGCTGGCAAGGGTTGGTTCGATGTTCTGTATGAGCCATGAGAAGACGACTAGGTCGTCTTGTTCCCATTGCTCATATTCCTCGCTGGTTTGGTTTGGCGGGTTGGTTGATAAATGGTTTAGAAAGGCTTTTGATTTACCGCCTATGGCTACCCTCATCATCCGGGTCCATAAGGCGTAATTCTGGCTGTTGAGCTTGAGGTTTATTTGAAGGTTATCGGACAGTTTTGGGTTTCGGTTTTGTGGGTTGAGGCCATTCTTGAGCAGGTTGGCGATTTGAATTGATAAATCTTCTCCCAAGTTACCGGCTTCGGCCATGGCAGCTTGGTTGAGAGGATGTTTTGGTTTGGGTGAGCAAGGTAAATGATGAACAGGTCAAGAACGACACTGCTCTGATACCATGTTAAAAGGTTGATTCATAAACACTGAATTGATGTGTGTTTTTATTCGTGTATCATTACAAAGAAGGGTATTCTATTTATACACAAAAAACGTAATCTAAATATAGAAGACAGCAGCTGATTGCTAGCTGTCTTTATCGTTGCTGTTGATTGCTGTGGATTAGCTGCTGTTGATTGCTGTGGATTAGCTGGATATGCAGCTGTTGGTAAGCTGCCGCAGGATGTCCGGCTGTTGATTAGCTGCAATTTCCTCCAAGGTTAGACTTTCCTTTCTAACAGTTAGCGCCTGGTGTAATACACCACCAATTTACGCTTATTCAATGAAGGAACTGCTCGAGTTACATAAGGGTTTGGTCATGTCAAACTACAAAAAAAGGTGGTACAAACAATTATTTAGGGCGTGTTGGGCGATCTGGAAGTCCTGGAATGAACTTATCTTCTCTTGAATTCGACTAAACATAGACAAGATTTTCGGTGAGCTGCAGGAGCTGTCCTTCCTTTGGATTAAACATAGGGCAAAACGTAATGATTTGGTGTGGAAAGATTGGGTGCGTTTCAGTTTTGAGGATAGATAGTATTACTTGTGTTTATTGTATTGGGGTGTAACCTGGGTATTGTTCTGTATCCAACTGCTTGCTGGTTATGTTGTGTAATCTTTGGTGGTGAAAGAAAATATATTTTGCTGTTTAAAAAAATAAAATAAAATTTGTGGAAAGGTGAACCTTTTTTCGGTTTAATTCTAGAAGACAATCAATACCTGTAACCGGCCGTCTTTCCATTTCCAGTTGTTGCTGACCCATACATATTTAACATCCTATTAATTAAAGCCAGCAGTTTACGCCTGAGCTTTACGGCGGGACAAATAAAATGTAAACGGAAATGTGGACGCAATATAGAAAATAACGTCAATGAAAAAGTAACCTAAAACCAAAATATTAAAAATAAATAAATAAATCCAGAAAGAACAACAAAAACAATAAAAAGTGAATCATATTTTTGAATTATTAATAAATATTGTGTATAGGTCTAAATATAATAACTATCAATAACTAGTGAAAAAAGAAAAAAAAATATAAGGAAAGCAAAAACAGAAAAGGAAATGAAAAAAAGGTAAAAAGAAAAAGAAATGAGTGTTAAAACGGGTTGAATGAGAATCGTGCCCGCAACCTTTGGTCATAAGCAGTATGCCACCACTTAGCGAAGGGAACTATTTGTTGTTCAGTTTGAGCGAAAATGTATTTATTATATAAAAAGTAAGAAAAATAAAAACTTAGTGGAAGCCAGATGCTAACCTATAATTGGCATGACCACCTAATGTGGACTAATAAGAATCAAGTACTATTCAAGTGGATTTCCTTAACAATTATATAGTAACAGTAATCATTCACCAATGTAGGAAGGCATCACAAGGCAAAATGTGCACAAGTGTGAGTTTATAAGTGAGGGGTATTTGAGTTCATTTAAGTACGCACATGTTGGTATCAACATGATGTTCATTGGATCGAGTTTTAGGTTATTCGAATTTGAAAATTTTAAAACTGAATTTCAATAAATTAATGAAAACAAATCCAACGGGGCCACATAAAAAAGTCCAATTGCCAAATCAAACCAGCAACTACAATGAAAGAATCAAATTCATATCTGATAGCTTAAATGTAGAACTCAATAACTTTAAAAAGTTAACAGCATTAGCCCCAAAAGTTCTAACAACCCAAAACAGTAACTAAAATAAACATTTCAAAGAACAATGATGAGTGCTTAAGTGCAGACAGCCCATAATCAGAGAGATTTCTAATTGAGATTAAAGAAGCCCATATGACTTGAGCCCACAGCAGCTGATTGCCTAGAATCAGATAAGACGACCTCAGAGTTAAAAGCCCAAATACGTGGAATATGATCCAAATTTTATGTTGGGTGATCGGGTCAGTTCGGTTCAAAATTCATAAGTTCAAATGTAATCAGACCGGATTCCGAATATAGTTTGAATACACACCTGAGTTTTGAAAAGCCTGTAATTCGAAAACGGTTCAGTTAAAATTTCGGTTTTTTAAGTCCGTTTCAAATAATGAACATCTTAAATATACATGCTACCGTTGTAATGGGAAATAGTACATGTGTAATCAACTAATCATAACTTATTGCAGCAGTGAACTGGACCCTGAAAGTTTGACACACCATGGATTAGATCTATTGTAGTCACTATAAAAACGAATCACCATGAAGATTAGACGTATTGTTGTAATCAACATTTCATCAAACACGCCTAAAATTAAATATTTTTAGATGTACCACATTTTATGTTTGTTTATGTATATGATTGTTTATGTTTATTTCTCCTCAAACAAAAACAGAAGAAAGCTTACTAATTTTCTTAACAAAAGAACAAGCATACGGGCCGGCCTAGGCAAAGAGAGTAGTTATGATAATTTGTGTAAAGTAAAATAGAAGTAAAATTTGCCGTTCAGAAAAAAACTCTATTCTTGATCTAGTTTCTTTTAAGAATACTTTTCTTATTTTCTGATTTTCTTTAACAATAATATAATGCACAAAGATGAAAATTTTCAATGTATGTAGGTGAGTCCGTTAGTACTTAGCATCTCTAGAATGGTATTTTGGAACATGGTATGGTGGGATTCTATTTAGGTCAAATAGTATTTATAGCAATCACGATTGGTGTCCTAATATTCCAGGCTCACCTAACATCTGTCTATCTTTCAGGGATCGTGATTCATCTATATATAAAAAGATGAAGTCAAGGCACTCAAATTAAATCAAGTTGTCATGTTCACCAAAATGTCTCGCTATAGGCTCGAACTGAGCGGAGCATAAACGACCTCGAGCTTAGTTTGGAGCTTATTTAATAAATGAATAAAGCCCCAGTATGACTGACTCGTCTCGCGAGCCTAAACGAGCTTATTATATACAGATATAATATTTTTAATTCCACGTAATAAATATAAAATTGCATAGTAAATATTATTGTGTATATAATTGCGATTAATATAACTACATAATGTATAATATAATTAAATATTTAATAATTAATAAACAAGTTGAGCTCGAGCCAAGCTCAAAAAAGTCCTCGTAAGCCGAGTTCGGCTTTAGAAATACAGCTTCAAGCAAGTTCAGCACGAGTTCTTATAAGTTAAACGAGCTAGGATCAAGCTTGAAAAATTACCCATGAACTGAATTTGAGCTTCATAATTTAATTAAACGGATTATGTAAAAACATCAATGAAAGGGGAACAAATCAAATGGTGTATTTTTTAATGGAACCAACCTCTTATATTTTATTAATAAAATTCAGAGATTCAGTTGAAAAAACGACATCGGTTATCCACATGTGAAGCCATTCATATTCATATTTAATTGACATGTGATTATTATCTTCAATTTGGCCATTCATTTTGTGACCTTTGGGTTAACTAAAATGTTCTTTCCTTCTCAAGTTTAAAAAAAATCAAATGAACTTTTTCAGGTTACTATCATATTTGGTAATCATCTTAATGCCTTAATTATCCATAGCAAAATCCAAGAAAAAAAGGTTACAGCATAACATCCCGACACGCACAGATTATCCATTTTGACCCGTTACCATCACCTCTTTTCTTGCAATATAAATGATGGTAGTGTAAGTCCAATTTCTAGACGAGGACGTATGCCACCATAATCAAAAGCAACTATATATCTATTCGATGCGACTACTTCAATCAGCAAATGTTAACCATAGTAAGTCATATTGTAAGTCCAATTACTAGTAAGCATATGAATGATTAAAGAAAAATTAGTGGGGTCAAAGATTGATTATGAAAGGTAATGAGGGAAGCAATATGGCTTACTATGGTTAATCATTTGCTGATTGAGGTAGTCGCATCAATAGATATTTAGTCGCTTTTGATTATGGTGGAATATACGTCCTCGACTATGATGATTTAGTGCAAAAAGCCACCATGATCATACATACCAGTATCCGTTTCTTTCAATCTCCTTATGTTCCTCCTTGTTTAAAAACACCATCTGCATAAACCTGCATGCACATAGTTAATTTTTAGAAAATAAGAGAAACTCAGACTAAACTATAAAAAAATCAACCCTAGTCAAATTACCAAATCAAGTTAAATATCACTAAATGCAATTTTTTTAATCATTATTAGAGAAATTTGCTGTCATAAAATTCAGTAAATTTGTTCATGTTTTCTTATAGTAAATGATTCTCTCCAGCAAAAGAAATTGCTCACACGGCTTTGCATGTAAATCTTAATTTTCGGATGTATATTTATTTATTTTCTTCGAATTCTGCAATTTGTCATTTCAAAAGAAAAGGGAATGGAAGAAAGATATACACTACAGGATTGACAAACATATGATACATTGAAAGAGTGCCCACTTATCATGAATTATGTATGGTAAACATAAAATCTTTTGAAACCATTAAATATTTAATTGTTTTATCAACATTCAATTTACTAAACCTTGAAGAATATATACATGGAGACACAAGTTTTATTGTTGAGTTCAATAATAATAATAATAATAATAATAATAATGATGATAATAATAATAATAATAATAATTACCGCGTAAATCAAGTACATTTTTGTTGAAAAAAATTAATGATTGGGGCACATGGCTTCATGTACAGATTGTACTACAAATACGTAGCGTAAATATTGTGAAATCAAAATCCCCATTACTTAAATCTTTTGAGCACTAAATTCATATGTCAGCAGCACTAGACAAGAGGGATTACCATTGTTGTTGTATGTATCACTCGTAGGCAGAAATGTAATAAATATTAGGTATTTTCTAAGTGTGTTTTAACTTAATCAACAGAAAAAAAAAATCAAGTGTGAAACTCAAATCTAATGAAAAATAAAATCATTTTACCTTAAAATTAAAGTGAAAATTCCACGCCCAGACGGTATAAAAATAAGGCCACTCGGATTGCAATTTACTGCTGAAAATATAGGCATGAAAAACATTGATTAGTCTTTTTTCGGTAAAGTATATTAAAGAATTACTAAAGTATACTGTAACTTTATCGTATTGTATGGCAATCAGATATGTTAACCACAAGTGCTCTACACCAGGTATTTACATTCAGGAAACAAATCAATATTATAGTACAGACAGCTTATAGTGGGACTACTTGGTATGCTGCACTATAGTTTGCTTGTTGTTACCGGTCAAGAAAAATGAACCTTCTTATTTGTCATTTTGGAGTCACATTGCACTTTAAGTAAATTTATATAGGTGTTCGTTTCAGAACCAATAATATGTTGAAACCGCAAGAACCAGATAATGCATTTGTACGTAGTGCATAAAAGATCACTAGAAATATTGGTAGAGATTTACAGAGGCAGTTACATAACCGTCTTGTGTATAGGTACATATGCATTATGCGGTTCTCGAGGTGGGTTGGGTAATGGCTCCAAATAGTCATTTCTTGGTGCAGGTCGAAACATGTTTTCATCCAATTTTAAACTTTTCATAAATAACTAATACACCAAATATATGTTATTTTAATTATGATATTTTTTGAATAAAATAATTTTGGAGGTTTTACACATCAAATGTACACTTTGGATTATCTTTTACATGTTTCACCCATTTAACCCATTTCTAATTAAGCTATTTTGTACCCATTTTGACCCGTTAGAAGTTAAACATAACCCAAATCGACTCATTCATAAGTAATGTGTTAAATTGTCACATCTAATTACATATTCATGAACTTAATGTACGACAAACCCAAATGACACGCCAAATAAAATAATCACGCTGAATCCCATTAAAATCACATAGCCATTAACAAATGAAAAATCTGCATTCAGATCACTTTAAAATGATCGGAATGAAGCATGCAAGTGATCAAGAACTAAAACTTCGTCTCGTTGCAACAAGCCATTTAGCAAAATGACAAAGTAAATTTGAATGAGTTGAAAAGATAAATAACTTATGTTTGGCATTAGTCATACCAATGGACATGCAAACTACACTTAGTGACCTTATCTTTTCAGGCATCTAATCATACTAGCAATTAGCATAAATCACCTTGTCATTGCTGAATTAACAGGGGTATTGCACTAAACATGTTGTGAAAAGACCATCCTCCATATATACAAAAGATAAAAATGAAAAAAGGAAAAAGTACAAGCATGTTCCACTTAATTCATCAACTTCATAAATGAATCCACTTACCAAAAAAGAATATATTTTATCAAGGTGATTGGTCAAACTGCGAGAATTGCCACGAGACAGATATCGACTTTCGCACTTATATATGTTCCGTATCTGATGAAAATTTTCATGTATATAAGTCTGTAAGTTTCATCTCCACAAATCAACTTGCATAACAAAGTCTAGCTCATTCATATAGCGAAAAGAGTTGGTAAAACAATTAACCATGAGCACCACTATAGACATTTCGAATGAACTAAACTCTCCTAACTACAAGAAACAAACGAAACTACCGTGTGTTCATAGTTTATTGTCTCTCATAAAAAAACACACTGAGCAAGATATGCAAAAAGTCATTCATAGCATCAAGGTGGGATTTGCTTTAGTTTTAGTTTCACTTCTTTATCTCCTTGATCCACTTTTTGAGAAAGTCGGTGAAAACGCCATGTGGGCTATCATGACTGTTGTGGTTGTCTTTGAGTTCTTTGCAGGTTCGTCATCGACTATTTAGATACTCGTATTATTTATTAACGTGTTTACCATGATAATTGATACATATGCAGGCGCCACATTAAGCAAAGGGTTACTACGTGGACTTGGAACTATACTTGGAGGTGGGTTAGGGTGTTTGGCAGGAATCGTAGCGCACAACTTCGGAAAGATTGGGAATGCAGTCGTGATTGGTTCTTCAGTGTTTGTTTTAGGTAAGGATAAATATTAATACATAATTGTTGTTAGTCAAAATTGCCATAGATAGCATAGCATAACATGTTATTCTTTTCTTTTATAGACACGCACACACACATATACTAGAGAGGTGCACGCGCAATGCGGCGAGGAAAACAGACACGGATAATCACGTAACATTTTTTATATTAAAAAAATTATAGCAAATATGTATAAATATATATGTGTGTGTGTGTGTGTGTGTCATGTATGTATCAAGGTGTAAAAAAAACTCATGAGCATATAAGAATCATAACAGTGTATAGTTTATTAATGCATCTATCGTATATTAGCATTTTTAACTAGCTGTTCTTATACAGACACACACACACATATATATACATAAATACACCAAATATGCTTGTTAAGAATACTTTGTGATGTGTAGGTGCTACGATGACATATTGTCGACTGATTCCAAGAATAAAAAGGAAATGTGATTATGGGTTCATGATATTCATCCTCACCTTTAATCTAGTAGCAGTATCTGGTTTGCGTGCTGATAAAGTTATTGCATTAGCCCGTGAACGTCTCTCAACAATTGGCATGGGTTTTGCAGTGTGTGTATTCACTAGTTTACTTATATTTCCAATGTGGGCTAGTGATGAACTTCATCGTTTGACATCCTCTAAGTTCGACAAGCTAGCTTGCTGCATTGAAGGTAGTTACAGCCACATTAAATGAGCTTTCAATATTATCATGAAACTGTTATCTGAAAGCATGGTGAATTGCAGATTGCATGAAAGCCTACTTTAGTGTAGTCAATGAAAATGAAAGCATGCCAAGAATGAATGTTGGGGATTGTAAGACAGTATTGCACTCCAAATCAAGTGATGAATCATTGGTAACATTTCTGACTAGTTATGGTTTATGTCTACATGCACTTGAACATATAAAAATTTGCTACGGATGGTCCCTGTGGTTTTCCAAAAATTTTGGATTTGGTCCCTAGCTTTCCAAAAAGTACACAAATGGTCCCAATGGTTTGCACTTTGTAACGCATTTAGTCCCCAACTTTGCCAAAAGTCACATGGATGGTCCTTGTGGTTTGCACTTTGAAACGCATTTAGTCCAAAACTTGGACCTGCTGAAATCCTTTAGATTTGTTGGCTGGGGACTAAATGTGTTACAAAGTGCAAACCACAGGGACCATCCGTGTACTTTTGGAAAGCTAGGGATCAAATCCAAAATTTTGGTAAACCACATCCGTGTACTTTACTCTATATGGTATTAGATAATGAAGAAACGTGCATTCATCGTCTTATGTATTGGATACATAATGTTCTAAGTTGTTTAAAACCTCAACCTTTATCGCTATAAATATTATGAAAATACTCGTGTGCAAGACTCTTGGTCCACCTAGTGTGAGAAAATATTCTAATCCTATTTGATTCGTAGGCAAATTTCGCAAGATGGGAACCCTGGCATGGAAGATTCGGACTATCTTACCCTTGGGAAAAATATATACAGATAGGAGAGCTAATGAGGGAAATGGCTTCAATTATTATGTCTATGCAAGCATGCCTTGAATCACCATTACAGGTTCATAATCCTCACCATCACTTTCTAACATCCCAACTTTAACCGACTTACATTGCTACTTTATTGTCCTCAGCCCTCAACACCGTTACAGCATGTAATCAAAGAGCCATGTAAAAATGTTGGGCTGTCATTAGGACTAACAATGCGTGAGCTAGGAAAAAGTATCATGAATATGAAACCATGCCAGGCGAAAACCGTAACAGTGCCAAAGTTGCAGGCCATTAAACTTGAACTTATCGTACTTTCAACTTCATCAAAGCTAAAAGAGGCTGCAAATGTTGAATCTATTGCCGTAGCAAACTTCTTGTTTCTTTTAATGAAGATTGTTGATAAAGTGGAAGTCCTTGCACAAGAAGTGGATGCACTTGGAGAGGTTGCTGGTTTTCAATCCAAATAGCCAAACCTATTACCTACGGTATATTCAGCTAAAAAAAGTATAAGTATGATGATGCGAGTGTCTACATACATACTTGTAGAATGTATGAATGAAAGAATAACTAGTTTGGGTGGACAGGCGCCATATGGTGAATAGTAGAGACATCCATTTTGTACTTTGGGTGTTTAGTAGTGATCCCAATGAAATCATGGATCACATAGCTATGGTTAAAACCGATCTAACGTAATAATTAGCTTTTGGTGTCTTTAACCTTCTTGTTATCTCTTCTACTTCTGCTACTCTGGAGAATAAACATTTCTCTTATCTATATACCTTACATATAACCCCCCCCCCCCCCCAAAAAAAATAATAATAATAATAAATAAATAAATAAATAATAATAATAATAATTTATAAAATACAGAATCGTATTCAAAAGGGTCAAATCAGATTACATTCTCTGCACCAATAAAGATAAGAAATGAAATCTTCCTAAAATTCACAACTTCATGTAATGCGGTTACTACAAAAAGCATCATATATCTAGTCAAAATAAAACATGAACCAGAATATTCATTCATAAAGCCGGTTATCAATGAAGTGGGCCTTCTCCCAAAATAAAGACAACTTATGTTATTGTCCCACATCCATCAGCTGTGCAAAAAAGACAAGCAGAAGGGACAAAAAAGGAGACAATGAGGCATTGTTAAATAATACAAGTGGAGAAACCAATAAATACAACATTCACTGACCATTTTTATATAACATTATAGATTATAAAGCCACAAAGAATTTGAGATCTATTAGCAAATAGAGCATGGGTTTTCTCCGAATCAAGACGCTGATCATCACCGGATTGCTAATCGGTTTATTCGGTGTATCCAACGTCGTACAAAGCGCACCAAACACCAAGGTGATCAGTATTCTTTGTAACTCAGGCACTTATACCAAAGGTGATCCATTCACCATAAGTCTAGCATATATCCTTGATGAACTTACAAACTTGACACCGTCTCAAAAAGGTTACAACTACCGAAACATCTCTCCTTACCCGAACGCTTTCGCCTACGGCCACGCTTCTTGCAATCAAAACCTTACAAGTACAGATTGCAAAACCTGTCTTGATGCAGCAGAAGTCAACATGTTGAGCGGTTGCATCGATGCAATTGGCGCCAGAGCAACGCTTAATGATTGTTCTATTAGGTATGAGCAATACCCGTTTGAAGATTAACTGTTTAACAGTCATCTTATTACCTTGTTGTTGACTTGTTGTCACGTTTTATGGCTTTGATAGTTAAATTCCACTTTATTTGTTCGATGTTACCAGTAAATCTATCTGCAATTCATGCATATTAAGGTCTCATTCTACCGTGTTCTCTAAACTCAACTAATGATATAATTGATATCAACGAAAAATGAACACAGAATCCAACGAATTTTTCGAAACCTGTCTTGGTGCAGCAAAAGTCAACATGTTGACCACTTGCATCAATCGATCGGTGCCCTAGCAGTGCTTAACTATTGTTCTATTAGGTATGAGCAATACGCGTTTGAAGATTAACGATTAGCAGTCACTTATTACCTTGTTGTTGACTTGTCATATTCTATAGCTTTAATTTCACTTTATTTGATCAATATTACTGGTAACTTCATCCGCAATATTAAGGTCCGATTCTACATTTCTACGGTGCTATTTGAATTCAACTAATACCGTGATTGATAAAATCAACAAATATGAACACTGAATACAGCGAATAAAGAAATATGCATCTATAACTCAGTCCTAGGGTTCTAATCTATCAATGTTTTCACTTTATTTTCAAACATAAACATGCAATAATTCAACACAATCACAACATCATCTCAAAACAGATTTCAGAGCAGAAATTGAGGAATCATGTATCAATTTCGTTTAAATTCAAAAAAGAAAGGTTTGGATGAACTGAAGATTACCGATCGTTCGCTGAATTTAGCCCTAATTATGAACAATCGCTGCAGCGTAAGTTGAGTTTTGCATTAGTTCATCGTGCTTCATCTTCGATTAGGTTACATCTGTCGTAGCCAACCACTACCGGAGTTCGATCGACGTCAAACATGGCACAAATTGTAGTCTCGAAACCAGTTTTTCTGTTGGTTTTTGAGTTGAATAAACTAGTGAGATTATCAGTAAACTAGTGAGATTATGCGCGCATTAAGATGGATATATTTGAATGACGATTTTCGCAATTTACTCTAAAATTTATTACAAGTTATGGTCTTACTTAGTAGTCGAAATCTATTTATTTCTTCCGGGCACCACCGGTAGGGATATCATAAAAACGATCAAAACTAATGTTGTAATGTTGATATGAAAGATCAAGTGTTCACTATATATGGTTTTAAAAACAATTAAAGATGAAACATTACAAAACTTCCCTTACTCAAATTTTAGTCTTCATAACATTCTTCAGAATCAGAAAAAGAAATAGTTAAATATGATTATTTTTGCTAAAAGTTTCTGAGTTGTTTATAAACTTTTTGTTGGATAACAAATAAATAACAAAATGTAGTATTATAAACATATATTATAATATCATTGAATAAATTTGGTTCATATCTCTACTCATTTAAAATACCATACTTCAGTAGAAACTTTAATTTAGGATAGAGTTGTTATTTATAAATGAAAATTAGAAACTTAAGAATATTAAAAGATATTTATAATGACACATCATTAAAAAATAGATACTAACTACAAACAATACAATGATAAAAGTTTGTCTAAAATTAACATAAAAATAGACTTAAACAGAATAATAATAATAATACTTAACCGAATTCAAGGGTGGAATTTGTGACAAATGGCAAATAACCGGTAATTCCGTACAATTTAATCACTAATTTTATATTATAATCTCATGCATATTACCGTAATTTGAATTGTGTAACTGAGCCGTACGTCATTAGAACAAGTAAATCGGATCATAACATATAATGGTTTCCGTTACGACACGAAACAAACCAAAACAATGCCCTAAAAGTGTTGGTAGAAAGTGTTGGACGCACTAAATGCGGTGACACTAACTGTGTCGGTAAACCCGCTAAAACAAATCAGGACAAGGAATAACGGCATAATGCCATACCTGAGTCCATATACAAATGAAAACACATATTTGAGAACAACCATTACAATAATACATAACTTTCCGGTATAACGCCTAAATTGCAAAATTGTCCGTTTCGACCAAAATGGCAACAAATGTCGATTTGTCCGCAAGACTAATTCGGAGGATTCCGGATGTAAGGATATGGATAAAACAATATTAATCATCCTAAAATAATGTAAGAATAATAAGAATGCACAAAAGACATCGTTTCCGGTCATTCGTCAGACAATGCACAATTCGACCGGAAAGCGGCCGACTGTCGAAACGAAGAATATTTTAGTGGCTGATGGCCTCATTCGGGCATCTAGCGAACTAGTTAAGCCTCATTTGGAACTCGGAACTCATTCAACTAACATGAGGTCACGGAAACACAACTTTCGGAAAAGTTCGACGGCGGAACATAAAAGTGCCGATATCGATCGAACGGTCGAACGAAAGACATATCGGTCATCCTAACTCATCGTGTATTCGTCTAGCAAACTAGTCATGCATATTTTTGGATCGGAAATGCACCAAGTAGACACCATATTAATTTTGGTGGGCGAAAACAAGAGCTTCCGCTACTAATTAAATAGTTCCGTTTATTAGCGACTATTACGACGGTGAGCGATCTAGTGACGTATCCGTCATCCGAAACTTATATTGGAGGATCATGTGGATTAAATACCATGTAAATACACCCTAAACTCAAGTCTTATGCTTAAGATACTAGAGGATTAACCCTAATCACTATACTTAACAAAATTACCAAAATATCTTACATTTTACCATGTGATGAAAATCAAAGTTACACTTACCCCCCCCCTCCAAATTGACGGTCATAAGTGGGCCCCCACACCACTTGATTTTGTTGAAATTTGAGATCTTAAGTATGGTGTTTAAAGATCTTGATGGAACTTGAAAGATGCACATGATTATATATGATAAACCTTCATGATCTTATCATTTTCTACATTAAAAAGTTGCAACATTTTCCTCTCTTGCTCCCCTACCTCACGGCTCATACACCACCACCATTTAGCCACCACAATCCACCACTTTTTATACACTTTGAAGCTTAATCAAGTCCCTTAAAGAAGCTAGCAAGGATGGAGATCATTAGGGTTTCTTAAGGAGCTTCATTTTCTTCTATAATCATCAAGGAACTTGTGCACTCTTCGTAAGCTAAACTCCTCCATAATCTAGCTTATTTTTATGCTTAGATTATTAGTGTACAAGTTGATCATCTTGAAAATCAAGAAAAGATAAATCGAAAACCCTAACACACAACATAATAATAACAATAAATATTGTTTATTTTGTGTTGATTATATGTTTATATGATTGTTAGTTAGGATGTTGAGTTGTTTGTCACACCCCGACCCGCAGCGGAATAAAAGTCGAGTCATGATTGGGTTATCACCAAAGCTCATGATATTTGCTAATAAGTTTCATATTTATTAAATTGAAATTAACTTCAAATATCCAACACAAAATTCATATAAACACAAGCACTAAACCAAAAGATCGTTCCAAACAAAATAACTTGTTTATTCTTCTAAGGACATCCTGTGGGTTTCTTTCCTCAGCTTGTTCACCTGTAACATGCGTAAAACAGAAAATTTGGGTCAACAAAAGTTGGCGAGTGAACCTTGATAAAGCATTTAAATAATTGAATTTTATTGTTGTTTAAATAAGATTGTGCATGAATCATGTGTGAACAGATGTATATATAACCAATCACAAACCACATTGTATGACATGATGAATGATGTATTTGAGATCAAGGCTCAATCAAACGGAGCCGATCTAATGAGGCACCTGATGCTCAACCCGTATCACACGAGGAACTGATGGGCCTAATGAAATGATTGCACTGAATTGATAAAATGTATCCACAAATAAACCATGTAACAACAATACACCTTTGATCACGAAATGATATTACCACAAGTGTTTAAATAAAATAAAAGAAATTGTATGACACATGATACACCCCAAAACATGATTAAAATGGGGAATTTGTAGAGATTCACTCACCGTGGGTGCATATTCTTGATTGGAAATGAAAGCGCACGAGTTGCGGATTTAACAGACGAAGAAGTACTAACCTAAAATAATAACGTGATAACTCGATAAATAAATAAACTAGTATTTTGGTTAAAAACCTTTGTTTAGATTTTTAAGTTAATTTTATGATTTTTATTGATATAATTAAGCCCTTGAAATTATGTATTTTTAAATATTTTAAATGTATTTTCTTTTAATATGAACCATGAGAAAATAAAAATAGAATAAAATAATAAAAAAAATGTCAGTCTGACAACTGTCAGACCGTTTAATCAAAATTATAAGCATGCGTGTTGAGACTCGAACCCGTGACCTCTCGGTTGCGTGCACGCAGGTCTTCCAACTGACCTACATGTCTAACCCGAAAGAAACCTGATTTTAATTATTCTTATACACATTTTAGGTTTATTCAAATTTAATTAAATTTAAAAAGATTATACTGGATCGAACCGGACGTGCACAGTGAGTCTCGAACCCAAGACCTTAGCTGTGACTTGCACCCAGCCCAACCAACTGGGCTGGGTGTCTAACCCGTTAAACTCTTGGTTTTTATTAAATATATATACAGTTTAAAACATTTCTATTTTAAGTAATTAAAAAGATTATGAAATCAACTAAACCGCATAACAAGAGGGTCTCGAACCCGCGTCCTGGAGTGGGTTTGCACCCGGCCCAACCAACTGGGTTGGGTGCTTAACCCGATTACAAACCGAATTAATATATATATATATATATATATATATATATATTCATGCTGCTGCTTCATCTTCATCGTTTAGAATTTAAGCCGAACACAGTCTTAACTTTAAATGGAATTGATCTTGATTATTTTAACCAAAAGGATTAATATGATAAACGAACATTATAGAAATTGAATTAGAAAGAACAAAAAGATTACCGGTCGGCAGGAGCGTCTTCCGGCGAAAAGTCCGGCGAAGGAAAATAAATTCCGGTGAACAGAGGGGGTGGTGAGCAGAGGAACAATGAGCGTAGAATGAGCGAGTTTTGATGTGGGATTAACGCTTGGTATTTACAGATGAACAGGAGGGGATTTCGATTTCGGCTTTTGGAAACAGTTATGGCGATTGGTTTTTAAAATGGAATGGGCAGCTGTCGATGATTGGAGTTGCCAGAAATATCACAGAGCCAGTTGTCGGAAAATTTCGAAAGAAAGGAATGGCGTGTGAAGGGGGTTGCGATGGTTCCAGTTAGTTGCAGGTTTTCGTTCAACGTAATCATAAGTGTAATAATAATCCCAGGATAACACATCTTGTGTGTGTATCACAGTGGTGCTTGTAGTGTGTGTGTTACCCGGGGAACCCGGGTTCTATTCCCGGTTCACCCAATTTTTTTAAACTGATTTTCTTCAATTGTTTTTTATTAAGCCTTTTTAATTATCATAAATATTTATTATTTAGTTGATTTATTTAATTGATTATATTATTAAGAGAACTTTAAACCATAATTATATATGAAATAATTTAATATTTTAAACAATAAATAAGACAATCGAATGGCATAAAAAGAAATACACTTTGATTGATAAATTTCGGCGGGTTTTCGAAACCCGAATTACACAAATGTTACATTGTTTATGTTGACAGTATGATATAAAAGTTTGATGATCTTATGTGATTTAGTATAAAAATGAAGATTTAAACATGATGAGCTTTAAATCTAAACAAGATCATCAACTACATCATTTATGAAAAATACTACAACTCAAAGATAATTTTTATGCATATGAATGATTTTCTAAAGTAAACACTTGTAGTTAAGTTGTAATCACCTTAAAAATGTGTAGTAATCAAGGGGTTAAATGCATGAACTTGATTAAACAACATGCTAAAGTAGTGATTTAAAATGGTTAATAATGTTGAAAAACCCTCTTGATTTACTAGTATTTTTAACAATAAAAAGTCATGTATGATGATAGATTTATAATGTAAAATAAATATTAGATGGATTGTTGATGATGATTATGAGCTTAAACAGGTTAAAAAATACGTTTTTGAAACGTGGAAAACGCCATAGTTTAGGGGAAACTATGGCGAAATTTTCTAAAAATCTAATCGCGATTAAGACATGATTAGTGGGGTGATTAGTGGGACTAAACGCGATTAGTAACTTAAATCGTCATTAAGTAGGCTCTAATGACAAGGGTTATCCCTAAATAGCCAAGTGTTTAACAAAGTTATAAATATATCTATAAGTAAAAATAAATGCTTTTTTATAAATATATAATTCTACTTGGAAAATAATACAAGTATTTATATACATATTTGTTACCAATAAATTTGTATGTATACATGTGTGTATTGTATGTGTATGTATTAGAAACTTAGGGTATTCACAATAAAAATACTCCACCATATACAAAATACAAACACTTGAGCAATACACTAAGTATTGGTAACATAATAAATATATTCTTGAAAAGCGTCGAAACAATAAATCGGACAATCGAAACAATACGAACAATCGGCGAACATCCAAGATTACACCGTCGTGTCGTCGACAACGGGCGATTCTCGACGAAAACGAACATGTAGTGAACGACGCCGACGACGAGTCTAAATATATATTTAGACATTCATCATATATATATGTTATCGAAACCAAAATCCGGAAAGTTAAAAATATAAAAAGTTAGAAAATTATATGTAAATACTTATAAGAATAATGGGCCTTTAATAAATAAATGTGGGCTAGGCCTAAATTGTAAAAGTCTTGGACAAGGCCCAATTCCATAGTATTTATGGACAAGGCCCAAAACTAATAAAAGCCTAAAAAGATATAAATAACATGGGTTAGGCCCAAAAACATAAAATACATGGGCTAGGCCCAATTATATAAATTACATGGGCTAGGCCCAATGACAAAAAACATGGGCTAGGCCCAAAGTCATAAATTACATGGGCTAGGCCCAATGACAAGAAAACATGGGCTAGGTCCAAAGACATAGATGACATGGGCTAGGCCCAATGATTAGAAAACATGGACTAGGCCCAATGACATGTGAAGGGCAAGGCCCAGTTCACACATGATTTGAAAACAATAATATATATATATATATAAGTAATGTATATAACAATATTAATCGAATAAACAAACTACCAACACTATGATGACAGTATAAGTTGTTCAATCATAACAAAGAAATACATAACAAGAATTCAAGATGAACAACGAGTACAAGGTCCCTTGAGACCTAGGTTGTAACATTTGTATAAATCGGGTCTCCAAAACCCGCTCCGTTTTGTAATCAAATACCAAGTTATGAAATTTCATTAAGTATTTATGAGTATTTTGAGTTTAAACGTTACATAATTAATATATAAACTAAACTATAAAAATTATATTTGATAAAAAGTTAAAATAAAATAAATAAAAAATATTTGTAGCTGACCGGACTCGAACCCGGGTCAACTGCCTCCTATAACTTATCCACCGATCCGTTAACCACTCCGCCACCAATTGTTTTCTGTTAACATTAGGAAAACAATTGAGTTTTATGCGCAAACACAAATTAACGGTTAATGATATCTGAATAACGGAAATCGGTAAACCGAATCGCCAAATCAGTTTTGGTTCGTTTAGCTGTCTTATAACCGATGAATATCGGTTTCTAATTAAGTTCAAATTGAATGAACTTCAAGTTTCGGGTTTTGAAACCGAAAGGCATTCAAACTCCAAATAATTCAGGTTCCAATCATTTATGCGATTCAGAACCGTCTCAAATACACTCCAATTCCTTTTCGTCGCGTTTTCAAGTCTTTTGAGCACAAAAAAAACTGTCGCCGGAATTCTCTGCAAATCTCGCCGGAAAACCGGGTTCAGCACAAATCAGTAAGATTGTCCTCTATTGCTGTTTCAATCTGTTGTTAGGACTCTACTAACATTAACCCGTCACTCAAAATCAGTCACAGAAGACTTTGCTGGATTTTCTGGGTTCGCCGGAGAAATTCTGGAATTCGCCGGAAATTCGCTAGTTAACGGTAAACACATTCAATCGTGCTAATAATCCATGTACTCTGGTTCAATTTCAAATCTAATTCTTTAATTCTGTTGTTAGACCCTCTCAGCCGAAGGTTCAAAAACAGAGTTGCCTATTCTCGCCGGACTTCCTGAAGAAGACGACCTGTCCGGTATTTCCTTTCCCCAAACTGTTCGGTTTGTACATTCAAACTAGTAGTCATGTTATTTAAGTAGTTAGACCATGAACCAGTTGTCTGAGTAAAAACCGGTAATCGTAGTGAAGAAGACGAATCTAAAAACGGGATAAGAGTAAATAAAATTCGGATAATTAACGGGTTAGACACACAGTCCAGCGGTGGACTGTGTGCAAAGTTAACATACACGTCCCGAGTTCGATCCTTACTACACACACACTCTGCGTAATAACATTCCTTTTTATTTATGAACTAACCGGGTTAGAGTGGGTAGTTGTTAAGTATAATATAAATCAAGAATATAACCGGGTTAGACACACAGTCCAGCGGTGGACTGTGTGCAAAATAAACTACACGTCGCGCGATCGAGTCCCGTCACAAGCACCGGTTCAATGAGATTAAAACGTTTTACAAAATAAAGGAATTTTCGGTAAATTCGAATAAGTGTATAAATATAATTAAAACTGGATTTCTAACGGGTTAGTCACGTAGCTCAGTTGGTAGAGCTACGTGCGCGTGAACGGAAGGTCACCGGTTCGAATCCCGCTTGGCGCAAGTATTACCGCTGACCGAACCGGTCAACGGTCAACGGTCAAACAGTAAAAAAAATATATTATTTTTTTTAAATATTTATTTGTTTAATTTAAATTAAAAATCAATTAAAAATACTTAAAAATAACATTTTTAAGGATAGAAAATAGCCATAAACTCACAAAAATATATCTAAAAATCCCATTAAAATCTTTAATAAAATCCATCCATTTAATATATTTTTCCCATTATTATTTAGGTTAGTGATTCCTCGTTGACTCGCTTCGTCTAAATCGTGCGCATCTCACCAACTCAAATCCAACGCACCCAATGTGAGTGAACCCTTCAAATTCCCCATTTTAATCACGTTTTTGGGGTGTATCATGTGTCTTGTTCATTTACATATTATAACTAAGTTATTGTGCATATATCATATCATGACATGTGTGTTAGTTGTTGCTGTAAAGTAGTTATTATTGTTTGCAAATTATTATTTCAGTACATGCAATTGCCGAGGCCGTAGCTCCCCACCCATCGAGGTTGAGTTTGATCCCCATTTTATTATGCGGTTGATCAGGGCGTGCCCGCACGATCGGCTCCGTTTGATTGAGCCTTGATCGGTCATTTTATTTTACATTTCGATACATGCAATACGCTCGGCTCCGTTTGATTGAGCCTTGAGTGCACAGTTCAATTTACATTTCCAGTTCATGCAATACGTTCGGCTCCGTTTGATTGAGCCTTGAGCGCACAGTTCAATTTACATTTCCAGTTCATGCAATACGATCGGCTCCGTTTGATTGAGCCTTGATCGCACAGTTCATTTATGTTAATTATTATGTGATGTTGGTATGTTCATATATGCTATCGATTGTTAATGTATGTTATAATTGTACTGATGTTTGCCAATGTTTGATTTCATACATGTGCTCTTTTATGATTATGCACAATATTTTATTGATAAACTAACCAGAAAATTATTATCAAATGTTTATCTATAAGGTTCACTCGCCAACTTATGTTGACCCAAAAACCTCCCATTTTTACACATGATACAGGTGAACCAGCAGCAGCTAGGAACCCATAGGACCTGGATTAGAAGAAATAAAACGATTTAGTATTTGGATTATCATGTTTGGTTATTTTCCTTTGTAATGAATGAACATATTTGGATGTTTGAGAAATGTAACTTTGACTTCATTTAATTATGAAACATAATAGTAAATGTCATGTGCTTTGGTGATAACCCAATTATGCCTCGACTCTTAATTCCGCTGCGGGTCGGGGTGTGACATAGGTGTCTAATGAAACCAATACGCATGTAGGTTACATACGTTGCGGACACCGATCGATAAACAGTACGACTTAACGGAATGCAAAAACTGTGAGTTCATATACTTTTTTTCAATTATTTCAAGTTTTGTTTTAAACTATCGAGGGGAAATACATGTCATGTCAAAATAGTATGTTAGCTATGGGTTAGAAGATAACATATCACTGTGCGTAAGTAGGATGATAACAATAGTAACCATTAATCACTTAGTGCCCAAGGTGCAAAAGAAGTAGATCTATTGAGTTTGAGACCCGATCCACTCCTGGTTGGTATACCCTTCAGAGTGCTTTTGTGATCCCAATGATGTCAAATTAGTCTCGGTTTGGTTACTTACTTCGGTTTGGTTACTTACTTATGGAACAAGTATGTCAGGGTGCTCGCGACACACTGATAGATACTTAAATAACTCATTGATGCTAATAACATACTTGGATTTCAATACAGGTTTTCAAGGATGACATTTTGATATGAAAATATTAAACTACATGAACTCGCCAACTTTATGTTGACTTTTTAAAATTACATGTATTTCAGGACGCAAGACTTGAGCTGGTGATGGGATCCGGGTATGGGAAGTAGTCAAGACAATGATGTACCATCTTTTGGAGGGTTTGCCATTTATATCCCAACCTCATTTGGGTATATAGAGGTCAAAACCTCAATATGAAATTGTGATGAAAACAATATCTTATTTTGGAACATGTGTTTTAAACTATGTTTGTAATGGTAATCTGAAACTGATAATAATGTGGCTTCACTTTTGAATATTGTAAATGTGTAATGAAACTTAGTAATGGCATGACATCGTTGTTATTAATACTATTTACTAAATTGGATGCAATGATTACCTAATAGTCACACACTTGCGCTTCCGCTACGACCGGGGTGTGATAGAATTCAGATGGAGAGAGAAGGACGAATTTAATGATGTTATGATTAATTAGGCTGTGTAAAAAAATTACCTCTCTAGCTATCTCCTTATATATACACTCAAGAGGAAACACTAATTAGTTAATAAGGGTAATATGGTACGTCAACAATTACCAACTAATTATATAATAGATTTAATGTATTTTGATCGTATATAATATAAATGATTATAATGGCTACACAATTAAATATAACACACAATTATATTTTGAAGAGATTGTAAGGAATCTTTGAGTAGAGTTAGTGACATGAGTCATAGCACCGGAATCAAACCACTAAGAATTAGCAAAAACAGTTAAAATATAGGACTCAAGTATCATGAAAAAATCATTACCTTTCTTAGCTAGCCACTCTTTAAAGTCAGGGCATTCCTTCTGCTTATGTCCTGTCTTTTTACAGAACTTTCAGTAGGATTTGCCTAAGGAGTTCTTAGAGTTGGAAGGTACACTTGTATTAGGATTTGGCTTTTGGACTTTAGAAACATCTTTCCTTGGGTAAGTGTTCTTCCTCTTCTTAGAGCTGGAGGTAGTTAAGTGTGAAACATCAGTAGTACGATCCATCTTCATACGCTCTTCCTCCTGCACACACATGGCGATCAGCTCACTCATCGTCCATTTGTCCTTCTGAGTATTGTAATTGATCTTGATTGTTTCATAGGACGAAGGAAGCGAAGTAATGATGAAGTGAACGAGAAAACCATCACTAATCTCCATGTCTAATCCCTTCAGCTTATGGGCCATGTCGTTCATCATCATGATTTGTTCACGGATGTCGCTCCTCCCATCATACTTAGTAGTCACCAGCTTGAGGATTAGTGTACTCGCATGTGCTTTAGACGTTCCCTTGAGATGTTCCTCCATAGAAGCCAAGTAGGTTTTAGCATCATCAAAATCAGGAATGGCTCCTCGAAT
Source organism: Scalesia atractyloides (assembly GCA_947069175.1). Taxonomy (NCBI): domain Eukaryota; kingdom Viridiplantae; phylum Streptophyta; class Magnoliopsida; order Asterales; family Asteraceae; genus Scalesia; species Scalesia atractyloides. The sequence goes on along the minus strand of CAMTDV010000022.1, from coordinate 58,738,466 downwards.
TGTATTGCTTATGGATTGCTTCATGAACATGAGAGACATGCGGTAACACCTAGTCCATTTTTCATGAGTCAACTGCTCAGCAGCGGTACTCCGAGGAATGAGGTCTGCATGCTTATTCTCTATTAAAGCATAATCGAAATCCAGCAAAGCAAGAGTAAGCATGAGAGAGTCTTTCCATGCAGCAAAGTTATCACCAGTCAATGGTTGAATCCCGCAATTGGGCGCTGAGAGTGGAAATTATATGAGCGAATTATGATATTAAGTTAGAAGTCTTAATGTGATCTAATGGCATGTTATACTAAGGCATGCATAAGTAATGACCATTTTAATTATGAAGCTACGATATTGTCTATTACTAACATCAAAATAATAGACTCATTTAAAAAATTATACTTAAATGAAGACAAATCACCGTAGAAGTGTAATCATCTAAGCATGTGTGTAAAGTAATTGTGACAGATCAGCTTTGGCCAGAAATGAGACGATCACCTTAGTTATGCACTTGTTAGATATGCTAGACATGAATGAATTAGATCAGCTTTGGCCAGAAATAAGACATTCACGTTTGTAATGCATAATTAACATATCATTTTGTAATACTTGAACAATAAATAGATGCATCAAATCAACTTTGGGCAGAAGTGATACATCAGAAGCTTATTCAAGTTAAGCTATATTTGGTTTTGTGTTGAAAAATTATCTGATTCTAATTAATTAAGTGTTGACAAAACCAATTACTTAATAGCAAACCCTTTGTTAACGCGGTAAGTTCGCTGGGGGGTGCAGGGGGACAGCGTGCCCTCGCACGGGGTTCTAGGCAGAGCCCCGAGCTGAAATTTAGTTCACAATAACTGCCTAAAAAAGTGATGAGATTTCGGATAAAACTTGATATTTTGAGAACATTTTAGATTTCGGATAAGTTAGATTTCGGATTCATCCGAAATGATGATTTCGACTAAGTTTCGGATTCATAAAAAATGAAGTAAGTTCGAATAAGTTTCGAATTCATCCAAAATGAAATAATTTCGAATGAGTTTTGGATCTATCTGAAATGTATTATCTCGAGTAAGTTTCGAATCTATCCGAAATGTGTTATCTCGAATAAGTTTCGGATCTATCCGAAATGTGTTATCTCGAGTAAGTTTCGGATCTATCCGAAATGTGTTATCTCGAGTAAGTTTCGGATCTATCCGAAATGTGTGATTTCGAATTATTTCGAATCTATCCGAAATGTATTATCTCGAGTGAGTTTCGGATCTATCTGAAATATGTTATTTCGAATGGGTTTCCAATAGGATTTCAAATTAGTCCGAAATTGCGATCCGAAACTTGTTCTCCAAGATTCGAATTCTGCTTAATTATGGCAGTTAATTGTAATAAGGGTGAAAATCCGAAAATTAAGGGATCATGGGATCATATTCCTGTTCTAATGCTGATTAGGTTTATCTTATTATTTTGAAATAATTTTCATTCATAATAATAACATATTTCAAAAATTTAAGTAGATAAAATTAGATCAAAATCAGAAAAAAAAAAACACCCAATGATCCGAAATTCATTCCAAAATTCAAGAATTTTTTGAATTTTCTTATGAACATATGATGAACCCTAAAAACATAAAATAAATCATGGAATCCGAAAACTGAAAAGTTTTAGTTTTGTAAACAGATTTCGGAACAGTGATTATTTCGGAACAGTAAAATTTACCCATTAAGCAAAAGATCCGAATTTTAACTCACAAATTATGTGATTTCGGAACAGGAATCCAAATGTTATTAGGGTTTCAAAATTCTGTTTTCCAGATTCTTAATCCTAGAATAATGGATACAAACAGAACTGATTTATCAACATATTCTCTGATACCATATGTTGATCAGTTCTGTTTAAACATAATGCAAAACATATTGAAATACATGTAACAGCAGACAGACCAGCAGAGAATCCAGTCAGAGATGCAGCCATTGAGTTCGGCATACTTGTTAGGATAATCTGGTTCCTCCTTAGGGTGTAAAGTAATGATTGTGATGACCGAATTCAAGGGTGGAATTCGGATGGAGAGAGAGGGACAAATTTTGTGATGCTATAATTTATTAGGTTGTGTAAAAATTTGTATACCTCTCTAGTTATCTCCTTATATATACACCCAAGATGAAACCCTAATTAGTTGATAAAGGTAATTTGGTCCATCAACCATTACCAACTAATTATCTAATAGATTTAATATATTTTGATCTAATATAATATAAATGATTATAATGGCTACACAATTTAATATCACATATTGATTATATTTAATCTTACTTCGACATCTCTCACAAACCCCTTCTCTAATTTTTATCTCTAAGTCCCAACTTTTAATTGTTTTTAATTGGGACTTGACAGTTATATATATATATATATGTATATATATATTTATTTATTTATATATTATAATTTAGTAACTTATTAGTGCATCGGTTGCTTCTACTGTATACTTGAGTGTTATCTTTCTTGTGGGTTATATCTTTTGTTTATTGTTTGTATATGTTGAGGGTATATGAGTTGATATTTGTATTGTTTTTCATTCTATAGTCAAACTTTTCTCTCTCCAACAGCCTCCCTCTACCTTCCGCTAACTGCCGATCACCGCCCCTCTTTTAACTCGTTAAATATTAAATACAAATTTTCTTATGCATAAGAGCTTGTATATTATGCTTTGATGATTTTTTTAATTGTTTTTCTTTTAATCCCTATACTTTTTATTTTTTTTTATAAATTTGTCACCAATCATTTTATTTTATTTTTAACACCAATACTTTTCTACTTTGGTCCCCTATATTTTTCATATTTTACAGTTTTTTCATTTAACATTTCAGTCTAAATTTTGCGAGTCAACACGCTGCAACGCGTGTGTGTGGTTCAATGTTTTATACCTAATTTTTCCCCATTTAACGGCTCCATTGCAACGCGCAGGTCCGAAGTCGACTTAGTTATTCTTTTCTATATTTTATATTTTGGTCTAATTTTTGTGCATTAAGACGTCGCGATGGTCATGTGTGGTTGAAGGTTTTTACATCTACTTTTCGAGTTTTCGTTTGGTTTAACAATGCGACGCAAAGCACGGGTCCAACGCCCCCTTCAACACACGGGTTTGATAAACCATTTCAACGTTACTTTTTTCGCGCTTTTATACCCCACTACAGCGCGGGGGCTTACTACTAGTGACAATTAATTGTTACACTTGTAAGTAGTTGGCTATGCTGGCTTTGTGGTATGTGTAAACAACACACTTAAAGGAACGCAATTGTTAGTAAAAAGTTGATCATGTTTAGGGGTCTTTCACTTAACAATGAAACTTTTTAGGTAAATGCATGGTTCAACTAACCGCGTTTCTAAACGCAACTTGCACTTGGTCGGTTTAAAAGTTTCAAACACATCTACTATAGATCCTTCGACATATATAAATAGACTAGAAGAGGGTTTTCAAGTTGACTCTATTCTCTAAGCTCGCTACCCGAGCTTCTCTTCAAGTTGATTTTCAAGATTTGGTGAACACCTCAATCAACTCAAGGAAGCAAAGACTAACGTTAATGCAAAACAATTTTTAGAGTATTTTAGAAATTTTGAGTTTTGACAAATGCCTTAGTGATTTGAACTTTGAAGTGGCAAAGAACATTAAAATTCATATTAAGGTATTATTAGTTTGTTGTTTAAGATAAAACTGAATCTTAATAATAACTATATTTTTTTTTGTCAAAAGTAACAATGCTAACTAACTAGATGAGTAGAACTAGAAGGGATTTTGTTTTTCTGAAAGGAGAACTTCATTAAAAACAGTCGAAACCGCTACTAAGCAATAGAGACGGGAACAACAACATATTTATAAAATATCAAATTTACAACAATTTTCCTATGAGACAAACTTGAACTTTGACCTATTTTTAGCCATAGAAAACCAAGAGACTTAATACTCGTGATAATGTCATCAATCTTGATCTCCTTGTTCAAGAAAATATTCTGATTTCTCGCCTTCCAAATGCACCACCATGCTACAATAATAATCGTATGGAAAACCTCTTTAGCATTCTTGCTCAAATTCGTATAGTTATGAGCCTCCATCAGATCTCTAAAGGAGGACGCGAACATCTAAGGGATGTTACACCAAGAGCAAAACCCTGACATGCGACAGTCGCCACCCTACACGGCGTGAAAATATGATCCGTGTCTTCATAATCATCCTCACAAAACGCGCACCCATGCGAAAAAATTACACTTTTTGGCACCCTATTTACTCCATTCCATAACATAGTTCATACTTGTATCCAATTTTGTTGCAATAACCTTTTCACCGATCCAACCGAGAATAAGCCTTCCTCGTTACCTAACCATTGCCACCCATCCTTGGAACCAGAAATCTTGCCACCCATCTTTGGAACCAGAGAATCTTAACCGAGTCCAGCATCCCAATCAGCCTATTCCATTTATTCATTTCCACATAGGATACCAGAGTCTCCATCTCCATTTCCACATCACTATTTGTCCCACTTTGTCAAAACAATCCCAAATCATGCATCACTTATCCTTTTCCAAACCAAATAACATACTGAGACAAGATCGGATTCCACAAATCACCTCTTGTTGTTGAACAGTCAGAACGGAAAATTGTGTAATGTAGTTAAAAAAATACAAACAAATGGTTGTAGTTCTGCTCCAATTGGCTTGTCAACAAATAAGGATAACATGTGCCGTGATTCCATATGAAGGAAGAAACATCTAATCCTAGGGTTTCTTTACCTGTCATCCTTTGTCATAATAGTTTACATATGTATATATATATGCTTACATGATACTCATATATCACATATATGATGTATTTCAATCTTTGAAGAGGCATCATGAGAAAACTAGAAAACTTCCATCTGAGGTTGTATTACACATATACAATACATGTATTCAGAAATTAAAAAAAAACACGCCGAGGACCGCAAGGAAAAGTCCTTGCAGTCTGCATCAACGTTTTTTTTATTACACATATACTAAAAAACGCTGATGCGAACCGCAAGGACTTTTCCTTGTTGTCCTCTGCATGTGTTTCAATGGATTACACATATGTAATACAACATCAAAATAAAGTTTTTTTTTAAAATGAAGTTTTTTAGTTCTCATTAACAATGCGTCTTCTTATGATGCTCTCCCTTCAATCTTTATAGGAAGGGCTCCCGCCCTCATGTCACCTTTAATCTGCAATATTCTCTATACATTGCAGCTTAAATCTAGACTTGTGAGTCAACAAATACAAAAACAACAAACTACAACAATAAAAGTTAAAATATGTTCTTTATTCTATAGAGTGATACATGTCCAACATATCGTTAATGGTATTATTATTTAACAAACATCTGAAATAAATATCCAACAAAGTCAAATAAAAGAATGTAACAAGAACCTTTGGCACATCCACCACATTAGCAGAGCTAGAAATAAGTTATTCAAAGGGTGGGCACAACAGAGATAAGTTTACATCCAGTTATATTTTAGCTGGTACAAACTTAAGCTAACTATTTACACGGGTTGTAATCATGGTCTGGTTAGGTTAAAACACCTACCAAAAACCATCTTTTGCCATTTTCAGGAACTCACAAAGTGTGATGGTTGGGAGCTCGTTGTTGCCCCGCTTTCTTCTTCTTGATTTTGGTCATCTTCAACACCTTTGTACCTTTGGTCTCAGACTCCGTTGTTGACACCAAGTTGTAGAACTGTCAATGACAGATAATTCAGAGTGTTTTCGAATATTCTAAAAGTAACCATGTCATACTGAATATTGTTCTCAAGATAATTAGTTTTCTTTCGTCTTATTTGATAACCACGAGAATCCGTTACTAGAAAGTTCACGGGTCCTACCAACACCTTGCTAACCAATGGGATGATATAAAATGCATCTTGCATCGAGTAGGTGGCTTTCAAGGAATAACTAGACGTAAAAAAACCAGTGTTTGGATTATTGTTCAAGAAGCGAATAAGACGATTTAAGTTAAGAACATTCAAGATCAAGATTGGTGAACTGAGTACTGACAACAATTTAAATAAAAAAGCTTTTGGAATAGATTTATATTTTACCTCACAAACACCATGAAGTAACAACCTATGGAAAGGATCTTGGGCATACATCACGAGAACCTCCTCATTAGCTGCCTCTGAGACAAAGGCCCGTATGTTCAGCTGAAAACAGTACATCATTCACAGGTAATGTGCCGATCAAGAATAACATAGATTTAGTAGAGATAGCAAAATGGGTCAAGTGAAAAGATTCAAATGCATAACAATTATACAAGCAAAAAGATTATTGAATAAAAATATTTTCAGGTATTATAACAAGATAGAGATGTATTAGTGTATACTGTTAAATACCTCAAAACCTTTAACGAGTTCGGGAAGGAAGCTCCGGCGAAATGCTTCTCTAGTTCTGCAGTCAACCCTGTGCCATGCAGTCAATGCAGCAATCTTATCAGCATCCACACTACTTTTCTTCTTTGATGAGAAACCTTTAAGAGCCTCTATTGCACCAGCCTGCAGGATAAAATATTAATAGCTTAACTGCTATAACGATCAAAAAAATATAGTAAGCATAAAACTAAAGGTTCAGATTTTTGTTCAATATATTTATGGGAAAAGCGAACGACAAATAAGAGAAGTGAAAAACCTCTTTATCCATGTCTATGTTCCTAAATTTGTCCCATTCCCCCACATTTGTCATGCAAAACGGGGACGGTTGTGCCTCATCACCTGTAAAGTGAACCATAAACGAACTTGTATCATGTTGCCAATTCAGCAAATAAAGAGCATAATAAACAATATGAAAATGTATTTAACATTATATGCATTACTATTTTTCGTACAGGACTTTGAAACCTCCGTTTTGGTGACCCAATTTTTAAAACTTAGGGGTTGTTTAGCAACTTTTGAATGGGTAAGTGCTGAACCAATGAAAACCATTAAGAGCCAATATAATGCTTAACCGTTAAGAAGCAAATGTCTGACCATTTCAGATTAGAGGTCTTAACCATTCAGACTCGGTATAATGCGTAACCATTCAGACACAAATGTCTGAATCATTCAGATATCTGGTCGCGAAACAAACAATCTGAACCATTAAGTGTTGAACCAGTAAGAGGTCCGAACCATTAAGAGCTAAGCAAACAGCCCCTTAGATTTCGATGCAATTAACTTCTAAAATTTAAAGTAAAGTACACAAATGGTCCCTATGGTTTACCAAAATTTTGGATTTGGTCTCCAGCTATCCTAAAGTACACGGATGGTCCCTGTGGTTTGCACTTTGTACCGCATTAGTCCTTATCTAAGAAATCTAAAGATTTTAGCATGTCCAAGTTAGGGACTAAACGCTTATAAAGTGCAAACCACATGGACTATCCATGTAATTTTGGAAAAAGTTGAGGACTAAATGTGTTACAAAATGCAAACCACAGGGACCATCTGTGTACTTTTGGAAAGCTATGGACCAAATCCAAAATTTTGATAAACCACATTGACCATCCGTGTATTGTACTCTAAAATTTACCTTTTGACCAACTTTTAAAACTATATGCATGTGCAATGCGTGTGCTTGATTTTACACTAGAAAACGGACAAAAGACAAACCACTACCATTCAAACACACACACACACACATATATAAAGTGGCTTACCAAAAGGTGGTGGAGCAAACAACCCTCTAATTTCATCTCCAGTCAAACGAGGTACAAGCTCCAACAGTATACGATCGTTTATCCATCTACGTGCCCGCCTGTTGCTAACCTGGAAAAGATTGATAGGGTGTCAACTGTCAACCACATATTTTTAGAAACACGGGTCACAAACCTAATTAACGGTCACATACAATCCATATCACAACTAAAAGACTAATAAAGATGGTGCAAACCCACAAATAGTTCACGATTCATGAAACTCCAGTCATGTAAATTTAAACAAGAAATAAAATAAGTGAGAAAACTAAGAACATGTCACATATGTAGAAAGTATCTATCAACTATCAATTTACTAATCTGTAAGAAGATAAACAACATCTAACTTTCATAGCACACGCAGCGAATCACGTAAATATGTAAAAAGGACCATACTTTTAGCAAATACAGATATAGCTCAGTAGATCTAAACATTCAATAGTTAGCAAAATAACAGTTTCACCATTAAATTAAAAATCACAACCTTCAAACACATGTCATCTGTATACACAAAACATCACAAAATTCACTCCGTAATATTAAATTAAACACAGATCTATAAACATAAAAAAATGTCACATATGAAGAAAGTATATATCAACTATCAATTTACTAAACTGCAACAAGTTTAACAGCATCTAACTTCTATAATACGCGCATATTCATTCGAAGTTAACTCAGTAGATCTAAACATTCAATACTTAGCCAACAAGATCACAGTTTCACAATTAAATCATTAATCACAACAGTTCAAACACATGTCATCAGCATACACAAATCTTATCACTCAAAACATCAATTCAATCATATCATCTTCAACAATCAACAAAACATCAAAACAGATCTACAAATGAATATTACTCTGTCATTCAAGCTCTCGAGATATTCAATCTTCTGCTCGAGCGCCAATCCACGTGATTTCGCATCACCTGCAAGCAATCAAGCCTCTACAAATCAAATCTCACTTTAGACTATCGATCAATTGAAACTGTAAAACAATTAGCAATGAAACCCTAGGTTGTGTTGACGATCAAAGGGGTACCTTTGGTGTGATTGAATGTTGATGACGATGAGAAATGATCGTGCGGGAGAACATCAGGAGTCGCCATTGATGGAAGATTGAGAATTGAGTGATTGTTGAAGCTGAAAGTTGTTTGAATGTTTGGGGAATCTGAGCCCTAGAAATGAGGGAATTGGGGAATATGCTGTGATGCGATGCAGTCGTGTGCGGGATGCTTCTTGTGTGTATAGGAAGTTGGCGATTTTGCTCCATTAGTACTCTTTATCAATTATGTTTGGCGGTATCGATTTGGTATATTACAAAAATAAAAATATTTACAATGGTTTATTCACACGCAAGTTACTTCATATATCCCAATAACATAATTTTACGATATTTCTAAAGGATATTGATAAACGTTGATATCGATACCGATATTGTTTGGTTTAGTATTGGGTTTGTTCGACATCATACGATACTCGATATAGTTTTTCTTTTAAACACAACTTCGTTCTCAATAGAAATATATATCGGAATTTGAGAAATAAATTAAACACAAATGTATATTTTGAAAAAAAATAATGAACGTAAGTTATTAGAGAAAAGTAAAAAAGCAAATAATTAATGAAGAATTATTAATAAATGAAATGACTTAAACATATATATTATGTATACGGGTTATGATATACTAGGAAGTTGTATTTTTATAGAAAGCATAGGAAATAATCCAAGCCCCTAGATTGTCTAATGGGTTACCGAAATTAAATTGGGAAATTTATAATTCAAACTAAGGCGTGTCATTTGAATTAAGAGTATTATGGTCCATTGAATACAACATTTATTTCTCTTTCATTTACTCCATTTTTTAAAAAGTTAATAACTTTTTCGTACGACATTATTAATTTTATTTTTATTACACCATAAAAATGAGTATATTATAGCTATAACGTTTGAAAAAAAAAAAGAATCAAAAACCCATATCGTAAAACACAATAGACAACAAACACACTATAACACAATAAACATCAAATCAAAACACACTTAAAATGCAATGGACTATAATACAATAAAAGGTTCTAAGAATCATACTCATTATCGCACTTGTGGAATTTCATCATGCTGTCAAACTTGATATCCATATCCAGTAACATACAATTATGTTTTTTCCATGATTTTACATATATTTTATACATTATTATACATGATTTTGATTATGCTATAATTCTATATACATTTGTTAGGATCTGAGTTTTAACTTGTGTGTTTTAGGTGAGCTAATTATGCTTGAATGATAATATAAGATGAAATTGCAGCAAAATTATACGAACACACAAATTTGAAAAGATATCCAACTTATATTAATGATTATAATCAAAAGATTACAAGAATAATTTCACTCTCCTCAGCCTGATCACTCACTTTTGTTCGTAAAATAAGAATGTCAAGTGACGAAAATAGATTTCTAACATGTGGGATCTATTTATACTAAGTACAAATATATGTTCACGATTAGGATTGACATCACACTGATAGCGATATCTAACATTTCTAACATAAAAGATTCCAATCAGATGTCAGAACATCGAATATACTAAATGTTTGTTTTGACTAACTCTGTTACACTGATAAAGTATGTTCTTTAAACCTTTGTTGATTAGTTCTAAACACCTCTCTCTCTCTCTCTCTTTATATATATAATATATATATATAGATTATGTTTTCAAAAATGAACACAAGTTTTTTGCGAACTGAGCGAACTAATCCTGGCCTTACATGTGTGTAAATCAATGGCCAAGATTAGTTCGCTCAGTTCGCAAATACACTAGTGTTCACTCTAGAACCCTACCATATATATATATATATATATAATATATATTAATAGAGAGAGAGAGAGAGAGGGGTGGGTGGGAGTGGGCTACAAAGTCCATTTTTCCTACAAAGTGTAAAAAGTCATAAAGACACCAAATGTCAACCATAAAACACACTCAAAACTCACAAATAACATAGTGGAGATTACTAAAACACCATATTTGTGGGTTTTGTGTTGTGTTTTGGATGATTATCTTTGATTATTGAATGACGAACATTAGTGTGTTTTATGTTGATTATCATGTTGTGTTTAATATTCATAGTTGTACGATGGTGTGTTTGAAGTTTTTAAGGATTGTCAGGGTTCGGATATTGTGTTTTAGTGATCTTCACTATGTTATTTGTGAGTTTTGAGTGTGTTTTATAGCTGAAATTGTGGTGTTTTATCACTTTGTACATTTTGTAGGAAAAATAAACTTTGTAGTTGAACCTCACCATATATATATAGGGTAGGGTTCTAGAGTGAACACTAGGTTGAGAGTGAACTGTGTGAACTAATCTGAGCCATTGGATTATATCATCTAGAGATTTTTAAACAATTGCAAGATTGTAATTATAATGTTGTAACTTCCCTTTAAATTAATTAACAGAAGGGTATCTGCGTCTTTTGTAAATTGCATTTATTAAACAATACAATCAAAATTCCTAAAATCTTGCTAGTTTCCGTATATACAAGATACACAGTTGTTAGTGTATACACATGTGTACATTCTCAATAGTATCAGTTTATACAAGATACACAGATGTTAGTTTATACACATTTGTACAGTCTCGTTAACTATCAATTTATACAAGATACACCGCTATTAGTTTATACACATGTGTACAGTCTCGCTAACTATCAGTTTATACAAGATACACAGTTGTTAGTTTATACAGATGTGTACAAACTTTTGATACATCCGTGTATTTTGTAGTCCACGATCTAGTACCGTAAGGAGTTTCATATACGGTTTGAATCCAGGAGGGAAAGTTGGTGTCTAGTACCTAGTTCCGTTAGGAGTTTCATATACGTTATTAGCAACTGATTCTATACGAGTTTAAAATAATGGAGAAGTAATTAAAAATGTGTGATAGAGAGAGAGAGTCAATAGATGAGAAAATTAAGGAATTTTAATTAAGAGAAAGAGAGAGAGCTAATGTCAATCTTACCCTTTTAATCTAAAAAATAATCAATGGTTAAGATTAGTTCACTCTGTTCATTTTCAAGAAGTTGTTCACAAATGATCCTTATCATATATATATATATATATATATATATATATATATATAAGGTTCATTTGAGAACTCTTATTGCAAAAACCATGAAAACCAACGTGAACATAACAAAATAAACCCACCCAAAACCAAAACACACCCACCCTCCACCCCCACCACCACCATAACCCAAATACCTAAACAACCCCCCCCCCCCCCCCCCCCCCCCCCCCCCCCCCCTAAAAAAGCTATATCTCACATAAAAAACCTAAAAAAAAACAAACCACCTCTCACCCACCAAAAACCTAACAAAACCTACCACTCCCATCTTCCATCCACCAAAAACCTAAAAAAAGCCTAAACCCCCACCCCATCCCCAAAAACCTAAATATACATACAATTTTAGTCAAACTATAATATGTTTATTTTTTAGTAAATATACTATATTCTATTTAGTCGAACCCACACAACTATATTATTTCACTATCTAATTTATGTGGTGAAGTCGATAGATTTACAGGAATAAGTCATAAGGTCCACATGTATGTGATATATATTGGGCTACTATCTGTTAAGGCAAGGGCCGTTATGGTTAAGTGTTGGATTATAAAAAAAGAGAGATGAGCGGTACCGGGTATCAGTTTTCAATTTTCTCGTTTTTTGATACTGGGTACCTGTATAGTACCGGTATTTGCGGGTAAAACACCGGTAAGTATCGGTACGAAGTACCGAATCGGTGTATTCGATATCGGTACCACTTTTCCCTATTTTTCATTACCAGTTCGGTATTGAATGGATACCGTGCTCGTCCGTAATTTAAATTAGACTGCCTTTAGTTTTTTTATATCAGTTTTCGTTTTCCTTTTTTTGGTTATTGGCTAGTTTGGTCAAAAATCACAATTCTTACAATTCGGGTCTGTTAAGACATTTTTATCAATTTGTGCACTTAACCATAAAATTCATTTAGATTAGCACCCAAAAATGTTTTAAGGTGATTATTTTTATGTATGTTATATGTTTTTGTGCTTATTTTATATGTACATTTAAGGTTAGTCCACGTTTTACATAAATTTTGTTCGGAAACAAGTCGGATTTGTATTTCATGTTCAATAACGTTATGAAGTCTCGAGCAATCTCGCTCGTCCCGCCTTGATGTTTCCGCTATCGGTTGGGGTGTGTCAAGAAAGTACAAAAATACGAGTAGTTACACAACCACACTCTCTCTAAACTCATAACACCACCACCGCCTACGTCCACCACCACCACAACCGGATCTACAAACACCACCAGTGCCGCCGCCTGTCCTCGTTAAACCCTAGCCCCCAAACCGTTGTAAGAGAAATATATGTACAGATCTAGTGGATTTCATCAAACCCTAGCCCCAATTCTAGTGGATTTTGATTCCTCTGAGAGAGAGAGAGAGTGATTTCAGATTTGATTGCTGGATGAAAACGACAGTGGTTGTTGGCCATCTACTCAGCCGCCACCACAAAACCTAAAGTGGATTTGGAGGTTTTTTTGGTGGTGGTGATTGAAGGGGGGGGGGGGGGGGGGGGTGTTGAATTTGAATTGGTTTTGGAGGGTTTTTGGGGATGAAATTTGAGGGTTCTTGATGAATAGAAATGGGGTTTTAATGGAGAATTATATGTTGACGATGAAGATGGGGTGTGAATAAAATATGGCAGAGAAAGGCGAGCAACATTGTGGACTTGTAGTTAAGTATGATGAGAGGTGGTGCAAGTTTTGTGTCCACATAATGCGTCAGCTGCACTTGTATCCGTACAACCAAGTTTAAGTGATAAAGAGTTAAGAAATTAGGGTTGGATTCGGTAGTTGTGGTGGCGATGGTTGAAGAGAAAGGAAAGAGATAGTTGAGAGAAAGAATAAAGGGTTTATGTGTGCATATATAACATTAAAAAGTGTGAATTGACCATAATTCCATATGACTAGATTTAACTTAAAGTTTTAACCTAGTTAGTGCTAAAAAACCTATGGAGTAACGAGTTTTTCAAATAAAAGACGCTGACTAAATTATTGAAATTAAATGACATCTATTGTAATTTGATACAAACATAAAGGTCGAAAGTGTAATTTACACTTTTGAATTTAATTTTTAAACTTTTATCTCAACATGGGACCGTCCGTCTCATGAGTTCTAATCCTCGAATGGCCCAACCCTATAAGTACTTCGATTCGTGTTCTTAACGAAGAAATCCTTTTTCGCTTTAATCTTCATCTCTTGTAAGGTTTGATTCTTAAAGGTAATAAATATTGTTATTCCAAATATTTTGATCATCGTCATCATCTGGGTTCATCAACCAATCGTATTTAACAATATAAGCTGATGAATCATACAGTAATCCCATTTAAAATAATATGTTTTGTATGATCAACTGAAGATATATAGATGCTTTTGTTTGTTAAAAAACCATGCAGGATTTATTGTGTTATTAAATATTAGTAGATCATACTTTCAGTTGTTCATCATTGTGTAAAATATTTTTCAGGATTTGGTGCTTTTTGAAAGATGGGATCCGAAAAAGTTTTTAGGGTTTTACAGGAGATTTTTCCAGAGGTATCAGTTGGTGTTTTTTTCTTATTGCTATCTAATGTTGAGGATATTTAGGGGTGGGATAGACTCTAGTTGATCGTACGGATAGTACGATAAAACCTATTTGTATATGATCCTAACACAGGATATGCAATCTACTACTTTTTTGTAGGTTGATTCTCGTATACTGAAAGCTGTGTCTTTAGAACACCCTAACGACGCTGACGAGGCTGCGGGAGTCGTGGCTGAGATGATGGATAAACACTCTAAATATCCACTTACAGTTGGTTCTTCAAGTAATAGTCAGAGTTCACTCAGTTTCTCTGATGGTAATACTTTTCGTGCAGGTTTGTTTCTTTTTTTGGGTATTTGTAGATTTGCGCGATTTGTATAGCTAATGTGCTTGGTATGTATTTTTTATTTGCTGTCTGTAGCTAATGGCAAAAGGAAAGTTGATTCAAGTATGGATCATGTAGTTGTAAATCCTTGTATCGCTGAACATTCAACTAAAGATCATGTTTCAAGCAAGGATGGAAGTTTCCGTGGTGCAACGGGAGGTAGCACTGTCGTTTATACTTTTGTTTATTTGATTTAGGGGTCTTTGTCTTTGATTTGTGAAACCATTTGTGTATTACCACATGGGTTTATTATAGTGACTTAAAATGTATGGATACAATGATTCAAATTCTGGTTATCTTAGTTATAAATTTAAACACTCAATTGTACTAATTGTAGTAAAATTGCTTACCTATAAATATTTTTACCCATCTTTCTTAACCAAACGACATATCATGTTATGCATTCTATCTTCGCGTAAAATCACATAATCAGTTTATAATTTAGTTTTTTAGGTTTGTAACACTTATGACCTCTAACTAACCTTATCTATCTATTTTGTAGCTTTAGATGCTCGTTTTTCTACTCAATATACCCGTAACCCATTTGGGGAGCATGTAAGTTTTGAACCACTTGCCACGTCTTTTGATCATGATCCAAATAGTCAAACTGAAGCCAAGCGTGATGGTGTACTTCCACCTTTCGAGACATTTGGAGGGAGCAATAGTATTAACGCTGACAGTGAGTTAATCGAAAGTGGAAATGTTGATGACGAAAAGTTAATTGCTCGGGAACGCAAACAATTAGTAGACACTTCTGAAACTAATTTAGCTGCAACTCAAGAATCAGATCCCATATGTTCAACAAAAACTTTTGAGAAACATGATTTAACAGGCAGTTTTGTTAGTTCAGAGGATGAGTCAGCTATGAGGTCCGTGCTTACTAGATCAGAGCAAATTTGTAGCCCCGAATATCTGGATGAAGTTATTGAAGATGCTAAAAGTAAAAAGGTAATTTTGTATCCATCCATATGATTTGCAGCTTCTTTATTATTTCTAAGATGTGAACAATAGCTTGAAAGAAAATTAAACAAATGAGTGGAAAGACATCCAAAGTTTTTTTTATTGCATAAAATCTATTTTTTAAGTTTATTAATCAAAGTATTATAATTATTTAATTAAATATGTTGTCTTTAAAATTATTGTCTCAAATTATGTATGGTGCAGAATTATTTTAATAAATATGTTGTCTTTAAAATCGTAATGTTTCAAATCATGTATGCTGCAGAAAACGCTCGTGTTGGCCATGGATTCAGTTATTGATCTTATGAAAGCAGTTGAATCTAAAGAAAAAGATGTTGAACAAGCAAATGAGGACGCCACATGCGGTTGTTCTGATATTCTTGCCAAGGTGGACGAGGTTAAACACGCACTCGTAAGAGCAAAAGAGGCAAATGACATGGTAGTTCCTTGTTTACTTTAAATTGGTTTGCTAATTACTGTTGGTATGCTTATCTTCTTGTTCTTTCACTAGCACGCTGGAGAAGTAAATGCGGAGAAAGCCATCTTATCCACTGAATTGAGAGAGCTTCAGGTTCGCCTGAATACTTTGTCGGATGACAGAAACAAATCACTTGAAATTCTTGACGAGGTATGCTTTTTTATTTCATGTTCAATATCAGATGTTTGTTTGTTATCAAGTGATTTTTTTTACCGTGGAATGCTCGAAGATGTATTTTGATATGTACTTAAAATATGGTGTATGGATTTGTATTTTTGTCATTTGTGCGTATATCTCAACACACATTTTCATCATATGATAATAATTTCCGTTAAGTCTTTACTTTTTTTTAGATGCATAGAGCGTTAGAGATTAGAATGGCTGCTGCTTTTGAAGAAATCGAAGCAGCAGAAGGCAAAAAGTTAGAGCGAGAACGGTCTGCTAGGGAAGCTCTTTTGTACCAAGAAAGCCAAATGGAAAAAGTGGTTGAAGAGTCTAAGAAACTGAAGCTAGAAACAGAGGAAAATTCTAAGGTATGTGACATCAAGCACTTCTATTATGCATAAATACAATTGAAAATATTTTAATGTCGCGGATTACGAATTTATTTAAATTTGTATTTTAGTTGCAAGAGTTCCTCACGGATCGTGGCCATGTGATTGATATTCTACAGTAAGTCTCGGTTATTCTTACAAGTAGAGTAATCTTTTTTGTTTTACTCGTTTGTCTTGTTGAAAAACTGCAATACATAAATGTAAACGTCGTGTTTTGTAGAGGAGAGATGGCTGTCAAATGCCAGGATGTATTACTGCTAAAAGGGAAGTTTGACAAGCGAATCCCAGTATCGCGATCACTCTTTTCTAGCCAAACATCAACAATGTCGTTAGTCTCCTCAAATCCATCTTTCAGGGACCGCACACCACCTTTTGAGCATGAGACAGAGACGCATGTGACTCGAAAGAAGAGTTTGGAACATGATAATTTTCATGGTATTCTTGGCAAGAATTCAAGGTTCGATGGATCATCGAGGTCTCCTCCTCATGGGGAAACTGGAAATTCTTCTAGTAATGGAGAAGAAAAAAAGAATGATGATGATGAACATAAGGGGCTTTTAGATGATGATGGATGGGAGCTGTTTAACAATGGTGATCTTTTGAACATAAGAAGAGAGGCGTGTTAGTCGTTTATTTTCTTTCTTTCTTTTTTTTTTGGCCATTTTTATTGACTCTTTACCATCAAACAAGCGTTTTTTGCTAAAACTTTTATGATAATTACCATCGGATGCATCGTTTCTTGTTATTGTTTGCAAAAATAATTAGTTTGTCAAGTATGTTAAACGATATTGTAATACAAGTAACATATTTTTTAATGGCAAACAGTTTTTTAGAACACTAATTTAAAATGGTAAGTTTATACACTTTGGTGGACTTTTGACTCAATATTTACGTGTTTGAAATATTTTAAGGTTGACATTGATTGAGATGTTTAAGAAAATGGATTGAAACGAGTAGTAGATCAAACAATTGTTTAGGGGTACATTCTTTTTCCGAAAATAGCTTAGAAGAACCGGAAGTCGCTAAAATATAATTTTTATAATCATATTTGACAATGATTTTTTTTGTATTTTTTTTTTGTTTCAAGTGTTTCAAGTCAAATCGGCCCAAAACGGTCACCAGTTAAAGAATTATTGACTCATTATATACACAACGATTCAAATTTCAACTTGACTTGAAATACAAAAGTAATCAAGTTTTTGAATACCATAAACTCATATGTTATGGTAATGAACCACCATAATTTTCTGAATGTTTTTCCTTATAAGGGGATGGGACACTGAAGGGTAATATCCTTGTCTCAACCAATCAAATATGTTTATGCGGATTTTTTTAAAAACTACCTTAAGCCACAAAACATTGGCGGCACGCTACCCCTGCCATAAACTTTATTTTTTTTAATAAATTCAACAATTAAATTTAACTAAAATTCAAATTTCATTAAATAACAATTTAAACTAATTAAATTAAAAAAAACACACACAATTAAAATAAAAATGGAAAAACAATTAAAATATAAAACAAACTACTCTTCGTCTTCTTGCTCGAGGTACGGTAGATCTTGAGCTGCAAGATGGACCATAAGATCATTTCGAAGTAAAAAATGTGTATCTTGATCCATCAACTCGCGAAGAACAATTTCGTTAACAACGGGTTCGGCGACTGGATCCCGGATGTAGATCGGTGAGAACGTATGCCCGTCATACTTTAAGATCATATTGTGTAGTATGATGCATGTATACGCCCCGCTAATAATCTTGTCCACAATCATATCACGCGTGGGTCTCTTAAGTATGCCTCATATTCCTTTTAGTACACCAAAAGCACGTTCCACATCTTTTCTTGCCCTTTCTTGCAATTTCTTGAACTAGTTTTCATTTGGATCGGCGGGATATTGAAGGTTTTCACAAATGTTGACCAAGTAGGGTAGATCCCGTCGGTTAGATAGTATCCATGTTTGTATGTATGTCATTCACTTTAAATGGACACTTAGATGTTGTTCCATTTCTTTCAACGAGATATATTAGAGATTGTTGGAGCATAATGATGCCGTTTAGTGAACCAGACGACCACAATACGGATGTCAAAACCATAAATCTTGTGACGCGACCTCTTCGAGCATGACCGTTAGGTATTCGTAATCACCTCTCAATATATTGACCTCGTAACTCACTGGGACACATCCTCTAAACAAGATGCTACAATCGATGCTACCTAACATCCCTAGGATGTGGTGTTTTTCTTCATGATTTTTGTAACAAATTCGCTACGCCGTTGCTTGTCGGCCTACGCAAGAATTCATCACCGTACAATTGATTCACGACGTTACAAAAAACATTGTAGGCATTCAATCGAAGTCCTTTCGGGCATTTCTAAGTACTCGTCGTTCTCAGTTGGGAGTATTATTGCTCGCAAGTTGTTTAACGGCGGATGTAACTTTTTGTGTTGCCGTAAACTCTTTTTCAACCTCCCGTTATATCCCTCTTGAAACCAAGGATATTGTGCATCCACATCACCAACAATTTAAGAACAATTGTTTCGACACACGAAACCGGTAGCGGAATGTTTCATGATCGTACTTTGGTTCATCAACAAAATAACCATTCAAAGATTTTCGTTACCTTGTACGTGATCACGTTTGACGATTTTCTTAGGAATACCCGACAACGTTGCCATGTCTTCAACTTAGGCTTCCTCAAGCATCTCTTTGAAAAAAATTAAGCTACTATCAGTTGACAAAAAATCATCTTCGAAATCATCGGGCGGTAAAACAATATCCAAGTCGTCGTAGGAGAAATAAGTCATTGAGAAATAAGATTGATTTGAGTGAAAATGATTTAAGATTTAAGTGAGGATGGTATAAAATTTGAGTAAAATAGAGAATGGGATGGTTATTTATAAGGCATGAATAAAAAATAAGATAATTTTTTTATTAAATATAAACGGTCATATGACCATTGCAAGGTCAACAAGCACATCGAACAACAACATTTTTCACGGGTTGATGTACCCGTCAAAACAACCCGCCAACCATACTCGTAAGGGTGGCGGCGGTATTATGACACCACAACGAACCTCGAAAGAGTACCCGCATGAGTGCCCCATCCCCTAATACATATATAGACCGGAAACCTTTAACCGTATCAAACTTTGGTAACTAATTTATAATGTATCTCTAATTGTTACAAAAATAATATATAGATCCGCACCCTTGTTATGAAAAAAAATCTAACCATTAATATCCCTAAGAATAAGAAAATGTATTGTATTCCTTAAGGTAAGGGTGTGTTTGGTTCACAGAAATTCAATGAAATTTAAAGGAATTGGAATTTAAATTTCATTTCTTAAGATGTTTGGTTCACAGAATTTGATGGAATTGGAATCTCAATTCCAATCTCATGTGTTTGGTTCATAATTAACATGAATTCCATCATATTCCTATATGTAAAGGAATCAAAGTAAATTCATTGCAATCTTCGACTGTTTTGACCCGAAGAGTTTCGATACGAACCGTTTCAAACGCGAACCGTTTCGACCCGTACTGTTTCGACCCGAACGGTTTCGTCTAGTAACCGTTTCGACGAGTACCGTTTCGACGCGTACCGTTTTGACCCGAAGAGTTCGACCCGAACCGCTTCGATGCGAACCGTTTCGATCTGAACCGTTTCGACGCGAACCCTTTGGACAACGTGAACTGTTTCGACCTGTACCCTTTTGAC
The DNA here is from genome assembly GCA_947069175.1 of Scalesia atractyloides. Lineage (NCBI taxonomy): Eukaryota > Viridiplantae > Streptophyta > Magnoliopsida > Asterales > Asteraceae > Scalesia > Scalesia atractyloides. The sequence continues at coordinate 58,718,022 of CAMTDV010000022.1, read as the reverse complement.
GCGAACCGTTTCGACCCGTACCGTTTCGACCTAAACCGTTTCGACTCGAACCGGGGGTGGTGGGTGCCGGGGTGATGGATTCCAATTCATTTGACAACCAAATACATCAAAAATTGAATTGAGATCCCAATTCCAAGAATTTCCAATTCCAATTAGAATGTTTAAATTCTAAATTCAATTCCTTCAAAATCTAATTCCTATACAAATTCCAATTCCAAAACATTCCGCGAACTAAACACCCCCTAAGAGTATACATTGTCTTCTAGTGATCGAACTGATCACTTATTTTTTTCCCCTTAAACTTCCTATTTGAATACATGAATCATGTATCACTATTTTCTTTATCTGTCTTTTACATTAATCAGCTGGTAAGCAATTGAAAACACATGTATTCGTGGGGCCGAGTCATGTTGTAAATTCTTCTAAAATTGAGACAAACCGTACAAAAAAGGGACAATATTTCTTTAAAATTTAGACCAATCAAGGCTTAGCTAATGAAATAAAACATGCTGGAGTGTAATTTGTGAATGCGTTCTATCAAAGTGTTGCAAATATCAGCAACATGACCTTCTTGCTCTTTTGTGATAAAGGCTCGACTGTAAACGACATAACTAATTTTTTAATTAATTATAAAAGTAATGGTTTAATACTATAAACTTGCATCGTAATATAAACTTACGGGAGTTAAAGTATAACTTTTATAATGATACTATGTTAGTAACCCGTGTATTACCTGGGTTAAACAATAAAAATAATAAAATTCATAAAATTATACTATAGGTTGAACGTTTAAAACTTATTATAATTTATATTTTGAAAAGGTGGCAAGGATCACATAATATAGTAGAAATAAATACACACCTAAAATGGTATAAATGAGTATTTGTTTAGTGGTTAAAAGATAAACCATCCCATTTCTAGTTTCGTGCCAGACAACCTTTATATGACCAATCATATTGTTATAATAGGTGAAGTCTTATTAAAAATAGTATACAAGTATTTAGCATATGGAAAATTAAGTATAATTTCACAAATCATATATCCTTAGCATACCTATACCAAGATCTAAAGCTTCTAATCCCAACCCCTCATCCTACAACCACAAGGCCAACACCAGAGTGGGTTACAAATTTGGAAAACTATTCAACGTTACAATCATCCAATAAGAAACACAAATTCAAATATTATTGTACCAAACTGCCAATAACAAACATACACTCTGAAATTACCAAAAGGCATACCACTAATAAACACAAATTTAAAATTACCAAAAGCTTTGAGCACAAAACTCAAAGAAACAAATCACCATCTATTTACAAATCAATGTTAAAGTTAACCGTATTTCTTGGTAAAACATTGTAAACTTAACTGATAACATCTAAAAAACATAGAAACAAACTTGTTAAAGTAAAAAATTGTTGTGAATAAAAGTAACATACATCTTATAATTTAAATTTTGCATATAAAATTTTGTACTTACCAATTGTAGAATCTTTCTTTGCTTCCTTTGCCAAAATAGACAAAAGGGTAGCAAAGACGATATTAATATCCGACCCATTAAAATCAGTGCACTTGTAGCCTTCGTGATCAAGTTAAAAATGAGTTTGTACTGTACATCATTGCTAGCAAGGTAGGGCTTTTCAATATAAAAATCAGCATTTTCTTCAAGTAAATTTTCAGATTTTAAAACACATTGTATTCAAACTTTGGGCTTGAATCTTACTCCCTAGAACGTAAATAAAATCAGTATAGATTAGAAATAACACCCACGTGCATTGCAGTGCGGGTACATCGTAAACATCAGCGGATTAGTCCAAACGTTATGTGATGCGTTAACCATATAAAAACGTGCATTTCACCATATCTGATCGAACTCAATGTAACCTACATGAGCATTGCGATTAGATCAAAACAAAAAGTAAATCAAATTTATACCTTACAATCATAACGTATTATATAGGATCCGACTCATACATAGAAAACTTAACGGGTATAACGGAAAAGCTGACACATATAATCAAAAAAGATTAATTAGAACTTTTGAAAAAAGAAACCACAATTTGACTCCATTCGGTTTGAAACAAAATTAACGAAACATTAAAATAAGCACGGAAGCAGATTATATTTGACCCCACTCATTTCCCAAAAAAAAGTTTATGTTGAAACATACGCCAACTCAAATTTATATCGAAGCGTATATAAAATATGCATATAAAAGATGTTTTTTAAACAAAAAGTAATATATTTGATCTGACCTGTTTCAGAAAAAAGTTTACGTCGAACGTAGAGCAAATCGAATTCATACCGACACGTACATAAAAATAGGTTTTTTAAGTAAAGAAGGTATAAGGGTGAACTCGAAACAATTTTTTTTACTAAAAAAATTAATAAGTTAAATATGTTTGTAAAATCGTGCCAAGTAGCCTTATGTCACACAACCAACAACAAAAGAGCTCGTAAAATAAAATAAATAAAAAAAGAAAAATAACACTGAACGAAAAACATACGTAAAATCGCTGATTTAAGCACACGCGTTGCAGTGTGTTAATTGGAAGAAATTAGACCAAAACGTAAAACATAGAAAGAAAAAACTAAGTCGATTTAGGCCCCGCGCATTGGAACAAATTCTCAAATGGAGAATAATAGACGTGTTGCGATGGGCCTGTCAAACAGGAAAAACAGACAAAAAAGCGTTGAACCACACAGACACACACATTACGGCGTATTGACTCGCAAAATTTTAAACGAAACGTAAATGAAAAACTTGTAAAAGATGAAAAGTATAAGGGATCAAAGTTGAAAATAAAAAAAGTGTTAGGATTAAATTGCAAATAATGAAGAACTTTGAGTTAAAATGTTAAAAACTTAAAGAGGTTAAAATAAAAAGATAAAAATCTTTGGATTAAAAATGAAAAATCAAAAAAAAAATTAAAACACTTTCCATCCATACAGTGCAACAACAAAATAAAAGCAACAAAATGTTGGTTATTTATAAGTGGTAATAACATTGCAAAGTAAGGTTAATAATTGTTGATATACCTGCACATCCATTATGATCATTTCAATGGCATAGCTTTACTTTGGATTTAAGTGTACGAATCACATGAGAGTATGGTTATTATTTAAAGCCATTGAATTGTGAAGGAGAAAAAAAAAATAGTTTACTTATTTAATTAGATTATATAAGGATCTCAAACACTATACGAATCACATGAAGAAAATTATTAGGGGTTGTAAAGACATTCAGAAACAGCTATGAAGTAAAATCTGCATATAATGTATACAAAAAGAAAAGGCGACAGTTGAGGCTTTGAGCTTCGAGGTGAAGCAGATATCATATGGGATCAAAAGTTATGAAAGAAAATAATGCCTAAAACTTTAAACCTGCTAATACACACACAAATACACATGGATTAACAAAAAGGTGTTATACATATATGGTCATAGAAGTTTGAATATCAATGACGATAAGATCATGCATTGTTACTAAAGTTGATGTTAAAGAAAGAAAACTTTAGAAACCCCTAAAAGTTAGAGATACTCATGTTCATACACGACATGAACATTAATGCTATGCGAGGCAACAAAGGAGTTGGGACCTTCAAGGTCAGACCATGTTGTATCTCCTAATTCGAAAGTTCACCTTTGTTTGTATTTTTTTCCAGTTTCAGTACATTAAATCCAAACCTTGTAGCTTTATAGATTGAAACCACTAAAACATTTGACACAGGTTACATGTAATTACCAAAAAACGATGATCTTATTGTGCTTAGCTAACCCAAACTAAACAATCAACATCAAAAAATATTAACACTCATCAATCGACATATAAGATCAAAGGTCCGCAAAATTGAAAGAGTAAGAACAAAAACAAAAGAACTGAAAGATGATACTCGCAATAAAATCAAGAATACTAACATGAAATCTTAAGTTGATACTCGCAATTGAAAGAGACAATACGTAGTAGATAGTTAGATGATAACAACGATCACATATATACATAGCTCCATTAGCGAGATTAAAATCAAAATCACGTGGTTTGAATGTGAAATATCAAATCTGTCGATAAACAAAAATGATAGAAAAATAGGAAACTCCTTAATTAGACGAAATCGAGCACGATATTCAGTTTTACCTTTAGATTTTCGATTGTGAAGGGGTATGGTCCTGAATCCTGCGTCAGCCACACGAGATAGCCCTAAGTCGTGCGCAAGACCATACCCAAGATAAACTGATACAAGAACTTCCTTGACCATGTGCCGACTATATAGACGTTTCCAAGGTCGCGCGCAAGGCCAAGGGGAAGATAAAACCATTTTCAACACTTAGTTCTTTTGATATAAGACCTAACTTCCTTGACCTTGCGTCAACTACACGGAATGTAGCGCGAAGGAAGTAAGCGCAGAACAACGTCAGACAAGTACAAAATGTACAAGTGGCAAAGGAGGCAATATGGATATTCCTTGTTATCGACCTCAGGCCCAAGGCCCATCAGTCTATCTCCTTCACAAATTACCCCAGCTATAAATAGAGGACTTCACCTTCAGGTTTAAGGATCGCTCCTTGCTCTCTCGCTTTATACACACACTATTATCCTCAAAACGATACTTATTCTCACCCCGGAGGGTGGTTACAAGGAAAACCCCCTATTCTCCTCCTTGTCATGAGCTTACGGTGTGCTGTTAGTTTTGCAGTATCTTTATAGCTGCTTAGTCGAGAAGAAAGAAGATTAACCTTTATTTGTCGGGACACAAACCATAAACTAATCACCGGATTAGTTTGTTGTTTCTTCATTGGCGCCCACAGATTTTTTACAATCACTTTTCATCTTTTTTCTAGGCTATTACTCTGAATCAACGGCTGATTAGGGTACTCCTTTCCCAATTTTCGGTGAAAACTCTCGAATGGGTGCGGTAGCGGACAATGCGCACGTCCATAACCAGCCCATCGACGAGTATACCAACGGGGATTGCACAGAAGTTGGAGCCATTCGCGCAAGTGGTACCCGTACAACCCAAACAGTGACTCCAATGAATCACGACCCTGGTCCTTTAGCACCCACAATGTCAGGATTACAAGAGGGGGAGACCCCCACTTCATGGTTCGCAAAGAGTCAGGCGACTTTGAATCTCATTTACGCACAACTGTTCGCACAATAGGGACCAGCACAGACACAATCGCAGCAAGCGCCACTTGCAACACCCAGGCCAAGGCAACTAGAATATGAAACGCCACGTCAGGAACAACTGCGAAGGCAACAATAAGAGAGGTCACCATCTCCTTGAAGACAAAGTGGTTACACCACACACGACACTTATGCCGAAAGTGAAAGCCACTATGAGACCCACTCTCAGTCCCGTCCAAAAATCCTGTTGAGTAGCCGGCTCGGTTCGTGCAACATGAACGTTGAGTGGGGAAGAATACAGATGAATCTAACCCGATGTATCAACAAGAAGAGACTTCATCGGTCTTTAGTCGTCTGCCAAAGCACCACAAATCTTACAAGCCAAACACACGCGCGTCATGTAATGAGTCAGCTGAGCATGACTTCAGCCTCGTTTACAGGCCAGTGGCAGCTGTCGAACACTCCAAGTTCATCCGAAACATTGCTTTAGCACCTGAGAGAAAGCCAAACTCCCGCAAGATGTGGGTAAGTTTAACAGGTTTAACCAATCCTGATGATCATGTACTACTGTTCACAAGTGTTGGCGTGGTGGGGGATGGACCAAGCTTATGTGGTGCCATCTGTTTGTGCAAACCCTCACATGAGTTGCTCGCGCATGGTTCGATAGCCTCCCCACAGGAAAGATAAAATCTTGGCCAGATTTTCAAGAAAAGTTCCTCGCGCACTTCAGTCAGCAAAGGCGTTACAAACGTGACATGTCAGAGGTCATGAATATCTGGAGGCGCGAGAACGAAGGTTCGGAAGACTTCATCACTCGCTTCAACAATTTGAGATAGGGAATGTCAGCAAAGACCTCATTCGCACGCATTTCAAGAATGCAATCCGTTGTGATAGTCTAATCCAGACTATCACAGGCAGAGACAGAATACAAGAAGAATGGGATAAAATGGCAGCGGCGAAGATTGTCACGCAGACTGAAGAGTCACTGATGGGGGAACATCAAGTCACTGTTCGGAAGATCAGGATTCAAGGATTAACGCGTATGAGTCTAATAGGCGCAACAAAAAGAACAAAGGCTCCGGTTGGAAGTCGAACCAATCCGGCTGTCATGATGAAAGGCCTCGTTACGATGATAGGCCCCGATACAGTGAAGATGCTCGTGCAACAATCACTAAATCGAGTATAGGAAAGTCATAAAAAATGAGAACAGGGAAAAACACTGGACCCCGTTGTCTAAGACACCCAATGAGGTTCTTATGATGGAGAACCATGACTTTCAGGCCCCACCTCAAATGAAAAAAAAAAGGCCAAGTCCTGATGAAGGGGGCCAGAAGAAGGTCCGCTGTTTGGAAACCCACATGGTCAGCGGAGGACCCCGACGGAGCGCGAAAAGCAAAGGCAAACGCCCAAGAGATGAGTCATGGCACAAACAACAGGTGATTTTCCCCATGGTTCGCAGGGGACCGTGTGCCACATGTCCCGTTATAATCACCGACATCCTCGGCCATTATGAGACAGATTACGTGCTTATCGATCCAGGCAGCACACCGATATCATATAAGAACAGTGTTTAATCAGTTCGACCCAAAGGATAAAGCGCGTTTGAAACCGGTTGATTACCCTATACCTGGTTTCTACAATGAAACAGTGTTCCCCCTGGGTCAGATATCCTTCCCGGTCACGCTGACAGACAGGAAACATTCGAGAACGATAGAGGTAAATTTTCATGGTCATGCCAGCCAACTCAAGGCATGATGTCTTGATTGGTAGAGAAACTCAAGGTCAATTAAGCTTGGTGATGTCCACTCCACACTCTACAATTGGGTTTCTCGACGTAAACGGGGTGGCGATCATCTATGCAAATAAGGAAGTGATGGAAGCACAGAGCCGGAGAAATGGGTTTTGAACCGAAAGTACCCTAAGCAGACAATAACTTCGGACTCATAATGTTGGAGAACATTCAAACGTTCTTAAAGCAAGTACTCTTAAGGAACATGGACATTTTTCCTGGTCACCGACCGACATGACCGGTGTCCCGCACAGTGTTGCTAAGCATTGTTTAAACACGTTGCCATCTGTAGAGCCAATCGTGCAAAGGAAGCGAAGCCTGGGGTCCGCCAAGACCAAGGCGACGAATGAACAAGTCTCCGAGTTGTTGGCAGCTGGCATACTCCGAGAAGTCTGATACCAAACGTGGGTAGAAAACCCAATGATGGTCGATAAGGCGAATAGAAGGTGGCCCATGTGCGTCGACTATAAGGACCTCAACAAAGCCTGCCCTAAGGATTGTTATTATGTCCCGGAGATAGACAAAAAAGTTGATTCTCACGCGCCATTCCGGTGGAAATGTTTTCTGGATTGCTACAAGGGTTACCATGAAGTGTAGATGGCACTACAAGACGAAGATAAGACAGCTTTCCGCATGGAAATGGGTATTTTTTGTTACACAAAGATGCCTTTTGGATTGCACAATGCAGGTGTCACATACCAGCGCTTGATGGATCAAACTTTCGGAGATGATACAGGGAAACACATCGAGATCTACATTGAAGATTTGGTGATTATGAGTCCGGAGGAGGACCAAATGCTGAAATACATTAAGAAAACCTTCAAACCATTGCGCAACGTCAACACGAAGCTCAACCCGATCAAGTGTTCGTTCGGAATAGAGGAGGGTAAGTTTTTGGGGTTTATGGTAACAAAGGGCGGATTTAAGATAAACCCCGAGAAAGTTCAAGCCATAGAGCGTATGCCATCCCCCAAGACTATTAAGGAGATGCAACGGCTGGCCGACCGTCTTACCACGCTGAACCATTTCCAGTCTAATCATGTCGCAAAATCTTTTCCTTTCATAAGCACATTGCGTAACTCCATCAAGAAGAATGAATTTAGGTGGACGACCGAAGCAGAAACTGCCTTATGAGAAATGAAGGAGTGTTTGATCCATCTCCCAACTTTGACTGCACCTTGCGAAGAAGAACCACACGTTTTGTACTTGTCAGCTTCGGACAAGGCAGTCGACACAGTTTTACTGGTGGAAAGGGAGGGGAATCAAACTCCAATTTATTAGGTTAGTATGATGCTAACCGATCCAGAAACCCTCTATCAATCATGGAAAAGCTTGTACTCGCTTTAGTTCATGCCTCGCGAAGGTTGCGCAGGTACTTTACCGGCCATGTTTTAAATGTTTTGACCAACCACCACATTGGCACAATTCTTAAGAAGCCAGAAATCTCAGGGAGATTGGAAAAATGGGTTTATCGAGCTGGGGGTCACAATATCGTGTACCGACCACGCCCAATAATCAAGGGGCAAATCCTGGCAGGCTTTGTCATGGAAGTCCCCGCCGGAAAAATTCCTGTATGTGAAGCGATCGAGACCCCTGTGCAAGAGACGTCAGAAGAACTTTGGATACTGTTTACCAATGGTGCATCAAAGGAAGACGGTGTGGGGCCAGGTTAAGATTAGTCGGTCCAGAGAAGCATGAGTTCACCTATACTATTTGGCTGAACTTCAAAAACACCAACAATGAGGCGGAATATGAAGCATTCTTAGCCGGGTTGCGAGTGGCAATCAAGATGGGAGCCAACAATCTACAAGAGCATGTCGATTCATTGCTCATCGCTGGGAAAATTAGCATATTGTATGATGCAAAAGGCGAAATCATGGCGCTTTATCTTGATCAAGCCAAAGAATTGATACAAAAATTCCAATCATTTAAGGTCATACACATCAATCGCAGCGAAAATAAAGCAAACGCACTGAGTAAACTAGCTTCAATAGCTTTTCAGCATCTTGCTAAAGATGTCCGAATCGAAGTTCTCAAAAATCCCTCTGTACCACTGCGCCAGGTAAACGTCATTGAAATAGGGTCGCCATCATAGATGACACCCATCATTCAATACCTACAAGCGGGAATTCTTCTAGAAAATAAAGCAGAAGCGTGGAAGATCTAGCATAAAGCCTTGTTCTATCAAATGTATGAGTGAATTCTGTATCGAAGGTCGTACCTAGGTCCTCTATTGCGCTGCATGGACCCACAAGATGCCGACTACCTGATATGCGAGATTCATAAACATTGGGTACTATTGGTCGGGCATGCCTCTGGATGCCATAAAAGAACTGCGCAAATGTGACTCCTACCAGCGCCATGCGCCGAAGACACTGAGGCCTAAGAACGACTTAATTCTGGTCTCCATTGCATGGCCACTCAAGCAACGGGGCATCGATATGGTTGGCCCATTTCTAGAAGCACCCGGTGCAGTGAAGTTTATCATAGTTGCAGTCGATTACTTTACAAAGTGGGTAGAAGCGAAACCCCTTGCATCAACCTTCGCGATGACCGTGCGAAATTTATCTGGGAGCAAATTATTTGCCATTTCTTTTTACCACTTGGCATCATAACCGACAACAGAACAAACTTTTCTTAAGAAGACCTTCAAAACTGGATGAAGGAACTGCACACTGAACATACATTTTCTTCCGTAGCGCATCCACAAGGCAACGATCAGGTTGAAAGTGTTAACAAAGGAATTGTGGAGGGAATTAAGGCCCGACTAGGTACCAAAAGAAGAGGGTGGGTCGACGAGCTACTGAGTATACCCTGGGCGCATCGCACCATGCCCAGTACCAGTAACGAAGAGGACCCCTTTAGCCTAGTTTATGGCTTAGAGGCAGTTATCTTAGCGGTAATTGGCCTCCCTTCGCCACGCTTGACGGCAGTCAACGCGATTGATAACGAGGCGGAACGCCGAGTTAACTTGGACTTACTTGAAGAAAGGCGCGAGAACGCAGCGATCAAGGAAGCCAAGTATAATTCTAAACTAGAAAAATACTACAATGTGCGGTGTGCATCTGTACGTTTAATCCAAAGGTTATGTTTTCCTTGACAACGAGGCCTCCAATGCTAAACGCCCAGGGAAACTTGCACCTAAGTGAGAAGGCCCATACCTTATTCACGAGGTCCTGGGCTAGGGCGCGTATAAGCTACGCACGTTGGACGGCCACATTGTTCCATGCACATGGAATGCACAACAGTTAAGGAAATGTTACATGTAAGACACAACCTTTTGTAAGCGATGGCCGCGCACTTGACAAGTTTATCAATATAAAGTGTTTTTTACATCTTATTTTCTTGTTGACTTCCATATATACTTTTAAGTTATAAATGCATGTTCACCTTTTAGTACATGCAAAAACATTACAGTAAATTATGAGCTCATGAACTAAGCCTTCAAGATTCCCGTAACACAACGCGGAGTCGGGCTACGATGTTCAAACATGAGCCACACGTACACTCATTTGTGCTACCTATACAAATTTCTTACCACAGTGCAATAATTGTAGCATTATCATTTGTCGAAAAGTAAGTAGATTAAAAAAGCGCAAACGCACATTGATTATACCCAATTATTGTTCAAACACTACATTTAATGTACCAACGCATAAAAGCCTGTTACAAAAGCCTAAGTACAAAAAAACAACAAACTGGAGGATTTTCACTCTACGCCATCATCATCATCATCTTCTCTCTCTGACTCCGAGAGTTCCACTGTTTCTGGGACCTCGAAGAGTGACTTTAAACACGCAACGTAATCATCATGTTGCAGGGCCTCAGAAACCAAGTTCATGATAGGAAGTGTAATATTGTTATAGGTTTCTTGGTGAGCAGCATACACGGTCTCTGCATCCGCAGTCACAGAACAGTGACTACTATCCATGTCATCTGCATCGACTCCTCCACATGAGAAGCACACTCTTCATATCCCTCGCGGTGACCCACTTGGCGCGCCGCAACAGTTAGTGGTGCCACAGTTTGGTCAAACTCAGCAGAGTTTAAGACCGTGTTCCCAACCTGCGTAAAGCATCAAAGGTTATTAAATTACGCGATACAATAGAAAGGAGGGGAATAAATGATAACTTACATATGCAATTCCGTATTCTTGCAACTATTCAGAGTTGTTGACCAACGGATCTACAACAGATTGAATCTCTGCATAATTATCTGGAGCTAGATTCAAGGCCGCTTGGTTAACCTTACGTGCCTTTTCGGCAGACTCAAATTTAGCCTTTTCAGCCTCTAGATCAATTTCAAGATATTCAGTTTTCGCTTGTGACTCGTGCAAGCGATGCTGGAGCTCTGCAATCTCAGCGTCCTTGCCAACCATGTCTCTATCTTTAGAGATGAGTTGTCGCTCCAACTTTGCCTGCACAGATAAGCGGTTAGTTAACCTTTGAATTTCATGATCTTGTTGGAGACAAGTATAGGTGGTACGAACCTGTTTAGCCTCCGCACATTCACGGTGCGACTTGGCTTCCTCGAGCTTCACTTCAAGATCATTCTTAGACGTGGAAAGGTCTTCATTCTGATCACTTAAGTCAGAAATGGTCTTTGCAGATACCTCAGCCTACGCCTTAAGGTTGTTAATTTCGTTCCGTACGGCGAACATCTTCTGGTTGTCTTTCTCACAAGTTGCGCGCCATTTCCGATGTTCCTCAGCAAGTGTCTCCTCACTTGTTTGCAATTTTTTTCTTAAGGCCCAGAAGGCCCCACTCTTCACTGTTTTTATCAGCTTCAAATTGCACCTGTTTAGCAGCCAACTCCTCCTAGGCCTTCTCAAAAAATTTTGGCATCAGCAGCCAACCGACTCCTATACGCTTCTACCTCAACGCGCTCTCGATACATTGTGCACCATTAGCACATAATTTAGTTGCTGGTAGAAAGCTGATTAGCCTGCGCAACAACATGCGACTGATAAACTTGTTCATGCTTTCGATGTTTTTGATGGAGTACTTCTGCTGGAGGGAAGACTTAAAATGAGTGTCACCCTGTTTTAATTTCCATACAGGAACATGAATTTCATGGGCGCGACTCTCATCTTAGGAACGATAATAGTGATCGCCCAAGGTATCCTCCGATCGTATCGGTGAAGGTTCCTTATGATGAGCACCGAAAGTGCTGACACTTTCCAATCCCCCTAGATTTTTCCTTGATAGGGTTTTCCACAGGCTTTTCAACCCCCTTCACAGGCTCTTCAACAACCTTCTCAACCTTTGTCTCAGCCTCCTTGACAGGCTTTTCAACGAGTTTTTCAACCCAACCGGCTTCTCAGCCTCAACACTTTTCTCAGCAACATTGATGGGCTCACTACTTGTAATGATGTTTTAAGTGAGGGGAGTAGCAGCAGCGGGAGCCTCCGAGCACGGCTTGACAACTTTCTCTCCTATCACCTCAAATGTACCCTTTGCCTCTTTGGTTGTGCCAACATGAGGAGGCGAAGATGTTTGAAGACTAGACTTTGAGTGTATAAACTTGAACCTAGGCACAACCTTTTTTGGTTCTGTACAATAGGCGCAGGTTCAGAAGGTTATACGCGATTCCTAGCAAAGATATGAAATTAAAAGATGGAGAAAACTTACAAGGCGAAATTGCCGACATCAACGACCCAATGTTGACTTTCTTCCCTATAACAGTCTTGCTGATAGCAACCTTTTTAGGGAATGGAGCAATCTTCTGGCTCGTATCCTCGCGACGCCTCTTAGAAGTATTCTTCCTTATCAGTTTAGGGACTGGGTCACCTTCTACTTCCTCGTCTATAAAACGGAAGTGGGGTCGCGCCTGATATTTGTTCTTTGGTGCTTGCACTCCCCGAGCTTCTTGCACCAGCAGCTCCACCAGCCTTAGACTTGCCACCTATAGAATACAATTCTTCCATATAATCCGCAACAACCACGTAGTCATCTAAGCTACGTCGTTGCATGCGAGCCACACCTTTGCACAAAGCGGCGTCAGATGCAGCCGCACTCGCTTCAACCTTGACACGGTGCGCCCCTTCAGCAACTGTAACCTTTTTTTCTCACCCTACCTCTTCGTTTTCTTGTCTTCAGGGTCAACCCCAAGATTGCGCAGACTACCTGCAAACGTTGAGGTGGGGATGTTTAATCCATAATCTGAAGAGGCAATAGACTCTCAGGTGGAAAGCAAGACAACATCTTCCCCAACAGGAGTTATAGCCAGACATGGCCTAGGGTTCAGTATATGCGCACCTTTAGTCGCTGTAGGGGCGCAGCAAAAGCTCCAACTGGTGGGTACATGAAGTTACCCTGAACCTGGTCGTACCAGAGATCTTCATCTTCGCGCAAGGGCCTCATGCCTATAACTCCAGCATGGGCAGCGAACGCCCGATGAGAAAGTGCGACCTCTGCAGAAAAACATTATACATAAACTATTGATAGATCAACAACCTTATTACAGGCAAAGAATTGGATTCTATGAAATTTACCTTGATCATTTAGGAGAAGCACAGGGACATTCGTGTTGGCGACTGGCCATTTATCAATCATACCCGCTGTGACCAAGACATGCTCACCAAATGCTTGATTAGGCAGGGCTTGCAGCCTTTCATACCAAGCCCCGCCTTTAGGTTCCCTCAGATCCTCCTTGGGGACCGGCGCAGGATCACGAAATTCCATAGCGACAGGAATCACCTCCTCGCGATGTAGAAAAACTTACCCTTCCACTCATGAAAGCTTTTGGGACGATTGATGAGCAACTTCTTAGAATCGCAGGTAGCGAAAGAAAAGAATCCAAGGTTGGATTGCAGATGTAAGAAGGCATGAAATTTCTCCACAATAGACTGATCCCCATGGGAGCGCAAGCAAAACTCAAAGTGTCTTATTCTAACCATGCCCAACGGGCTGAGTTGGGAGACTTGAAAATGGTAGTGCGATAGAAGCGCTCCGAAAAACTGGGTGGCAGGTACACGAAACTTACCCTCACCAAATAAGTCGGCAAAAAGGCTGATATAGCCCGGTGATGCATTTTGGATACCGAGCATCCCATTAAGTGGCGAACTGGTTCCCTTGGACAACTTGTTCAAACGCAGCCTCCTCCCACTTTCATGGTGGCATACCACCACTAGCCTCATCGACGTCTTCTATGTGATCAGACATGTCGGAATGTAACGATGGTGAAGAAATCTAGAAAAAAGGATGAAGAATTCTTGATGATTTCTGGAAATCTCAATGAAGACTTGCACATCTTTAAACTTTTCTTGGAGATTTGAAGATACAAAAGGAAATAAGGAGAGAATCGAAAAGCAAAGTGTTTTCTGCCTCATCGTTTCGATTATTTATACCAATCGTATTTAATGCGATGGGTAACCATGTCGAACAAGTGGGCCGCGTGTCCAACGAGAGGATGACACGTCATGCGACAAAACCGGGGTGACAGTTGCCACGCGCGTGTGGACCTTGCTCGCCTACACAAGACGAAACGGTGTGACTGACACAGTGACACCATGCCGACTAATGTGTCAGTGGTCACATCAAAAGTCGTCTTCGCCACCAACGTGTCAGCAGTTGTTCTTTTCAAAATCCAAGGAATTCCCGAGCATAATAGAAGAGATAACTTCACAAGTAAGCTACATAGCTGTGCCGTTTAGGTCTCATACCAACACATGCGCGCCAGCTTTTCTAGCATACTTGTTGATGTCTTCAAGAACGAGATCAAAGCGCAGACACTTAACTTATATTTCTAGTCGAGAGCTCCAACCACTTGCTTCGCGCATCGAAGCAGCACTGGACTAGGGGGACTTGAAGGGGTATGGTCCTGTATCATGCGCCGACCACACGAGATAGCCCTAGGTCACGCGTGAGACCATACCCAAGATAAATTGATACAAGAACTTCCTTGACCATGCGCCGACTATATGGACGTTTCCATGGTCGCGCACAGGACCAAGGGGAAGATAAAACCATTTTCAACACTCAGTTCTGTTGACAAAATATCTGACTTCCTTGACCTTGCACCGACTACACAGAATGTAGCTAAGTCGTACGAAGGCAGTAAGTGCAAAACAACGTCAGACAAGTACAAAAGGTACAAGTGGCAGAGCTGTGAGCCAATAGGCGCTCAACAGGCTATATTGGATCATGCTTCACGATGAACAATCGTGCAGGGGACAAGAAGTACGCAAGTACACATACGTGGCACCAATCAGCTTGCGTCGACCACTGCCACACGATCTCCACCCAACTGCTGATGACAGACCAGACAAAAAGGACAACTGTTAGGGCACGTGGATCCATTCACCATGCGCCAACTACCCTCTCGCCTGGAATCACTAGCAGTCGTGGTAGAGGAGGCAAGATGGATATTCCTTGTTGTCAACCTCAGGCCCAAGGTCCATCAGCCCATCTCCTTCACAAATCACCCCGATTATACATAGAGGACTTCACCTCCTGGTTTAAGGATCGCTCTCTTGCTCTCTCACTTTATACACACACTATTATCCTTAAAATCGATACTTGTTCTCACACCGAAGGGTGGTTACAAGGTGAACCCCCCCCCCCCCCCCCCCGTTCTCCTCCTTGTAACAAGCTTATGGTGTGTTGTTAGTTTTGCAAGATCTTTATAACTACTTAGTCGAGAAAAAAGAAGATTAACCTTTATTGTCAAGACACAAACCACAAACTAATCACCGGATTAGTTTAGTGTTTCTTCATTGGCGCCCACCGATTTTTACATCTCGTACACCTGAATAACACAATTACAACTTGATTATTTCCTGTAAATCCGTTTGACGCATCGAAGTAAACAAGGTTAAATAGATTGTATTTGGGTTAGGATTATTGTTTGAGACCCCAAATTCGACCCACCTATTTTTCCACACCCCTATGGCACTCAACTTCTTCCGGTTTCTCACTTGATTGTTCAATAAACATACATACTTTGCATGAAAATGGCAATATCATGAGACCCAAGTTACTAACTTATTTTGGGGCTTGCTCACTAACATCTTATTTGTTTCTGCGTCTTCTAGAATTCAAAATCATTCCTGTCAATCTTCATATCGCCATTATCCAGACGTAAAATCGAAGAACCCAAAAGGATGTGATACAAATTTGTTGGGAAGCATGTAAACCAAGAACACCACAATAACAAGATTAACAATAACAATAAAGAACACATGAAACAACATGGTTATAACAACACAGTCTAGTTTACAAAATGTTCATTTTTTATAGCTGGTTTAAGGTAATAACTTGATCCTAAAGTTTGTGTAACCAATGATAAACCGAGCTTAAAATTTTATACGGTTCAAGCCTTATGTAAATAAAAAATAAATATAATAATAATCATAACTAAAAAGCAAAATTCAAGCCAAAATACATAATACAATCCACATTTAAACACTTATTTACAAAACTAGCCACAAATGAATAATCTAACCTACATTACTAAATCTGAAGATTCTATAATAAACTCTGCAGCTGCACCCATTGCACCCACCCCACCAATTTCAAGCAAAGCCAGTGCTAACTCTTCCTCATCCCACTTCCTTAGCCCCTTGCTCAAGCTCCTCAGAACCGTCAAATCGACCTCACGGACCCATTTTGGAGTGCACGAAACCATTAAGCTCACGAAACCCGACACGTACGCCCTCCATGTTGCTTTATTACAACCAAGTGAAATCTTACCATCGAGTGCACTCACCATGAATTCAAGGTGGGCGCCGAGGATGATTGGACGTTTTTTAGAAGCTGAAGATGCTGAGTCGACACCCCAAGCGAACGCACCCGAAAGAATGGTGAAGTAAGCAAGGGCATAGCCTTTGAGCATACCAATCATCCCACCACAGTCAACTTTATTCTGGTCTGACCGATGGACTGATATGAACCATGAGGGTAAGGTTTCTTTTATTAGAGTTTGTACTAAGTTTAACCCGCCGGTTATCCAAACGAGTGACGCCCCGAGTGAGGCAGCTACTTTGATACGGGTCATGACCGCAGAAAGAGAGACCTCACCATATCTTAAAACTGTTTCGCTTTTGGGTTTTTTTATTTTTTCTATTGGGATACCGGTGGTTACGATATCTTTGACCGAATGGATTAATAGAGACACGATTTCTTCGGTCATGAACAAGAGGTCTCTGACACTACGGTGGACTCGCAAGTAGAGGATTCCGGGAGCTACGGGGGTCATCCCACCTGTACAGCGGGACCCATATCCGTGACCTAGAAGGTTACCTGTCAAAGATGCTAGGTGATCAAATTCTGTCATAATTTTGTAAAATTTCTGTTCTCATATATATATATATATATATATAACACACACACACACACACACACACACACACACACACACACATAATATATATATATATGTATACATACATATATAGGGGAGGGTTCTAGGCAAAACACATTTTTGCAAGAATCGGTAGAACAAAAGAATCATTCAGTTTTCCATCTTAAAGCTTTTTAAAATATACGAAAATGGTTGAAAAGCAATGTTCATTCATCTCTCTTGAAATTAGAAAAAAAATGGACAAGTTTCGTTTATTTATAGAACCTACACATGTGCAAGTCATGTGTATGTTATATTACCTACACATAAACTACACGTGTAGGTAAACGTTTGAAAGTTCAAAAAACATATGAACATATTCATTTAATTTTTTTACGCACATAACATACACATTTGTAGGTAAAAGTAAAGAGTTCTAGAAAAATATGAATCACTGATTAAAAAAACAATCAAACGATTTAGTTTTGTTCTTGCAACAATTTAGTGTTCTGAAATAAACCTCACCCTACAAATATTAATACACACATATATAGAGAGAGAGATACATACTTTAGTCTTTTTTTGCAAAAAAAAAAAAGTTATGTAAGTTTGTGATTACCAACTCCACCGCTGTTTGTGACTACAGAAGGAGAATTGAGGCCAAGAATTGACTGGAAACACACTCTAAGAAGCTGAACAACAGCATCATTGTTTTGGTGGAATACTGTCCGGGATGCAGAGAAAACAAGAAAGTCGGTCCAACGTTTGGCCTTTTGGGTCCAGAGAGCAACTATGATGGGCATGCATGGCCATGGACAACACGCACCGAGGGTGTTCAATGCCGGACCAGACAAGTTCAGCAAGGGTTCAGTGATTCTATCAACTTTGTAGGTTATTGTAAGGCTCACTAGAGCAGCAAGAGGTAATGGAAGAGTAGCTGAAGATGTCTCACCTGTAAGGAAAGGGATTTTTTTATGTAGAGATGTTTAATAAAACGTAAACAAATTAATCGATGTGCAGAACAGTTGATCCGTCATTTCATCAACTAACAACAGGTCAATCAGGTCATATTGAAAAACTAGCTAGAAAAGAACAGGTCAAGAAAGTCACCTAGGTCATATAAAATCATTGCATATTTATGGTCCCTGGGGTTTACCAAAATTTCAGATTTGGTCCCTAGCTTTCCAAAAGTACACGACTGGTCCTTGTGGTTGGCACTTTGTAACGCATTTAGTCCCCAACCAACAAATCTAGAGGTTATAGCAGGTCCAAGTCAGGGACTAAATGCGTTACAAAGTGCAAATCACAGGGACTATCCATGTACTTGTACGCTCTTTTGATATCGAAGTACATTTTTTTGGAGCTACCATTTAAAAGTTACTCATTGTTATAGTTGGATGTGAAAGACATCTATTGTTCAAAACGAATTCTTATTTCTTATTCATTGTATATTTTTTTATCTAAATAAGATTCTCTTCATGAAAAAGAAATATAGATATGTCAAATATCCATTAAAGTTGGATAAAAAAATTACTCGAAATAAAAACAAAAAATGTTTGTTTTGGAACTTTTAGTTCTCGTTGTTTATCTTTCAAAGTTCTATCTTTAGAATATAAATCAAACTTAATAAAAGAAATAACTAACATAAAAGACCTTTATTTTCCTTATTCTATACTTTATTTACATGTAATTAAAGAAAAAGCTATGGACTAAACGCGTTACCAAGTGCAAACAACAGGGACTATCCATGTACTTATGGATGAAGCTAGGGACTAAATGCGTTACAAAGTGCAAACCACAAGACCATCCGTGTACTGTTGGAAAGCTAGGGACCAAATCCAAATTTTGGTAAATCACAAGGACCATCCGTGTACTTTACTCTTGTAATTACATAGTTTTTGCAATCATAATTCATATATAAGGCATTAACCTGACTCGACCAGACGCAAGCCACTTTGACCAGCATTACAGGCAACCCGTTTTGACCCGTTACCTAACCCAGTAAACCCACACAATTTACCGCTAATCGGAGTTGTTCTCGCGTTAATAGACGTACTGAAAGGTTTTAATTCACTAAAGTATAGAGTAACAGTAAACACGTGACAACTAATTTACAACAAGCCATACCTGCAAAAAGTCTCGGAACATCAACTCCAGTTTCCGCTAGTATTTTATTTATATTTTTCTCCACCATGGACAAGTTTGCAGCGGGACTTGGCCAATCGGTTCCGTTCATAGATGCAGGCTTCCAGAGACCTCTTGTTGTTTCGGCTGATAGGTAACTTACGATAGTTACCATTGAAGCTGGAAGAAAGTCAGCAAGATCTTTGAGCCCTGAAGTAAATGTCAACATTATCAAATTCTATTAAATATCATTCTTAGAAAATTGAAGAAAACCATATTCGATTGTTAAAAAACTACCATGAAAAAGAAGGTAGTATATGGACTTCATGTTCTTCGGTATCATAAAAACATTTTTGAATATGCTTTTTATTATATAAACTAGCAACTAGACCTGTGTTCGTTGCGGCAACGGTACATAGCAAACATCGAATGGATTAGTCCAAACTTCATGTGATGCAATAACCATTTGAAATTTTCAAAGTTGAGGTGTAAAAAATGGAGTAATAGTGCAAGGAGTAAAAACGTAAAGTTTAAAACTTGACGGGGTGGTGGCGGTAAAAATGAGTAATATGCAAAGAGTAAAAATGATAAGTTTAAAACTTGAGGGGGCAAGGAGTAAAAACACAAAGTTTAAAACTTGAGGGTGGTGGCATTAAAAAAGGAGTAATAGTGCAAGGGGGTAAAACGCAAAGTTTAAAACTTGAAGAGGTGATAGTGCAAGGAGTAAAAATGCAAAGTTTAAAACTTGAGAAGGTGGTGGCATTAAAAATGGAGAAACCGCGCAAGGGGTAAAAACACAAAGTTTAAAACTTGAGGGGGTGGCGGCGGAATTCAAACTTGAGGGTTAAAAAGGAAAATTTCAAAGGCTGAGGGGTGTGAAATGAAGTAATAGTGCATGGGTTAAAAATGCAAATTTTAAAAGTTATAAAGATTTTAAAATGGAGTAGTAGTCTAGGGGTTAAAATTGTACTTTTCAAAAGTTGAAGGGTGTAAATACAAAGTAATAGTACATTGGTTAAAGCTGAAAGTTTTTAAAATGGAGGGTGTTGGTGGTAAAATACCACCAACATTCTATTTTAAGATATATAACAATACCAATACTCTAACCGACTAAAGATAAAAGTAACTTAATCGACACATTCATTAGTAAACGGGTTGAAATTGCCACCTTAAATAGAAAACTAACCAGTAGTAAGTTCACGGGGTGACAATCGTCCATACGCACAGGCTGCTAACGCAGCATCAAGTGCAAATGGAACAGCTTCCATAATATCCCAAGCAGGAAGTTTAAGCCGAAGAGTACAGTCATCGGTAACCGAACCCGATGAATTGCTACTTCCAGATGTCGAATAATTCAAACTTTGACCACCTCTATTAATTTTTCTAAACATCAAGTTCAAAAGTGCGTCAAAGATCTGGTAAACGGAAGTTCCCGGTTTGAGATCGGATAGAGTTGAAGCAATACACGCTTGATGTTGTCGGTACCAAAATTTCAGTTTCGGGAAAGAATCCAAAAACACGGGACCCGCAGATGCCAGATCACACTGCCTAAACACCCTCTTTCTTTTCTTTTGGGCTTCAAGTGAGTTTCGACATGATGACAATTGGGAATTGCGAGCCAGTAAGAGAAACTCGGGAGTTAGCTGAGACCCTACAGGAGTTATATCCCCCACATGTTCAAAAGGTGGTTGATCGAACCGCCATAGTTTCAACAAAAGAGTAAAAGCGTTTGAGAAAACGGCAAGAGGGCATAAATGTTCCCCGGTGGGAAGAGTCCATGAAACCGCAGGTGAACATGATCCGAAAACCTCACATATGGGCATCAACACACCAGCCAGCTGTGGAACCTAGAAAAAAAGCATATATATGTTAAGTATAGCCTGTGTGGTTAATTATTATACTCGGTCAACATATATTGTTCTACAAAATATTTTAAACTAGTATTTTGACCCGCCGGCGGCGTCAAACCTTAAAGTAACTCGAACTTATACCGACTTCCGCCACATAAATTACAAAAACAGTTATAGAAAGAGCACGCAGATTGACCTTTACTTACCAAGCCATGTAAAGAAAAAATATGAATACAGTCGATAAACGTTATCCCCAAGAGAAGCACATTTAAATAGGGAGCACAAGCTAACAAATGACTCTCGGTCCCAGAATAATCTCGGGGAACAGGAGGTGACAGCAGATTAGTAATGAAAAATCCAGTATGTTCCTGCAAACACAGCCCCAATATACGATAAATTCATAATAAATATAATTTAGCGTTACTATCAACAACAGCGACGTGCCAATAAGATATGTGTTAGTGTTTGACAATAACAATAAGAGTAAATTGCATTTTAAGTCCTTTAAGTTTGAGCCAAATTGTAAGCGTTGTCCTTTAACTAATGAAATTACTCTGGATGTCCTTTATATTACTGTTTCTCATTAGGCAGTGTTCTTTTGCCCTAACCCAGTTAAATATTTCTGTTAACACGTGCCACTTACATGAGGGCATAATGGTCATTTTCACTTATTTTGATGTTAATATATATATATTATTATTTTTATATTTTGTTTTAGTTATTAAGTAAAATGACCATTATGCCCTCATGTGAATGGCACGTGTTAACAGTTAACATAAAATTAACTGGGTTGAGGCAAAAGGACACCTTTTGATGAGAAACAGTAACATAAAGGACATCCAATGTAATTTCATCAGTTAAAGGAACACCTGCAATTTGGCTCAAGGTTAAAGGATGTAAAATGCAATTTACTCTAATAATAATAAAGGGTTCAGATTTGCAGATGAGGGGTTGGATAAAAATCCATATCAATAAGCAACACTCACTTGTATATTCCAACCGCGAGTCAATGAAGCCCCACATAGAATAGTAGCAGCAGAAATCTTCTCAGAAATTGAACCGTCGGTTGCAATTCCATATAGTTTTTCAATTTCAGCTAAGCTTCCATCAAATCCAAGAGCTTAAATTCAGTTTCCATACCAATGATTGTTTTGAAAGAATAAGAATGATAACATATGGATACAAATGAACATATGCTAATTTGGTAATCCACCCTTTGACACTTCTAGATTTTGGATGTTGCCTAAATCAACGTTTCTTGTTCCCAAAGCTGTAAACCGTAAACTATTTAGCATATACAGATGTGTAGGGCCTTGTAATTACTTGTAGCACCCGAATAATAAAAGAAACCCTAGTTGCAGCACAGTGGACATAGGTCAGCCGACTGAACCACCTTAAATCCTCGTGTTTGTTTATTGCTTTCATGTGCGTGTGTTCGGTTTCGTGTGTGTTTAATCCTAACAAAAACACACTGGAAACTTGTTACATGCTCCTGGTACAAGCTAAATCGCTTTTAACTCTTAGTTTCTGGTTTTATGTGATTATTTACTTCATTGAAACCCGTGCAGCACTTTAAAATTCACTTTAACAGTTCAGAAGATTTCCATAACAATCTTTCTTTTGTAATTTTTGCATAAATGAGTCTCAAAGACACTTTAAGATAAGACTGGTTGCATATAATACATAGATCGGGAAATAAGACTTTATAAGGACCGATGCATCATACCTTGAAGCTGGAGTTGAAACCAAAGCATGCACCATTGGAGAAGTTAACGGGGACCCCTTCATCAACGACGACCATCCAGGCATCTGGCCCGTAACAGGGCGAGGCGGTAATTGGTTGGTATGTCCCTTGACGTACCCTGGCCACATATATGCTGATGTGTCCAATAGATGGCGTGCAATACAGGCTTCTACAATCAGATGTCTCAAATCACCAGCTTCAAACATTAAAAAAGTAATTGATGACAAGTGTGTTTAAACAACAAGAAACAGACAAATGCATCAAAAAATCCAGGAAATAATCATTTAAAAATATCTGAAAGGTATAAGTAGCACAGAAAAAAAAAACTGGTGTAAAGAGCACAACAAATAGTAATTCTACAAATTTTGTTTCTCCTTTATTGCTTTACAATCCTCAAATTTGAATGCTTATTCTATCGACTTAATTTGAGTAAAAAACACGGATGGTCCCTGTGGTTTACCACAATTTTGGATTTGGTCCCTAGCTTTCCAAAAGTACACGGATGGTCCATGTGGTTTACACTTTGTAACACATTTAGTCCCTAACCAACAAATCTAAAGGTTTCAGCAGGTACAAGTTAAGGACTACATGTATTACAAAGTGCAAACCACAAGGACTACCCAGGTAGTTTTGGAAAAAAGCTGGGGACTAAATTATATAATATAACAAATAGTAACTTAAGACATGTCCTTTGTATTCCTCCTAAACATTCAGACACGTCGGTTCGTGGCATCATCGCCATGGTGCATATTTTCTGCGGTTGCCTTCTCTTTTCTTTTTGAAAACTGTCTAAAAACCGTCGCAGCAAACTTGAAGATTATTCATTTTTTTAAAACGGCCTCGGAAGTTGGGTTTTGGTGGCCGGGTGAGACTCTCATTATATTTTAATTAATTCTATTAGATCAATAATATAAGTTGAATCACAATTTTGACCCATATATTTAAATGATGTATGCATATATCTGAAACTAATACGTATATGTTTTATTATCTTTTGATTTCTAATAAATAAAATTATCACCTAAAGTATAACATGTTCAGTTTTTAGCATTTATATTACGAATTATGAGTGTTTAGCCAATTAATATATATTTTATTATCTTTTTATTCTTGAAATGTTAGTCTTATCTACTTTACACTAATTATCTTTATTATTCTCTTGCTCAAGTTCGAATCTCAAACCTCCCTTCTAAAAGACATTTACCTCTGTGGGTTAGCCCCACATTGACAGACAATTAATATATTGTTAACGGTATATGGCCATTTAACGTTTTAATTTACGTAAAATATATTACAACCATGTCATATAAAGCCAAACTAAACTAGATTATTAAACTATACTTAGACTAATCAAATTATTTATGATAATAAACTAATTTGATTTGATTTATTTAATTTGATGAGTATAATCATGATAAAGCTAAAAGCAAGATCCATTGAAGGACCAACGCATCGAGTTCTTTCCATTGGTCGTATTCGGGTGATGTGGCGGCTGGAGGGGCTGATTCATCGATGTGGTTGGATACCTTATATGCAACAGCATGAAGGCGAAACAGTTTTACCCATGCCGAATAAGTAACCTTCGTTCCATCCAAAGTCCGGATCTTGGATTGAATATTTGACACAAAGTAGGCACGATGAAGAGGGTCTGGTTTTGTCGATGATGCAGCCAAGTCTTCTTTCGTCATGATGACGAGGCCGGACGTATCCGGTGGGTTTAGGGTGGGATTGGAAAAAGGAGGAAGAAAAGAGAAGGTTATCAGAAGCCGATTATGGCTCTGATACCATAAAAGCAATTGTGGATGTAAAGTATTCGATGTTCCTCATTGACAAATAATGACTCTATATATAGAGAAGAATACAACCAATAAATAAGGAAAGGATATACACAAAGAATACAATGATTATCTCTAATAACTAAATATAATCTATTCCTAATTTACATAATAATCGGCTAGCTAAGAAAAGCAACCCAAATAACTATCGCATCAACATCCCGCAGCAACACGCGAGTTTGCGTGAACTCGTGTGTTACAAAGTGCAAACCACATAGACTATCCATGTACCTTTGGAAAAAAAGTTGGTGACTAAATGTGTTACAAAATGCAAATCACAGGGACCATCCGTGTACTTTTGGAAAGCTAGAAACCAAATCCAAAATTTTGGTAAACCATAGGGACCATCCGTGTACTTTACTCACTTAATTTTGTAGTCTTTAGGATCGAGATTTATAGCATTGGCTGGTGGCTTTTCATTCTCAATCCTATAACTTCCTCATATTTAAATTATGAATGATTTCTCATGCTGTTTTTTAGAAAAAAACACTTTTATAGGAAAGATACATCTAAGACAAAGAAATCAAAATATACAAGAAAATGCAGGTAACATGGAGGAGAGAATATACTCACCACAAGTGACTGGCATGTCATTCAAGCTTACACCATCAAGGTAACCACTTCCGACTCCTAGACCCGAGAAGAAGAACATAGCTTTAGCAGCTGCTTGATTCACTAAAGAAGTTACAGATGACGGTGGCGTCAATAAGCCTTCAAAATCACCCAATTGTTGTAGGCTGGAAACTAGGCTCTTGCGACAGTTTCCGGAAACCTGTTTTTCACTCCGCCTATGCATTTGCCCATGCTCGTTTTCCTCAATAAGAGCACTCTCTTCTTCATCAACAATGTTGACGATTGCAAGGGTTGTTATGCATAACAGCACGCATAAACATGCGTCAAGACGAGGTATTGGGCCCTCAACCGCACCCTCTTCCTAAGAAAATCAAAGTGTGGAAAAACATGTTTTAGGGGCAATTGTTGATTCTGGTTTTTAATCAAATAAAAAGTACTGGCCATTATAGGGAGAAATCCCATATGAGTTAACAAATATCATGAAACCGAATGGATGTACACCAACGTGCCACATGTAACATGTTACAGAGTCCGTCGAGTGTATGTTCGTAACTAAACATGGTCTGCTGACTGTTACACTTTTTGTCTTGACACTGTTACACTTTTGTGTCAGAGGAGAGAGAACATGTTACGTTTTCACATGTTACGATTTTTGAATTTCACATCTTACAATTTTTTAATTACACCTGTTACACTTTTTTGTGGGTTTTGATTTTAGTTTTTCAGAATTTATGAAGTGTATAGATTTGGAGTTAGAATTTACGAAGTTCTAAATTTGTAGTGCACGTAAAAAATATTTGACATATTTTATAGGAAGATGATCTGTATAACAATTAGAGAATTTGTTACACTTTGTGTCAGACGTGTTACTGGTTGTTACACTTTTGTGTCAGAGGAGAGAGAAAGGGTAAAAGTTGTTACATTTTTGAGTTAGGCGTGTTATAGGTTCCGAAAATATCCTTTCTGTACCAACTGAAAATACCCTTTTCGTACCTGGATAATATTTTTATTTAAAAGTAAATTTGGTTAAATCTCCACCGTAGATTAGATTGGATGGTGGAGATGAGGTTTTCTAGATTTTTTTAACTAAGATGGGTTTTCGTTATATCCCTACCCTACAAGGTACACCGCTTATGTTAACATTAATTTGGATCAGTAGTATACATGTTTTTACCCTTTGAACAAGACGTAAAGCTGCAATCCATAAACCGAGAAATGCATCCTGCCAGGAACCCTGAGTAATTGCTTGATGGGCTTTAAGTAAACCTACGATAAGAACTTATTTATTTAAAGAACCTTACAAATGACATCTCTTTAGATTTAACTTACAACTTAAGCAAGATCGCCAATTCACAACAAAAATGATGGTACCGGTAAGAGTTTCGGCAGCACTTGTAGTAGCCACAACTGTTCCCTCCATAATGTCTTCAAGGAACAGATCAATTGGTAGCCAAATTACTGAATGACTAACATTATGACTTGGACCCACAGGTGATACAAGCGACCCGGAAGCCATTACTGCATGGAACTGTTGTAAAGATACCGTTTTGCATTCCAGTGACACTAGTGCACGGTTATCAGATGTTAACTGCAAAAGCGCCTCAGGAGTAATATGTTTGGAATTCCTCAAAGATATAGACTTTGCTGCCAGAAGTCTCAAATTATAAACAAAAGAATCCAATGTGCAGGCCTAAAATGAGAAATTAGCAGCAAATTCAGATCAGAGATCTGATCTCTAAGTAAACACGATATGTCAATAACATATATAAGACTCTCGGCACTTACATATTTCGATGTGCCAAGTAAAGGATCCGGGAAGTTACTTTATTTCGGTAAAGTTCACCAATAACCTCAATGGCTAATGTGGTATTACTTTTGAACAATCTGTCATTGAAATCCATTTTCTTTGCTCCGATAATATGATCATCGATTTCCATTGCTTGTGGTTTGACTGGCAAAGTAGACTTCTTTTCGGGTACAAGTTCCAACAATCCTTCATCGTCTAATGACGCATCAAGCAACCGCCACACCATCAAGAAGATAAATTCAACTAAAAGAATACCAGGTTCACTAGAGGGAATGCCGAATCTCTGAGAGAGGTGAAGAGCATCATCTATAGATTTCATGACTCTGCAATTGCATTGTTAAGATACGTCAATCCATCTATGTTGAAACAAACCTAAACGATTTCATCTACCGTATACAATCTCTGAAAACACCAGACAGAAGCTACAAATCTACAATGTGCATAGGTCAACACTAGAGTGACAATCTTACTCGTGATAATTGGGACCGTTAACTTCAGAAGCCGATGGAATAAAAAGTCTTCTGAGAAGCTCCAGATAAAGCCTGTATGCAGCAGGTTGGCTTCTTCGACTTGGAATCACACTACAATCGTTTAACAACTTTTGGTCAGTTAAATGGAGATCGACCAAAGAAACAAAAATCACACAACATAATCCTACTCAAAGCTTTAGAAAGCACAATGTTAAACATAGCTAATTAAGAGCACTTTCTCATCACAATTGACTGTTTGAGTTCAAGTTTGATATAAACATCATTAAACTAAAGAAAAAGGACTTCTGTTCCGCATGTTCCATCCGTGAAACTATATACTTCCGAATCTGCTAGGTAAGAATTGAAAACATCACTAAATTGATCCAACAACATTTTAAAGTTTATTTACATACTAATCATATTATTCCTTATTTGTCCTTAAACTCCTCACCACTAAACATTTTTCATAGGATGATGTTATACAAACACCACTCCCAAGAATGTACACATGTTACGGGTCGTATGATAAGGCAAAAATGGTTATACGAGTTGTATGACTTTGTCAATCATACTAGCCGTACAATGTGAAATCACGTCTGCATACCAGAGCCTCTTACATCTTACAGGCCGTATGATAAGGTAAAAACGTTCATACTTGCTGTATGACTTTGTCGATGGTCACATCAGTCACTTCTTTGTCAGTCAAGTCAAGAAGACCAGACGAACCATATGATTTGGTGAACACCACCTCATACGGTCCATGTGAACATTTGTCCCTGTCCAGCAACCCTGTATGTTTGCTCTATCGTCCGTACAGACCATATGGTCCGTATGGCAGTGTACCAGTAGTGAGGTGTTTGTATAGCTCAACTACTCAATTCAAGACTATCATATACACTCCCCTGTTCTTCTAAACTATTTCATATCACCTCTAATATCCTTACATAGGTTTAACGAAGCATACAACAACAACAACAATAATAATAATAACAAACAGTGAAAGTAAACACAAAAACCTGTTAGAAAGAAGAGCGAGAACGAGCAATGGCGGAGCGACTCTAACGGCGATCGCTTTTTCGAGAAGCTTCCAGGCAATCGGAACATTATTGGACCAACAGATATGCGAAACGAGCAATTGAGCAACCTCCGGCGACGGTAGAGAGATTTCGGCAGATATTAAACTCGACGAGAGCTCAGCCGCCCAAATTAACGGATCCGTACCATTGCTTTGAGCACACTTCGTCATTTCCATCACTCCGTCCCATAACGCAGTCGCCGGCGTTAACGTCACCGCCATAACTGCAGGCCATTTACACGAGGAAAGTATAAAAATAGCTTACTAATATATAAATATAAACTTATATATAAAAAAAAAAGATTAATAATACTAGTAGGTTAATTGAGATAAAAATGATTTTTGTTATTTAATTGAATTCTAATTTTCAATTGGGTTATACAGGGTTAGAGGTAAAAAAATCGGGTCATTTTGCCAAGCCGGTTTGGAAGTGTGAACAAAAACAATTTGAAGAGAAATTAATTCAGTTGAAACAAAGAAAAATATCTAAACTCTATTCAAATCACTTTGAGTCATAAACCTCTTTTGAATCAGTTAGACTTGTTAACTGGTAACCAAAACAAGTATTGTTTGGGTTTGCTTAAATCGGTTTGATAGTGTAAATTGGATCAGGGTTTTTATCCTTCTGTGTGTAGTGTTAGCTGAGTTGAGTGGAAAATGAGTTTAGAGCGGTGAAAATTGAACGAGAGTAGATGGTTTAATTTCATATTGGGTTGAAAATATGATCAAATATCAAATTTTATATGTTTTTGTTAGAAAAAAATATTTCATATTTAATACATATTAAAAGGAATTCAAAACTTTTGGATTTCGGGAAAGAGGGCCGTAGACAGTTGCTCGTCTTGCCGCCGGCCATGGTTACCTGAGTAGCAGACTTAGTGTTATCAACCGACATCCATGGAAGAATTAATATGGAGTTAGTGTAAAGGGCCGGGGACTTATATTGAAACCGAAGGATGACAACAAAATATATAAATTAGCCACGAATATTATAAAATATGGCCTCGAGGGGTGGGGGTTGTTGTCGTTTAGTACTTTGGGCCCAAATGTTTTGTGTAACTTTTTCAAAAGTTAAATAATTTTTGTAATTTTAATTCATGGTGTATTTAATTTGTGGTTGCTTTGTGATACCTAGGCGTGACATGGGGGAATTTAAAATTGACACATGTGGAATATTTTTGAATTCAAACTAGTGGATTGTGTGCGGTGTGGTACGACGGGAATAGTCTATATGCACAAACAGAATATAATGTTTTATAGTAGCTAAGCCAGTTATATAAGAGTTGTGTAAATATAAACGTAAAGTTACGAGTTATATCATATCGTTATTCTGAATATAGCATTGAACTTTAGGTATGAAGAGATGTTTATTTTTCCTTTGTGAGGTCTTCATCGATACCACAATGAACATAACATGTATTGTCGGTAGAAATTATTTTGTATTTGTTAAAAGGTGTTTTTTAGGCAGGTGTTGAATATAAATCAGACAAATCTTGTGAGTGTTGATACAATAAAATATACATCGAAACATAAATAAAAATGAGCATGTCACGACAATATATACAAAAATTTTATTGCGCACACACACACACACACATATATATACATATAGGATATGGGTCACAATTTTAATAAAAAAATTACATAAATAAAATAATAAAGATACTCTCTTTACATATTTTGGAAATTATAGTGCACTTACCATGAACAAATCTAAACGAAATAATATATAAAATACAACATATGTAATTAAATTGATTCAATCTAAGGTCTTCAACAAGAGTTTAAGCCGCGTCTTCTTGTATAGTCCGTTGTGTTTTCAGTCATTTGTGTATGCTTCAACGAGGTCTTGAACCACGTCTTCTTGTACATTAATTTCCTACAAAAAGAACAAACAAATGTTGGCGGTTGTGGCTGAGGCACGTGTTCAACACGCTTCCCTTAAAACAGATTTCACGCCTCTACTATAGACGACGAGTCTGTCTCCCAGGGTACAACAGCCGAAGCAGTCTGTACTGCCAGAGAAGACCACACGCCCGAGGTTACACCGGGTAAAGTCATAGTGTTAGACCTTTTGGAAACTAAGAATAGAAATGTAGTTGAATCGTGTAAAGAAACTTATCTCTATATTTTCCCAACATATAGGTAATCAAGTATTTCTTCTCCAATGACTCTTCATGCATGCATCTCTCTTTCTTGTATCTTTTTATTTATATTTTATATTTTCTAACCACATCAAAAGAGGCACATAACCTGCTATGTATGCAAAAGCCATGGGTGATGAAAAGTCCAACATAATTAGAGACTTAATTTTGCCATAAAATCTCTTATCAATTGTCATAAAAGAAACTCTACTCAAGAGTTATCATCAATACATCACATTAAGAGTTTATTATTCTAATATAAAACTAAACAAGTGACATAAATCACTTTACTCAAGAGTTTGTCACTATATGTAAATTTCCATTCATCACATTTTAAGAATTTCCAACAATTCCTCACATGAATGGAGATTGATCAAAACACACTAAATTTCCAATGCAACCTCGACAGTTGAGTATTGCCAGATAAGTAGGTGTTCCCTTTGAACTTTCTGTTGTGAAGCATACTTAGCCTTCTGGCGGTTTGTAGACGATATCCTTGAACAAACCCCCATTTGTGTAGACGACAATACACTTCACACAATATTCTCCTTAGCCGGGTCACAATGTTATAATAAAAATTATATAAATAAATAAAAAAATTGTAAAGATACTCTCTTTACATAATTTTAGGAAATTGTAGTACCCGTACCGTGTACGAATCATACAAAATTAAATATGAAATACAACATATTTAAATAAATCGATTCAAATTGTTGTATTGTTGTATTCAACAAGAGCCTTAACCATGTCTTCTTATATGGTCCGTTGTGTGGGCTTCAACGAGGTCTTGCACCACATCTTCTTATATAATAATTATCTCTACTAAAGATAACGCGTATGTCTCCCATGGTACAACAACCGGAGCAGTCTGTACTGCTGAAAATGACCACGCGCCCGAGGTTACACCGGATAAAATTATAGTGTTAAAACTTGTGGAAAAATACTGATATGAAGAAGATAAAATTGAGTAGAGAAAACTTATCTCTCTAAGTACCCAACACATGGGTATTCAAGTATCTCTTCTTTTCCAAGAACTCTCCATGAATTCATATGTTTTATTGTATTACTCTCTTGTATTTTTTCTAGCATTTTCTCTTTCACAAAATAAGGCACATAGCCTACTTACAAGAGTTGAGAATAGTGAAAAGTTTCCCTTAATTAGTGATTTAATTAGAGATATAAAAACTCTAAAAAACTAATAAAGTGACATAAAAACCTCTACTCAAGAGTTTAATCATTAATCCACCATATGAAGAGTTCAATTAGAAACTATAATTTTATTAAATTATATTTTCACTAAGTTAATATCCATTTGTCACACCCCGACCCGCAGCGGAATAAGAGTCGGGGCATAATTGGGTTATCACCAAAGCTCATGATATTTACTAATATGTTTCATATTTATTAAAGTCAAAATTACATTCCCAAATATCCAAACATGTCCATACAATACAAAGAAAATAAACCAAACAAAACAATTCCAATCTCTAATTCATTTTATTCTTCTAGTCCAATCCTAAGTGTTTCTTGCTGCAGCTGGTTCACCTGTATCATGTGTAAAAATGAGGGGTTTTTGGGTCAACATAAGTTGGCGAGTGAACCTTGTTAGATAAACATTTATTTCTGATTTTCTTGTTAGTTTATCAATGAAAAATTGTGCATAATCATGAATGAGCAAATGTAAATAATCAAGCAGTAGCAATTGCAATCACAACTATAACATACAGTAACATATGATAGCATACATTAACATACCAACATCATACAATAAATAACATGAATGAAACTGTGCGATCAAGGCTCAATCAAACGGAGCCGATCGTATTGCATGTACTGAAAATGATAAATGTCTGTGCGATCAAGGCTCAATCAAACGGAGCCGATCTGTATGTGGGCACGCCAGGTTCACGCTCATAATGTAATGGGAACATGCTCAACGCTCATAATGTAATGGGGAGCGGCGGCCTATGAAATTGCATGTACTGAAAATAATAAATTGAATCTAACAATAACCACACAAACAGTTGAAACAAGCTGAATACACATTTGTTCATGATATGTTGTATGCACAATGATTTAAATATAATATATATAGCAAGACACATGATACACCCCAAAACGTGATTAAAACGGGGAATTTTAAAGATTCACTCACATTGGGTGCGTTTGATTGGAGATGGTGAGATGCGCACGAGTTGTAAAAGCGGAACAACGAGAATTAACTAACCTAAATAATAACGGAAAATATAGTAAATGAGTGGATTTTATTAATAATTTTAATAAGATTTTTAGATATATTTTTGTGAGTTTAAGGCTATTTCCTATCTTTAAAAACATTATTTTTAAGTATTTTTAATTGATTTTTAATTAAATTAAATAATAAAAAAATATAAAAATATGTTGACTTTTTGCGACCGTTGACCGTTTGACTTGTTGACCGATTTATTGTGTGACTGAAATGCGCTGGGTGAGGCTTGAACCCGAGACCTCCCGTACGCGTGCACGCAGCTCTACCAACTGAGCTACGTGTCTAACCCGAAATAATCTTGTTTTTAATTTTATTTATATACTAATTCGATTTATTCAAAATTCATTTGTTTTAAAAAAGATTTTAAATCATCGAACCGGTGCCGTTAACCAGACTCGAACGCGTGACGTGCGAGTTAGTGTTGCACACAGTCCACCGCTGGACTGTGTGTCTAACCTGGTTAATATTTCGGTTTTTATTATACTTAACATCTATTTGAGTTAACCCGGTTCGTTAGAAAAATAAAACATTTTTATAATAGAGAGGGTGCGTGTATCAGGGATCGAACTGCGTCGCGTATGAAATTTGTTTGCACACAGTCCACCGCTGGACTGTGTGTCTAACCCGTTCATATTACTGATTTTAAATAAACTTATAACTTAACTATCTTTGTCTTCTTCGCTCAATTTATAGTCGACTGGTTACTAATCTGTTTCTTGCTTTTACGATTATCAATTTTCATAAGACTAAAATGAAATGGCAGAGACGGTGTTGGAAGTAAACATACCGTAGGAATGATTTATCACAGAATTTCCGGCAATGCGTCGGCTCTGTTTTTTTGAACTTCGACTGGCGAACAAATTAATAGTTTTGATTTAGTTAACTGTGAAATTGAAGTACTAAATAAGAGTTATCAGCAGGTTTGAATGGCTATACCGTTTTACAGCGGAAGATAAGGATTTTCAGAAGTTTTCCGGCGAGCAGAAATTATCCGATGACGACGTCTGAATTTGATTTCAATTGGAAGGTTTGAGTCAGAAATAGCTTAACAATCGATAGACCACGAAGGTATTGAAAGACTTACTGTTTTGATGAAGAATACGGTTTTCCGGCGACTTGCAGAATTTTTCCGGCGAGTTGATTTAAGCTTTCTGATGGACTGAATGTATGACGAAAGTGAAATGGAAAGTTTGTATGATGTTTCTGAGTCGCGAGAGGGGTCTTGATTGAAGTAATTCAGACATTGATTATTTTCAGTTATAAAAACCGATCATGATCAAAATTGAAGTTCATTCAAATCCGAATTGATTAGGATCGTCGGTGCACCGGTTTTGTTTAGTAATTCGCGAGTAATCAATCGTCTTTGGACGATTGGTGACCGATTTCGGTTATGGTTTGGCATTCAGGTTGTTTTCTGTTTGAATATAAGTTTCATTTGTTTCCTAGTGATAACAGAAAACAACAAGTGGCGGAGTGGTGATGTGTGTGTGTGTTAAGTCTTTGGGTTTCAATTTCCGGCTGACCCGGGTTCGAGCCCCGGCAGCAACATTTTATTTTTATTTATTTTGTTTTCACTTTTTATCAAATATAATTTTTATAGTTTAGTTTGTTTATTAATTATGTATCATTAAAAATCAAAATAACCATAAATACACAACATGACATTTATAACTTGATATTCGATTACAAAACGGAGCGGGTTTTGGAAACCGTTTTTGACAAATGTTACAGTATCCCCTACTTTTAGGAATTTCGTCCCGAAATTTAAGTAGTAGTAGGAAAAAGATGTGGGTATTTTTCGCGCATTGAGTCTTCACGTTCCCAAGTAAACTCAGGTCCCCGTTTCGACTCCCAGCGTACCCTAACAATTGGAATGCGACTTCGTCGTAAACGTTTTTCTCCGAAGTCCATGATCTGTACAGGTCTTTCAATAAAATGCATAGATTCATCAATCTGAATATCTTCCAGCGGAATGTGGAGGTTCTCATCAGCAAGGCACTTCTTCAAGTTTGATACGTGGAATGTGGGATGAATCCTGTTGAGTTCTTCTGGTAGGTCAAGCTTGTATGCTACAGGTCCTACTCTTTCGAGTATCTTGAAGGGTCCTACGTAGCGTGGTGCTAGCTTGCCTTTTTGACCAAAACGAACTACTCCCTTCCACGGTGATACTTTTAAAAGTACATGATCACCAATGTTAAACTCCAAAGGCTTCCGTCGTTTATCTGCATAACTCTTTTGATGACTTTGAGCTGCTAGAAGATTGTTTCAAATTTGATGGATCTTGTCTGTGGTTTCTTGAATCAGTTCTGGACCAGTGATTTGAGCTTCCCCAATTTCGTGCCAACATACTGGAGATCGGCACTTACGACCATATAAAGCTTCAAAAGGTGCCATGCCGATGCTTGAATGATAGCTGTTGTTGTACGAAAATTCAACTAATGGTAGATGAGCGTCCCAATTTCCCTTGAAGTCTATGACACATGCTCGAAGCATATCTTCAAGAGTTTGAATGGTGTGTTCAGATTGTCCATCAATTTGAGGATGATAGGCGGTACTGAGATCTAATCGCGTACCCATAGCGGATTGTACTGCTTGCCATGTTCGTGAAGTGAAACGACCATCGCGATCTGAAATAATGCTTACTGGTACACCATGACGGCTTACGATTTCACTGATATAAATACGAGCTAGCTTTTCGTTCTTGAAATCTTCGCGGATAGGAATAAAGTGAGCTGATTTTGTAAGTCGGTCAATGATTACCCATATAGTGTCATACCCACCAGAAGTGCGAGGTAACCCGGTAATGAAGTCCATGGTTATGTTTTCCCACTTCCATACAGGTCTTTCAGGTTGGATCAGAAGTCCTGAGGGTCTTTGGTGTTCAGTTTTCACCTTGGAACATGTAAGGAACTTAGAAACAAAAACAGCAATATCCTTTTTCATTCCAGGCCACCAATAGGTATATCGTAGGTCTTGATACATCTTATCGGCTCCTGGGTGTATAGAGTATCGCGTTTTATGAGCTTCCTTCATAAGAATTTCACGAAGATTGTTGTGGTTAGGAATCCATATACGATCTAGATAATACAGAATACCGTCAGATTTAGTTTCAATTTTAAGTTCAGCTCCACAGTACATCTCCTTTCGTACATCATCTTCCATTACTGAAACGTGTTGGGCTTCTTGAATTTGATCTTTAATGTCAGTTATGATTTGCGAACATAGAAGACGAATGGAGTTCGCATAACCCTTTCGACTAAGTGCATCGGCCACCACATTTGCTTTGCCAGGGTGGTATCGAATTTCACAGTCGTAGTCATTTAGAAGTTCGACCCATCTTCGTTGCCTCATGTTTAACTCCTTTTGATTGAAGATATGTTGAAGACTCTTGTGGTCAGTGTATATTTCACACTTAGTACCATAGAGATAATGTCTCCATATCTTAAGAGCGAACACAACGGCTCCAAGTTCTAGGTCATGGGTGGTGTAGTTCTTCTCATGCGTCTTGAGTTGTCTCGAGGCATAAGCTATAACTTTTCCTCTTTGCAATAGAACGCAGCCTAATCCTTGCCCTGACGCGTCGCAATAGACCACAAAATCATCACAACCTTCAGGAAGAGTGAGAATTGGTGCATCACAAAGTTTTTATTTAAGGGTTTGGAAGGCTTCTTCTTGCTTGGGTCCCCATATGAAAGGTTTTCCCTTATGAGTTAAAGCCGTGAGTGGTACAGCAATGCGTGAGAAGTTTGAAATGAATCGACGATAATAACCAGCCAAACCAAGAAAAGATCTTACTTCAGTTGGTGTACGTGGCCTTGCCATTCTTGCACCGCTTTGATCTTTGAGGGGTCGACATGTATTCCCTTGTCATTAACTACATGTCCGAGGAATTGCACCTCTTTTAACCAGAATTCGCATTTGGAGAATTTAGCGTAAAGCTTTTCCTTCTCTAGAAGTGTAAGGATGAGTCGGAGATGACGCTCATGATCAGTTTTAGATTTTGGATAAATAAGAATGTCGTCGATGAAGACTATAACAACCCGATCAAGATAAGGTTTGCAGACTCTGTTCATTAGGTCCATGAAGACTGCTGGAGCGTTGGTTAAACCAAATGGCATGACCATGAATTCATAATGACCATAACGAGTTCGAAATGCGGTCTTTGGGACGTCTTCTTCATGCACCCTAAGTTGATGATAACCAGATCGAAGGTCGATTTTGGAAAAGTAGCTGGCACCTTGAAGTTGGTCAAGAAGATCATCAATGCGAGGTAAAGGATAGCGATTCTTGATTGTTAATTTGTTGAGCTCTCTGTAGTCGATGCACATACGAAACGATCCATCTTTCTTCTTTACAACAGGACAGGTGCACCCAAGGCGATGAGCTAGGACGTATGAATCCCTTGTCAGTCAACTCTTGTAATTGATTGGCTAGCTCTTGCATTTCAGAGGGGGTAACCTATAAGGAGACTTTGCAACTGGTGTAGCACCAGTATAAGATCAATACGGAATTCGACTTCTCTAACTGGAGGAAGTCCTGAAATGTCATCAGGAAAAACTTGCGGGAAGTCTTTTACTACTGGGATGTCTTCAAGTTTCTTCTCCATGGTTCCCTTGTTGATGATATGAGCTAAAAAAGCGACATAATTTTTGCGAAGATATTTTTGGGCTTGAAGACAAGACATTAAGCTGAGCCCCTTCGACGAGGTTTCTCCAAAGATTCGAAGAGTCTACCGTTTGAAAGAGGAATACGTATAAATTTTTCGCGACATACAACTTCTGCCTGATGTTGACTGAGCCAGTCCATACCAATTATGATATCAAAACTTCCCAGCTTCATAGGAATAAGGTCGACTGAGAAATCGTGGTCGTTTAAGGTGAGTGTACAGTTGCGTATAATGGAGTTTAATGAAACTGGTTTCCTGTCAGCAACTTCTACCGTTATGGATTCCATGAGCTTATCCCGATTTTGGTTTAAGATAGTTTCAAATTCTAAGGACACAAAACTTCTATCCGCACCAGTAACATAGATGCATATCTACCATTTATAAGGAACGTACCGTTAACCACATTGCCGTCAGCTCTAGCCTGATTAGCGTTGATATTGAAAGCTCTTCCTCTTGCAGGTGGAGGAGCTTGTTCGCTTGATTCACTGGGTTGGCTTGGGCCTAGCATGGATAATGTTTACCAACCTTGGACAAGTGTTTCTGAAATGGCTTGGGTCTCCGCAATTGTAGCAAGCCCGCATAGGTTGAACCATAGGATAATTGGGTTGATAGTATGTTTGGGCTAAATGTTGGGTGGGTGGTAATAGTAGAGGTTGTTGGGCTTGACCCATTATTTGTTGGTGGGTTTCGGTTGAAGGCTGGTGGAGGTTCGTTCGCTAGGCATGCGGCAGGTTTGAACAGTATGACCTGCGCGACCACAGCCGGTGCAATGTTGGCAAGGTTAGTCAGGAGAATGGTGATATTGGCAACGGTTGCATTTTGGTAACGGGCCAGAGTATGGTCTTTTGTATGGTGTAGGTGAAGGAGCGACTTGGGTAATGGGTGCAACAGGAATAGGGGAGTTGGTTTGTGTAACAGCGAAGTTTCTGGTGTTGCGCTTCCTCTTGTTAACAAACTTAGAAGAGGAGATGGAATGGTTTGAAGTTTGACCCTCAACAGGGGCTTTCTTTTTCTCTTCTTTAAACTTCCCGTTGCGAATTCGATTCTCGGTCAGTTCAGTTGCTAGCTCCATAGCAGCTTCAAGTGTTACCGGTGAAATGCTGAGAACTGAATCTTGAATTTTCGAGGGAAGTCCTCGAATATAATGCTCGATCGAACGATAAGTTGGGGTAAACAAATTTGGAACCATTTGAACTCTAAGAACCTCTTGTTATAGGTGGTGTGATCTCCCTCCTTCTGCTTTAAAGAATGAAATTCGTCCTCCAACTTTTTAATTTCATTCCTAGGACAGAAACGCCTAGTCATGATTTCCCTTAATTCCTCCCAAGTTAAGGCCATTGCATCATCAATTCCCCTCTTCCCTTTTTCAGTATTCCACCAGGTGAGAGCGACCCCAAATAGTCTCCCGGTGGCGTATCGAACCTTGCGATCCTCAGGACAATCGCAGTTGAGGAAGGTGTTTTCCATTTCCTCAAACCAATGTAGGAGAGCAGTGACACCTTCGGTCCCTTCAAATTTAGGAGGATCACAAGATTTGAAATGTTTGTATGAGCACTTGCTGGTAGGAGGGTTGCCGATGTTCTGGTCATGTTGTTGGGGAGGATTAGTGGGATTTGTGGCGAGAGCTTGTTGTACTTGGACCACAATGTCAGGCAGTATCGTGGCCATTTGTTTTGCGATATGTGTGGCCAAGCGTTCCTGAGACCTTCCTGATCTTTTACCCCCTCGTTGTTGTCTGGACGACATCTACAGGAACATACATAAGAAGATTGTGAGTTTATGGAGTCTTTTTAGGTGTCATGTGTCTTTAAGAAAAATGAAAATAACATAAATATCAATAATGCAACTACATCCATAGGATGTCTTGGGTTGCTCATGTTGGGCCTCAAATGTCCCCCATACCTTCACCTGTATAGTCATGTGGGCCCCCATGACTATTGGCTTAGTAGGATTCACATTAGTATTGGCGATTTAACACTCGCATCACCCGAATGCAAACCACAAAATATGTTTACGAGATGTATGGTCGGAATGTGTCCAGGTGTAGACACAATGACAACTCAAAGTGGGGTTAGCTCACACGACGTTTGGTATAGCATGCTTTGGCCTAATAGGTACTTCGTACTCTCATCGTTAGTCCCCAGGTAGGCAAACTGGTCCTTTATTTTGGATTTATACGAATGCCAGCCTAGACAGGACGTTCCGACAACCGGTACTGGTACCCTTCCAGTTACTACATGCCGTCATGAGAACTCACTTTGATGAGATTTGAAAACACAAAAATCATTGTAAAAGCAATCATGATGTGGTGTGTACTTTCATGGATGTGATATGTTATGAGAATATGATTCATGATAGGCATTATATGATAATATATACTTATGAACATGCTTGCATAACATTGAATGTAACATTTAACATAAAACATATAAACATCATGAAATTTGACATGTAACACACAAAAATCTTAAAAATTTATAATCAACTATAGTATAGGCTCTAAGGGTCTAATAACCTATCTATATTCCCTATAGTCATGGCTCTGATACCAATCTGTCACACCCCGACCCGCAGCGGAATAAGAGTCGGGGCATAATTGGGTTATCACCAAAGCTCATGATATTTACTAATATGTTTCATATTTATTAAAGTAAAATTACATTCCCAAATATCCAAACATGTCCATACAATACAAAGAAAATAAACCAAACAAAACAATTCCAATCTCTAATTCATTTTATTCTTCTAGTCCAATCCTAAGTGTTTCTTGCTGCAGCTGGTTCACCTGTATCATGTGTAAAAATGAGGGTTTTTGGGTCAACATAAGTTGGCGAGTGAACCTTGTTAGATAAACATTTATTTCTGATTTTCTTGTTAGTTTATCAATGAAAAATTGTGCATAATCATGAATGAGCAAATGTAAATAATCAAGCAGTAGCAATTGCAATCACAACTATAACATACAGTAACATATGATAGCATACATTAACATACCAACATCATACAATAAATAACATGAATGAAACTGTGCGATCAAGGCTCAATCAAACGGAGCCGATCGTATTGCATGTACTGAAAATGATAAATGTCTGTGCGATCAAGGCTCAATCAAACGGAGCCGATCGTATGTGGGCACGCCAGGTTCACGCTCATAATGTAATGGGGAACATGCTCAACGCTCATAATGTAATGG
Source organism: Scalesia atractyloides (assembly GCA_947069175.1). NCBI lineage: Eukaryota > Viridiplantae > Streptophyta > Magnoliopsida > Asterales > Asteraceae > Scalesia > Scalesia atractyloides. The sequence goes on along the minus strand of CAMTDV010000022.1, from coordinate 58,677,098 downwards.
GGAGCGGCGGCCTATGAAATTGCATGTACTGAAAATAATAAATTGAATCTAACAATAACCACACAAACAGTTGAAACAAGCTGAATACACATTTGTTCATGATATGTTGTATGCACAATGATTTAAATATAATATATATAGCAAGACACATGATACACCCCAAAACGTGATTAAAACGGGGAATTTGTAAAGATTCACTCACATTGGGTGCGTTTGATTGGAGATGGTGAGATGCGCACGAGTTGTAAAAGCGGAACAACGAGAATTAACTAACCTAAATAATAACGGAAAATATAGTAAATGAGTGGATTTTATTAATAATTTTAATAAGATTTTTAGATATATTTTTGTGAGTTTAAGGCTATTTCCTATCTTTAAAAACATTATTTTTAAGTATTTTTAATTGATTTTTAAATTAAATTAAATAATAAAAAAATATAAAAATATGTTGACTTTTTGCGACCGTTGACCGTTGACCGTTTGACTTGTTGACCGATTTATTGTGTGACTGAAATGCGCTGGGTGAGGCTCGAACCCGAGACCTCCCGTACGCGTGCACGCAGCTCTACCAACTGAGCTACGTGTCTAACCCGAAATAATCTTGTTTTTAATTATATTTATATACTAGTTCGATTTATTCAAAATTCATTTGTTTAAAAAAAGATTTTAAATCATCGAACCGGTGCCGTTAACCAGACTCGAACGCGTGACGTGCGAGTTAGTGTTGCACACAGTCCACCGCTGGACTGTGTGTCTAACCTGGTTAATATTTCGGTTTTTATTATACTTAACATCTATTTGAGTTAACCCGGTTCGGTTAGAAAAATAAAACATTTTTATAATAGAGAGGGTGCGTGTATCAGGGATCAAACTCGCGTCGCGTATGAAATTTGTTTGCACACAGTCCACCGCTGGACTGTGTGTCTAACCCGTTCATATTACTGATTTTAAATAAACTTATAACTTAACTATCTTCGTCTTCTTCGCTCAATTTACAGTCGACTGTGTTACTAATCTGTTTCTTGCTCTTACGATTATCAATCATTCATAAGACTAAAATGAAATGGCAGAGACGGTGTTGGAAGTAAACATACCGTAGGAATGATTTATCACAGAATTTCCGGCAATGCGTCGGCTCTGTTTTTTTGAACTTCGACTGGCGAACAAATTAATAGTTTTGATTTAGTTAACTGTGGAATTGAAGTACTAAATAAGAGTTATCAGCAGGTTTGAATGGCTATACCGTTTTATAGCAGAAGATAAGGATTTTCAGAAGTTTTCCGGCGAGCAGAAATTATCCGATGACGACGTCTGAATTGATTTCAATTGGAAGGTTTGAGTCAGAAATAGCTTAACAATCGATAGACCACGAAGGTATTGAAAGACTTACTGTTTTGATGAAGAATACGGTTTTCCGTCGACTTGCAGAATTTTTCCGGCGAGTTGATTTAAGCTTTCTGATGGACTGAATGTATGACGAAAGTGAAATGGAAAGTTTGTATGATGTTTCTGAGTCGCGAGAGGGGTCTTGATTGAAGTAATTCAGACATTGATTATTTTCGGTTATAAAAACCGATCATGATCAAAATTGAAGTTCATTCAAATCCGAATTGATTAGGATCGTCGGTGCACCGGTTTTGTTCTAATTCGCGAGTAATCAATCGTCTTTGGACGATTGGTGACCGATTTCGGTTATGGTTTGGCATTCAGGTTGTTTTCTGTTTGAATATAAGTTTCATTTGTTTCCTAGTGATAATAGAAACCATTTGATTTAACTCGAGGAATCTCTTGTTGTATATGGTGTGGTCGCCTTCCTTTTGCTTCAACGAATAGAACTCATCTTCTAATTTCTTGATTTCCCTCCTTGGGCAAAACCGTCTTGTCATGATTTCCTTCAATTCTTCCCAAGTCAAAGTCATAGCGTCTTCAACACCTCGTTTGGCCTTCTCTGTATTCCACCAAGTAAGCGCTATTCCATATAAACGACCAGTAGCATATCGCACCTTGCGATCATCGGGGCAATCGCAATTTAGAAAAGTGTTCTCCATTTCTTCAAACCAATGGAGGAGAGCGGTGACACCTTCAGTCCCTTCGTATTTTGGAGGGTCGCAGGATTTGAAATGTTTGTAGGTGCATTTGGTGGTAATTGGGGGAGGATTGACAATGTGTTGATCTTCTTGATTGACGGGATTAGTAGTAAGGGCTTGTTGGACTTGAATTACAATGTTGGGTATTACGGCAGCCATTTGTTGAGCGATTAGGGCAGCCATGCGCTTGCGGGCTTTTCCTGCTCTCATCTTCCTACGGGCGAGGCTAGAAGACATCTACAAGGAATACATATCATGAGTATGAGTTGGATGTTTTTGGGATCATGGGTCGTATTTAGGAATGAACAAAAATAAATATAGAAAAATAAATCTACTACATCCATAGGATGTCTTGGGCTTTGCTCGTAATTGGGCCTTGCATGCCGCCATACTTCACCTTCGTAATCATGTGGGCCCCCATGAATACCGGGTTTTTCATATGGTTCGCGTGTGTTGGCCTGGTTACGTACACTAAAACCCGGGGAAAATCGAGAAATATGTATGTAACGTATGATATTCGAAATGTATCCAGGTATGGACACGGTGACACCTCAAAGTGGGGTTAGCTCGAACGACGTTTGGTGTGGCATGCTTTGGCCTAATAGGTCCTTCGTACTCTCATCGTTAGTCCCCAGGTAGGCAAACTGGTCCGTTATATTGGATTTATACGAATGCCAACCTAGACAGGACGTTCCGACTACCGGTACTTGTACCCTTACAGTTACTACATGCCCGTCGCAGAACTCACTTTGATGAGATTTGAAAAATGAAAAATGCGACAAAATCTTTGAATAACGAAAGTATGAAGATGATTTGAATATATGAACATTGAAATATGTATGATGAATGTGTATGTAAGTATGTATGTTTGACTGTAAGTATAAACAAATATGAAACAAATAAACATCATAAGTTTGTATGTAACCACATAAACAATTAAAATCTAGTCAACTATAGTATAGGCTCTAAGGGTCTAATAACCTATCCTATATCCCTATAGTCATGGCTCTGATACAAATCTGTCACACCCCAACCCACAGCGGAAAAGGTGATCGGGGCATGATTGGGTTATCATCAAAGCTCATGACATTTATTATAACGTTTCATATTCATTATTACAATTTAAAGGGAAACATACAATCTTAATTTCATCATGTCCTAAACATCATTCTAGACTTCATTGTTTTCTTCTAAGGCATTTCCTATGTTTTCCTTGCTTCATCCTGTTCACCTGTATCATGTGTAAAAATGGTTTTTGGATCAACAAAAAGTTGGCGAGTGAATCCTATGAAAAGCATTTGAACAAGTTTATTGAATTGATTATAAAATAAAGTGCACAACCACATATGAGTAAATATAGATGTAAACATATTCATAAAACACTTAATATCAGATAATGCACACACATACAATAATAAATTGTTTTGAGGCACGCGTTGCTCAACCCGTCTCTCACGAGGAACTAATGGGCCTAATGAATGAGTTTTGAGGCACGCGTTGTTCTACAAACTGATGGGCCTAATGAATGAGTTTGCATACAACTTGACAATATGAAATACATAACTACAAACAATATATACAATCTAAGTTTAGATCACAATATGGTATGGCACAAGTTTAAATAAACGAGTTAATTTTTGTGACACATGACACACCCCAAAACGTGTAATTAAAAAGGGGAGTTGTAAGATTCACTCACATTGGGTGCGTTCGGTTGATGATGTTGAATGCGCACGAAGTTTGATTTAACCACGAGTGAAACTAACCTAGATAATAACATAATGGTTCGGTAAATAAGTGGATTTTATTAAATCAATTTTTGTAGGATTATTGGATATATTTTTGTGAGTTTAAGGCTATTTTCTAACTTTAAAAATGTTATTTTTAAGTATTTTTAATTGATTTTTAAATAAAATAAATAAATAAAAATAATAAAAAAATGTTGACTTTTTGACCGTTGACTTGTGTAATTGTGTGCGCCGGGTGAGGCTCGAACCCGAGACCTCCCGTTCGCGTGCACGCAGCTCTACCAACTAAGCTACGTGTCTAACCCGAAATATTTCTGTTTTTAATTATATTTATATACTAATTGAATTAATCCGAAAATCATTTATTTTTAAAAACGATTTTAATGTCTCGCTCGGTGCTCTCCACAGGTCTCGAACCCGAGACCTGTGGGTTAGTTTGGCACACAGTCCACCGCTGGACTGTGTGTCTAACTTGGTAAATAATCTGGTTTTTATTATACTTATATACAAACTAGATAAATTCATTTCTGCCTTATATAAAAAGTTTGATAATTGCCAGAATCGGTGCGGTAGTCTGGACTCGAACCCGAGACGTATGGTTTAAACGCGCACACAGTCCACCACTGGACTGTGTGTCTATCTTGGTTATTATTCCGGTTTTTATTAAACTTCACATTTTTTTGCAAGTGAATCCGGTTCAGTTTTAAAAAGGAACATTTTTATTAAGGCGAGTGTGCGTGGGACAAGAATCGAACTCGGGACGTATACGTGTTTATTTGCACACAGTCCACCGCTGGACTGTGTGTCTAACCCGAGATAAAACTTGATTTAAATTATATATATATATAACTGAAAACTTCATCTTCTTCGTTAAACTTAACCAGAACCGGTGTCCGACTGTTTTGACAAAAATAATCAGTTTCTTTAGTGTGTTGTGATTAGCTACATGTGAGATTAATAAAAACGAGAGAGATTAGGTGTAAGATATACCGAACAGAGATCCTCTGTTTCACCGGCGAAATTCCGGTGATAGCAAGTTATTCCGGCGACGTGTGTCTTGCGGCAGAGGGTCTTCAGGGAGCTTGAGGTGAGTGTGGGTGGCTTCGGTATGAGCTCTAGGTGTTCAGTTTTTAGAGTAAGGCACAGAGGTGATGGGGTTCGATTTTCCGGCGAGTTGCAGAAGGTTTCCGGTGAGTGAAATTACGTCGAGAAAAGGTGTGATTGTGAGCGAAAAGGCTAACAGAAGTTAGAGGGTGTATTTATAGGGCAGAACATCGACGAATTTGGTCCGTTTTCCGTCTTGATTCGTCGGTCAATAATTTTCCGGTGGTTATGACTTGTGTCGCGGACTGGACATCGGTTATAACCGATGTTAAGGTTAATGCTTCGGTTTAAAACAGAGGAAACCGTCCAATCTCGGCGAAATCGTCGGGATTTCCGACGACTGCGATTGGGCGCGTCAGTTTTGAATTCGAGTTTGATATTTGAATTAATTGTTTTGATATGTTACTAAAGAACACAAGTGGCGGAGTGGTTTGATGGATGAGAGTTAAATCGTTGTTGACCAGGTTGACCCGACTGACTCGGGTTCGAAACCCGGCAGCCTTGTTTTATTTTTAAACCACTATTTTTAATACTTTTTCAAATATAACTTTTATATTCCAATATACTTATTAATTATGTATCGATTAAAATTAATTTGAGCATTAAATACGCAACGAAATTTTTAACTGATTGTTCGGTTAATAAACGGAGCGGGTTTGGTAAATCCGGTTTTTGACGGATGTTACAAGATCGCTGTTCGAATTTAAAACTACCATGCGCCACCGTGGTCGGTCATCTTCGGTTGGCTGGAATCTGTCGACACTCCATTCCTTATCTCTCTCACACACAATCCTTTTTTTCTCTCTCTAAGAGTCCAAGTCTTTAAATGTGTGCTAACTTTTAATGAAAGAAAATGGTGTGTATGACTTTTGTTCAGATTAATATTTTTATCATATATTTTCATCATACTAGTTTAAGTTCTAGTGTTTACATGGGTTATATAAAGAAAATACTTCTTACAAATCTATTGATAATTGTTATGTTTTGAGTGATGAGCTTAAGGAATGTTCCCCATGGATACTTTTTGCTGATAAAGAAAACACGGAATAATCATCATGTGGGAGCGTTGCTTCCAAGTCTAGGAGTTGACCAGTTCGAAAATAACATATTTACTTGCTCAATTTTCAATATTAGATTAAATTTTATAACTATACTTAGAAAAAAAGTAACAGTTAAATTTTTTGTTTGAGGCGGTAACGTTCCTTGTAAGGGTTGAGTACCCTGCTACAGGAATCGCTTTTTGTTGCCTACGGTAAAAATATTGATAAGCGGAGTTGATTCACTAAGTATGATTTCATGCGCAAGAGTTTTGATATATTTGGAAAGTAAGGTTATATCCTAAAACAAAACTTCTAATACTACAACCTACATGGAACTTCTCATAACCGCCTGACAATGCCTCTGATCCTTTGGCAAGAATACTTATATATCGGAAGTACCAGCGCGTATCCACCATATTCTTGTCAAATTTTCATTGGTTTTATCAGTAAGTTATGATGGGTTCTATGATGTGACTCTAGAACATAAATAAACACCAAAACCAATGTACCAAGAAATTACTAAATCCTACATGGAACTTCTCATAACTGCCTGACAATGCCTCTGATCCTTTAGCAAGAATACTTATATATAGGAAGTACCAGCGGCGTATCCACCATATTCTTGTCAAATTTTCATTGGTTTTATCAGTAAGTTATGATTGGTTCTATGATATGACTCTAGAACATAAATAAACACAACAACCAATATCTGAGTCCAAATTCTGATAGCGTACATGTTTGAATGGTGACAGTTCCTCTCTCGTTTGTTATGATGGAGAGGTTTAGTTTATGTAGAAATAGAACACAATCCAATCTCTTTAAATGATAAGATGATATGAATGTTAAAATCAGTGAATGTAACACAAATTTTCAACCAAGACAATACTAAATCCTACATGGAACTTCTCATAACCGCCTGATAATGCCTCTGATCCTTTGGCAAGAATACTTATATATAGGAAGTACCAGCGGCGTATCCACCATATTCTCGTCAAATTTTCATTGGTTTTATCAGTAAGTTATGATTGGTTCTATGATGTGACTCTAGAACATAATAAACACAATCAACCAATATCTGAGTCCAAATTCTGATAGTATACATGTTTGAATGATGACAGTACCTCTCTCGTTTGTTATGATGGAGAGGTTAGTCTATGTAGAAAATGGAACACAATCCAATTTCTTTAAATAATGAGATGATATGAATGCTAAATCAGTGAGTATAACACAAACTTCAACCAAAACAATACTAAATCCTACATGGAGCTTCTCATAACCGCCTGATAATGCCTCTGATCCTTTGGCAAGAATACTTATATATAGGAAGTACCAGCGGCGTATCCACCATATTCTTGTCAAATTTTCATTGGTTTTATCCGCAAGTTATGATTAGTTCTATGTGACTCTAATACATAAATAAACACAATCAGCCAAAACTTGAGTCTTAATTCTGATAGTATACATGTTTGAATGGTGACAGTACCTCTCTCGTTTGTTATGATGGAGAGGTTAGTCCTTGTGGAAGTGAGACATAGCTCAACTTCTTTAAATGATGAAATTGAAATACGTTGGAATGTATGATGAACAAACTTCGACCAAAACATTACTAAATCCTACATGGAACTTCTCATAACCGCCTGATAATGCCTCTGATCCTTTGGCAAGAATACTTATATATAGGAAGTACCAGCGGCGTATCCACCATATTCTTGTCAAATTTTCATTGGCTTTATCCGTAAGTTATGATTGGTTCTATGTGACTTTGAAACATAAACAAACTGAAATAGTAATTCGCATTAAGATCCTTGGATAAGATTCCAATTTATAACTGGGATATGGAAAAATTGAGATAATCATAAAGAAAAACGTAAAAACTAAGCGGTTGGAGTTGAATCTTGATTTTCGGTGAAGGGGACTAGTTGGGTGGTTTCGTTTGGGCCGTCGTTATCTTCAACAGGATTGGCGTTGATGTTGAAAACTCTTCCTCTTGCTGGTGGCCTAGTGATTGGGTTTTCTTGATTTGCTTGGTTAACTGGGTTTGCTTGAGCTTGGGCGTTTATGATGTTAACCAATCGAGGGCACGTGTTTCTAAAGTGGGTAGGGTCGCCACAATTGAAACAAGCTCGAACATATGGGAACATGGGGTATTGGGGTTGTTGATATGTTTGGATCATGTTTTAAGTAGGGGAAGAGATTTGGTTTTGAGAGGTGCGGCAAACCTTGCTCAAATGACCATAGCGTCCACAATTCGCACATAGTCGACAAGGTAAGGTAGATGGATGGTGATAAAAACAGGTGTTACATCGAGGGTGAGGTCCAAGGTATGGTTTCTTATTTGGGTAAGTTGAGTTGGGTGCTACTTGAGTGATTGGGATAGCTTGGATGGGTATGGCTTGTGAAATTGGTTGATTACGTTATGTGACAGCGAAAAGTTGCCCATCTCGTTTTCTCTTAAAAATGGGTTGAGAAGGGGATTCGGTTTGGGTGGAGTTTGAAGTTTCAGTTGATGCTTTATCCTTCTTCTTCTCCTCCTTGAAGTCTTTATTCCGGATGCGGTTTTCGGTGAGCTCTGTAGCTAACTCCATTGCTGCTTCCAAGGTTACAGGTGTGGTACTTATTACAGAGTCTTGAATTTTTATGGAAGACCTCGAATGTAGTGCTCGATCAAACGGTAAAGAGGAGTGAACAAATTGGGAACCATTTGATTTAACTCGAGGAATCTCTTGTTGTATATGGTGTGGTCGCCTTCCTTTTGCTTCAACGAATAGAACTCATCTTCTAATTTCTTGATTTCCCTCCTTGGGCAAAACCGTCTTGTCATGATTTCCTTCAATTCTTCCCAAGTCAAAGTCATAGCGTCTTCAACACCTTCGTTTGGCCTTCTCTGTATTCCACCAAGTAAGCGCTATTCCATATAAACGACCAGTAGCATATCGCACCTTGCGATCATCGGGGCAATCGCAATTTAGAAAAGTGTTCTCCATTTCTTCAAACCAATGGAGGAGAGCGGTGACACCTTCAGTCCCTTCGTATTTTGGAGGGTCGCAGGATTTGAAATGTTTGTAGGTGCATTTGGTGGTAATTGGGGGAGGATTGACAATGTGTTGATCTTCTTGATTGACGGGATTAGTAGTAAGGGCTTGTTGGACTTGAATTACAATGTTGGGTATTACGGCAGCCATTTGTTGAGCGATTAGGGCAGCCATGCGCTTGCGGGCTTTTCCTGCTCTCATCTTCCTACGGGCGAGGCTAGAAGACATCTACAAGGAATACATATCATGAGTATGAGTTGGATGTTTTTGGGATCATGGGTCGTATTTAGGAATGAACAAAAATAAATATAGAAAAATAAATCTACTACATCCATAGGATGTCTTGGGCTTTGCTCGTAATTGGGCCTTGCATGCCGCCATACTTCACCTTCGTAATCATGTGGGCCCCCATGAATACCGGGTTTTTCATATGGTTCGCGTGTGTTGGCCTGGTTACGTACACTAAAACCCGGAGAAAATCGAGAAATATGTATGTAACGTATGATATTCGAATGTATCCAGGTATGGACACGGTGACACCTCAAAGTGGGGTTAGTCGAACGACGTTTGGTGTGGCATGCTTTGGCCTAATAGGTCCTTCGTACTCTCATCGTTAGTCCCCAGGTAGGCAAACTGGTCCGTTATATTGGATTTATACGAATGCCAACCTAGACAGGACGTTCCGACTACCGGTACTTGTACCCTTACAGTTACTACATGCCTGTCGCAGAACTCACTTTGATGAGATTTGAAAAATGAAAAATGCGACAAAATCTTTGAATAACGAAAGTATGAAGATGATTTGAATATATGAACATTGAAATATGTATGATGAATGTGTATGTAAGTATGTATGTTTGACTGTAAGTATAAACAAATATGAAACAAATAAACATCATAAGTTTGTATGTAACCACATAAACAATTAAAATCTAGTCAACTATAGTATAGGCTCTAAGGGTCTAATAACCTATCCTATATCCCTATAGTCATGGCTCTGATACAAATCTGTCACACCCCAACCCACAGCGGAAAAGGTGATCGGGGCATGATTGGGTTATCATCAAAGCTCATGACATTTATTATAACGTTTCATATTCATTATTACAATTTAAAGGGAAACATACAATCTTAATTTCATCATGTCCTAAACATCATTCTAGACTTCATTGTTTTCTTCTAAGGCATTTCCTATGTTTTCCTTGCTTCATCCTGTTCACCTGTATCATGTGTAAAAATGGTTTTTGGATCAACAAAAAGTTGGCGAGTGAATCCTATGAAAAGCATTTGAACAAGTTTATTGAATTGATTATAAAATAAAGTGCACAACCACATATGAGTAAATATAGATGTAAACATATTCATAAAACACTTAATATCAGATAATGCACACACATACAATAATAAATTGTTTTGAGGCACGCGTTGCTCAACCCGTCTCTCACAGAGGAACTAATGGGCCTAATGAATGAGTTTTGAGGCACGCGTTGTTCTACAAACTGATGGGCCTAATGAATGAGTTTGCATACAACTTGACAATATGAAATACATAACTAAAACAATATATACAATCTAAGTTTAGATCACAATATGGTATGGCACAAGTTTAAATAAACGAGTTAATTTTTGTGACACATGACACACCCAAAACGTGTAATTAAAAAGGGGAGTTGTAAGATTCACTCACATTGGGTGCGTTCGGTTGATGATGTTGAATGCGCACGAAGTTTGATTTAACCACGAGTGAAACTAACCTAGATAATAACATAATGGTTCGGTAAATAAGTGGATTTTATTAAATCAATTTTGTAGGATTATTGGATATATTTTTGTGAGTTTAAGGCTATTTTCTAACTTTAAAAATGTTATTTTTAAGTATTTTTAATTGATTTTTAAATAAAATAAATAAATAAAAATAATAAAAAAATGTTGACTTTTTGACCGTTGACTTGTGTAATTGTGTGCGCCGGGTGAGGCTCGAACCCGAGACCTCCCGTTCGCGTGCACGCAGCTCTACCAACTGAGCTACGTGTCTAACCCGAAATATTTCTGTTTTTAATTATATTTATATACTAATTGAATTAATCCGAAAATCATTTATTTTTAAAAACGATTTTAATGTCTCGCTCGGTGCTCTCCACAGGTCTCGAACCCGGGACCTGTGGGTTAGTTTGGCACACAGTCCACCGCTGGACTGTGTGTCTAACTTGGTAAATAATCTGGTTTTTATTAACTTATATACAAACTAGATAAATTCATTTCTGCCTTATATAAAAAGTTTGATAATTGCCAGAATCGGTGCGGTAGTCTGGACTCGAACCCGAGACGTATGGTTTAAACGCGCACACAGTCCACCACTGGACTGTGTGTCTATCTTGGTTATTATTCCGGTTTTTATTAAACTTAACATCTTTTTGCAAGTGAATCCGGTTCAGTTTTAAAAAGGAACATTTTTATTAAGGCGAGTGTGCGTGGGACAAGAATCGAACTGGGACGTATGCGTGTTTATTTGCACACAGTCCACCGCTGGACTGTGTGTCTAACCCGAGATAAAACTTGATTTAAATTATATATATATATAACTGAAAACTTCATCTTCTTCGTTAACTTAACCAGAACCGGTGTCCGACTGTTTTGACAAAAATAATCAGTTTCTTTAGTGTGTTGTGATTAGCTACATGTGAGATTAATAAAAAGAGAGAGATTAGGTGTAAGATATACCGAACAGAGATCCTCTGTTTCGCCGGCGAAATTCCGGTGATAGCAAGTTATTCCGGCGACGTGTGTCTTGCGGCAGAGGGTCTTCAGGGAGCTTGAGGTGAGTGTGGGTGGCTTCGGAATGAGCTCTAGGTGTTCAGTTTTTAGAGTAAGGCACAGAGGTGATGGGGTTCGGTTTTCCGACGAGTTGCAGAAGGTTTCCGGCGAGTGAAATTACGTCGGAAAAATGTGTGATTGTGAGCGAAAAGGCTAACAGAAGTTAGAGGGTGTATTTATAGGGCAGAACATCGACGAATTTGGTCCGTTTTCCGTCTTGATTCGTCGGTCAATAATTTTCGGTGGTTATGACTTGTGTCGCGGACTGGACATCGGTTATAACCGATGTTAAGGTTAATGCTTCGGTTAAAACAGAGGAAACGTCCAATCTCGGCGAAATCGTCGGGATTTCCGACGACTGCGATTGGGCGCGTCAGTTTTGAATTCGAGTTTGATATTTGAATTAATTGTTTTGATATGTTACTAAAGAACACAAGTGGCGGAGTGGTTTGATGGATGAGAGTTAAATCGTTGTTGACCAGGTTGACCCGGCTGACCCGGGTTCGAAACCCGGCAGCCTTGTTTTATTTTTAAACCACTATTTTTAATACTTTTTCAAATATAACTTTTATATTCCAATATACTTATTAATTATGTATCGATTAAAATTAATTTGAGCATGAAATACGTAACGAAATTTTTAACTGATTGTTCGGTTAATAAACGGAGCGAGTTTGGTAAATCCGGTTTTTGACGGATGTTACAAGATCGTTGTTCGAATCTAAAACTATCATGCGCCACCGTGGTCGGTCATCTTCGGTTGGCTGGAATCTGTCGACACTCCATTCCTTATCTCTCTCACACACAATCCTCTTTTTCTCTCTCTAAGAGTCCAAGTCTTTAAATGTGTGCTAACTTTTAATGAAAGAAAATGGTGTGTATGACTTTTGTTCAGATTAATATTTTTATCATATATTTTCATCATACTAGTTTAAGTTCTAGTGTTTACACGGGTTATATAAAGAAAATACTTCTTACAAATCTATTGATAATTGTTATGTTTTGAGTGATGAGCTTAAGAAATGTTCCCCATGGATACTTTTTGCTGATAAAGAAAACACGGAATAATCATCATGTGGAGCGTTGCTTCCAAGTCTAGGAGTTGACCAGTTCGAAAATAACATATTTACTTGCTCAATTTTCAATATTAGATTAAATTTTATAACTATAAATGATGTTTTAAGGGGCAACAACCTTCAAAATCTTGCTCAAGTACATCCTCCATTCTCTTGGCAAGTAGTATCTGAAAATGTCAAAATAATATAAATACCATTATGTTTGACTTTAGTAGTCAAACTGTACCCATATTAGTTTATAATAGACACGCTAACTTTTTAAGACATCATAATGTTATGTTTTGACCTAATAAGTCAAACTGTTGACATATTGAATTTTTAATAAAGTGTCAGACTTTTCAAAGCATCACCGCACTATATTTGACCTCTTAAGGCAAATTATCCTTAAATCAAGCGTGCAATAGAGTAATTGAAGTGATTTAAATCGTCAAACTGTACATATATAACTATTTGTTTGATCAAAGTTAATAAGAGGATTAAAGTACAATTTTTTTATGAAAAAAAATCAAAATATACATGGATAGTATCTACATCCAAGACATCACTAAAAATGTGAAGAAGAAAGAAGATTCATTCTTTAATCAAAGTATAAACAGACACATCGTTAACTAATAAGTACAATTATTAACTGATTAATATACACAGATAAAACTACACACACTTATAACAATAGAAACAAAATAAGAATATAGGAAGTAACTAACCTGCTTCTATGATTTTCTCACAATCAAATCAAATTGAGCCGATTGTAAGCATCAAACGTGTTCTTGATAACTTGTAGAGGATGTATTTGTTTGACATATAACAATAAAATGGAGTATGAAAATATAGAGGGTTTAAATAAGTTATATTAGAGGAAAAGAAGTTTATTTTACTATAAAAAATATTTCAATTTTAAAATCACCTCATTTATCATCGTTACCCATTTATCATCGTTACCAAAGATAATTTTTTGTTTATTTCAGGCATGTTACAAATCACTACTGATTAAATCTCGAATAATTTTGATAGTTGATTTTATTACATTCGGAATTACATATTTACATATTGATGAAAAAAATTATGTCTCGATTGATGATTTAATATTTTTTAAAAGTTTATTTTATTCACATTCAAAATTAGATATTTAGTCGCATTCTACATTATGATTATAATGATTTTAAAATTAATAGTTTTATAATTAATAATTACACAATAAACAAAGAATATTAAATTTGTAACACATCGAAACAAAATTAACTAATATTAATACAAATCATAAAGTATAAAAATATAGATCTATAAGCTATAATTCTATAATTGGTATTTAAATAATCGTGTGTGAGATATATATAAACATGTATTCATAGTATATATTTTTAGTTATAGTCATGTAGGTTTAAAAAGTATAAATATTATAGAAATTAAATATATTCTTTTATTGACAAATGTTCAAAGTAGAATCGGAACCTACACCATTCTTTTCGTTAGTGTTCAAATAAATAAGTATTAGACAATGTTTAGTAACATAAACAAAATATAGATGTATTATAAATTAAAGTTATTTATAGATATGAAAGTTGAAAAATGTCAAGCAAAAATGTAAATAAACGCTAACAAATAATAAATTCGTATATTTATATTAAAATGAAAAACGTCAAACAATGTTGATACATTTAACGTTAACAGAATCTTTTATTTTAAAATTTTATTTTATTGATTGTGTCAAAATTTAGGAATTGTTGTCTAATACTTGTTTTTAATGAAAATTGTTTTGACATTAAAGAAATATTATGAGAATGAAATTCCTATTGTATATAGTTGAAATTAATTGACATAGATTGTATCAAATTGTTTTGAATTTAATGATAAGAGAAATAAATAATTTATGTTTTACTAACTGTCAAATGTTCATTTAGTTAATGCAACGTTGATCATAACTACCAACATGAAGTTAAAAGAAATCATTATTTTAGAGTAAAATAAAGCAAAAATAACAATAAAAAACGTTATTCGTCAACATGTATCAGGAATCAATAACATTACACATATATTGTTGTTCATTAGGAGATATATAGTTCAAAGATGAAAATCAACTAATCAATTTTTTTATACGTATGTTATTTATTTATTATGAATTATGAATAAGTATGAAGAATAAATATATGGTAAATGGTAACATCAACAAAATGAATTAATTTTGTATACCATAAATAATGATTCTATTATTGGTTTGAATATAAAATCGGTAAGTTATTTAAATCTAACTATGGAAGGAAATTTGTGATTGAGATGAAGTGTCACATCCCAACCGATGGCGAAACATCGGAACGAGACGAAAACAAGATTGTAAGAGACTTCATAATGACTATTTGTGACAAGTATTTAATAATCAAAATTTCATTTCATTACTAAAGCAAAAGTACAATGTTTGAAGCAAAATACAACATCTTATAACATAGAAATCAAAGTACAATACATAAACTAAAATTTAAATGCTTTTCTAGTCATTCTACTAGATTTCTTTTAACGTGTCATCATCAATTTCCCGCAATACATATTAAAGTACATGTTAACACAAAAGAGCATTGACGAGCATATAAGTTTGAATTACTAGTATAAGTATAAAATGTTTAAACATATCCACATGGCATAATCGTATACTAAGGTATATCATTACAGCACTAGCATATATCACGTAAATGTCAACCCAAATATTCCACTAGCGTAATCTTTTCGTTGCAACTATGAGACCGTTTTTGTATAACTTAACATGAGCACAAGAATACGGGCGGTGTGCTACTCCTATAACGTTTATGTTAAAGTAGGCTCGTACGAAGTTAATGACAAGAATAGTGCAAGAATGGCTTCTAGCATGTATGAATTTCTAAGCATCACGTATTAGGCATGTATAAAGGATTGTTTGTTTGTATCAAGCATGTTTGTATGTGATTGTGTGAATTTAATAAGTCATATGTATCGCACCCCAAAAGTGTCTAAAATTAAAAAAGGGATCATGTATACTCATGGTTTGCAAAGCTTCCAAATGAGGCGCAAGTAAAGAGTCTTTAGTTGTTGGAACAACGAAGTTACACTAAGGAAAACAGAGGTATGTAAGTTTTTTGTTCAATGGATTGGATTAGGAATTTTAGGATGTATAGCATTGTTAGGATCTGTGTTTGAATTGTTATGAAAGTTCCAAAGATGAAGGAATGGAAGTAGATAAATTAGATGTAAATGAAGTGGAATGATGAACTTTGATTCATAACAATTGAGAGATTGTTTTCATTATCATACTTTTGTGATTGTAATCACTTGCATGTAAATCACAATCTCCTCCTCAGCCTAAGATATCTGATTTTGTTCATATAAAATGTAAAGAAGAATGTTAGATTGATAAGTGATGAAAAGTGATCTAACAGAACAGTACAGACACTGTTCTATTTATACTACAATTCTAACCAATGATCTTATGATGATGTCAGCAAGAAAGTGACATCTAACAATAATAACAAACTAACAACATCTGCTAAGCTAAACACTGCTATAACTAAACATTACAAAGAGTGATAGAAAACACCGATGAGACATCCTCTGTTGGACTTCAGCAGAGCTTTGCCTTAGCAGACCTTTAGCTTTTAGTCTTC
Source organism: Scalesia atractyloides (assembly GCA_947069175.1). Classification (NCBI taxonomy): domain Eukaryota; kingdom Viridiplantae; phylum Streptophyta; class Magnoliopsida; order Asterales; family Asteraceae; genus Scalesia; species Scalesia atractyloides. The sequence goes on along the minus strand of CAMTDV010000022.1, from coordinate 58,660,571 downwards.
AACAGAGCTTTACCTTGGTAGACCTTAGCTTTTCGTCTTCAACAGAGCTTGACTCTAGCATATGTTTTTTTTATTATTATTAAGGATCATAGGTTTGTAGTATATTTTGGCTTTCTATCACCTGTTCTTTTGTAGGGTTCAATTCCAACAAACATAAACTAAAGTAAAGTAAGGAGCTAAGAAAGTGGTCATAAGGAGGTAGGATGATGAACATCCTTTAAACCTCATTATATGATTCACCAAAGCACAAAGTCATCAACGTAGTTGATGCCTCGGTTGGTCATGAATAAAATAGAAGTACAACTAACTAAGCTTGCTAAGTAGCCAAGTATGAGCAACCCGGGCGTGTCATACCCAACATGGCAAATATTTGAGGCGAGGCGGGGTTGACTTACTTTGATTCCTGGAAGCTATAATATTTGTCTAAGTCACTTAAACAACCAAGTGAGCAGATAGATGCGTTCATCCCAAGCATGGAAAGTGTTTGGGGACGTGATGTAGCCTTGTTCACTTTATATTTGGGAAGTTATTTTGGTGACTTAGTGGTAAGAAGACAAGTAACAAAATCAACAAGTGAGGTAGTGGAACTAGGTTGGATAGCCAATGCTTCCACGATTCACACTTTCACCAAAACACAAGTTTCACCATATTGAAGATGATGAATCTTGAATGGCCTCAACTGTAACATTCGTGCAAAACGGGTTTCAAAAACCCGCATTGTTTATTAATCAAGTATTTATTTAAATGTTCGTTTCGTCTTTATTAGTGTCGGTTATTTTAATATTTCATAATTAATAAATGTTGTAGAATTAAAAACCATAATTAATAAATAATAATAATAAGTAAATTAAAATAAATGTTAAAATAATAAAACAAAAATTAAAAGGAGTAGCCGGGTTTCGAACCCGGGTCTCCCGCGCATGCACACATACCAAACACCACTACTCCACACACACTTTGGTGATTTGAATTAGAAATAAATAACCTTTATATAGAATTAAGAGCTAACCTGCAAATCACAAGTTTCACATATGAACCAGTTGTCGCGATTATGCTCGAAATCAATGGGTTAATGTTTTCATCATCTAACCAACTTGTTTTAGTTGGTTAAGCGTAAAACAACGAACTGCAGCGGAAACGTCGGGGAGTCATGTCACAGAACTATTGTTTCACAACTCATGGAATTCAAAATTATGTTTGATTAAGTTTAATGTTTACATTGTCTTGGGATAAACAGAAACAACATATAAATAATGTCTTTCATGTTTTAAGTCACTAAGGCCCGCGTCCATTCCTACGTGAAGCATGCATCATATTATCAAGTATTGATTCCTGAAACATATGTGAAAAGAGAGTCAGCATAAAAAATGCCGGCGAGTACATAGGTTTTGTGAGTGTGTCAAATTCGTGGCCTTGTATACATATTGCAACACCTCGTCCGACTACAAGAGTCGTTAAGTGAAAACCTCGTATCAAAAGTGTTTGATACATCATGATTGGGAAACGGAGTAAACTGATGGCACATCAGTTATAACCAAAAATTTTAAAAACAAATTCAATTCATAACCGTTTCTATCGAAACCGAAAACTGAGATGAAGATCACATGTGCCTATAAATACCATCTACCTACTAGTCTAAGCTCACTCATTCACTTAATAATTACTCATAAATCTCTCTGCTCAAGCCCACTGTTTTTGGTCGGAAATCCAGTTCGTTCTGTCGCCGGAATTACCGCAGGAAAACCGAAAGTTTTCATTGTTGGTAACAATTCTTTACTTCTTGTTTTATAATTCGTATATTCATGTGCTAATCGCGAATCAGAATATTTGTTAAACATAATTCAATCAAGAAGATTTTATTTCGGATTAACGTTCTGAGTTGAAATATAATGAAGAAGATGATTTTTATCACGTGGTTAAGTATAATAAGAAACCGGTTTATAACCGGGTTAGACACACAGTCCAGTGGTGGACTGTGTGCAATTATAACATGTAACACCTGGTTTTGATTCGTGCATACAACCGGTTTTCAGTAAAAAAACTTAAATTTTTTTAAGTTATACAGAACACTTCCTGTTAGTTCATAAGAATAATAAAAACTGTAATACAAATGGGTTGGGCTGGGTGCAAATCTTCACAGAGGTTCCGGTTTCAAATCATGTCTTGCACGCCGGTTCGATTGATTTTAAAATCTATTTAATTAATTTAATTGTGGATTAATTTAAGAAGTATATAAGTATAATAAAAATCAAGATACTAACGGGTTAGACACGTACCTTAGTTGGAAGAGCTGTGTGCACGTAAACGGGAGGTCACAAGTTCGAGTCTCACCACACGCAGTCAAACCAGTCAATGAACCGGTCAGACCTACTGTCAGGCCTACAAGGTGTTCTTTATTATTTCTTTATTTTATTTTACTATTATTTTTGTATATATACTTTACTTAAAACTAATTAAAAACACTTAATGGTACGTTTTCGTAGGTTTAAAAATCCCAATAAATACCACAAAAATAACCTAAAAATCTACCCAAAAAGTGTTAAATCAAAATAATAATTTTTATATATTTATCAAATTATTTCGTTATTATTTAGGTTAGTTTTCTTCGTCGGTTAAATCCTCAATTCGTGCGCACTCTTCATCAATCAAGAAAACGCACCCACTATGAGTGAATTTTTACAAACTTCCCCTTTTTATTCATGTTTTGGGGTGTATCATGTGTCGTACATATTTTATTTAATTTTAACACTTGTGCTAACACCGTTATGTGATCCAGTGTGTATATTTGTTTGTGTGGTTACATTGTATCATTTCACTGCAATCATTTTATTTAAGGCCCATCAGTTCCTCGTGGGACACGAGTTGAGCATCAGGTGGCTCATTAGATCGGCTCTGTTTGATTGAGCCTTGATCTCAAGTTCATCATTCATCATGTTCATATGTTCATTGAGGATATTATGTGGGTTGTGATTGTTTATATATATGCATATGCTCACTTATGATCCATGCACTATTTTTATTTAAACAACTAATATAACAACTGTTTAAATGTTTTTTTCTTAGATTCACTCGTCAACTTTTGTTGACCCAAACTTTTGTTTTAGACATGATACAGGTGGACAGGCTGAGGAGAAGAACACATAGGAATGGCCTTAGAAGATAAATAAAATACAACTTGTTTAGAACAATGTTTTTTTTTTGTGCTTATATGTTTCCTTGTGTTTGGATATTTGAAGTTTTAATTTCAATTTAATAAATATGAAACCTATTATTAATAAATGTCATGAGCTTTGGTGATAACCCAATTATGGCCCGACTTTTATTTCCGCTGCGGGTCGGGGTGTGACATCAACACTTGTAGGTTGTTTAAAACCTTATCAAAACAGAAAGTTTAGAGACTGTTTGCATCTCTAAACTTATAGGAATCAACCCCACACAAGCTCCATAACCATGAGTTTGGCTAGAAGCAAGGTAGGTGTAAGATTGAGTAAGTTTGAACATCTCTAATAAAGCATAGGTAAGTTTTCTCTAAAACAGAAAGTTAGACCTCAAAATGGTGATGTTCCACCTTAATTTACCATAGTAAACTTGTAGAAACACTCTTAGAGATGTTCCAAGCTTTCAAGAAAAAGAAAAGATGAATTTCATTATGATTGAAGTCTTAAATTAAAAGCTTGGAAGTGAATAAAGAATATAATACAATTACAACTTTCCAAAAATAGAAGTACAATTACGACTTTCTAAATAAGGAAAGTTAGAAATGTGAAACGTTATAAGAAGAATAGGCTGTGAACAATTTTGTCGCTCAAAAAACATGAATGAGTGATATTACATTGCCAAGTGGCAATAATAGGCATAAGTTCATGACAAGTGGCATAAGTTGGTTTTGTTTTCGTATAATTAATAATCAAGGGTACTTATCTTAGCTCCAACCAATACTGCAATGTCCTAGACATTATCCTCGTTTGTTTTTATCTATGTCTAATAACGTTAATGTTACAAACATAACATGTGTAACAAAGTAAAAAATGCGTAACATCATGTGCGGGCACCGCACTTTAATATCATTATCATTACACGTGTAACAAAGTCACAAACACGATATTGCGGGCTCAACGCGGCACGGGTCATATTTCTAGTTTACATATTTTAAATGAATTTGAATCTAAACAAATTTATCCGAAATCAAATTCTAATCGAATTAATGTTTTAATTCGAATACGAATTTGAATTCAAATAAAAATAAAAATTATTCAAAAATACGTTATTCGATTCAATGAAAATCCCCTATTCATGTCTATGCGATGCCACACTCACAAAAGTCACCACGCACGGCAGGTAAAGTCTTTGTTTTCCCAAAGTACTAAATCCACAAATCACAACACACTAGAAGGACCATCTATGCAAATCATCCATAAAATTAGCCACTATCATATATCACAACAAACAACAACTTGCACCATTTCTGTCCTCATTCAAAGCCCAACTTTGCTGCCACAAAACTTTAATTCAACAAATCTCACCCCCTTTAAATTACAATAATAATAATAATAATAATAATAATAATAATAATAATAATAATAATATAATCAAAATCAGGTCACAAAAATCCCAAATCATAAATAATGTTCAGCGTTATTTCCCCACCAACCAAAGCCCCATGATCTTTGTTGAAAATCTACAACCTCATTGTGAACAGTAGAGTACAAAACAATGTAGGGATATGTGACCCACACACTCAAGAAACAAGATTTGGGTTTTATTCAGATATCTGTTTCTTCTGTAACTCATATTGAAGCCGTATCTTATGGCTTCTAATGGGTATCTTCCTACCCTTGTGTTTTCTCCAGAACAAGGGTTGAATAGAGTACCTAAGGTGATTGCTTCTTCTACCTTTCTTATTTGTTTAGATTATAATTGGGTGTGTTGATTTGACTCATTTTTTTTGAAGTTTTGATTGAATTGTGTGTTGGTTTGACTTGATGAGTCTAGATGGGGGGGGGGGTTTGTACTGTTTGGATGTTTGTAGCTATAGGGTGTTTGTTATTCGAATTGGGCTCGAAAAACTAATGAAGGTTTTAATTTCAAATAATAACGAATTCGAATTCGGGTTATTTGAATCGGGTCCTTAATTGAAACGAATTTCAAATTTGGTTTTTGAATCGAATTTGAATTTAAGAATCTCGAACAGAGCTGACCCGAATTTGAATAATATATTTTTTGTGAATTTTGATTTCAAATTAATGTTTTTTGTAATTTTTGTGTATATTTTTTCGTTACTAGTTCGGTTTATTTGTATAGACCAGAATTCGAATAAGCTTATTCGAATCGGTTTTTTAAGTCTTATTCGAATTTAGTTTTTAAGTTTTCAAATTCGAATAAATTGAAAACAAACCCAATGAACACCCTTATTTGTAGTTGTAAATGATCATATTTATTGTGAAAATTTGTTAGAATTGATGAGCTAGGTTTGGATTAGATTGTGGTTTCTATAGTTATTTTTTGAGGTATAATGGATGCTTTATTATGGGATTAATCTTAGTTTACACACTTGATTTTTATGTTAGCAATCAACCAAGTGCATACAAAAGTTGGATTTGAGTGTCAATAAACTTGTTTCATGATTATATTTGTACTGAGTTCAAATTTGTTGAACTAGACCCGATTGAGCTCAGATTGAGTTCACGTGAAATGAATGATTTACCATTTTGCCATGTTCAACGTTTTTAGACTTACAAAACCATATGATATGTCCTTGTTGCAGGACTCTCAACATCCTTTGCCTATTCATGGCTTACGGGACGATCTCATACATTCAAGTCCCCTCAATATGGGACCGCAACAGAATGTGGGGCCATGGAAGCCGATAAGTGAGTTATTTGATAACAAACAATTTGTCAGGATTGACCAGACTATTACAAAGCCTGCGCTCATCGAAATACAAGGTTCACTAACCTCTCTCTCTCTTGTGCATTTTATAAGTGTTAATATAAAGGAGAGCTGGTTGTATGTGTTTAATGGGGTATAAAGTCATCGATTCTCAAGTACAGTAAAATGTATAGAAACTTATTAAATCCGCTACATTAGAATAAGATAGATTATTTTGGTAATAACATAGTTTTTGTAATCATATATCGCACATTAATTCTTTATATAATTCCTAAAAGTTGGATACAGAGTGTATGTAGTTTATACACACACACAATTTCATTTTTATATATAACATCATCACATACTCAGTATATCCCACCAATAGCAAAGCTAAGGTAGGCTCTGAGGAGTGTAAGATGTAGACATCCTTACCTCTACCCCGTAGGAATAGAGAGGCTGCTTCAAGTGAGACCCCTGGGTCGATAGTAGTTTTTCATCAAGCCTTGGACATAAGGCACATAACACTTAGCAATTGGGACAAAGGCTGATTAGTGCATGTACCCCCTTGTCTTTCGGCTATCAACGCCACCACTGATGCATGATTAACCGTCCCCCGCTTTTAACGTTATTTTCACGAAATTAGTAAAATAACGTTAAAATTAGTGCACTTTCACTTTTGCCCCTGAGGGCCCACACACATATACATTATATGCGCATACCGCAAGAGGGGCGTAATATTTATATGTAACATAATATATATTATTTAGTTGTATTTATCATAATGTAATATATAACGATAATTATTAACTAAAAATATATTAATAATAGGCTCATTAAGGCTCTGGAGCTCGCTTTTTGAACGGGCTCCAATATAGGTTCGAGCTCGTTTAAGCTTGGCTCGATTCGAGCTTTTAGTGAGCCAATCTCAAGTAGCTCATGAGCAGCTCATCTCCATAATCATTTTTTAAACACCTGTACTAGACCCCTAAACTTTTCAAGTCGTAACAATAATCTTATAATTTCATGGTTGTTTTCTACAGATTGTTGCCCAAACTCAACACTTTTCAACGTCAAGTTTCCCATGTCGGGTTTAATTGAATTGGAAAAAGATGGACTAGATCTATTATCCTTTTCTGATCTAACAGGCCTTCAAACCTTGAAGAGCGATTACAAGCCATATGTTCCTGATATTGTCAACATGGAAAATCAGCTTATTTATCAGAATCTAGAACTTGATTCCCGGAAACCACTAATCGATTTTGTTGGTGATTTGGTTCGAAGTTCTGATATTACAATACATGAAGACGGACAAGTGTCGTTGGCTGGCACTAGAACTGATATGGACATACTTTCAATTCTTGCTGAGTTTTATTTGTCAAAGAGCACAACCAACTGGAGGAAGTCATTGGTGCCCCAGTTTAATAGGTATGCATGCCCATCCCCGTTGGTTAACGGGTCAGACCCGTTATCACCATATTGTCCATTTTTTTATAAAAGAATATGTATTATATAAGCATCATAAAAAAATATTTAAAAAAATAATATAAGTGATTTTAGTGAATTCGGAATTTTACATGTTTTACCCGTTGGAGATAAAAATGTAGCTCAAGTTGACCAGTTTTGGGTAAACAGGTGAAGATTGTTACCTAAGTTTCTTGAATGTATTCATGAAAATTGAAATTACGTGGTCATAAACAGGCTGGATTATGATGCAACCAGCTATTATGGTTCTGCATTGGATCTTGAAAACGTGACCGTTGCTCCTCCAAAGAGGTATGCCTATTTATTTTGCATCATGATCTTAAACCATCTCAAGCCTTAATAGATTAGGCTTAAACCTGATTTACAGAGTTTTATTTCTGAAGTTCGAGCTTGGCTCGGGTTCGACTCGTTTATTATTAATAATTATTTAATTGTTTTTATATATTACATGTCTATAATTATAAGTTTTGTATAAAGTATAATATATTATTTATATGTTTTATCATAAGTTAATAATAATTAGGGAAATTGGACATTAATAATCCCACCTAGAGGTGGTTGACCAAAATTAGACTCACTTTTGAATATTACCATTGGCAGTCCCACCTTTTAAATTATTTTTTCTCATTGCACCTCCTTTCTGAATTTCAAATTGATGTTTTAGGGCTTTTGATCAGAACAAGGATACGAGTTTGGCTCCAAACGACTTAATTTTTGTTAATTGGAAGTTTAAACACCCGAATTGAAGCACCACTTTTTTCGTTTGGAGCACCGTTTCATGGTAAGTTTTACACCTCAATTGATTCGTATCCTCGTTCTGATCAAAAGCCCTAAAACATTAGTTTGAAATTCGGAAAAAAACTTAATAGTGTTAAGTTTATTTTTAACAGATGCGCAGTGAGAAAAAAAAATTTAAAAGGTGGGACTGCCAGTGGTAATATTCGTGGGTCTAATATTGGCCAACCACCTTTAGGTGGGATTATTAAAATAAAAAATATATAAATCAAAAGCCGCTCGCGAGCCCGCTTGAGCTCGTTTAAGCTTGGCTAGATTCAAGTTTTAGCAAGCCGATATTGAGTAGCTCACGAGCAGTTCGTCTCGTTTACACCACTACGGCGAATACTTTGACTTATGAGGTCAAACAGGTCGTTCCTCAAAGTCAACATTTTTTATGTTGACCAGTCAATTTGACCCGGCCTAACCCATCCATTTTAAAATATGATTCTTTTCCTCTTAACATAACAATATTATGTAACACAGTCCAGAGAAAGTCAAACTGAAGTCAACAACAAAGAAGAAAGGAGCACGCCAAAATACGAAAGTCAAACACAGAAGTAACTACTTCCAAGCCTGTGAAAGCCTTTTATCAATAATCGTCGACAAGAACCGAAATGTCAAATCAGCAATACCCATGTTAAAGAAATCAGGCCCAGAGCTACCGAACCTCCTAACACAGTTCTCAGCCAGCATTGCAGGAACAGGAATAGCTGTTCTATTTTCAGTTGTGTGTAAAGTAGCTAGTGGCAGAGTGCCATTTTGTTCATCGAAACTCCTCAACACGGGCCTCGGGCTTGGGCTCGTGTGGCTTTCGTGGGCTGTGAACAGACTGAGGGACACGATCGTGATGATTAGCCGGAGTTCGAACAAGAAAAAGGGTTTGAAAGAGGGGGAAATGATGAAGAAGTTGGATAGAAATGTGAAGGAAATATACTTTAGAGCTGCAGCATTGATGGCGGTGATGGTGTTGAGGCTTGCTTGAAGATTTCATGTGCAAATGTATGATGGTGTAATTTGTAGATCTATGGGGGGTAAATAGGGAAATTGCTGTTATAGTCAATTTTTGATCAATTGTTTTGATCAAGTTTTGTGTAATAATAAATAAATAAACATATGGATCATGTAAATTGCAACAATAATTTTACAAATTATCGTAAATTAAATATGGTCATTTTAATAAACATTAAATTTATAATCAACTTTTTTACGAAAGTAAATTCAGGTTAATTGCAATGGGTGAGCCTAGTTTGGTTATAGATTAAAAACGAACCATTTTGGTTTCTAGATTTTCATGATGTGTCATTTTAGTTATGAACGATTTGATTAACTTATCAGTATGTTTTAGATGTGAGTCAATCTAAGCTACGTTTAGTTAATAAATATTTTAGATTATATAATAAGGTAAAAAGGGCAATTAATTTATTTTTGAAAAAATGGAGACAATAATATATAGTTTATAGAAAATTACTGGAGGGGTATGGTCCAAATGACTCTTATGACCATGCGCGTTCCTGCATGGAAACAACTGGAGTGCACATTGTAGAACATGCAACCAAATAGGTTGATGCAGACTCTGCAATTGCAATCCCCACGACAGAAGGATCGTGCAGGGGACAACAAGTACGGAAGGATGAATACGTAGCACCATTTAGCTGTCACCGGACGCTGCTCCACGATATCTACTAACGGCTGATGGTAGACTTGACAGAAGGTACACTTGGATGGGGATGTGCAGCCAATCACGTTGCGCCATGCCACCTCTATAGACACTAGCTGTCGTGTCAGAGGGGACCAATTGGATACTCTTCGACAGCGACATTTAGCCCAAGGCCCATCAGCCCACATTCTTCTCCCCATCTTTCGGCTATAAATACGAGACTCGTCTAAAGGTTAAGGATCCGATCTCTTGCTCTCTTACACACAACACACACTTGTTTTCTTCTGTAAAAAAACATACTTATTCTCACGCTAGGAGGTTACGATAAGAAATCCCGACCTCTCCTTGTAACGAGCTTCACCGTGTTGTGCTTTGCAAATTAGTGACAGGATTCCACCAGCTTGATGATCTAGAAGTGATTAAGGATTAACCGTCTTGTCGAAACCACCCCTTTGGTTCTAACCCACACGGATTAGCACGAGTGTTTCTTCAATTATAACAAAAATATTTTGGTATGTATTATATCCAGATAAAAAATTGTTAGATTTAGCGATGATCTTGATCGATTATGTATACACATGACTATAACTGAACTTTAAACTTACGTTACATGGAATAAATCGTTTGTGAACAACTTCTTGAGAGTGAACTAATCTTAAAATCTCTTAATTTTCTAACCTCTTAACTCTCTATCTCTCATTTTTAATTATTTCTCTATTATTTTAATTATAAGAGATTAAAGAGCTAATGTTTATTTTTAAATAAACTCTTATGTTCTTTTTAAAATTAAATATCACACCTAATTAAATTATGTTTTTTTTTACATATGTGTATACAGGTCAGTATATACAAGACTTATAAACTTGTGTATGATTACATCTTGTTCCCACAGTCGGTATAAACCAAATTTCCCACATATGTATTATTCAAGTACATATGTGGATAAACTAACAGTTGTGTATCTTGTATAAATTGATAGTTAGCGAGACTGTACACATGTATATAAACTAACATAGTGTACAAACTAATACTATCGAGACTGTACACATGTGTACACTAACAACTGTGTATCTTGTATATACGGAAACTAGTAAGATTTTAGGAATTTTGATTATATTGTTTAATAAATGCAATTTACAAAAGACGCAAATACCCTTCTATCAATTAATTTAAAGGGAAGTTACAACATTATAATTACAATCTTGCCATTGTTTAAAAATCTCTAGATGATATAATCGAATGGCTCATATTAGTTCACATAGTTCACTCTCAACCTAGTGTTCACTCTAGAACCCTATCCTACGTTACATATGGCATATCTGATCAATGCTTTCTCAACTAGTTAGGACAAGGTTTAGTTAACCGGATCTTTTACAGTGACTATACCCAGAAAAATACAAGTTTAAATGACCCATCGGATTTCAAAGGGGTTAGCCGTTGATACACTTGGGTTTGGGGCAACAGGCCAACAGATGGATGGGTCAGCGGAGTGACCCAAGTCATACTCATAAAACAAACAATAATATAATTTTCTCATTTATTTGCTATGTAAATCACTAAACCATACTTAAAAGGAAATCTGAAGTTCCAAATTGGAACCACCAAAAGACAGTCCTTGCCTGACCTACACAACAAAAACTAAACTTGCAAAGCAATAGTTGAATAACTAACCAGAAAACATATAAATGTTGCAAAATTATGTTTCTTACCTATTCCTCATAATCAAGTGGGCAAAATAAAAAATAAATAAATATAAAGCAACGCGTTTATCAGCTTATGACCTTTGAAACTACTCCCGCACCGACTGTTCGGCCTCCTTCCCTCAGTGCAAATCTTTGTCCTGTAAAACCAAACATCAATATGTATAAATCCACTATCACATATTACTAGAAAACTGAAAATACTTTATAAAAAATCAATTGTTTGTAAAATCTAAAAAATGCTAGTCAACTCATTATGTCGATCAACAAGATGGCATAAAAAATTATCGCGTGTAAGAACATAAGAAACAAACCTGGTTCAAGAACAACAGGGGTAATAAGTTCAAAAGCAGCTGTCACGTTATCTCCAGGCATAACCATCTTTACGTCTTCGGGTAACTCCACTTTCCCAGTGACATCAGCCGTCCTCAAATAAAACTGAGGTCGATAATTTGAGAAAAAGGCTGTATGACGCCCACCTTCATCCTTTGTCAGAACATATATTTCTGCCTCAAACTTGGTGTATGTTTTTACACTGTTTGGCTTTGCAATCACCTGTTTAAAACCATGGAACAAACCAACATCAACATGCATATATTTATACACACACACTTGTTATATTCAAGGATACTTTTAACATAGTTTTAATTACCTGTCCTCGCTGGATATCGGTCCTACTTATACCACGCAAAAGAAGGCCCACGTTGTCACCAGCCTGGCGATAAAGAAAAAAAAAATACATTCAACGTCACATGGAAGCTTGGTAGGTCATGTAAATTGTCAAAGAACAATCACTTACTTCTCCATGATCTAAACTCTTCTTGAACATCTCAACACCAGTAACTGTAGTTTTTTTCGAACCCTAAAAGTAAAACTATATTAATCAGTCACCAACACATACTGATTATTCAGACAACCAGATCCAACAAATGCCACAAGTTACCTGCATCAACCCCATAATCTCAACTTCCTCACCGACTTTAATTGTCCCTTGTTCAACACGCCCAGTGGCCACAGTGCCACGTCCCTTCAATTAAAAAAAAACAAAATTATTACAAGGTATATCAACTGATTAAGGTTATAAAGTGAAAAAGACTGAATTGCCCTTTTAAATTAACAAAAATGACAAAAATACCCCTGACTTAACAGAGAAAAATGGATCACGATGCAAAAAAAAACCTTTGGACGAAAGTCACAAAACTAGCGAAAGCTCTGGGACGAAAATGGCCTTTTACTTAAAAATATATTACTGTTATGACAATAATGATTCTGTAACTATTGGTATAATCTATAACTAGTGAACACAAATTGGAACACATACTTTTAATCTTTTTTATGTTTCTCATGATTAAAAACTAATCAAAAGTAAGAACCTAATAGCATAAAGATGCATGATTTTGAAATTATTGTAAATACCGCAATTGAGAAAACATCTTCAATCGGCATTAAGAACGACTTCTCCTTTTGCCGTTCAGGTGTAGGTATGTAGTTATCTACAGCTTCCATCAGTTTCAAAATAGCATTCTTTCCAATTTCCTCATTAGTTCCTTGTAATGCTGACAAGGCCGAACCTCGTACAATGGGGATTTCATCCCCTGGAAACTTATAGAAGCTAAGAAGCTCTGCCATAGTCACAAACATATAATTAAATGAATTATATGACACGTGTCATACAGAAACTAGGTGAATCGTATATGTTAGAGCATTCACAATGGATCCTCTTTTTAGTGTGAGTGTAGCCTCTATTTGAAAGTGGTTGTAAATTGTTGTGAGTGGAGGAGAGAGAAAAAGAAGAAAAAGTTATTCATCTCTATAATTTTTTAATATTTTTGGAAAGTGGTTGTGAGTGGAGGAGAGAGAAAAGGTAATGATAAAAGTATAAAAAATATTATTTAATTGAAAAGGAGAGAGAAATGGTAGTGTTTTTTAGTGTAATTTTAGAGATGGAGTAAGAGGTTTGATTGGGAATGCTCTTAACAAGTGCACAAAATATGAACTAATTTACCTCGAAGCTCTAGCTCAACAAGTTCTAGCAACTCGGGATCATCAACGGCATCAACTTTGTTCAAAAACACACAAGTGATGGCACACCCACCTGCAGTGGGATAAACATTGATTTCAGTTTCTTTAAACTAATTTTATGCAAAAGGCTCAGAGGCACATCCTATCTAGCTAACGACTAGGGTTGCAAACGAACTGAACAAACACAAACATTTGTTAAGAAATATATGGGTTCAAGAACAGATCATGAACACCTTTTTATGTTCCTGTTCGTTTATTTAGGAAACATATACGTTCGTGTTAGTTTGTCAATTTTAGGCAACGAACAAAAATGAACGTTGATAAACACAAATGAACACAAACTAATCTTCATGAACACAAATGAAAACAAATGAACACAAACAAGCGTTCATGAACAGAATATACAATGCACTTAACACTTAATAAAAAATTTTATTTGACAGAATTTGAAGTACTTATATATAAATATATAAAAATTTAAACATAAGATATAAAAATTTATAACACGAACGAACTATCGAACATAAACGAACATGTGGCCGAACATTCACAAACATAAGTGAACGAACGAAATATCTTGTTAGTGTTAATACACAAATAACGCAAAGGAAAAAAGATACATTTAAACATGTTCAATCATTGACATATAACCAGCTGAAAATGAAAACAAACCTGCCGTGCAAGAAGAATGTGTTCCTTTGTTTGTGGCATGGGTCCATCAGGTGCAGAGACAACTAGAATTCCCCCATCCATTTGAGCAGCTCCGGTGATCATGTTCTATATATAGCAAATCTATCAGAAACTACAACTTAACATAGCCACATATCGAAAAAGTTCACAAGACTATAAAAAACATAAATTGTTATATATAGACCCAATTTAAAATACAAAGAGCCAATCCAGTTGCAAAATTGTGGACTAACAAGTCATCACTTAGGGCAGTTAATGTTTTGGATCATAGCTATATTAATATACCCAAAATTAAACTTGTTTATCATATAGTATATAGTCTAAAAATAAACTATTTTATGTATCAAAATGGCCCACTTAAGCTTCTGCTAAATCCTTGCTCGAGTCATTAAGTGACAGAATCATAGACTTCTGTTGTCACACATCCAATTTGGTACTTTATGTTGAAGATTATGTGGTATTGGAATATTTTGGTATTTGAAGAAAGTGTTATTTTCCTCACACAATATATTTTTAATTATATTATGCAAGTACGCTTTATTTTTCTCAGACCCACGCTTTTTTTTGCGCCTTTCGCCTAGGCTCTAGGCGGAACCTAAGCGCCTTGAGGCCAAGCGCCTTTAAAAACTATGCTTAAAACTTGTTTAATTTTTAACTAGAAAGGTATGCTAGGAGGATAAAAATAGTGGCCTTCCTATAGGGGCATGGTTAATAAAGCTGTGTTAACTAGAAACATAAATGTATTGAACCTTAGTGCATTCTACATGAAAACATTTTAAAAAAGCAAAGAAAAAACCTTTAAATATTACTTTGCCAATGAAAAATGGGTTACTTAGTGAAGTTTAGATTTCCAACAACTGTTGAACTTGTGTTCAAACAAAAATAACCATGTACATCAAGTATTACTTTGACACTACAGCTTAGTAGCTAACAGCCTTACATATGTGAAAATACTATTGGCATGAACAATAACTCGAACGTAATAAGAATACCAGGTAAAAACATCTTAACCACATGACGTCAAATAAACATATCCTGCAAGCTTGGCAGAAGCTACTGAACCTTCAAGTTTCTCAAAAACTCTAACTGAATGTAACGCACTGGTGCTTAAATCATTAATCCACATTAATTGAAAATCACATTGCCTCAGAGTTATCAAAAGCGAGCGCCTAGGCGCTTTTTCTGGATTCGCTTTTACTGCGCTTATGGTTCCCAGGTAATAATAGCGCAGCTTAATTCTTCCCATGCGTAATTAATGATTTATGCTTTTATTTTTTTTAATTGGTAATTTCCACTTTTCTGCAGTATTTATAGGGCTTTAAGTTTAAACAGATTATTTCAGTTTAATATCACATTTTTTCAGTTCGTATTATCAAAATTATTCAGTTCGTGTTATCAAGATTATTCAGTTCGTGTTATCAAGATTATTCAGTTCGTGTTATCAAGATTATTCAGTTCGTATTATAAGGATTATTCAGTTCTTTTGGCTTTCAAGTTTTACTCATTATTACTTTAGTGAACTTTTTGTTTTCGAGTTTGAACATTTTGGTTTCAAGTATTTTGTTATCTGAGACTTTTTAAGTGCTATGAACATTTTGGTTTTAAGTATTTTGTTATCTGAGACTTTTTAACTGCTAATATGAACATTATTGTTTTGATTTTGAGTACTTTATTCCCTTAATGAACTTTTTAATATTTTTATTTAAGTGCGCTTTTTTTTAACGGGCCCACGCTATTTTGTGCCTATCGCCTAGGCCCTAATCGGAGCTTATGCGCCTAGAGTGCGCTCCGCGCCTTTGATAACTATGCATTGCCTTATGAAACAATTTCGAGAAATTTAATAATCATTCTTCACGAGATACGTTGTGCAACATAAAAAAATGGTATCGCTTACTAATGAAACCGCATATAAATATGCTTTACTTTAACATAATCAGCATGTCCTGGACAATCCACATGAGCATAATGCCTTTTAGCAGTTTCGTATTCAACATGAGCCTGCATAACCAAACCCAGAGAATAAAACAAAAAAAACAATGTAAGACATGTATCAAACAGCTGACCAACTCATGGGTTGGAGTAAAAAAATGGAGAGAACTAGAACAATATTGGACCGTTGCAATTGTGATTCCCCTCTTTTTCTCTTCAGGAGCCTTATCGATTTCATCAAAGGCAATAGCCTTGGCCTTCCCTTCATCCGCCAGCACCTAAAAAAAGCACATAGCTTAACAAATTTATATTGATTTCTTAAAAAGTATTTGTAATTCATAGCAGGGAGTATTAAGAACTAAATAGCAGAATCAAGCAATCAAACCTTTGTGATTGCAGCAGTCAATGTTGTCTTTCCGTGATCAACGTGTCCAATTGTTCCAACATTAACATGAGGTTTCCTGACGAATAAAATGCATCATAAAATACTTTCAAAATACATTTTTATAAAAATTATACATAGCATTCAACCTATAGATAGAGTGCGTTACTTTATACATTTGCCAATATTTTAAACAAACAGTTACTTTAGTGTTACCAAAAACAGCAAGTTCCAAATGTCAGATACATTATGATTGGCGGAATAAAAGTCAGTGCGCTCATCTCCTTATTAATCCATTCAAAAATTTGTCACTAGTCAATTCAAAAATCAAAACCTAGTATTGATTCGAAAGCTTAATATTTCATTTTTCCATATATTGTCAACGCTAATCTAGAAGATGAAAACTAACCAATCGGACATCAAAACCCAAAATGAAATCAGTGGACATATACTCAGATTCAAACGAAACAAACAGATGATAAACACATTATTTACACAAATCAAAGCGCATATGCAATTTAAATCAAAGTAAAACCCAAGTGTCTCGATTTACATAAACAGACACGTTATTTGTATAAGTCAAAGCAAGTATTTAATTTAAACCAACCTAAAACCTAGCCTTCTCTATTTACATAAACAAACAAATTATTTGTATAAATCAGAATACGTACGCGATAAATCAACGTAATACCTAACCATCTTAACATACATAAACAAGCACACTATTTGTATAAATCAAATCACGCATTCAAATTAAATCAACGTCAAACCTAACTGTCTCAATTTGCACGTATTGAATCAACAATTCAACATAAAACCTAACTGTCTCTACATTATAAACAAACACATTATTTGTATAAACAAACATATTAACTGTCTCAAATTACATAAGCAAACACATTATTGTATAAACAAACACATTAACTGTCGCAATTTTCAATTTACAACACATTATTTGTATACAGTATACATATAACCTAACTGTATCAATTACATAAACAAACACATAACTTGTATGAATATAACCTAACGTAATGACTTCAAACCAACCTAAAACCTAACCTTTTCAATTTACACAATATCCATAACTACAAACACAAATCCTTAAAAACCTTACGTTCGTGTAAAAGTAGCCATAGATCTCCACGACGGATTCGAAGACAGCGCGTTATCATTTCCAGAAACCGATTCAGCAGCTGGAAAACCAGAAGTTGAAATCACGGATCCTCGAAGACCAGAGCGTAATTGAGGAGATAGTTGAAATAATCGCCGTGAGTTAGGGTTTCTGACAGCAACAGACGCCATTGATAGTGAGATCGAAGGGGTTTTGGGGGGTTTTACTGATGGAATTGATGACTTCAGAGAGAGCGTTGTAGCGTAAAGGGTTTTGTTTCGGCGAGTGGAATCAAGAAACTGTGCTGGCCTTCTTAACGGGCTTAGACAATAAGGAGAGATACACAAATCTTTTTCTTTTCCAGCCCGAACCGGTTCATCGGTTTGAAGTCAAACGAGTTTCCCGGTTTGGTCTCGTCCCAGTTTAGTCGGTTTAGAAAAATCGGTTTCGCTTCACTTACTTCCACTTTTGGTTTGTAAATCGGTTCTTGCACGCACGTTTTATAATTTTTAAACGACAAAAAATAAAAAAAGTATGTTTATTATTTTTTAAAGTTTTTCTAAATAAAATATGAAATACAATAAACATAATTCTAAATATTACAATTTTTTTGTTTACTTTTCATCCGAACTATTTGCATGCATCGATGCATCGTAGTCAAATTATTAGTTGGATAAGGGATCGCTAAGTCTCTCATGCACTCTTTATTGTGATTGTTTTTTCAATTTCCTTTTGGTCTTCGAGAGTTGTTCTGGTGTTGTACACGATCCACTGTGTCCAAGTGATTTTTTTAAACATCTCCAACGACGAGAGTTAATAGATCATAAGATAGTATAGATGGTACACTACTGTCAGAATAAAATGGTGTATAAGCTACCAACAATAGACAAAAGAGCAAAGAGACGAAAAATAACATTAACCCCGTGAAAGTCATATACAATATACACTATCTTAGAAAAAAATCTATACGACAAGTTAAACGTTAAGGCTATTCTTAAGGATAAGGAACCAAGAACATAACATTTATCAATTGCCTTAAATAACTCTTGTCCCTGATCATGTTAAGTTTAATTAAAAGAACCTCACCTAATTCGTTTATTTCATATCAACTAGATGAATAATTATAAGTCCATGAATTTCCATTACGCAACTTATCAAGCATTATAAATCGAGGTGAATGTGTAACTATTTATATTGTTATGTATCTTTTTCATTTAACCGGATCCATAGTTACATATTATAAGTTATTATAACAGAGATAAAACTTTTTTTTTACTTTTTTCTTCTATGTTTAATTTAGTTACAAAATATACTTTTTTGTATTTTTCTTTTTCTTTTTTTGGTCATTAAACAATATGCGTGTCATCAAATGAAAACGACTAAACCAACGAATAGAACAACCAACCTGATAATAGATTCAGTTTTGAAAATATTAGTTTAAGAAAAAAAACTCACATTTCATAGGTTTTCTCGATCTTGTCTCTTGTAAGCTGTAGCAAATAATGTAACATTTTTGTTTTTAGTAGTTCATTTATATGCCTACAAACATTCATCTTGATATAGAAATTATTCAATTTATTTATTTTTGCCGGCCATCATATTAAGGAGTGATACATTATCAGTTAAAATTAACTTATTTTGATATTTACTTTATAACGTTGAACCTTTTAGATTATATGTACAACAACTGTAAAAAAAAATATTTGAACTTTCCCTGCAACAAAAAATAATTTATATTAATATAATTATGTTATTAAATAAAATAAAAAGAAATGTTTTCAAACATTATATTGTTTTATAGTTGTTTTGAATTGACAGTTGTAGTTGAGATAAATTTTTAACTTAATTGACAAAATTTGTAAAAAAACATGTATTAAACAATGTATATTAACATAGTAAACGACTGCATAAAAAGTACTTAAAGAAAAACATGTAATATAAACAAACAATTTGTATTATAAAATAAACTTAGCTATAGAGATTAAAGTAAACGATAAACGTCAAATAATGATGTCAATAAACACAAACAAAGAACTAAAATGATTGGTGAAAATCATTGAACCAACAAAACAATCAAAAGACAAAGTTCAAAATGCAAACGTACGACTCAACTATCTCTCAATCTTTGAAATATGAAGTTTAATTTCTTTATTGCTAACATCCTTCACGGTCTTCAATTTTTGTTCAGTTGTAATATCATGCATACTTGAGCCTCCATCCAAATTGTAAACGTCAACCAGTTTACATTTAGATATTTTATCTTTAGAAAACCTTAAACAATTTTTCTCATCAATTGTATTAGCACCATAAGTTTTAACATGGGCATTTGGAGTAATATTCTTGTCATCTTCAAAGACATGTTCCTAAGACAATCGACAAATGTAAGTAAATACTAACAACATTTTGATAAAATATAAATTTTAATGTAATGTAAGAATTACTTGATTGTAACTGAGTAATCCTCATCTTTTTTTAAACTCATTAATAATAGATTCATCATCAATAATGTTTGTAACCCCATATACTTCATCATAAGTTGTCAAGTTATTATTTGCTATCTCAATTTTAAAAACAAACATTTTTTCAATACTTGTTTAAATCAACAGCAAATCTGATATTTTCATCATCCTGAACAAATTTAATTTTAGGGTTTATTATAAAAAATGTAATATAAAAATGTAATCAGAAAAATATATAGTAAATTTAAATAATAAATATCCATACTATGGTTGTGTTATCCTCAATTAATTATGATCGAGTTGTTGTGGAGGATGATTCTGATGACGATGTTACTAATCTTGCCGATCAGGGTACAGATGACTCCCCAACTTTCTCTGAGTTGTTTGCAGCAGAAAATGCCGATGTGTTGAAACGTAAAGTTGAAGAAGCTGCTAAACAGGTTACCATTCCTCAACAGTTGAATAGAGCTGAAATTGTCGAAATGAGGAAGAAGTGATTCAGAGTTTCACCAGCTGAGCAAAAGTTCAAACGTCCTCTAGCATTCTTTACACGTGACGCAGAAATTTCTCTAAGGGACATTATTAGCTGGGGTTGGATCGAGGAACTCAATGTTTACGCTATCAAAAGGGAGTTTGGAATCCAGTACTTCAGATATATGAGCGACATCAAATCCTTGCCATATTGGGATATCAAAGAGCTTGTGCAAACGAAGATGATAAACCTGAAGATGAAATTTCACGACCAAAGGCTATGGAAGTTGATTAAGCTTGAAGCTTTGCATGGATTTATACACTGGAAACCTCACTTTCCGAAGCGTATTACAAAGATTGATCCAGTTACTAAAGAAAAGGATGTTACGCTCATCGTGAAGAGGCCAAAAGTAATGAAGCATATGCCTATGATTCAGATGGGGCAGGATTTCCACAAAATCTTCAAGTGGTGGCACTATGATTCTAACACAGGAGAAGCTGTGATATGCATGCACCCTGATAATGATTCGTGGAAGATAACTGAGGAGCTAACCGAAGCCGTCATAGCACACAAACGTATATATGGGCTGTGGCGTGGCATTCGAGTACTAGAAACCCCATGTTGCTAGTAAATTGTACAAAGAAAGATATAGATTGTTTGTTCTACAGTAAGATCAGCTACGAAGAGAAAGACAAAGAACAAGCATTCCAGTTTCAGAAGATTGTTAATGTCTGTTTCACCAACGATATACATTTTAGATCGATATGGAACACTTCTTGGAGGAAATTGGAGGAGACCGAGCAAAAGAAGAAGGAAAAGAAGGAAGCAAGGATTGCAGAGCGAGCTCGTATAGCGTCGCTGAGAAGTTTTCGGTTTGGCAATACAGTTGACCGACCTCCTCCAACAGATCAAACGCCTATAGCTTTTGAGGAGCGTCGCAAGCCACATAAGCGGTTCTTTGGTCGTTAATCGTCAACCTTATGAAGATTTTTGAAGACTATCCAGATTGCGGCAACATCCAAGGGGGAGTTTGTTGGTGCATAATGTCTATTGCCTACATCTAGGATATGTCGTTATTGTATATAGGGCTTAAACGTCAAATGTGTAAATGTTATTGTATGTTTTATGTATTTTGTAGATGGCTTGTACGAGTGAGTCAGATGACTAGTCACAATCTCTGTACGGCGAAGCCCTACTGAATTGTTTACTTGCGTCTGTAGTTTGCACGTCAATCAATACATTCAAAACAGTTAAATAGTAGATCTCACTTGTTTGTTTGTCAATCTCACTATGTATATTTCTCTAAAATCAAACAATAACATCTACAAGTTTGATATAATAAAATATATTACATTTACTACAAGTAGATATATATATTTCAAGAATGCCTACAAATAATGAATGAAACTAAATGTATATCTTTTCTATTGATATTGATTATGAATATAAGTCTAAATTGATTTTAATAAAATGTAGTATTAGAGCCTCTATTAAAATGAATTTTTGCTACAAGTATTGTTTATATAATTTATCTATTTAGTGACGAAATTCAGTATTTGCTAAAACATGACGAAAAATATTATTTCAATCAAGTGCAAATTTTTTTAATATATGAAACCAAATTTAATGACAAAAAATATTTAATAGTCCACAATTTTGTCTAGGATATATATATAAAATATATATATATATATATATAATATATTCAATTTGTTTAGAAGTTTACATATATCTAAGTGAATTATTTTAATTAAATAGTTTTAGGTTAACTTTAAATTGATTAAACATGTGGTTAGAATAACATGTCTAAATTGTCTACAACTAAAGATACAGTTTTTAAACTAACACAATATAGATTTCTAGCATATTATATATTTTGCATAAAAATATAATTTAATATAATAATCTATACAATAAAACCTCTATAAATTAATAATGTTAGAACCGGGATATTTTATTAATTTAGTGAGATATTATTATATCGATAAATTAATAAATTATTAATTTAAAGGGTTGGCATATATTCGTGAGCAACTCTCAAATTAATGCATCGACCTTCAAATTTTCCATGTCCGTTCACTTTACCTATTTGAATAAAACATAAACAATGGCCTTCAAAATTCCCATGTACATTCACACATCATGAACTTGTCAACTTCAATGTACATAGATCTAGATTGATCACTATAAAATGTCTAATGATAAATTTTAAAATCAAATCAACTATGGCTTCTAAACTAAAAGGTGTTAAAAATCAACGATAACCAATCAACAATGAAAACTGTTATACGAGTTTTGGAATATTTAAGTAATTATTAATTTATAGTTCCGCTGAGACCAATATATTTACATTGGGATTTAAAAAAAATTATTATTTTATTATTTTTACCGATTGGGGTCCAATTTTGTACTCACCAGACAAATTATTAATTTTATCGTGGTTATTAATTTATCGAGTATTAATATATAGAGGCTCTACTGTATTTAAATTAGTAGAAATTATATCTAACAAAATTACAAGAATATATCTTGATTATGGCAAAGATAACTCCTAGAGAAATAGGAAAACATGATTAGTATGAATACTATTGAAATTACATCATAACATAGGTCAAACAAATTGATTGACTTAATTTCACAAAATATAAAATCCCTAAATGTTAAGAACCCTAGAATTCATGTGAATCTAAATGAACAACAACTGCCTTCTATCAACAGAAATAGATAGAGGGCTTTTGTACAGCTCGAAAAATTAAGTGGAATATGCTTAAGAATTACCTTACAAGACTGAGAAATGAGTTTGAATATGGTGACCGCCGTTATAAAGAGTGACACCTCATTGTTGTGGGTTGATGATTATGTTGAATAGAGGTACACATGTAGAAAAAAAATGTGAGACGGCTAGTTGTGAGGGTTATGTGAAGAGTTAAAGAAAAAATAAAGATGGTAATCTTCACATATTATTACTCTGAAAGGCTTTGGCCTAATAATTTGAAGGAAGTCAAGCACTAAAAAAAATTCTATAAAGATTCAAGAAAACTATAGGTATTAATGTATGTACTAGAAAGTAACTGAACATAAATCCTAAAAGTCATTGTTATAATAATTCATTATTTGGTTTAAACACAGGCTATTAATCTCATATAATGCTCATTAATATTATATTTTCTTCTTGAACCAAAAACCTCGTTTCTCAAAAAAAAAAATATAAGGTAATTAAATGCACATTAACTTTAAAAAAATAAAAAATAATTGAAAACATTTCAGTAACCATTTAATCAAATGGTCACACTTGGAAGAAGTAATTGATATTGAATTTATTTAGTATCTTATTATATTATATTTCATAGTATTACAATATTTCGTATTTTATAAATTATTAAAACGAGTAAAGGTCTTTTGTCTATGAGAACAAGGTATCTAATACATAGAAACTGACTTCAGGTTGCATAACCGCGTAGAAACTAAGGATTAGGAATTGTATCATATGAACCTTGAAACGAATACAAATCATAAAATATTTAATTAATAGATAAGGATCTGAATTACAATGAATATGGCAATGGGTATGGATTCTAGGAATCATTTTTGGTGGATGTTATAGTCTCCCATACTTTTGAGAATTTCGTCCCGAAATTAGAAGGATACAGCTCTGTGTAGAATGGTGTGTAGGGTTCTTAACAGGCGTAAGTGATAGTAGTTAGATTTAGTAGCAATATGAGGAACTCAAATCCTGGGATTAGATTGGTTCTTAGGAAAGTTACGTAACAAGTGTTAAACACGAGTTTTAAAGATGCTGAAGGTACGTTAAAGCTAAGATATTTAAGTAAGGTTTTAATCTTATTGAGGCAATAGCGTTCCTGGTATAGGTTGTATACCAAGATAGAGGAATCGCTTTTAATGCTAGAGATGCAGAAGCAAAGAGTGTTAACGATAATGTAGGAGATAGCCTGTCATAGGTTGTATGAGTATTTCATCATGAAGCCTAAGAATGGCATATCGAAAATTGATTACGGCTTAAGAGAAAACCTTTTTCCCATAGTTAACTTGTAACATGAGAAGGTTAGCAAGCTGAGTTATAAGATATACGCATGATTCTTAGACTGCATTCTGTGTCACAACTTGGGATTTTGAAAAGAAACTTCCCCATAAATTGCCATAAGTGATAAGATTGAACTCACAATATCATAGAACTGAATCACTAAACACACAACCAAAATAAACTAACACAAAACGTCTCATGATTAGTCTAATGCTACTTTTGAAAATTTGGTAAAGACACTTATATATATGAAGTACCAGCAGCGTATCCACCATGTCTCTACCAAACTTTCATCCACATCGTTATTTGAATCATGATTGACGACACAACAACACCTACATAGAACTTCCCATGATCAGTCTAACGAGGCTTTTGATAGTTTGATAAAAACACTTATATATAGGAAGTACCAACGGCGTATCCACCATGTCCTTATCAAATTTCATCGGCTTTGTTATCAGATCATGATTGGCCCAATGTCACACCCCGGCTTTCCACAGCCAAATCCAAACACCGGTGGGCCGGGTAGGGAATATTGTGACGTAAGTTGATATCATCATAGATAATTAAACACAACAACACAACGGAAGTCTTAGATTTAAAATACTATTACGAACCAAATGTTCGAAATATAAAATAATATACAGACGGGACGTATGTCACACCCGATCCGCAGCGGAAATAAAAATCGGGGCATAATTGGGTTATCATCAAAGCTCATGACATTTACTAATAATAGGTTTCATATTTATTAAGTTGAAATTTAAACAAATATCCAAACATAAGGAAACATATAAGCACAAAAAAAACGTTGTTCTAATCAAGCTGTATTTTATTTATCTTCTAAGGCCATTCCTATGTGTTCCTCTCCACAGCCTGTCCACCTGTATCATGTGTAAAACAAAATTTTGGGTCAACAAAAGTTGACGAGTGAATCTAAATTTAATAATTAAACAATTTAATATATTGGTTGTTGTAATAAAAATGTGGATGGACCATATATGAACTTATATATATATATAATTAAATCACAAACCACATAATATCAATGATAAACATATGAACAAGATGAATGATGAACTTGAGATCAAGGCTCAATAAAACGGAGCCGATCTAATGAGGCACCTGATGCCCAACTCGTATCCCACGAGGAACTGATAGGCCTTACATGAATGATTGCACTGAAATGATAAAATGTATCCACACATAACCACACAAACAAATATACACATTAGATCACATAATGGTGTTAGCACAATTTTTTAAATAAATAAAATATGTAACGACACATGATACACCCCAAAACATGATTAAAAACGGGAATTTGAAGGGATTCACTCACCGTGGGTGCGTTTCCTTGATTAATGATGAGTGCGCACGAATTTAGGATTTAAACGACGAAGGAAAAACTAACCTAAAATAATAACGCGATAAATTTATAAATAAATAAGATTAATATTTTGATTTAGTACTTTTTATTAGGTTTTTAGGTTATTTTTGGTGGTATTTATTGGAGTTCTAAACTTAAGAAATCATTTATTTAAATGGTTTTAATTGCCTTTTACTTAATTTTTAATTAACAAGAAAATGATAATATAAAATAAATATTTAATAAATAAAAAAAACCTTGTCAGACCTGACAAGGTAGTCTGACCGGTTCTATATATGCGTTTGGCAGCGTGTTGTGAGATTCGAACTTGTGACCTGTCGTTTACGTGCATGCAACTCTACCAACTGAGCTACGTGTCTAACCTGAAAGTATTCTGAATTTAATTATTCTTATATACTTATTAGGGAAACCCAGAGAGTAGTTAATTTAAAAAAAATTTAAATTGATCGAACCGGTGACCATTACCCGACTCGAACCCATACCCCTCACGATGCCTTGCACCCAGCCCAACCAATTGGGCTGGGTGTCTAACCCATTTATATTAGGATTTTTATTATACTTATAAACTATATAAACATCATCTTCTCGCTTAATTAAATCCAGCACAGAGTCATGATCGAGCCAGACTAAAACAATGCTGTTGTTGTTGTTGCTCAAAGATTGCACATGTTAGTAATCAAATTACAAAAATTAAGTGAGAGATTTACCGATAGAACAACGATTCTTGATTTCCGGCGACAAAAGAAACTGGATTTCCAACAAGAACAGTGGGTTTGAGAAGAGAGGTTTACGAGTAATGATTAGGAGAATGAGTGAGCTTAGATTAATAAGCAGATGGTATTTATAGGCACATGTTCCTCATCTCGGTTTTCGGTTTCAATAGAACCGGTTACAAATGAACTGTGTTTAAAAATTTTCGGTTATAATTGATGTGCCATAAGTTATACCCGTTTCCAATCATAATGAAAACGTTATCCCTTTGATTTCGAGCTTAAATTGTGACAACAGATTTGGATGCGAAGCTTGTGATTTGCAGGTTTAGCTTTAGATCTACTATAAAGGTTTTTTATTTCTAATTCAAGTCACCAAAGTGTGTGAAGAGCAGTGGCGTTTTGTGTGTGTGCATGCGGGAGCCCCGGGTTCGAGACCCGGCTACTCCTTTTGAAATTTATTTATTTATTTTTCTTTCTTTTATTTTAAATAAGGTTTATATTAAACTACTACTTATTATTATTATTATTATTTGTTGTTATTATTATTATTATTATTATTGGTTATCAATATTGTGTCATTTATTAAATATGGATGTTATTATAAAATAACTAACGCTAATAAATACGCGACGAACATTTAAATGAATACTTGATTATTTAAACGAAGCAGGTTTTTTTGAAACCCGTTTTACATGAATGTTACAGTATCCCCTACTTTTAGAAATTTCGTCCCGAAATTTAAGTAGTAGCTGTAACTGGAAAAAGATGCGTGTATTTTTCACGCATTGAGTCTTCGCGTTCCCAAGTAAACTCAGGTCCTCGTTTTGACTCCCAATGCACCCTGACTATCGGAATACGACTTCGTCTCAAATGCTTTTCACCGAAGTCCATGATTTCTACAGATCTTTCAACAAAATGCATAGATTCATCGATTTGAAAATCTTCTAAAGGAATATGGAGCTTTTCGTCAACGAGGCACTTTTTCAAGTTTGATACATGGAATGTGGGATGAATTCTGTTGAGTTCTTCTGGTAGGTCAAGCTTTTATACTACAGGACCAACTCTTTCGAGTATCTTGAATGGTCCCACATAGCGTGGTGCTAACTTGCTTTTTGACCAAAACGAACCACTCCCTTCCATGGTGATACCTTCAAAAGTACTTGATCATCAACACAAAACTCCAATGGCTTTCGTCATTTATCAGCGTAACTCTTTTGAGTTCTTCAGGTAGGTCAAGCTTGTATGCTACATGACCAACTCTTTCGAGTATCTTGAATGGTCCCACATAGTGTGGTGCTAACTTGCCTTTTTAACCAAAACGAACCACTCCCTTCCATGGTGATACCTTCAAAAGTACTTGATCATCAACACAAAACTCCAGTGGCTTTTGTCGTTTATCAGCGTAACTCTTTTGATGACTTCGAGCTGCTAGAAGATTATTTCGGATTTGAAGGATTTTGTCAGTCGTTGCTTGGATCAATTCAGGTCCAGTGATTTGCGCTTCACCAATTTCGTGCCAACATACAGGAGATCAGCACTTACGACCATATAAAGCTTCAAAAGGAGCCATACCGATGCTTGAATGATAGCTATTGTTGTACGAAAACTCAACTAATGGTAGATGAGTATCCCAATTACCCTTGAAGTCTATGACACATGCACGCAACATGTCTTCAAGAGTTTGTATGGTGCATTCAGATTGACCATCAGTTTGGGGGTGAAAGGAAGTGCTGAGATCTAAACATGTACCCAAAGCTGATTGTACAGCTTGCCATGTTCGCGAAGTAAAACGACCGTCTCGATCTGAAATGATACTTAAGGGCACACCATGACGGCTTACAATTTCATTGATATAGATACGAGCTAACTTCTCATTCTTGAAGTCTTCGCGGATTGGAATGAAATGAGCTGATTTGGTGAGACAATCAATGATAACCCAAATGGTGTCATACCCACTGGAGGTGCGAGGTAACCCGGTGATGAAATCCATAGTTATATTTTCCCACTTCCAAACAGGTATTTCGGGTTGGACAAGAAGCCCCGAAGGTCACTGATGCTCAGCTTTAACTTTAGAACACGTGAGACACTTGGAAACAAAAATGGCGATATCTTTCTTCATGCCAGGCCACCAGTATGAGTATCGTAGGTCTTGATACATCTTATCGGCCCATGGATGTATAGAGTATCCTGTTTTGTGGGCCTCGTTCATGAGAAAAGCACGAAGATCGTCACGATCAGGTATCCAAATACGATTCAAATAATAGAGAATACCATCCGACTTGGATTCTAGTTTGGTTTCAGCTCCACAAGACAATTCATCTCGTACATCATTTTCCGTGACGGAAATATGTTGAGCTGTTCTAATTCGGTTTTGAAGATCGCTCACGATTTGTGAACACATAAGATGGATGAAGTTTGCATATTCTTTTCGACCGAGGGCGTCAGCCACAACATTAGCCTTGCTAGGATGATATCGAATTTCACAATCATAGTCATTTAAGAGTTCGACCATCGTCGTTGCCTCATGTTCAACTCTTTTTGATTGAAGATATGTTGAAGGCTTTTGTGGTCAGTGTAAATTTCACACTTGGTACCATAGAGGTAATGTCTCCATATCTTAAGAGCGAACACGACTGCTCCAAGTTCTAGGTCATGAGTGGTGTAGTTCTTTTCATGCACTTTGAGTTTCCTTGAGGCATAGGCTATCAGCTTTCCCCTCTTCATTAGAACGCAACCTAAACCTTGCCCTGACACGTCACAATAAACCATAAAATCTTCCCAACCATCGGGAAGTGTAAGGATAGGTGCATCACAAAGTTTTTGCTTCAAAGCTTGGAAAGCCTCTTCTTGCTTGGGCCCCCAAATAAAAAGTTATCCCTTGTGAGTCAAGGCTGTGAGTGGAACAGCGATACGAGAGAAATTTGCAATGAAACGTCGATAATAACCAGCTCGACCAAGAAATGACCTAACTTCGGTAGGAGTGCGTGGCGCTTGCCATTCTTGCACCGCTTTGATCTTGCAGGGTCGACATGAATCCCTTTGTCGTTAACAATATGACCAAGAAACTGCACCTCTTTTAACCAAAACTCACATTTCAAGAACTTAGCATAAAGCTTTTCGGTCCTCCAAAGTGTTACAATAAGTTGAAGATGTCGCTCATGGTCGGATTTGGTCTTAGAATAGATAAGAATATCATCAATGAAGACAATGACAAAATGATCGAGATAGGGTTTACACACCCTATTCATCAAATCCATGAAAACAGCAGGAGCATTGGTCAAACCAAAAGGCATAACCATGAATTCATAGTGGCCATAACGAGTTTGAAAAGCAGTCTTCGGAATATCTTCTTCACGCACTCTAAGCTGATGATATCCAGAACGAAGATCGATTTTGGAGAAACAGGTGGCACCATGTAGTTGATCTAGAAGATCATCGATACGAGGTAAAGGGTAGCGGTTTTTGATGGTCAGCTTGTTGAGCTCCCTATAGTCGATACACATTCAAAAAGTTCCATCTTTCTTCTTCACGAATAGAACCGGTGCACCCCAAGGTGATGAGCTAGGACGTATAAATCCCTTTTCAGTCAACTCTTGCAACTGACTAGCTAACTCTTGCATTTCAGATGGGCTAACCGATATGGATATTTTGTGATTGGTGTAGCACCAGGTACAAGTTCGATTCGGAATTCGACTTCTCGCATAGGAGGAAGTCCTGAAACGTCGTCGGAAAAAACTTGAGGAAATTCTATAATGATTGGAATATCTTCGAGCTTTCTTTCCTTGCCTTCTTTCTTTATGATATGAGCTAGAAACGCAATATAATCTTTGCGAAGGTATCTTCGAGCTTGGAGGCATGACATCAATTTGAGCCCTTTAGAAGGAGTTTCACCAAAGATACGTAAAGTTTGACCGTCAGCGAGAGGAATTCGAATAAATTTCTCGTAGCAAATAACTTCGGCGTGATGCTGACTAAGCCAGTCCATACCGATGATGACATCGAAACTACCCAATTTCATAGGTATAAGATCAATTGAGAAATCGTGATCATTAATGTAAGAGTACAATCACGAATAATCGAGTTTAACGTAATAGGTTCACCATCAGCAACTTCCACCGTGAATGATTCAGCTAGACTAACGCGAGGTAAATCGAGAATATTTTCAAACTCTAAGGACACGAAACTCTTATCCGCACCAATATCAAATAGTATGGATGCATAACTACCGCTAATAAGAAACGTACCGTTGACCATGTTATTATCAGCCCTAGCTTGGTTGGCGTTGATGTTGAAAGCTCTTCCTCTAGCAGGTGGGTTAGCTTGGTTGGCTTGATTCACTGGGTTGGCTTGAGCTTGAGCGTTTATGATATTCACCAAGTGTGGGCAAGTGTTTCGAAAATGGGTCGGATCGCACAGTTGAAACATGCTATGACGGGTTGCATCATTGGGTAATTGGGTTGGTAGTAGGGTTGAGCCATGGGTTGAGCAGGTGGTAAGAGTAAAGGTTGTTGGTGTTGGTCTTGGCCTACCACTTGATTGTAGGTTGGGCTTGAGGTTGATTGCGGTTTGGCTTTTGGAGGATGAGACAGGTTTGAATTGTGTGTCCTGCACGGCCACAACTTATGCAATATTGACATGGGTTCTTAGGAGGGTGATGATATTGGCATCAATTGCATTTTAGATGGGGACAGCGTATGGTTTCTTGAATGGGGTAGTAGGAGGGGCGACTTCTGTGATTGGGGCAGCAACAATAGGGGAATTGGTTTGGGAAATGGCGAAATTCTTCCCATTGCGTTTCTTCTTACCAGCAAACTTAGAAGACGAGCCTAATTGGATTGGGGTTGGGGTTTCAGTAGCTGTCTTGTCTCTATTCTTCTCCTCTTTAAAATCTCCATTTCGGATGCGATTTTCTGTGAGCTTAGTAACCAGCTCCATTGCAGCCTCAAGTGTAGCAGGTGAAGTACTTAACACAGAATCTTGAATTTTCGAGGGAAGACCTCGAATGTAATGCTCAATTAGACGACAGAGCGCAGTGAACAGGTTGGGGACCATCTGATTTAACTCGAGGAATCTCTTGTTGTATGTGGTGTGGTCTCCCTCCTTTTGTTTCAAAGCATAGAACTCATCCTCCAATTTCTTGATTTCGCTTCTTGGACCGAAGCGTCTTGTCATGATTTCCCTCAACTCATCCTAAGCCATAGCAGCTTCAGCACCCCGCTTGCCCTTCTCTATGTTCCACCATGTGAGTGCTACCCGTACAAACGATCGGTAGCATATCGCACCTTGCGATCATTGGGACAATCGTAATTGAGAAAAGTGCTTTCCATCTCCTCAAACCAACGGAGGAGGGGGGTCACACCTTCATACCCTCGTATTTTAGAGGATCGCAGGACTTGAAATGCTTGTTGGTGCATTGGGTGGTGTTAGGAAGAGGGTTGGCGACATTTTGACCTTCTTGATTGGTGGGGTTGATGGGATTGGCAGCAAGGGCTTGTTGAACTTGTACGACGATGTCAGGAAGTACGGCAGCCATCTGTTGAGCGATTTAAGTGGCCATGTGCTCGTTAGATCTTCCTGACCTTTTACCACCTCGAGAGTGTCTAGCAGACATCTACAGGAAATACGCAGCGAGATTATGAATTGAACATTTTTAGGTGTCATTTGTTGTAAAAAATGAAAACAATATTCAAAATAAATGGAACCAAGAATTTAACTACATCCATAGGATTTCTTGGGTTTGCTCAGGTTTGGGCCTCCAAATGTCTCCCATACTTCGGCCTAAGTAGTCATATGGGCCCCTATGACTACTGAGCTTTGTAGGGTTCACATTGGTTCTGGCCTATTAACGCTCGCATCACCCGAATGAATATCGTAAAACATGATTGCGAGAAATAAGGTCAGAGTGTGTCCAGGTGTAGCCACAATGACATCTCAAAGTGGGGTTAGTCCACACGACATTTGGTGTGGCATGCTTTAGCCTAATAGGTCCTTCGTACTCTCATCGTTAGTCCCCAGGTAGGCAAACTGGTCCATTATGTTGGATTTATACGAATGCCAATCCTAGACAGGATGTTGAGACTACCGGTATCGTACCCTTACAGTTACTACATGCCCGTCGTAGAACTCACCTTGATGTGACTGAAAAACATTATAAAATCTTTGTGAAGAAATCATGAAAATTGTGAAATTGGGATGTGTGCGCTTGCGTAGGCATGATATGTTAAAATATATAGACTATGATAAACATTACACATTAACATGTAGTAGTGAAAGTGCTTACATGCATTTGTGTGTGAGATAAACATGAAACAAATAAACATCATGAGTTTTGCGTGTAACACATAAACAATTTAAAATCTAATCAACTATAGTATAGGTTCTAAGGGTCTAATAACCTATCCTATATCACTATAGTCAAAAGCTCTGATACCAATCTGTCACACCCCGACCCGCAGCGGAAATAAAAGTCGGAGCATAATTGGTTTATCATCAAAGCTCATGACATTTACTAATAAAAGGTTTCATATTTATTAAGTTGAAATTTAAATTCAAATATCTAAACACAAGGAAACATATAAGCACAAAAAACGTTGTTCTAATCATGCTGTATTTTATTTATCTTCTAAGGCC
Source organism: Scalesia atractyloides (assembly GCA_947069175.1). Lineage (NCBI taxonomy): Eukaryota > Viridiplantae > Streptophyta > Magnoliopsida > Asterales > Asteraceae > Scalesia > Scalesia atractyloides. The sequence continues at coordinate 58,627,241 of CAMTDV010000022.1, read as the reverse complement.
ATTCCTACGTGTTCCTCTCCTCAGCCTGTCCACATGTATCATTGTAAAACAAAATTTTGGGTCAGCAAAAGTTGACGAGTGAATCTAAATTTAACAATTAAACAATTTAATATATTGGTTGTTGTAATAAAAATGTGCATGGACCATATATGAACTTATGTATATATAATTAAATCACAAACCACATAATATCAATGATGAACATATGAACAAGATGCATGATGAACTTGAGATCAAAGCTCAATCAAACGGAGCCGATCTAATGAGGCACCTGATGCTCAACTCGTATCCCATGAGGAACTGATGGGCCTTACATGAATGATTGCACTGAAATGATAAAATGTATCCACACATAATCACACAAACAAAATATACACATAAGATCACATAATGGCGGTTCGATCAGTTTAAAATCTTTTTAAATTAACTACTCTCTGGGTTTCCCTAATAAGTATATAAGAATAATTAAATTCAGAATACTTTCAGGTTAGACACGTAGCTCAGTTGGTAGAGCTGCGTGCACGTAAACGACATGTCACAAGTTCGAATCTCACAATACGCTGCCAAACGCATATATTGAACCGGTCAGACTACCTTGTCAGGTCTGACAAGGTTTTTTTTATTTATTAAATATTTATTTTATATTATCATTTTCTTGTTAATTAAAAATTAAGTAAAAGGCAATTAAAACCATTTAAATAAATGATTTCTTAAGTTTAGAACTCCAATAAATACCACCAAAAATAACCTAAAAGCCTAATAAAAAGTACTAAATCAAAATATTAATCTTATTTATTTATTAATTATCGCGTTATTATTTTAGGTTAGTTTTTCCTTCGTCGTTTAAATCCTAAATTCGTACGCACTCATCATTAATCAAGGAAACGCACCCACGGTGAGTTAATCCCTTCAAATTCCCATTTTAATCATGTTTTGGGGTGTATCATGTGTCGTTATATATTTTATTTATAAACTATATAAACATCATCTTCTTCGCTTAATTAAATCCATCACAGAGTCATGATGAGCCAGACTAAAACAATGTTGTTGTTGTTGTTGCTCAAAGATTGCACATGTTAGTAATCAAATTACAAAAATTAAGTGAGAGATTTACCGATAGAACAACGATTCTTGATTTCCGGCGACAAAAGAAACTGGATTTCCGACAAGAACAGTGGGGTTGAGAAGAGAGGTTTACGAGTAATGATTAGGAGAATGAGTGAGCTTAGATTAATAGGCAGATGGTATTTATAGGCACAGGTTCCTCATCTCGGTTTTCGGTTTCAATAGAAATGGTTACAAATGAACTGTGTTTAAAAATTTTCAGTTATAACTGATGTGCCATAAGTTATACCCGTTTCCAATCATAATGAAAACGTTATCCCTTTGATTTCGAGCTTAAATTGTGACAACAGATTTGCATGCGAAGCTTGTGATTTGCAGGTTTAGCTTTAGATCTACTATAAAGGTTTTTTATTTCTAATTCAAGTCACCAAAGTGTGTGAAGAGTAGTGGCGTTTTGTGTGTGTGCATGCGGGAGCCCCGGGTTCAAGACCCGGCTACTCGTTTTGAAATTTATTTTATTTATTTTTCTTTCTTTTATTTTAAATAAGGTTTATATTAAACTACTACTACATACTATATTTATTTATTATTATTATTATTATTATTATTTATTGGTTATCAATATGTGTCATTTATTAAATATGGATGTTAATATAAAATAACTAACGCTAATAAATACGCGACGAACATTTAAATGAATGCTTGATTATTTAAATGAAGCGGCTTTTGAAACCCGTTTTACATGAATGTTACATCATAATAGAAGATCCACAAGCGAATCATAAATTGTACAAAAGAAGAATGTAAAACAGACTTGGGTAGATCTAGGATTTGCAAGATCCTCTTATCACTACCGAACACTTCCAGTCTATTTTCATATTGTATCTCCAAGCTTAGTATTTTGAAAATACGTCAGCTTTCGCTGGTAAATACACCCAATCGACTCATTTTGAAAACATTTAAAAATATGTTTTAAGTGTGTATCAGCACAAAATCTTTTATAACTTGGGAAAGTTGACCTTGCAACCTTGTTAACAAATTCACATGTTTGTCCATACATACAGAGCCCAGTACAAAAACCGAGACATGATTAAAGTACACATCACTTATGAACTCACGAAGGAGTTATCCCTAACAAGTGTGGGTAGTTGCATTTGAGCGTCTGTCAGGTGTATGCCTACACCCCGCGGTAAGGTCGTGGCCTTTATCTAATGTAGTGAGCCGAGGATATCCAGGACACGGTAGTTAACCCCCGATGTTTAAGTTATCAAACAAAACTGATTAAAATGGAATATGCGGATTTACTAGCCACAATCCAGCATCGATTGATCCCATTTCCGACCAAGCGGTAATAATTTACCGTAACCCAAGCCCGTATAGGGGAAATAAGTCGAGAGTATTTACCTGAGCTATTCTTTGTTTAAACGCAAGATTTATTAACTCAGCCGTACATACAAGAACTAAGTGCAGATAGCATTTACCGGCAAGTCTATAGTCTGGATTATGGCATAAGCTAACCAATTAAATACTAACTATCTTATTTAATTCATAGGCTTAGACTGACTAGCGTACATGATCAAAACGTATAACGCTAGATTAAACGATAATCGGATAGAATGTAGTTTAATCCCAACAAGTACCTTGACTTGTGTAATATGGTAAGCTATAAATTCTTGATTTTGAGACTTAAATGACAAGGTTAGACTCGTTTCGGTTAATTTTCGTATACTAGTTACATATACTTAACCGTACGCATATTAGTGATGTTGGGTAACCGGATAAGTCATGGACAAGTTCTATATTCCATTATACTTTAAATAAGTTGTAATATCAGTAGGATATCAACTTACATGCCCGTTAAGGTTTTAAAATGAAACTATGCTTCATAGGGGCGTTTTGGTAATTATATACTGTATAAAGGAACTTGAATATATTTAAATGTTATGATCATAAGTATTCTAAAAAAATAATTAATTTATGATATAATATCAGTAGGATAGTAATTATATATGTAATTTATCTTTTATGACCAAACTATGCACCGAATGGGCATTTTGGTCATTTTACATATTGTAAATAAATTATTTGGGATTCTGAGCTTATATCTTATACCTACTGTAAAAATATTTAAAATAAGTTTTATCATCAGTAGGTAACAAGTCTTGGTTGGTAAATATGGTTTAAAAACATTCTATGCGCCGAAACGACGCTTATGTCGTAAAATGACGATTTGTGTGATGTTTATAGAAAACTGATGTTTAGGTCAGATTAACATGTCATAGATATGTTATTTAATATAACATATCAGTAGGTAAAAGATTTACTTTAGAAAGATGTGATTAAAACCATTGTATAAGCCACAAGGGCCTTATCGCCATTTATCGCCATAATACAAGGACTTGTTCATAAACTCAGTTTATAATCTGGTTCGACATCCCAAATGATCTTACTTATAATATTACATCAGTTAGAAACTCATTTTCAAGTTCATTATCATTTAAACCTCTTTTTATGCAAAAAGGACATTTTAGTCAAAATGGCATAATTACAGAACTTGTGCATATACTCAGATTCTGATTATGATCATGTAATACAACCCTAGAGGGTTATGCTACATTATATTACGATCATAATGCAACTTTAGATCAGTAGCTAACTAATCTATGTCGGGTCAGAATTGAAGTCAAAGCAGAAGTCAATTTTTGCGACTTTCGTAAAACGCTTGACTTTTGGCTATATAAGCCTATAAACGAAAATGCAAGAGGAAGGAACACTTACAAGTGGTTCCTAGGATGAAATAGAACTAAGTTGGATGCTCCTTTCAGTTAGGAACTTCCAGAGGAGGGAGATAGAGTTGTGAATGAGAAATGTGCAAGTTCAAAGGATGAACCTTTGCACCTATTTATAGTTGGAGAGCTTGAAGGAGGTGATGCCAGGTGCTAAGGGGTGTAAGAGGGAGCTTACAAGTGTCCTAAAACTGGCATAGCTGTTTGGAAGACCATGGTTTCGATTTAATGGTTTTTGGCAACATGTGTGGAGGCCAAGGCAATTTTTCTGCAGATACAGGCTTCTAGCGGGCCGCGAGACGCCACGCCTGCGCCTCTCGCCCGCGAGAGCCTGACAAAAACTTTCCACAGTTGTCACATTTTGCCCCTCAACTTATAAAACCTCCTAAAACACCTTTATGCATTTTTAGCCCTCCGTAACCAATATTTGGCGTACCCGGGAGTATGCTCGGACATTATCGAGCTCTCGGTTGGTTAAAAGGTCACTCAGAGGTATAAACTATCATGTTGACACTTTTAACCCCTCCTTGTCCAACTTTTATATAATTACGAATTTAATCCCTCTCGTCCAACAAATGGACATATGAGAGTTAGGACTTCGTAACGGATCATTCAGAGTGTCACACCCCAACCGATGGCGGAAACATCGGGATGAGACGAACAAATTGCTCAAAACTTCATAAGCTATGTGACAATATAGATTAAATTCAAATTTCATTCAAGACTAAATTGTCATACAAAAATTCCAAATAATAGTCAACAATTGTTTCAAAACGTCATAACATCAAAATAGACAAATTAATCTAGGCGAGTATCTAAGCAATCCTACTAGATTTCTTGCATTATCAGCTTTCCTGCAACATGTATTAAAAGCGTAGATCAATACAAAAGTATTGGCGAGCATACAAGTTTGAAATTAATTATAAGTATAAAAGTTTGTTTTGATTGTGACGAGTTTAAACTAACACCTATAACTCACATAAGCGTAACTGATGGCACATTTGGTATTGTGAACACATTTAATTTTGTTTAAAATAAATTTTGTAATTTATACATGTTGCACCCCAAAATGCATTAAAGTATAAAAAAAGGAGTCGAGTATGCTCATAATTTCGCAACGCATTCCTTGGAAATCCCGCGAGGAGTGAAGAGCTTGGTAATGCAACTCCGAGGTCGTCATACATGGATAACGAAAGTATATAAACATTAGAGGTTGTTGAAGCGCTAAATAATATGAATATATATTTATATATTATAAAAATTTAATTAAATTCGAGGGGTTTTGTTTTATATAAGTTAACGAATTTTGATCTTACGGATTTTACAAAAAAGGGGCAGAGTTTCCTCTGTTTTTGGGCAATCCCGACAACTCAAGTTGTGGATTTATTTTCCAAACTCATCAATTCGACTACAACATCAATATATGTATTTTCTATTTGTGTTTACAAAGTAGATACGGTTCGGTTCTTGTTAAAAGACATACAAAAAAAAAAAAAAACAATATATTAAAACAAGATAAAAATGGAAATCAGCGTTGAAAGGTTTTACCAAGCTCGTGTTGACCGCTGCTGACCGAAGTCGGCTTAGGTTGACCAAGCTGCTGACCGAGTTGATTTGGTTTGATCGAGTCGATACTAAATCGAGCTGAACCTCACCAGTTCAACCAAAACACCTGAAGCTGAACCGAATCTGGTGTTGACTACGGTTGACTATCTTTGACCAGTCGACCGGGTAAGACCCGAGACCGAACCTGACCCGTGTTAACTAGAACTCGAACCGAGACTGAACCATGTGAACTGAGATCTGAACGAGATCCGACCGAACTGCTGTGACCGCGGTTGACTGAGATTGACCGAGCATCATCCTTGACCCAAACTGAAACAGAGACGCGTTGATAACAATTGACCCGACACGAAACTGAGCCATCACTGCACCGAGGACTACTGAGTCGAGCTTGAAACTAACTGAAATCGAGGCATGACCCGACCCGGAAACCCTACACGAACCTAACACGAAATTCGCGGGTTTAGGTTTTGTCTAAACGGGTTCGGGTCAGTTTCGGGTTGAACACGCGAACCCGTTTAGGTTTACGGGTCAGGTTCGGGTTAACCTGGTCGAGTTGGCGGGTTGACCCGTTTAACACATTTATACTATATTATATTTTTTTACAATATATTTTATCTCATAAATTAAATGGGACGTGTATTTTATGCCATGATATAACTTAAAAGGAGAAATTAACATAGCTTTTATAATTTAAATATGATATTATTATATACATTTGTGTTTTTTAAAGTAATTTTTAATTTTAATATATTAGTTTTAGAAAAAAAAATTAAAAAATTCGGGTTAAACGGGTCATGTTCGGGTACAAAACTCGGGTCTGTTTGGGTTCATATATATGATACTATTTTCGGGTTCGGGGTTCGTGTAAAATTTTTGGGTTCGGGTCGGGTTGAACTCGCCAACCCGCGAACACGACCCGTTTAGCACCCCTAGTTGTGAGTGTGTGTATATAGTTTTTATTTAGGTTTAGGGTTTAGTTAGGTTTAGGTGGTGTGTTGGGCTAAGGCCCGATAACCCGTTCTAACGTTTTTGAGTGGCCCGAACGTACCGACGAGATCCAATTTCAAGTACAAGTTCATAAAACGTCGAATTTGTTTATTATTATTATTATTTATTATTATTAATTATTATATCTATAAAAAAAAATAATAATAATAATTGATAATAAATTAGACGAATAAATATTCAGTGGTACGACACGTATTTCCTAAAATAAATTTTACGGAAACGCGAGGCGTTACAGTCTCCCCTACCTTAGGGAATTTCGTCTCGAAATTCAAGAGGAAGGCTTAGGAAAGAAATAATCACATTTCGAAGTATGCGGATATAACTGTGAATTAGGTGGTGAGTGATTAGAGTTTGTATTTAAACATAACAGTGAAACACCGAATTTCTCATGGCATGTTTCACGAGACCTTAGCAATATGGTATTAACACTTATATATAGGAAGTACCAGCGGCGTATCCACCATGTTCATACCATATAATTTTCGTTTCGCTAGTCGATGCCATGTTACGTTCCGTGTCATAATCAGGTTTGTTTGCGTATTACGAGTAAGACTAATAGCGTATATAGAGTCTCAAGTATGTAAGTATAATTGTATTTAAGTATGAGAGAGTATACTGTATAAGTATGAGTATAAGTGTAAGTGTGCGTATTCGCACATTCGTGTACAATACAGATGATATATTTTAGTTTAACCAAGATTAATGGATTACTGGCATGTGAATAAACAGGTCAAACCATCGTGTACGCAATGTAGACTACCTATCATCGTTAAAACGAAGAGGGTGTAAAATAGTTTACTTAACATGACCTCAAGAATACGGGCGGGCGTCACTCCTATAGCGCTACACAAGCGCTATACATGTTAAGGTGTGGCCTGATCAAAGTTAATGACGAGTCTACCACATAAACATGTGAATAAACAAGTCAAACCATCGTGTACGCAATGTTGACTAGTCAATATTGTTGAAACATAGTGTAAAATAGTTTACTTAGTATGAAATAGTTTACTTAACATGACCCCAAGTCTCAAGGGCGGTGCGCTACTCCTATAGCACTACGCATAGTGCTATACATGTTAAGGTGTGGTTTTATAACGAGTTTATCACATATAATGTTCCAGTAATCCCAAATCAAGTATGATGTTTAGTATGCACCTATAGAATCGTTGTGTAACAGATTTAGTATAAATGCGAAGTTTGTCGTGCATAAATTCGATTTTAGTATAGTGTGACATTGAAATAAAAATGAAAGAATAAGAATTATATAGCATAAAATGTAAGATAGCATAAAAGAGAGGCTTGTTAAAATGTTGGAGCGTTTCGGTTTTTAGAAACATTGACTATTCCAAAGTGACTCGTAAGTCCTTTCGAATTAGGGAGACATGATTTGGCCTAATAGGAATAATACGCTCGTCGCCAAGAGATTAACAGTACTTTACCCTTCCAGTTAGTACATGTCCGTAATTTGATCGAAAAAGGCGAGACTAAAAATTGAGGAGCGGAACCCGTCATCAAGGTGTGGATGTCAATCCTGGCTTGACAATTTCGTCCCCAAATTGTGGTTTATTGAACGTATCAAGATATAATCTCGAATCGTCAATAAGGATCCACTAGATTATGAAATGAAACTCCCATCAAGATATGAATATCACTCCTGACTTGATGGTGAATTTCGTGCGAAATAGCATGTAAAACGGATTGAAACTCGTTACCAATGGCGGGAATCACCCCTGTATTGATGAGTTATTTCGATTGTGGAACAAGAATATACTCAAAAGCGTGTGTTGTGTTTCGTGTCTTAGGAAAGACATATTGTAAGTTTTAGGATCAAAAGAGAGAGAAGCATGATAGAAAGAATAACATTTTAGACAAGTATCACGAATGGTCAAAAGAATGGTACTTAAACTATAGACTAGGTCGAACATGGCAATTCTACCTAATTCCCTATAGTTATGGCTCTGATACCAATCTATAAAACCCCAACCGATGGCGGAAACATCGGGATGAGACGAACAAATTGCTCAACTTCATAACGCTATGTGACAATATAGATTAAATTCAAATTTCGTTTAAGACTAAATTGTCATACAAAAATTCCAAATAATAGTCAACAATTGTTTCAAAACGTCATAACATCAAAATTTGAAATCTAGGCGAGTATCTAAGCAATCCTACTAGATTTCTTGCATCATCAGCTTTCCTGCAACATGTATTAAAAGCGTAGATCAATACAAAAGTATTGGTGAGCATACAAGTTTGAAATTAATTATAAGTATAAAAGTTTGTTTTAATTGTGAAAGTATATATTCAAGTCGAATCGCACGAATATAAGACCACTTTCGCATAACCATAGCATATAATCGAATTCCTTAACTAGCAGGCATAGTATTCTAAGCATAACGATATCATGAGAATCCAAGTCAAAACTAATAAGCATAAACAACTCAAGCATAACAAGTAGCATGTATAGACGAGTTTAAACTAACACCTATAACTCACATAAGCGTAACTGATGGCACATTTGGTATTGTGAACACATTTAATTTGTTTAAAATAAATTTTGTAATTTATACATGTTGCACCCCAAAATGCATTAAAGTGTAAAAAAAGGGGTCGAGTATGCTCACAACTTCGCAACGCATTCCTTGCAAATCCCGAGAGGAGTGAAGAGCTTGGTAATGCAACTCCGAGGTCGTCATACATGGATAACGAAAGTATATAAACATTAGAGGTTGTCGAAGCGCTAATATGAATATATATTTATATATTTATAAAAATTTAATTAAATTCGAGGGGTTTTGTTTTATATAAGTTAACGAATTTTGATCTTACGGGTTTTACGAAAAACGGGCAGAGTTTCCTCTGTTTTTGGGCAATCCCGACAACTCAAGTTGTCGATTTATTTTCCCAACTCATCAATTCGACAACAACATAAATATACGGTTCGGTTCTTGTTAAAAGACATACCAAAAAAAAAACAATATATTAAAACAAGATAAAAATGGAAATCGCGTTGAAAGGTTTTACCAAGCTCGTGTTGACCGCTGCTGACCGAAGTCGGCTGAGGTTGACCAAGCTGCTGACCGAGTTGATTCGGTTTGACCGAGTCGATACTGAACCGAGCTGAACCTCACCAGTTGAACCAAAACACCCGAAGCTGAACCGAATCTGGTGTTGACTACGGTTGACTATCTTTGACCAGTCGACCGGGTAAGACCCGAGACCGAACCTGACCCGTGTTAACTAGAACTCGAACCGAGACTGAACCATGTGAACTGAGATCTGAACGGGATCCGACCGAACTGCTGCGACCGTGGTTGACTGAGATTGACCGAGCATCATCCTTGACCCGAACCGAAACAGAGACGCGTTGATAACAATTGACCCGACACGAAACCGAGCCATCATTGCACCAAGACTACTGAGTCGAGCTTGAAACTAACTGAAATCGAGGCATGACCTGAGCCGAATCAAGCTGAGCCGCCACACTCGGACCCGACCCGGATCTGTTTTGGACCTGAACAACTCTAAGTCCAAGCCTGACCCCCAACTCCTACTGCCGCCGCCGGAGCCGCCGGTGCTACCGCTGTGGTTCGCTGCCGCCGGGAAAAACGGCATGACGCCGTCCCTCTCCCTTTCAATCTCTCTCTCTGCTACACATCTCTTTCTCCTCTGTATATGCGCCGCCGTATGCCACCACTGAAATGGTGGTGGCCGGCGTTCAACTGAGCAGGGTAAGGAGGGGGCTCGAGCTGTGCGTGTGAAGGAGGGAGGAGTGTGGTGTGAGAGGGTAGTGGGTGTGGCCGGAGCCGTCGGAGGAGTCGGATCTCGGCCGGACTTGCTCCGGCGAGTGTGTATGCGAGAGAGAAGAGGGGGCACAGTGAGCGGTTGTGAGTGTGTGTATATAGTTTTTATTTAGGTTTAGGGTTTAGTTAGGTTTAGGTGGTGTGTTGGGCTAAGGCCCGATAACCCGTTCTAACGTTTTTTAGTGGCCCGAACGTACCGACGAGATCCGATTTCAAGTACAAGTTCATAAAACGTCGAATTTGTTTTGTTTATTATTATTATTATTATTATTTATTATTATTATTATCTATAAAAATAGTAACGAAATAATAATAATAATAATGATAATAAATTAGACGAATAAATAATTCAGTGGTACAACATGTATTTCCTAAAATAAGTTTTATGGAAACGCGAGGCGTTACACAGAGGCTCATTGTAAGCATGTTGACTCTGATGTCACTTAGAGGCTGGGCATGTTGACACAACGGTCACTCATTGGCCAAGTTTTAGCATGTTGACACTAATGGTCACTCATAGGCTATGTTTAAGCATGTTGACACTAATGGTCACTCAGAGGCCATGTTCTTAAGCATGTTGACACTAATGGTCACTCAGAGGCTCGGTTTATGCATGTTGACATCAGAAGATCACTCAGAGACTTAGTTTGAGCATGTTGATGCTTTTAGTCGCTGTTAGTCTTTAATAGACTAAAATAAAATACAACACGTGTCGCTATATTAGTGGACACGATTTTACAGGGTGTTACATCCTCACCCCCTTAAAAGAAATCTCGATCTCAAGATTTTATTCAAAAAGATGGGGTACTTTTGTCACATAGTGGACTCAACCTCCCACGTAAACTCGGGACCTCGAAGGGCATCCCATTTAACCTTTACTATAGGTATTAATTTCCTTCGGAGCTTCTTAACTTGTCGATCCTTGATCGAAATTGGTTTCTCAATGAACCTCATGTTTTCATCAATCTGCACATCTTTATGTGACATTGCTAGTGACTCATCAACTAGACATTTCTTAAGGTTACTAATGTGGAACACATCATGAATTCCACTAAGCTCCTCAGGCAGCTTAAGCTTATAAGCTACAGTGCCGACACATTCGATTATCTTGAATGGTCCTATATATCTTGGGCTCAACTTGCCCTTCTTTCCAAATCTCATTACACCTTTCCAAGGTGATACTTTAGCATGACTTTGTCCCCTATTTGGAACTTAAGAGGTTTACGCCTCTTGTCAGCATAACTCTTCTGCCTATCATGGGCAGCTTTGAGATGATCACGGATTTGCACAATCTTATCTGTGGTTTCCAGGACAATCTCCGGTCGTGATGGTTGGGCTTCCCCAACTTCTGCCCAGCACACGGGCGTTCTACACTTCCTTCTATACAAGGCCTTAAAGGAGCAGCTTTGATACTCGTATGATAACTATTGTTATAGGAGAATTATATTAGGGGTAAGTGGTCATCCCAACTACCACCTAAAAAAATCACACATGCCCGAAGCATATCTTCCAAAGTTTGGATAGTACGCTCACTTTGACCATCAGTCTGCGGATGGTACTAAAGTTTAATCTTGTGCCTAAAGATTGTTGGAAACTCTTCCAAAAGTGAGATGTATATATAGTATCTCTATCAGATACAATGGATACCAGCACACCATGTAGGGACGCAATCTCGTCCACACGCAACTTAGCCAATTTGTCTGAATTATACGTTTCTTTAATTGGCAAGAAGAGTGCTGACTTAGTCAGCCGATCTACAATAACCCGAATCGTGTCATTACCATGTTTGGTCTTTGGTAACTTGGTGATCAAGTCCATTGTTACCATTTCCCATTTCCAAGTGGGAATCTCAAGTTGTTGTAGGAGTCCTGATGGTTTCTGATGTTCGGCCTTAACTTGTGAACACATCAGACACTTAGCTACAAAAGTTGCTATGGATTTCTTCAAACTCATCCACCAATAATTCTTTTTCAAGTCTTGATACATCTTGTCACCTCCTGGGTGAACTGAGTATCTCGTACTATGTGCTTCTTGGAGGATTAGATCTCTAAGTCCTCCAAAGATTGGAACCCAGATTCTTCCATTAAATCTAAGATTCCATCCTTTCCAGGCGCTAACTGTTCCACAGTTCCGCCTAATCCCTCATGAGGAATGTTAGTCTCTAATAGGGCTTGCTTCTTCGTTTCTAATAGTTTCTCGTTCAAGCTATTTCTAAGCTCAATGCTCTTGGCATTAATCCTAATGGGTTTAACCCTTTCTTTGCGACTCAAGGCGTCAGCAACGACATTTGCCTTGCTGGGATGGTAGCGAATTTCGCAATCATAATCGTTAAGTGTTTCCATCCAATGGCGTTGTCGCATGTTCAATTCTTTCTGTTTGAATAGATGCTGGAGACTCTTATGGTCAGTGTATATAATACACTTTGTGCCATATAAGTAATGTCTCCATAACTTTTGTGCAAATACAACGGCACGCAATTCCAAATCATGGGTGGTGTAATTCCTTTCGTGAACCTTTAATTGTCATGATGCATAAGCAATTACTTTGCCTTTTTGCATTAGCACGCAGCCCATGCCAGTGTGCGAAGCATCACAATAAACTACAAAATCCTCACTACCCTCAGGTAGGGATAACACAGGAGCATTGCTCAACTTGTGTTTTAGAATCTCAAAAGATTCTTGTTGTTTTGGACCCCAAATAAACTTAACATTTTTACGGGTCAAGGTAGTTAAAGGAGTGGCTATCCTTGAAAAGTTCTCAACGAACCTCCTATAGTAACCAGCCAATCCTAAGAAGCTACGAATTTCTGATGGAGTTTTGGGCACTTCCCAATTCATTATGGCTTCTATTTTGGCGGGATCCACTTGGATACCACGCTCACTCACAACATGTCCAAGAAACTGGACTTCTCTAAGCCAAAATTCACATTTAGAGAACTTAGCATAAGTTTCTCTTGTCTTAGCAGTTCTAGAATGCACCAAAGAAGTTTCTCGTGATCAACTTGATTACGAGAGTAGATAAGTACGTCGTCTATGAAGACACTGACAAACTTATCTAGATATGGCTTGTAGACTCTATTCATCAGATCCATGAAAGATGCCGGTGCATTTATGAGCCCAAAAGGCATCACCACAAATTCATAATGACCATAACGGGTCCTGAAGGCTGTCTTTGGAACATCCTCGTTCTTAACCTTCAGTTGATGATATCCTGATCTTAAATCAATCTTAGAGATGTAGCTAGCACCTTGAAGTTGATCGAACAAGTCGTTGATCCTGGGAAGAGGATATCGGTTCTTAATCGTTATCTTGTTCAACTCTCGGTAATCAATGCATATCCGCATTGAACCATCTTTCTTTTTAACAAAAAGAATAGGAGCTCCCCAAGGTGAGGAACTAGGCTAAATAAAGCCTTTCTCTAAAAGTTCATCTAATTGAATTCTTAACTCCTTCATTTTCGTCGGTGCTAACCGATATGGAGCTCTGGCTACATGTGCTAATCCAGGCAGGATATCAATTCTAAACTCCACTTGTCTATCTGGAGGTAGGCCTGCTAATTCTTCGGGGAACACATCGGAATACTCCGAGATAAGTGGAAGGTCTTCAATATTTGGCTTAGGCTCATTGATAGTTACTTGTGCCATATAAATGACACAACTTCTCCTCAAACTCTTGGATGCCTTAATAACGACACCTTGTCTGGCAATCCGTAGTGTAAATCTCCAGGGATGGTGATTGTTTCACCAGATGGGGTTTTGATCTCGATGAGTTTCTTATCGCAGGCTATGCGGGCTTGGTTAAGTAAATAACTAGTCCATGCCTAAGACTACATCAAATCCTGCCAAGTTCATTGGCAAAAGAGAAATGGGGATTGAATGATTCTTAATGGATATAGAACATCCATCAAGAATGGAAGATGCTATTTCTAAGGTCCCGTCAGCAAGTTCTATCTCATAAGTTTTATTTAGAGTTCTTATGGGTAAGTTTAATAGTTTACTAAACTTATGGTCTACAAAAGATTTATCTGCACCCGAATCGAAAAGAACTCTAGCATATACATCATTGATGAGGAAAGTACCTGTATGACGTTGTTGTCATCAACGATCTCCCTGGCATTCATCTGGAAGGCACGAGCATTCCCCTTCTTAGCCTCTCCAGGCTTTGCATCATTATTTCTGGGGTTTTTAGGGCAATTAGGCTTAATATGCCCTTTCTCATTACAACCATACATACGACATCTTTAATATTTTTGCACTCGTGGGTCTTATGCCCTTTTCTTTTGCAAATACCACAGGGTTTAATCTGAGGGTCGTATTGCATTGCCCCTAATGCCTGCGGGTACAGGTCTTGCATAGAGGTCTATCATCAGAACTATGTTGGTTCTTCTTGAACCCAAAATTTCCTTTCTTCTTAAACCTTTGGGAGTTATCATCTTCCCGTTTTCTTTTCCCGTCAGTCTCGGTCTTGACTGACTTTTGCCTTACCAAATCCAAGGTGAGGGAGAGAGATAGGTCAACAGCAGACCTATAGGTAGTAGGCTGAGCAGCCTTTACCATCCCCTTTATCTTAGGCGCTAACCCATTGATAAATCGCGCAATGCGTTTGGGTTCCGGGGTAATCAGATAGGTAACTAACCTAGATAGGGAATTGAAATCGGAAACATACTTCCGACAATCTAGGTTCTTCATGGTAAGAGTTAGGAAGTCTGACTCTATCTTCTCCACCTCATGGGGTGGGCAGTAAGTTTCCTTAACAAGGTCCATAAACTTGTACCATCCCAAATTATACAGACTTTACCTGTAGATTGGATCATAGCCTTCCACCAAATGAGAGCATCGCCCTTGAAGGACTTTGATACATTCTTTACCACATCCTTATCAGCACATCCGCTGATATCCATTATTGTCTCCATCTCATCAAGCCATTTCAAGGCTTCTACTGCTGCTTTTTCCCCATGGAAGTCTCGGGGTTTGCAGGAGACAACATATTTATAGGTACATCCATCCTTTAAAGAACGGGACCTATCAGCAAATTCTAATTTCTTTGGTTCACTCTTCGCATTTGAAGAGTGAACTGAGCTCTCCTTATGAGCTAAGGATGGTGGGATCGATAATGGTCTGGAGCGAGTAGCACTCGACTCCCTAAGCTTTTCTATGGCCTTTTCCATGGCCTTTCTCACAACTGCGTCTATGCGAGCTTGGAAATCATCATTGTTAATGGCTATGTTTTCAGCGTTGTTAGAGCTAATCTCTTGGTGGCTACTTCCTTCTCGTCCAAGTTTACCATTTTGAAGTTTTGGCTCTAAACATTAAACAAAATTTTCTTTTAGCCATGGTATAACAACCATATTGGCTTAAACATTGGATATAACAATCCATCGCCTATTTAAGCTAGTGTGAATAACATCACAACTCTTAGGCTTATCATAGCTAAATTTGGCCTAGGTCTTAATAGGACCATCAAAGGCATATTACAATCTGGACATAGTCCATATATTATTAGACAGTGGACCGTAATGTCACAACTGTCATTGTCATTTAGACAATTATATACAGCTCTTAAGCTTGTCACTAATGGACATAAAAATTGGGCACATTGGCTGTTACATTGGACATAATAATTGGGCACATTGTCCTGTCACATTGGACATAAAATTGGGCACATTGGCCTGTCAGTTGTCATCGCATTGATGACATTAGCCGGGATCACATTGATCACATAGGCTATATAGTAGGTCTTAGGAGGTAGTCCTTTTTACCTATACGGCTAGTGTGGTTCCTCATGTCACACTACCAAGAGTATGAACATTCCTTAATGTTAACATAAGAGTACCTTAATGATTACCTTGGACCTTAACGACCTTGGAGGCTTGAACCTAGTTTACCACCTCTGGATAAAAGGATAACTTCCCTTAACTATCCTGATAGAAGGCCCCTTGTCCTTAACTATTATTTCTTGGCCAATGTGTGGTCTGTGCCACTTGGCATAATCAAATTCATTAAGGTCTTTGTAATTATATAGCAGAGCACAAATTTCGAGTAAAATCGAGACGGTCGCTTGAAGAGGATGAATACATATATATAATTCCAAAATACTTCATTAAATCCCATTAAGAAATTACAATACTAGAAATAAATGAAACAAACTGTCCATGCAAGGACTAAAGAAAAAAATGTCCACGCAGGGACTAAAGAAATAACAATATCCTCGTAGGGACTAACATATATTATTAGAAGAGACTTCACTCGTCCTTCTTTCCCTTAACCAACTTGGAGAGTTTCTTGAAGAAGTTATTTGTCTTCTTCTTCGTTTCGTCCGCTTGTTGTTGCATCTCTTTCATTCATTCTAAGGCCTCATTGATGGCCTCAAGTGGCGGCGGAGGTTGTGGTTGTGGCATAACAGGATACTGGTATCTATAACTTGGATATCCAGTTGGTGGATAAACAGGTGGGAAAGCAGACGTGTAAAGTGCGTTATGCATGACCGCTTGAATGTAAGGGTCATGCGACAATGCTTGGTAATCAACAGGTGTAGTTGGGTTAAAAGGATCATATCCAGACCTATTCGGGTATGTTGGGATAGGGTCATTATAACCCGATGGTGGTGGTTGAATTGCAGATGATGGTGCTGGTTCTACCATAGGTGAAACACTGGAAGGCCCCACCCATTTGTGGGTCCTTGTGATTTGTAGCGTAGGTTTTGGGTAATGGTGGCAGCGATCCCGACCGTTGACCCGCACTTACCGACATACGTGCTCCACGTTTCCTCCTCGGTGGCTCAGGTTGTGATTGTTCCACCGGTTCCATATGTACGTCTTCGTTGTACAGGAGGCATTTGGGAGTGATGGGAAGGAGTGTTAGCAAAGGTAAATTGGTTCTAATATTGGTCCCACTCATTAGGACCTTAGTATGGCGATCCGGCGTAAGAGTTCGAATCACTTGAAATTTCAATGGGATGCATGTGTGATCCTGACGGCGGCATCTCCAGGTCGGAGTCCTCGTCCATGGGATTTGGTTGGTCTAATTGGTTTTGGTCGGCTGGGGGTGTATTAAAGTATTGGTTGGGGTTAAATTCATCATGATAAGAATGATGGGAATGATGAGAGTGGTGTGAATGATGTGAATGGTACGAGTGATAAGAGTTTTGGGTATGAGAAGGTGAATGTTGCGATAACGGCCATGAATCTCACAGATCTTCATAAGGGTTCGGGTGATGGGGATGTGAAGAGATATGTCCTGAAGGTCCTCCCCTCATTGGTCCTTTACCTCTTCCTCTTACTCTTGGGGCATTTTCCTGTTTAAAAATCAATTAAAAAACAATAGTAATAGTTTAATAATGAGATGAGTAAATCCTAGGTCAAAGCCTAGAATCGGAAGTCTAAGGAATGTGCTTGTGTAAGTTTGAGATTAAACACAAGAAGGCTAGTGTTTAATTCTCTCAAATGTTGGCTCTAATACCAACTTGTCACACCCCGGCTTTCACAGACAAATCCAAACACCGGTGGGCCCGGGTGCGGAATATCGTGACGTAAGTTGATATCATCATAGACAATTAAACATAGCATAGCAGAAGTCTTGGATTTAAAATACTATTACAAACCAAATGATCGAAATATAAAATAACATACAGACGGCTCGTAATAGAAGATCCACAGGCGGATCATATATTGTACAAAAGAAGAATGTAAAACAGACTTTGGGCAGATCTAGAATTTGCAAGATCCTCTTATCACTACCGAGCACTTCCAACCTATTTTCGTATTGTACCTGCAAGCTTAGTCTTTTGAAAATACGTCAGCTTTCGCTGGTAAATACACCCAATCGACTCATTTTGAAAAAAATTAAAAATATGTTTTAAGTGCATATCAGCACAAAATCTTTTATAACTTGGGAAAGTTGACCTTGCAACCTTGTTAACAGATTCACATGTTTGTCCATACATACAGGGCCCAGTACAAAAACCGAGACATGATTAACGTATACACCACTTATGAACTCACGAAGGAGTTATCCCAACAAGTGTGGGTAGTTGCATTTGAGCGTCTGTCAGGTGTATGCCTACACCCCGTGGTAAGGTCGTGACCATTATCTAATGTAATGAGCCGAGGATATCCAAGACACGGTAGTTAACCCCCGATGTTTAAGTTATCAAACAAAACTGATTAAAACGGAATATGCGTATTTACTAGCCACAATCCGGCATTCGATTGATCCCATTTCCCCCAAGCGGTAATAATTTACCGTAACCCAAGCCTGTATAGGGGAAATAAGTCGAGTGTATTTACCTGAGCTATTCTTCATTTAAACGCAAGATTTATTAACTCAGCCGTACATAAAAGCACTAAGTGCAGATAGCATTTTCCGGCAAGTCCCTAGTCTGGATTATGGCATAAGCTAACCAATTAAATACTATCGGTCTTATTTAAGTCATAGACTTAGACCAACTAGCGTACATAATCAAAACGTATAACGCTAGATTAAACGATGATAAGATAGAATGTAGTTTAATCCTAACAAGTACCTTGACTTGTGTAATATGGATAAGCTATAAACATTCTGGATTTTGAGACTTAAATGACAAGGTTAGACCCGTTTCGGTCAATATTCGTAAACTAGTTACATATACTTAACCGTATGCATATCAGTGATATTGGGTAACCGGATAAGTCATGGACAAGTTATATATGCCATTACACTTTAAATAAGTTGTAATATTAGTAGGATATCAACTTATATGCCCGTTAAGATTTTAAAATGAAACTATTCCTCATAAGGGCATTTCGGTAATTATATACCATATAAAAGGAACTTGAATATATTTTAATGTTATGATCATAAGTATTCTGGAAAAATAACTAATTTATGATATAATATCAGTAGGATAGTAATTATATGTGTAATTTATCTTTTATGACTAAACTATGCACTGAAGGGGCATTTTGGTCATTTACACATCGTCAATAAATTATTTGGGATTCTGAGCTTATATCTTGTACCTACTGTAAAAATATTTAAAATAAGTTTTAACATCAGTAGGTAACAAGTCTTGGTTGGTAAATATGGTTTAAAAACATTCTATGCGTCGAAACGACGCTTATGTCGATAAATAACGATTTGTGCGATGTTTATAGAAAACTGATGTTTAGGACAGATTAACATTTTTAGATATGTTATTTAATATAACATATCATAGGTAAAAGATTTACTTTGGAAAGATGTGATTAAAACCATTTTATAAGCCACAAGAGCCTTATCATCATTTATCGCCATAATACAAGGACTGTTCATAAACTCAGTTTATAATCTGGTTCGACATCCCAAATGATCTTACTTATAATATTACATCAGTTAGAAACTCATTTTCAAGTTCAATATCCTATAAACCTATTTTATGCAAAACGGGCATTTTAGTCAAAATGGCACAACTACAGAACTTATGTATATACTCAGATTCTGATTCTGATTATGATTGTGTAATATAACCCTAGAGGGTTATGCTATATTGATCATAATGCAACTTTAGATCAGTAGCTAACTAATCTATATCGGTCAGAATCGAAAGTCAAAGCAGAAGTCAAACTTTGCGACTTTCGGTTGCGAACCGACTCTAAAACTGAAATTGACGAGCCGAACATGTTCTTACATGTTCTAATAATTATTACCAGCTTGTTTAAGTGTCAAAACATGTTTTATAACATATATAAGATCAAATTATAATTTTTTTTTGAAAAATGGTCTGTTTGACTTTTTAATACCATTACTTTGACCCGTCAATTTGTCTAGCAAACGTGATCTTCAGGAGGTGCCCTTTGTAGGGACTAACACCTACCTTATTACAATCACTTAGCCATGTTCGTTACGAACAATGGCCGGACCATAATGGTCTTAACCGAAAGTCAAGGCGTTTTCGTAAACTTTTGACTTTTGGCTATATAAGCCTATAAACGAAAATGCAAGAGGAAGGAACACTTACAAGTGGTTCCTAGGATGCAATAGAACTAAGTTGGATGCTCCTTTCAATTAGGAACTTTCAGAGGAGGGAGATAGAGTTGTGAATGAGAAAGGTGCAAGTTCAAAGGATGAACCTTTGCACCTATTTATAGTTGGAGAGCTTGAAGGAGGTGATGCCAGGTGCTAAGGGGTGTAAGAGGGAGCTTACAAGTGTCCTAAAACGTGGCATAGCTGTTTGGAAGACCATGGTTTCGATTTAATGGTTTTTGGCAACATGTGTGGAGGCCAAGGCAATTTTTCTGCAGATACAGGCTTCTGGCGGGCCGCGAGACGCCACGCCTGTGCCTCTCGCGCCCCGCGAGAGCCTCACAAAAACTTTCCACAGTTGTCACATTTAGCCCCTCAACTTATAAAACCTCCTAAAACACCTTTATAGCATTTTTAGCCCTCCGTGACCAATATTTGGCGTACCCGGGAGTATGCCCGGACATTGTCGAGCTCTCGGTTCGTTAAACGTCACTCACGGGTATAAATTAACATGTTGACACTTTTACCCCCTCCTTGTCCAACTTTTATATATTTACGGATTTAATCCCTCTCGTCCAACAAATGGAACATATGAGAGTTAGGACTTCGTAAAGGATCATTCAGAGGCTCATTGTAAGCATGTTGACTCCGATGTCACTAAGAGGCTGGGCATGTTGACACAACGGTCACTGAGAGGCCAAGTTTTAGCGTGTTGACACTAATGGTCACTCAGAGGCTATGTTCTTAAGCATGTTGACACTAATGGTCACTCAGAGGCTCGGTTTATGCATGTTTACATCAGAAGATCACTCAGAGACTTAGTTTGAGCATGTTGACGCTTTTAGTTCATGTTAGTCTTTAATAGACTAAAATAAAATACAACACGTGTCGCTATATTATTGGACACGATTTTACAGTGTGTTACACTATGTGATGACACTACTAACTCACGCACTAGACAATACAACCAAACCACAAACAACCGTAGCTTGACAGGAATTTTGCACTTGTTCTTAACTTTTGCAAGTTAAGCTATGACCGCATCCTTGTTCATTGCGGGTCAGGTCTAGTAATTGTTTGAAACGAATTAATTGTGATAATAAATCGTGAAATGACAATAACATGAGTTGACAATAACACGAAATAGCAATAACATTGTGAAAAGGCAATGGAACCATAAAGATAATAAATGATATTAGCATAAAAATTCTAGGTCAACATAACATTAACGTAAATATCTAAGTTAGGATTAATGCTAATAGGTTGAGAGTTTAGAGATTATCAATCGACTGATAGATGGAATAAAACATTCAGAAAAACATAAAAATTAGGATAAAATAATATTTAGAAATGAAATATTGAAAAGTTGTAGGTTCGGCACATTGTAAGGTGTGATATATCTTCCGTGCGTCACTTTCGTAATCACGTAGCCCACCGCAATTGCTGAGCTTTTGCTTGGTTCGCATATATTTACCCTTCGACGTACACTTGACTCAAAGAAAAATAATGAATGTTAAATGACTCAAGTTGGGGTGATATGAAATGATGTTGGAAGCTATTCATGACTTAACACAGACATGTTGACTTATCAAAGTGTTGTTAGTTTTTTGTGATGTTTGGTGTGACATACTTTGGCCTAATAGGCATCGGTACTCTCATCATTAGTCCCCAAGTAGACAAAATGGTCCTTATTGGATTTATACGATTGCCAACTTAGACAGGACGTCCCGACTACCGGTACTTAACCCTTCTAGTTACTACATGTCTTTCACAAGAACTCACTTTGACGAGTTAATTTAAATGAAATTTGAAATATCAAAATGAAATAGAAATAACATCAAGTATAATTGATATGAATTGAATATTGAATTGCCATATACTTTGTTTGAATAAGAATATAAATGGAATAATTAGAAACTTAATCTTTATATTGTATAGTGTGTGCAAGTGTAACTTTAAAATATAAATAAATTACGTATTATCATGTGAGGCACATAACATTTAGCATATAGCATTTAAAAGTGCTCACATGCATTTGTGTGTGACATTAACTACTTTTAAAGTGATGAAATTTAATGACAAAAGCTAGGATAACAATTTAGCACATAAGGCACATAAAACCCTATTAGGCTATAGTCCAGGTATAAGGGTCTAATAACTTATACCAATTCTCTATAGCCATTGGCTCTGATACCAATCTGTCACAACCCGACCCGCAGTGGAATGGTACAAGGGCATGATGATTGCCCAAAGCTTATGGCACTATTAAAATTTCATAATTAAACATGTCATGATTAAGTGTCACACTTTTCATATAAGTTTCAAATATTCAAATAATACATTGTCTTTTTAATTACTAAGGTAAAGCTCCTAGGTGATCTTGATCCAGTCAAGTCTTCAATCATCTACACCTGTATCATGTGTAAAATAGTGATATGCACCAAATGCAACATATAAATTGTATCAAATATGGTATAAAACCAACCCTTTTATGTACTAATGTTGGAAAAAGTGTGTTTCTTTGTATACTTTTAATTTTTTGGATTAAAAGAGCTTAAATGTACAAAAGGAACAAATTAACGGCAAAAACCAACATAAATACGATAGAAGAGAAGTTGGCACTCATATCGACCCTTCGAACTTCACCCCAAGACCAAACAACAAGTCAGAAGACAGGCACAGGGCCGTGCCCCTTTAAGATTCCGGATTAGAAAAGACAAACAAAAGCAGACAAGAGACACGGGGCCGTTTCCCATGGGCACGGGCCGTGGTCAACTTCCAGATTTGCATATCTTGGATAGTACAACAAGTACAATGGCTACGGGGCCGTGTTGTTGACACACGGGGCCGTTGTTGCACACGGCCGTGCAGCATCTGATCTGACACTCTCATTAAATGAAGACAGAGAAGAAGGAAGACGCGGGGCCGTGTGAAAGGCCTGTTTCCAGCTATAATTAGGGGTGCTTGGTTTCATTCCAACTCATCCATTGGCAAACCACCTCTCTCACACCTGCCACCACTCCACCACCACAATACCACCGTCATCCACCTCATTCATCCATCATCCATACTTAGAGTGTGTGTAGTAGTCCCGCGATCCAAGATTGATTTTAAGAGTTTTTGTCAAACAAAGGCCATGCTTGGCTAATCTCTTACATCACTTGGTGAAGACAAGTATTTATTTATTGCTTTTGTTTTCAATGCTTTGGATAACTTTTTAATTGGGTATGTATTGGTGACTTTAATAACTCGTTTTTATATTGAAAGTGAACTTTATTCTATCATTTCTTCATGTTTTGTTGATTCATCATTCATATCTTTACAGTCTAATAAAGCGCGCTAACTGCCTGGAAGTCTCGTTCAGTGTATAGATCCTGCGGGTAAAGTTCTTGTCTCGTTCAGTGTATAGATCCTACAAAGACTTGATTCAAGCTTATTAGGACTTCCCTTAAGACAGATAGCATCAAATCGGGGGAAGTAAGAACGGCTTGAATCCCTTATAAATAAACTACTATTAAAACTTTAAACCGGCCTTGCGGGACTGTATCCCTACTGACTCATACCAATATGGCCGAGGATAGCGTTGCCTCCAAAAGAGGGACATGCCATGCAGTAATAACTTACTTAATTATCTTTCAATATTCCAGCCTTGCGAGACTATATCCCTGCTGACTCAAACCAATATGGGTGAGGGTAGCGTTGCCTTCAAAAGAGGGACATACCACTTTAACTAAGATAATCTCTTAAAAAAACCCAAAGAGCGCAAATCATCAAAGGATACATAGATGACAAGTCAGACCAAGTGATTCTATCTTGTCTATTTGTTTCTTCTATTTTTATTTAATTTTCTTATTAACCTTTTCGAGACGTCAATGATATTCAGCTATTAAAAGCTCTTGTGTCCTTGGACGACCTCGGTTTCTTACCATCACTATACTACGCCAACGATGGGTGCACTTGCCCTAGCATGTTTTAGAGAGTGATAGTGTTATATCGTGATAAAGCTTGAATAAACGAGTGAAAAAGTACTTAAAATATATCTAAAACCACACATGCTCTAACCATGTCAAATAGTATTTTTGGGTTAACTCAAGAGCTGGTGAGTAAACCTTGGTTAAGTAAAATAGGTTTACCATTTTGTAAAATGTTGAAATCAAAGTAATTTGTTTTATCTTTTAAATTCCAAATATTAGTTTAAATATTAAGCATGCCATCAATCATGTGGAAGCAATGCACAAGTAATATGAACATAGAAAACCGACACCGATACCAAAACAAAAACCAACCGCTTGCGTCCCACATCCATGAAGGTTGTATTGTGACGATACTAACATCTCATAGTTAGAAGGAAAGGTCACCCCAAGACTAATGGGGCGATACCAACATCTCCGGGTCTTGAGGAAAGGTCAGCCGTGGATCCACTAAATGAATGACTATCGACTACAATGACCAACACAACAACAACATCAATAATCTCAATAAATAACAAGAAACATATAATGCATATACGACACACTTGATATTGTATGCTTGATTTTAGATAAAAAAACAATTGATCGAAACACATGGATACAACCCAAAAAAGTTAATGATAAAAAGGGAGATAGTTTACTCACTGTTTGCGAAGATAGCCAAAATACCACTTAATATAAGTTGTAGCGTTTTAGTAATAGTATTCCAAAAATTATCCTGATAACATTATATATGAAACGAGAATGAATAATGAATCAAACGAATATATGAATAGATGAGATGTTGATTTCTAGGTTCGCACGATTTGGGGATATTCTAGTTGAATTGATAAAACAATTTTAATGTCTAAAATATATAGGTACAAATAACACAATTTGTATTTATATATAATAGTAAAGATATGATAAAGTTTTACGATTTCGACTAGATATATATATCTATATATATAAGTGTGTGTATATATATATATATTGTAAGTCCCGTGTAACCGGATCTAACACTGATATCACACAATCACCAAGGATTTCAAGAAAAGCTGAAATGATGAAGAACAATACGAATTCACTTTAACACCTTGCACACGATTTGAATAAACAAAACCGTCTGGTACAAGATGAAATTTCTCTCTAGAGAAATCTCTAAAGTCTTCCAAAGTTCTAACCCTAGGAATGACATAACATTCTATTTATACCTAGGGTAAGGCATAACCCTAATGGCTTGCCTATGGGCTTGCTTGGCCCACGTGGCCTATGGCATGCCCAAATGACCTATAAGGTCCAAAACTAATACAAACTAACCTAGTTAAACCTAGTTAACTACCATAGACCGTTACATATATTTGATGCTTCACTCTCACACTTCTAGGTCCTAACAATCTCCCCCTAGACGATGCATCAAATTGTCTTCATAGCTTCAATTTAGCAATGTCTTCAACAGAGACTATGGTTGTCGCTATGCTGTAAGTGTAGTGGAAGTCAGTCTCATGCTTCTTAAACCTCACACTTCAGCGAACTCTCAGCACTGGATATTTTTATTCAGCTATTGTGGTTAGCTTCATATCAGGATCTTGATCAGCATTGCTTGAAACACCTTTGTCAAAAAGAATGCGAGAGGAGGAATCTCAGCAGCTCTTTTCTTCTTCAATCTTTCTCTTTCAAGCAAGCAGGTTCACAGGTACTTCTTCAAATGCACTATCACTGTCAGATGATGACTGGAATCTGGTTCTTCTGACTCAGGTACACTTTGCTGTTGTGATGCTTCATGCTTTGTCGGCAACTAACATCATCTCAATTTCAGCAACCCCTGTTTCTTGATCTAAATCTAGATCTGCACAATTCTCAGAAATTTATAAGCAAAACATTCTTATGCAACAGGGAGAGTACCACATGAACACCTGGTACATTCAAGTACTTATACTCGGATCGGAATTCAAATTTCTTTCTTCTTTAGATGATTAGTCAAATCTTCAAGAACGATTAATAATTTTTAATAAAACAAATAAAGCACTCTATTTTTGGATTTTTGAATTTCTATTTTTTTAACTTTTTTTATAATTTTTAAATATAAGAATATAAACAGAGACATAAATAAACAAAGAAACTAAATCAATAGTCACAACTATACAATTGCAATGGGATCAAAATCGTTTTCAGGCATACCAAGGAACACTTTTCGGTGCGAACTTATTAAGACTGGTCTAAGTGATTGCCAATATGTTGTCCACTTAAACTTTAACACTCAACTTTCATTTTTCAACTTCGTGATATGCTTAAGGTAGTATTATACTATAATATCCATGCGTCCCAAACCATGACATACCCCCGCGATCAAGGTAAGCACAACGATTCATCGTAGCAAGTGAGTATACTGAGATCATCCTTTGATTTTACAACATCAGGCTATTGGTGAACATGTCAGTACTTCCGTACAGCAGAGAGACCAATAGTATCTAACGAGGGTTAGGCATATACCTTATTTGGTATGTTTAGATTCATGGAATTTTCTCATAATGAGATTTCCTTTCTTTTAAGGTTTTGGCCCTTTTGATTTGGCTCTTTTAAGAATATCCTGACTGTGCCTAGGTCTGCATATAATCTGGATGCAACAGAAGGGTAGCCAAGACATTCCCGGATGACTCAACAGCATAAAGACCCGAAACCTCAGATGTTGGCTATCTATTAACATAGGATTTAAGACCATAAAATCATACGCCGATGGTATGTTACCCACAAGATACATAGTTCATTATGTTTATATCACTTAGTATCTTTTAATCACTTTGAGCGTAAAGCCTATCGACATATCACATTAGATCCTTGTCTTTTCAGCTACAACACCTTACATGTGTCAGTCACGCCCTTTATCACGAATATTCATTTCATTTCCCATGACTTTTTATTTTTGTATTTTTCTGTTTTTCAAATAATGTTTTTGTATTTTTATAATTTTCTCCCCCTCAAACAATACATATATACATATATCGCCCTCTTCCCCCCCTAAATTTGCGCATCATACTTTATGCACAAATTTACCTGATAAAGAAAACATATGCACAAAGTTTTAAACAAAAGGAAAAGGAAATTATTTTTGTTGTTTTTGCTTAACCGTTCTGTTATTAGATTAAAAACTAATTAATTTCAAAATTAAAGCACGAAATTCAAAATTTGTACCTTTTCGCTGATCTTTTCTTACCTCATCTCCTCCAAAGGAAACATCACAATCGTAAAAAATTGACCTTTTTGCAATAGTGAGATGTTATCCTTCCTGTCCCTGGAACAACCGCTACCAACATTCCAGAGATTGTCAACAACTCCTCCTTGGCTGTTCCTGAGAAAATAAAGAGATTAGTAAGACAGTGGGACCCAAGCCATCGTGGTCCTGGGTTTCCCTGAAGCATCAAAGTAAGACACTTCTTTAAGACACAAGTCCCCTTTTACTTTGAGGATTGGTGATGTTGCTGCTGATTTGGATTTTGGTTTGGGTTTCAAATCTGTTTCATTTTAACAAACGTGGTAGTTGCCTTTGATTGAGCAACTTTGGCTGTGTCAGGTTTAGTCGATTTAGGAACAAATTTTTGTTTCTGAACAGCCTTGCGTTTGTTTTTGGCAACATTCCAATCCCCATTAGATGGTTTAACCTTGGAATTCACATTCTTCATTGCCTTAGGTGATGATACCTTCATCGGCTTGGAATGATTGTTATTCTTTGGTTTAACCTTCTGATTTTGAGCATGATATTTCTATTTTTTTTTATTTTGTTTAAAATAGTAAATTTATACATACATAATTAATCTAATGATATAATAAAATAATTAATCAATTTATAATTAATAATATCATATAAATTAAATATAGATTTAGCAAATTAAATAAATAAAATAAAAACACCAAAAAAGGGGGTAAACCGGGAATCGAACCCGGGTCACCCGAGTAACCGCACAACACAAGCACCACCGAGACACACGCGCCTTCTGTTAAGAAGTTCGAATAAACTCATATATATACACGAGCCCGAGCAATGTTTCTGGCAAAATTCAAATCAGGAAAACAACTGCCGATCTTGCCCCTGTTCTGTCCGCGTAAACTCTTCCCAAAATTAGAATCAATCAATCAATCTCGCAAGAAATCAACCATTCAATTCAGTTTCCGAATTCCGAATTCAAGCAACCCTTATCAAGCCTATAAATACTGACCGAACTCCTCATTTTAAATCGCTCACTCCTTCTCACTTCTAACCTCGGGATAACTCTGCTGAGCGCTCTCCTCTGTCTCGCCGGAACCACCGTTCTGTTGTCGGAACATTACCACCGGAAGATAAGCCAAGAGCCAGCGACATCAGGGGTATAAATCCTTAATCTTCTTTCTGTTATGTTAGAATCATACTAATGAAATTATAACAATCTGAGAAATGTCGGCTCCTGATCAGAGTTCATACTCGTCGGAGAAGATAAAAACTGATTAACTGATTAGTTTAATTAAAATGGTTGTTTTAAACAGGTTAGACACACAGTCCAACGGTGGACTGTGTGCATTAAATATGCGCGTAAACCCGAGTTCGAGTCCATACCCTCACACCAGCCGGACATTTTTAAACCCTTCTTGAATTCACCTTTCTGTGTAAAACTTGTTTAGTATATAAATATTTTTAAAATGCATGTATAGCCGGGTTAGACACCCAGCCCAGTTGGTTGGGCTGGGTGCATCACATCTCCAAGGTCACGGGTTCGAGCACTGTGGCACGCACCGGTCGGATTACTGAAACCTTTTTGTAAATCTAATTAAATTAGAAATAATCTAAAGAGTGTATAAATATAATTAAAATCCAGAATATGACGGGTTAGACACGTAGCTCAGTTGGAAGAGCTGCGTGCACGTGAACGTAAGGTCCCGGGTTCGACTCTGCGTACGCGCATACCTACTCGCATCAAACCGGTCTGACAGGCTTGTCAGACTGACAAATTTTTTTTATTATTTTATTTTTATTTTATATTAATATTTAAGGTTTTTATTTAAAAGAAAAATCAAATAAAAGGATTAAGAATATACATTTTCAAGGGTTTAGAATATCAACACAATCCATAAAAAAAAACCTAAAAACCTAAACAAAGGATTTTAACCTAAATATTAATTTAATTTATTTACCGAGTTATCGCGTTATTATTTCTAGGTTAGTACTTTCTCGTTGATTAAATTCCCTACTCGTGCGCTCTCCTTACCATTCAAGACTACGCACCCAAGGTGAGTGAATCTCTACAAATTCCCCGTTTTAACCACGTTTTGGGGTGTATCATGTGTCGTACAATTCCTTTATTTTATTTAAACACTTGTGCTTATATCATCTTGTGATAAAGTGTGTAATGGTTGTTGTGTGATTATTATGTGGAATAAATTTATCATGTCAGTGCACGCATTTCATTAGGCCCATCAGTTACTCGTGGGATACGGGTAGAGCATCAGGTGTCTCATTAGATCGGCTCCGTTTGATTGAGCCTTGATCTCAAATACACATCATTCATGTCATATATTCATTCAATGTGGTTTGTGATTGTTTACATATACAAATTTGCTCACATGTGATTTATGCACGAATTTTCGTAAACAAATAAAACAAGCAATTATTTAAAATGTTTTATTAAGGTTCACTTGCCAACTTTTGTTGACCCAAAATCTCCCTTGTTTTACACATGATACAGGTGATCCAGTTGAGGAAAGAAACACTTAGGATGGCCTAGAAGAATAAACAAGTTATTGCGTCGGAAAAAACATTTAGATTTGTTTTTTTGTATTTGTATGAATTTTGTTTATTGGATATTTGAATTTGTAATTTGAATTTAATAAATGTGAAACTTCGTAGTAAATATCATGAGCTTTGGTGATAACCCAATCATGCCCCGACTTTTATTCCCTTCGGGTCGGAGTGTGACAATATTTTCTAGTAAGAAGTCCCAGCTCAACTCTTACCAAGTCTCATTCCATGGTTTTTGATTCTAATCTAGTTTTGTAATCATGGACCCAATATTTCTGTTGATTTATGTCCAGGTGGAGCTGAGCTATATCTTTCTTTTGTGCTTCAACCTTTTCTTTGAGTAGCTTGTTGCTTTCTCTAAGGCTGATGCACTGAGCCATTATATTGTTGTATTCATCAGTCATTTTGGAATTAAGAGCCCGGAGTTGAGCAACCCTATTCCTGCAAGGTTCAGTGCACAAAAGATAGTTGACTGTGTAAATGGACGAGCTAGATTTGTCAGCGTTAGTTTGGGCTTGAGGTTGAGTTTGGAGTGCTGGGTTGCTGATTGCTGCTTGCTGTGGTTGAGGTTTCTGCTCAGACACTTCTTCAGGATTAGACTCAGTTGATTTTGCATATCGATCTTGGAGATCTTGGTTTGATTGTAAACGATCCCATAACCAAGATACAAAAGAGTCTTTGCCATCACCCAAAAAGCTATTCAAATCATTCCTTACATCCTCTTTTTGCCTTCCATGGTCAAGCCAACGCATCACATAGTTAGCAATCGGATCAACATTGTAGTCTCCGATAAACTCATTTAGCCTTTCCTTCACTTCATCCCGCAGGCTCGAATGCTGAGTTTGGGCTGCAAACATCTTCGGATAATCGAAAACCGGCCCGATAAACATGATAAAAAGTGTCTGAAAACAGTTTTTACCAAAATGTACCATTAGACTCGTCTCGATGATACAATTCCAACGATATACACTGTCCGATGGTGATTTTAGGAATTTTCGTGCCTCTTTTTTGCCCTAAAAATCACACGAGTCTAGCCGTGCAACCGGTTTGTTAAAATTGTCTAAGGATCAATTCTGTGTATGAAAACGTTTAACTCCGATTACGTCAGCTGGTTAACTTTCCAACTTTTTGGGTACAACTCGGAACAATACCAAATTCGGAACAGTAACTCGGATTAACAATCCAAGATGGAATCCGGAATCAGAGATCCGAGATGGTAATTCGGAACAGTGATCCGAGAGGCAATCCGAGATGAGAGAATCCGAACAGTGAATCTAGTCCGGAATGAAACCCTGATCCGGAATGAAGATCAAATCCGGAATGAATATCAAATCCGAATGAAGACCAAATCCGGAATAGTAATCCAGAATGCTATCAGATACACAACAACAGTCAGAATCCGGAACAGTAATCCGGACGAATCATGACAGTCTATCCGAATTCGGAACAGTTACGAATCCGGAATCTTTGAAGATTATCCGAAATCCTTGAAGATTTATCCTAAATCCTTGAAAAAATCCGAAATGCTTGAAGATTTATCCGAAATCTAACAGAAATTCAATATTTTATCCGAAATGCAGCAAATTAATCCGAAATCAATCCGAAATGCACCCAGAAAATCCGAAATCCTTGAATGTTGATCTGAAATGCGTAAATCTTCTTCGTGTTCTTCGTGCTCTTCAGCAGAAAACCAAACAGAATCTTGTAATATCAGATCTGAGCCTAGAAAACAGGTTCAAACATGCTCTGATACCAATTGTAAGTCCCGTGTAACCGGATCTAACACTGATATCACACAAGCACCAAGGATGGGCGGAATCCAAACTTGATGATCTTCAAGAAAAACTGAAATGATGAAGAACAATATGAATTCACTTTAATACCTTGCACACGATTTGAATAAGCAAAACCGTCTGGTACAAGATGAAAGTTCTCTCTAGAGAAATCTCTAAAGTCTTCCAAAGTTCTAAACCTAGGAATGACATAACATTCTATTTATACCTAGGGTAAGGCATAACCCTAATGGGCTTGCCTGGCCCACATGGCCTATGGCATGCCCAAATGACCTACACAGGTCCAAAACTAATACAAACTAACCTAGTTAAACCCAGTTAACTACCATAGACCGTTACATATATTTGATGCTTCAGTCTCACACTTCTAGGTCCTCACACACACACATATATATATATATATTTCGAGATTGGTTAAGAATGCCTACAAATAACGAATTAAACTAAACTTATATCTATTGATATTGATTATGAATATAAGTCTAAACTGATTTAAAACAATGTAGTATTAGAGCTATTATAAAAATGAATTTTGGCTATAAGTATTGTTTATTTAATATATCCATTTAGTGACGAAAATATAGTATATGCTAAAACAGGACGAAAAATACTTATTCCAGTCAAGTGCATATTTTTTTTAATATATGAGACCAAATTTAATGACAAAATATTTAATAGTCCACAATTTTGTCTAATATATATATATATATATATATATTTGTCCAGAAGTTTACATATGTCTAGATGAATTATGTTAACAAAATAGTTTAGGTTAATATTAAATTGATTAAACATGTGGTTAGAATAACATGTCTAAATTGTCTACAACTACAAATATAGTTTTTAGATTAACACAATATTGATTTCTAGCATATTATGTATTTTGCATAAAAATACAATTTAATATAATAATTTATATTTAAATTAGTAGAAATTATATCTAACAAAATTACAAGAATAAATATATAGATTATGACAAAAATAATTCCAAGAGAAATAGGCAAACATGATTGGTATGAATACTACTGAAATTACATCATAACATAAGTCTTGAAGCATCATGAAACAAATTAATATACTTAATTTTAGAAAATATAAAATCCCCAACTTCTAAGAACCAAAGAATTCATGTGAATCTAAACGAACAATAATTGCCTTCTATCAACAGGAATAGATAAAGGGCTTTTGTGGAGTTCGAAAAATAAAGTGGAATATGATTAAGAATTACCTTGAAAGACTGAGAAATGAGTTCGAATATGGCGACCGTTGTTATAAAGAGTGACACATTATTGTTGTGGGTTAATGATTACGTTGAATAGAAGCACACATGTAGAAGAGAAAAAAATGTGAGACGGCTAGTTGTGAGGGTTATGTGAAGGGTTTAAGAAAAAATAAAGATGGTAATCTTCATATATTAGTCTGAAAGGCTTTGTCCTAATATTTTGAAGGAAGTTAAGCATTAAAAAATTTCTATAAAGATTCAAGAAAACTATAGAATTAATATATGTACTAGAAAGTCACTGAATATGAATGTTAAAAGCTATTGTTATAATAATTCATTATTTGATTTAGGGTAGGCCATTAACCTCATATAATGCTCATTAATATTACATTTCCTTCTTGAACCAGAAATCGTGTTTTTAAAATTTGGTACAAATGCCTATAGCATACATCTTAGAGTCATGTCAGTCATTGTAATAGGGTTACACATGTTAGATTTCCATTTTTGATGTTTTATAAGCCACTTCGTACGAAGGGATATTCACCTCGTACGACGTGCAGTAGTTTACTTCGTACGAAGTGCACCTCGTACGAAGTGGCAAGCCCAACTCGTGTGATCTAGACATGTCTATATATAGTTGAGTTGTGGTCTTGAGTTTGTAATAGTTTGCTGACTGGTACGACGAAGCCCTGCCCAGTTTGTTTTAGGATTGTACACGTTTATAACATTAATGAAACAGTAAACTTAAACAATAATGTTGATATTATCGCTTGTTATAAAAGGGATTCCGCATATGTTATAACTAGTGAATCATATTAGGTCTTGTGCTTATTGGATAAGAAGATCCTACAAGTGGTATCAGAGCTTCGGATGGCCTAATTTGAAGACTTGATCAAGATTCTACACTTCAATTCTACTCATACTTCTATTTTTTTTTCATTTTTCAACGATTTCATGGACAAAATGGATTGATTTTTTTCAGTATAATACGTAAAATCCATTATAGTAAGACTCTTGAAAAGATCAGAGCTAAAGACAACCGAAATCATGACAAAATTGCAAAAAAAGTGAAATTGTGAACACACTTCGCACGAGCTGACACCTTCACTTTGCATGAAGTGAAATTCTTTGAAAATTGAAACTTTCACTTCACACAAAGTGACTTCCAATTCGCACTAAGTGAAGTTTTAATCTATGTTGTGTTTGTTTGATTTCAGTTCGCACGAAGCGTCACTTCGCACAAGATTCACTTCGCACAAAGCATCTTTTGATCAATTTCTCGACAAATGGAAAATGAATTCTTCAAAGCATTCACAATATCCGCAATTACAACTGCTGCTGCACAAAACATGAATATTGAAAATGAAATGGGGACAATGACGAAACCTCCAAAACTAATGTGCTTAGAAGATTATCACGGATGGAGCAAAAGATTTGTAAATTGAGTACAAGCAATTATCTGAACTGTTGGTACGCAGTAGAAGAAAAATATGCTACACCAACGAGAGTGTATAGGCAAGAAAAGACACTTGACGCAGTTTAAAACAATAGAGAAGGAGAAGTTTATAAATGAAAATAAAATGTTAAACATTCTTCAACAAGTTGTTAAAGAAGATATCTTATCTCTTTTACAACACGATGGTGATGCTCACTCACTTTAGAATGCTTTGAGAGTTAAATTCAAAGGAAGCACTCAAATGATAAAGAGCAAAAAGGCGCTATTGAAGAAGGAGTTTGATATTTTCAATCTTCTGAAAGGTGAAAGCATGAAGTAGTTGAGCGAGAGGTATTGTCATCTTGTGGTCAAGATGAAAAGGTTAGGCATACAGAAAGATAATGAAGAGTTTGTAGACAAACTTGCTGATGCACTACATGAAGGTGAATGGTCTACTATCTCTTGATCTTGAAAAACAACCCGGAAAACAGTACAATCAATTTGTCAAGATTTATCGAAAAATTAGAAGGTCATGAGTTGGAGATTTAGAAAATGGCGAAAACCAGAGGATCGCATATTCATCAAGACGTAAACTTGTATTACGAAGGCAGTTCTATAGCAAATACTCAAAATTCGAAGATACAGACAGCCTTCATTTCAAATAATTCTTCAAGTTCATCTTCAAACCAATCTGGAGGTTTTCAGTTGTTTCCATCATACGAACCTAATTTCCCTCAAACACCACAATCTTCACAAAGCTCGAATAGTTTTCAGAGCGGCTAAAGCACTCAAGCCAATTCTAACCAGAGAATTTCACAATGCAATATTTCCATGAATCTAGAGAATGCTAAAGACTTCAATGAACAAACTTCTAAGCAACAATGGCATTGCTTGCATCCGTGCTAGAATCGTATGAAAGTCTGGTAGCAGGAAAGATCGGGAACCCAGATATGACAAAAGAAGACTATGATTAGATCAATTCGGAAGAATTGGAATTAACAGATATAAAGTGGTGCATGGTGTCAATTGTTCAAAGGGCTCAACGCTTTATGGAGATCACATGTAGAAGCAGTTTGGGAGGACTCGATAGCAAAATTGGTTTTGATAAATTGAAGGTTACTTGTTTCAAATGCCGGGGGAAAGGGAATTTCAAAAGGGAATGTCCAAACCGTGAAGTGATGGCAATCAGGATCCGTTTGAAGATGATTACTATAAGAAGGCTATATATCATCGACCACAATCTCAAACAACTTCAAGAATGGTTCAGATTAAAGATGGTTCATCAAATTCACAAGATAAAGCTAGTGGTTGCTTAGGAGGATGAGGGGTTTAATTGGAACAAATACATCTCGAAGAATGAAAGTCTTGCGTTATTGGCAAAGATAATTGAGGAACTTGAACCTGAAGAAGAATGTTCTGAAGCAATCTTTAATGAAGCTATAATTGAAGAATACTATCACGAGCAAAATTCGAGGAAGAAAACCTTTTACACAGTTCTTTTAGACATTTAATTCCACCTAATATGTTTCCAACTTTTGCAGGTTATTTTTATTCAAGCTACAAAGCACACTATAAGGAAGAGGCAAAGTCTGAAGTTGTGGAATTGATAGATGTGGACAAAGAGATGAATGTCGAGAATCTAACAGAGATAGCCAACAAAGCTATGATAGCTAATATGAAAGAGGTAGTCTTGAGGAAGTCCAGGAGGATAAAGTCGAGTCAATTAAAAAGTTTGCAAGGAGTTGGTAAAGGAAGAGGTTAAAGTTCAAATTGTTGAAATTGAAAAATCTTGCAAGAAGTGCGCAGAACCTTGTAATGAGTGTTTGAAAAAGATAAAAAATACAAAGAATTAAAAAAACTTTCTGATAATTGTCAAGCGATTATAAAGAAACTAAAGAAGCATATGACAATTAAGCAGAACTATTATACAATATGAACAAGCTAATAGGGAAGATGGTGCTACACTTTCAATGCTCAAGGAAACCGTTATGGACAAGCAAACGGCCACAAATATTCATCTAAATACGATTGCTAAGCTAAAAAGTGAATTAGAGAAAATGAAAATTGAAACAGAACGGGTTAACAAATTGTTAATTAATTATTCCACCAGTTATATGTCATTGATCATATTTTCGAGAAGGAAGAAGATGATAAAATTGGTAAGAACAAAAGTGCAAGTTACAATTGAGTTCCACCACCTATGTGGGAAAGCTATTCCAGAAAAAAAAACCATCTGGGGTGGAAAAGGCGTTCAATTTAAAACTGAAAAGAAAAACGAGCTGCCTGAGAACATCGATATAACATACACTAAATTAGAAAATGAATGTGAATCTGATGTGGTGAAAAATGTGGATGAAAAGATTATAGAAAGTGAGAGTGACAACACAGAATTTGAGAGTGCTAATTCAAACTTGGAAAAAACCAGTTCAAGTTCACCTTCTGAAAATAAAGAAAGTTTTCATAAGAACTATCTTGGAAAATCGGAATCTAGTTTGGATGATGATCCTAATTAAGGATTGGACAAACTACATTCTGATCAAGAATTTCCGATTCAGAATGTGAATATTGAAAGGGTCGAACAAGTGTTTAAAATGATTGAAATGAGTCTTTTAGAGCTTAAAACTTGAACACAACTTACTACTCTAAGCCCAAAAGTTCTTATAATACCAATCACAAAGGTAAAAATTACCCTGAGAACAAAAGGAAAGACTTGGGGTATGTAAAGCAGTAGAACATAAAGTTTCGAAAACCAAATTTTAAAAGGAAAGTAAACTTTGTTTTCGGAACAAGCTCGGAAAGCGAGAAAGAAAGTTTGGCAAAGGAACAGTCAAACGATGAGTTCTATGCCAAGAAAAAGCGTCGTGAGCAGGTTCAGAAATCTCATGTCACTAACAGTAGGACATGCTTCAAGTGTAACAAATTCGGACATATTGCAAGACAGTGTCCCAATTCTAAACCAGCTTCCATGCTAAGAAGTCATCAGAAGATGTGAAAAACAAATCCCCAAAGTTTGTTCCAACACAGATCTTGAAAAGAAAAACTAAATCTGAAAACAATGAGAAACCAGTAACTGCAAATGTTTTAAACAAAGAAACTGGTGAATCATCGATTAAGAAAGAGCAAAAAGATTCAAAATTTTACCCTAAAAAGGAAATTTCTAAACAACAAACTTGGGTGATCAAAACTAAACCATTTGCTCAGACATTCAAAACATATGTTACAACCAAGTCAAAGGTTGTTAAGAGGGTTAATGTACCAAAGTTTGATATCCCAAACCCACCCAAGACCGAGAAGGATTGGGTATCAGTGTTTAAACAATTTCTTAATTGCATGCAGGGGCTCCCGAGGTCAATAATTTCTAAGTGGATAATGGACAATGGAGCTTCTAGACACATGATAGGGATGCTGGCCTTGTTATATGATGTTAAATCAATCAAAGGAGGCTATGTAGGTTGGAAAGGAGGATAATCGGTGAGGGAATTCTAACTAAATGGCGTGGTTTCTTTCAACAAAGTCAACTATATAGCCGAGTTAGAGAATAACTTGCTAAGTATCTACCAGATTTGCGATAAGAAGTTTAAAACTTATTTTATGGATAAAGAGTGCCTCATTCTGAAGCCGAGATTTAAAATTCCAGAGGAGTGGATCCTCATGCGCGCTCCACGAGAAAATGATCTCTATGTCCTTGACATGAGCGTGGCATCTACTACTCCGAAATCAACACAATGTTTTGTATCAAAGGCTACAGAAAAGGAATCGATCTTATGGCATCGAAAGATGGGACATATCCATTTACGAAAGATGAATTATTTGGTGCACAACAATCTGGTGGAGGGTGTGAATCTTAAGAGTTTCCATTTGAGTGACTATTGTATCAACTGTAAAAAGGGCAAGCAGCACAAGAAATCTCATCCAAGAAAACTCCTGAACTAGAAGCTGCCACTGGAGAGGTTACATATGGATTTGTTTGGGCCAGTTAACTCAAAAGTATATCTAGTGATCTATATTGCCTTGTTGTGACTGACGACTTCTATAGATTTTCATGGGTTCTATTTCTAGAAAGCAAAGATGAGACGTTTGAAAGTTTGATGATTCTTTTCAGAATGTTGGAGAATTTGCATCATCTACCGATAAGAAGGATTCGTAGCGATAATGGTACTGAATTAAAAAACAACAGAATGATGGAGTTTTGTAACGACAAAGGAATACTTCATGAATTCACCGTGCCCTATACTCCGTTACAGAATAGAGTAGCTGAACAAAAGAACGGAACTCTTATTGAAACAACACACACAATGCTCGCAGATTCTAAATTGCCTGTCAGTTTTGGAGCGAAGCGGTTGCCTTTGCTTATTACACGCTTAATCGAGTATTAACAGTCAAGGCTCACAAAAAGACATGCTTTGAGGTGCTTAATTAGCGAAAACCAAATTTGGAGTTTTTAG
Source organism: Scalesia atractyloides (assembly GCA_947069175.1). Lineage (NCBI taxonomy): Eukaryota > Viridiplantae > Streptophyta > Magnoliopsida > Asterales > Asteraceae > Scalesia > Scalesia atractyloides. Next base: position 58,588,422 of record CAMTDV010000022.1, on the reverse strand, counting down.
AACCGTTTGGATCTCTGTGCATAGTTATTGACCCGGATGGTAAATTCGGAGCTAAGTCTCTAGAGGTTTTTTTCGTGGGATATGCTAGTCCTTTGAGAAGAGTCTATCTTCCTAGCATAAACAGGGTTATTCTAGCTCAACATGTTGACTGCCAGAGATACACGTCACCCACACAGAAACCTGATGATCCTTGGTTGTTTAACTATGAGAGTTTGTGGGATTCCTTTGAACTGCTGAATGAACCTACTAATGAGGAACTTGTGTTGTTATATCAACAACAACAACAATCGTCTGCTCAAGAACAAGTTCCTAGACCAATAGTGATTTCACAATCACATGTTGGCACAAACGATTCTGAAGCAGGTCCGAGCAACACACAACAAGAACCCGTAGTTGTACCAAATGTGAACAACACAACACCCACTTTTGATCACTTAGACATTCTATATCTGATGGTGAGCCAACTTATGATAATGGAGGATCTAGTTCTGATGAGGGTTCAAAATAGATTACAAGTTTACTTAATCAATCTGCTGGGTCCTAGAAATCAGAATGGAGCATCATCGAGTAATCAAGTTGCTGAACAAAATATTACGAGTTTGGAGAATGAAGTGAGTGTTTCAATGAGGTTATGCCGAGGACGTTGTTATACCACCCATCGGAGAACATTATTGGAGAGTTGTAGACTTGAGTAAAAATGAGAAATCAGATCAACAAGGATCTAAGTTGTTTTTATACAAAAGTTGCACCTATTCAAGAAGCATGCTCATATAGTTGTTTTATTTCACAGGTTGAGCCTAAATCCCACAAAGACGTACTTACTGAAGAAAGTTGGGTAAACGCAATGCAGGAAGAGCTGCAACAGTTTGAAAAACTTGGAGTCTGGAAGCTTATTGATCTACCGGATAATCACAAGTCCATAAGTACAAGGTGGGTCTTCAAGTGTAAACGAGATGACAGAGGAGTTGTTGTACGTAATAAAGCTTGAATTGTAGTCCAAGGTTTTCATCAACAAGAGGGTATTGATGATAAAGAGGTCCACGCTCCTATCGCACGATTAGAAGCTATCTGCATTTTCCTGGCGTTTGCGTCATGGAAAGGTTTCAAGGTGTACCAACTGGATGTGAAGTTAGCATTTCTATAGGGAAAGGTGAAAGAAGAGGTGTACGTTGGACAGCCTACGGGGCTTGTCAATCTGATACACAAACAAAAGGTTTACCTACTAGATAAAGCGTTATACGGTTTGCACCAGGCCCCGAGGCCTGGTACGAGACGCTTTCTTAACACCTTCTGGAGAACGGTTTCACCAGAGGAACAATAGATAGTACCCTCTTTATACAGGAAATAGATGGAAATCTAATTATCATACAAATCTATGTGGGTGACACAATTTTTTGTTCGACGGACGATGAGCTATGTAAAGACTTCGAGAAAGACATGTAAAATAAATTTGAAATGAGTTAAATGGGAGAGATGAAGTTCTTCTTGGGACTTTAGGTTGATCAGTTACCTGATGCAATCTTCATCCATCAGACGAAGTATGTGCATGATGTATTGGAGAAATTTGATATGTCGGGAACCTCACCATTGTCCAACCCATTGGCATTAAATCACGGCATCAGACCAGATTAAAAGGAGTGAAGATTGATAAGACCTTGTATCGATCAATGATTGGATCTTTAATGTACCTCACAACATCAAGGCTGGATATCATGTACACGACATGCCTTTGCACCCGATATCAATTGTAACACCTCGTAAAATCGTGTCCAAAAATATAGTGACATGTGCCATTACTTTTATAATAAGTCTATTAAGGACTAATAAGGACTAAAGGTGTCGACATGCTCAAACTAAGCCTCTGAGTGACCCTCTGGTGTCAACATGCTTAAACTGAGCCTTTGAGTGACCATTAGTGTCAACATGCTTAAACCGAGCCTCTGAGTGACCATTAGTGTCAACATGCTTACACCGAGCCTCTGAGTGACCATTAGTGTCAATATGCTTAAACTTAGCCTCTGAGTGACCATTAATGTCAACATGCTTACACTGAGCCTCTAAGTGACCCTTTACGAAGTCCTAACTCTCATATGAGCCACTTGTTGGACGAGAGGGATTAATTATGTAAATTTGTAAAAGTTGGACAATGGAGGGGTTAAAAGTGTCAACATGTTAATTTATACCTCTGAGTGACCTTTTAACGAACTGAGAGCTTGACAATGTCCGGGCATACTCCCGGGTACGCCAAATGTTGTCTACGGAGGGATAATTATGCTTATAAAGGTGTTTTAGAGGTTTAATAAGTTGAGGGGCTAAATGTGACAAAGTTTGAAAGTATCCATGGGGTGCTCGCGGGGCACGAGAGACACGGGTCTGGTCTCTCGCGGGGCGCCAGAGGCCTATATCCAAGGGGCGCTCGCAGGGCGCGAGAGACACGGGTCTGGTCTCTTGCGGGGCGCTCGTGTTGTATTTTTATTTTAGTCTATTAAAGACTAATAAGGACTAAAGGTGTCAACATGCTCAAAACTGAGCCTCTGAGTGACTTTCTGATGTCAACATGCATAAACATTAGCCTCTGAGTGACTGATATGTCAACATGCTTAAACTTAGCCTCTGAGTGACTGATATGTCAACATGCTTAAACTTGGCCTCTGAGTGACTGATATGTCAATATGCCCAGCCACTGAGTGACCATCAGTGTCAACATGCTTACACTGAGCCTCTGAGTGACCCTTTACGAAGTCCTAACTCTCATATGAGCCACTTGTTGGACGAGAGAGATTAATTACGTAAATTTGTAAAAGTTAGACAATGGAGGGGTTAACAGTGTCAACATGTTAATTTATGCCTCTGAGTGACCTTTTAACGAACCGAGAGCTTGACAATGTCCGGGCATACTCCCGGGCACGCCAAATGTTGGCTACGGAGGGCTAATTATGCTTATAGGTGTTTTAGAGGTTTACTAAGTTGAGGGGCTAATGTGACAAAGTTTGAAATATCCACGGGGCGCTTGCGGGGCGCGAGAGACACGGGTGTGGTCTCTCACGGGGCGCCAAAGGCCTGCATCTGCAAAATTTTTGCTTGGCCTCTACACATGTTGCCAAAAACCATTTGATTCGAAACCATGGACTTCCAAACTGCTATGCCACGTTATAGGACACTTGTAGACACCCTTTAACACCTGCTAACACCTGCCATCACCTCCTTCAAGCTCTCCAACTATATATAGGTGCATTGATTCACCATTTGAACTTACACCTCTCTCATTATCATTCTATCTCCCTCCTCTGGAAGTTCCTAACTAAAAGGAGCATCAAACTTAGTTCTATTTCATTCTAGGAATCACTTGTAAGTGTTCCTTCTCTTGCATTTTCGTTTATAGGATTTTTATAGCCAAAAGTCAAGCGTTTATGGAAAACACTTTGACTTTCGGTTAAGACCATTATGGTCCAGCCATTGTTCGTAACGAACATGGCTAAATGATCGTAATAAGGTAGGTGTTAAACCCTATTAAGGGCACCACCTAAAGATCACGTTTGCTAGACCAATTGACGGGTCAAAGTTTTATTATTAAAAAGTCAAACATGCCACTTTTTGAAAATATATAATCTGAGCTTATAAACATTATGAAACATGTTTTACACTTAACCAAGTTGATAATAATTATTAGAACATGTGAGAACATATTTGACTCGTCAATTTCAGTTCTAGGGTTGGTTCGCAACCGAAAGTCGCAAAGTTTAACTTTTGCTTTGACTTTCGATTCTAACCCGATTTAGATTAGTTAGCTACTGATCTAAGGTTGCATTATGATCGTAATATAATGTAGGATAACCCCCTGAGGTTGTATTACATGATTATAATCAGAATATGAGTTTATACAGAAGTTCCGTTATTATGTCATTTTTTACTAAAATGCCATTTTTACATAAATTAGGTTTTAATCGATAACGAACTTGAAAATGAATTTCCTACTGATGTAATATCATAAGTAAGATTATTTGGGATATCAAGTCTGATTATATACCGAGTTTACATACAAGTTCTTGCATTATGTCGATAAAGGACGATAAAGCCTTTGTGACGCTTAAAATAGTTTTAATTATACTTTTTCATATCAAATCTTTTACCAACTGATGTGTTATATTAAATTATATGTCTAAAACATATAAACCTAATCTTAGCATCAGTTTTTGTTAAACTTCGCACGAATCGTCATTTTACACATAAACGCTGTTTCGGCGTATAGTGTGGTTTTAAACCATATTCATCAAACAAGACTTGTTACCTACTGATTTTAAAACTTATTTAAAATATTTTTTTACATTAGGTATATGATACAAACTCAGAATCCAAAATAAGTAATCATACTATGTGTAAAATGACCAAAATGCCCCTTCGGTGCATAGTTTGGTCTTATATGATAAATTACACATATGATTGATATCTTACTAATATTATACTGTAAATTAATTATTTTCCAGAATACTTATGATTATAACATAAAATATGTTCAAACTCCTTTTACGCGATATTTAATTACCAAAATGCCCTTATGAGGCATAATTTCATTTTTAAACCTTAACGAGCATGTAATTTGATATCCTACTGATATTTCAACTTATTTAAAGTATAATGGCATATAGAACTTGTTCATGACTTATCCGGTCACCCGATATCGCTTATAGGCTCACGGTTAAGCATATATAATTAGTTTACGAAAAATAAACGAAACGGGTTTAACCTTATCATTTTAAATCTCAAAATCCAGAATGCTTATGGTTTACCCATATTATATAAGTCATAGTACTTGTTGGGTTTAAACTACATTCTATCCGATCATCACTTAATGTAGCGTATTATACCGTTTTTATCCATTACGCTAGTCGGCCTAAGTCTATGACTTAAATTAAGACCGTTAGCATTTTAATTGGTTAGCTTATGACATAATTCAGACTAGAGCCTTCAAGTAAATGCTATGTGCACTTATTTCATTTTGAATACGACTGAGATATTAAATCTTGAATTTTAAATCAAGATAGCTCAGGTAAATACTCTTGACTTATTTCTCCTATACGGGCTTGGGTTACGGTAAATTATTACCGCTTGGTCGGAAGTGGGATCAATCGAATGCCGGACTGTGGCTAGTAAATCCGCATATCCCATTTTGATAAGTTTTGTTTGATAACTTAAACATTGGGTTTAACGACCGTGTCCTGGATGTCCTCGGCTCATTACATTAGTTAATGGCCACGACCAAAGCGCGGGGTGTAGGCATACACATGACAGATGCTCATGCTAATTTTTTTTAACCACTAGTTGGGGATAACTCCTTCGTGGGTTCATAAGCGGATTGTACGTTAATCATGTCCCGGTCTCTGTACTGGGCCCGTATGTATGGACAAACATGTAAAGCTGTTAACAAGGTTACAAGGCTGACTTTCCCAAGTTATAAAAGATTTTTCATGCCCTGTGCACTTCAATCGATTTTTGAAATGTTTCAAAACGAGTCAGTTGGGTGTATTTACCAGCGAAAGCTGACGTATTTTCAAAAGACTAAGTTGCAGGTACAATACGAAATAGGCTGGAAGCTGCTTGGTAGTGACGTAAGAGGATCTTGCAAATCCTTAGATCTGCCCAAAGTCTGTTACACATTTTTGTATATTTTACGATCCGCATGTGGATCTTTCATTACAAGCCGTCTGTATATTATTTTTCGTACTTTGAACATTTGGTTTGAAATAGTAATTTAAACACCAAGACTTCCACTGTGCTGTGTTTAATTGACTATGATGATATCAACTTACGCACGATATTCCCCACCTGGGCCCTCTGGTCTTTTGGTTGGAAATACGGGGTGTGATAGGTTGGTATCAGAGCCAATGTTTGAGAGAATTAAACACTAGCCTTCTTGTGTTTAATCTCAAACTTTGTTTTGACTTGATTCTAAACAAGAAAATGCCGCCAAGAGTACGAGTAAGAGGAAAAATATTATTGTTTTGACTTGGTTTATCTGGGTCACTAGGTTTGGGAGTACAACAGCAATTTGCTGAGCGGTCATAGCTGTCATTTCAGCATTTTGAGTTGTATTATGTCGAGGAGGCATTCTAGAAGAAAACATGAGGGAAAATATGTGTGATTGACATTGGATAATGAAGAGAGATGTTAAAAATATCGACGAAATATAAGGATGGTGGTCATTCGTTCGTTACTTAAAAACAAACAAACGACACACGATGGCTAATCAAAGTAAATGGGTCTTATAATGTATCGCAAAGACATACTTTAGCCTATAAGTGAACACTCACCCCAAGAGTTCCCAGGTAAGAGTGACTGGTCCGATAATGCAGATTTGTACGAACACTCTAGCCTTAGACAGAAAACTCAGGGTACGGACATCCAACCTTCCAGATTGCACGTGTTTACATTAATAAAACCCAAACTTTGACGGGATTTTGAAAACATACAAGGCTTTAAGCCAAAACAAATCATCTAAGGATAGATGATTGATTTTCAAAACGAATTTGTTCCTTGTGTATTTGTTTTAGTAATCACCTAAGGATAGGCGATGGTATTGTTTTAATAATCTAAACGCAATATAACTCGCGTTAGGGTCCTAGGAAGGTTATAGTGTAGGTCAAAGCATTACTAATAACCTAATTCCCTATAACTATAAGCTCTGATACCAATCTTTCTTTAACACCCCGACCGCGTAAAACAACGAACCGCGGCGGAAACGTTGGGAGTCATGTCACAGAACTATTGTTTCACAACTCATGGAATTTAAAATTTTGTTTTATTAAGTTAAATGTTTATATTGACTTGGGATAAACAAGAACAACACATAAATAAATTGTCTTTCATGTTTTAAGTCGCTAAGGCCCACGTCATTCCTACGTGAAGCATGCATCATATTATCAAGCATTGACTCCTGAAACATATGTGAAAAGAGTCTAGCATAAAAATGCCGGCGAGTACATAGGTTTTGTGAGTGTGTCAAATTCATGCTTTGTATACATATTGCAACACCTCGTCTGACTACAAGAGTCGTTAAGTGAAAACCTCGTACCAAAAATGTTGGATATTGCAATACAATTAACCAACTAAAACAAGTTGGTTAGAGTTGTGAAAAGCTTGTAGCCATGAATCTTGACCAAAATGTTTCTTTTGTAAAAAAACGTTGTAACAGATTGATTCAAAAGAAAACTTCGTATGGTTTATATCTTTAAGTGAAAATCATTGCGTGTCATTGTTCAAAACCATTTTTCCGTGTTATAAACCATTTGTCCATGCTATAAACCATCCGTCTGTGTTATAAATCAATCGTCCGTGTCATAAACCAATTGTCCATGTAAGAAACAAATCGTCCGTGTTTTTAGTTACCAAAACTTTTGATCGTTCTTTAATGAACGCATTCAAACATGTGTTGACTATACCACCAAAGGGTATTAATAGACCACCAAAGGGTCTCTTTAACTAGACTAATAAATCAACAAATGATTTGTTAATCAGAAACAGTTTCTGTCATTACCCAAACTTCCACCACATCTAGTGAACAGTCTAATAAGGGGATTGTCAGTCCTATGGTACCATAACATACTACTGGTCGGCTCGGACAAAGCTAATAAATGTCATTCGTGTTATGGATAACGCATCAACAAGTTGTTCACATTATTGAAATCTATTGTTTTATATATAAATCATAGACATTGTTTTTGGAAACTTGAAAATGATTTAGCACATATGAGTCACCCCAAAACATTTGCAAAACGTAAAAGAGGAGAACTATGTACTCACTTTGAAAATCATTTTTGTATGCATAAACCATGAATATTGTTTTGAAAATTTGAAAATAATTATAGCCACATATGAATCACCCCAAAACATCTGAAAACGTAAAAGAGGGGGCAATGTACTCACTTGGGATTGCGAAAGTGTTCTTGATCAACGGAATAAACAAAGCTCAAACGTGTCCTAATGTTCAGATAAACATGTTAGCGTGTCGGGACTACAAACGGGAGATCGGATAGAATGAAGTCTTATAAACCAATCGAGTTTTGGAACTCATGTGATAGGGTTCACCAAACTTAACATTCTGATTTGGAAAGGATCCTAAGTGCTTTTGACCCATTATGACTCGTTAGGTAGTTTATACTACCTTAACGGGTCATTAGCGTAAACGCGTGATCGTCCTATGATAAGTCTTAAATGCCCCAAACATGTTTGAAAATGTTATAACATCTTTATAGGATAAAAAATTGGTTAGATGTGTTTAAAATGGATTTATGCGCAAAAGGGCATTTTGGTCATCATTTTTTAAGAACATAGAAGTAACTTATCATAACACTAACCAAACGACACCTCAGTAGGTTATTCCCTATACAACTATGGTCACAAATATGTGTTTGGTCGGATCCTAAGATTAACCAAACGGGTCGGATTCGAAAGTCAAAGCGCTGGTCAAGACCGCTCGACTTACGACCCTAAATAAGCACTAAACTAGAAGTGACGAGTTAGACATCTCATAATAAGTCTAACTAAGTTTATAAAATTGATTTGGTATCAAAACTTGGTGTTTTGATACCCGAAAATAGTTTCGTCGTAAAATGCACATAATGCGCATTTTTGACCGAAACTTTGACTCGTCATTTCGACTAGTAAACATGGTAATCAGAAAGTGAAATCGTTAGGGATTATAACCTTCGTGATTACGATCACGTTTCAAAGTTCAATTGAACTTTGACTTGACCAAATATTGTCAGAACCAAAACTCAATCACGTTGCCAAACTATTCGACTTTTAGCTCAAAATAGGTAAAAAATTAAAGAACTAGGAAGAGTACTTACTCGTGTTGAAGAACACTTTCGGAACTCAATATTGGAGGCTTCCAAAGGCTGGAAACATGCTCCAAGAAGGATAGAAAGAAGAACTTCACACTTTTCTTTGAAGTGTTTTGAAGTGGTGTGAAAAAAAAGGAAAAATCATGGGGTATTTATAGTATTTTAGGATTAAGGAGGTGATGACAAGTGTCCTCAAGTGTGGATTAGTGTCCTAACATGTGTCAACACCATATTAAGTGTGGCAAAATGAGTGATAGGTGTCAAAAATTGGAGATAGGTGGCAAACTTGGTGAAGAAGCAAAAATATTTATTAATTTTTTGACATTTTTGGCCCTTGTACTTGTATTTTCACTTGTTTGTCATTTTAACCCCTTTAACCTAATATTTAGGTTATATAAAGGTGTTAAGACATCTGTAACTTGGATTATGCCCAAAAATTTCATGGCTGACGATTCGTTCGGTTGTACTGTTATGAGTTTCGCAAAATGCGATAAAACGATTTAACGAACACGAAAATGATCGAAATTGTGCAACGATTGACATTTTTGCATTCTCATAAATAAAATACAAGATTTTATTGAATACAAAAAGTTGGAAATAAAACACAGGGTTTCACTGAATATGAAATTGTTTATAATTGTGCAATGATTGAAAAGCACAAATGTCACACATCTCATGATGAGTTTAACCTAACCACTACTCAACACACCCCCAGCTGATCAAAATTAGTTAGATCAACCCAACCTAATGGACGAGGACTCCAACCCGGAGATGCCACCGTCAGGATCGCTTGGACACCCTATCGAAATCTCTAGCGATTCTAACTCTTACGCAGGATCACCATACCAAGGTCCTAACAAATGAGACCATTATAGGAACCAATTCATTTTAGCTAACATTCCTTCACACCACTCTCCAACACCTCCTACACAAGAAGATATTCAAATGGAACTGGTAGAACAACCTCATTCACCTGAGCTACCAAGGAGGAAACGAGGAGCACATATGTCGGTACGTGCAGGTCAACGGTCGGGTTCGCTGTCACCATTGCCCAAACCCTACCCTACCATTCACGAGGACCCACAAATGGGTGGACCCTCCAATATTTCACCTGTGGTGGAACCGACACCACCATCAATGGTTCAACCACCACCATTGGGTTTTAATAATCCTGTCCCTACATATCCAGATACATATGGATATGATCATTTTAACCCATCTACACCGGTAAATTACTAGGCACTATCGCAGGACCCTTATATGCAAACAGTCATGCATCACGCGCTTTACAGTCTCCTTTCCCACCTACTTATCCACCTACTGGATATCCAAATTATGGGTACCAGTATCCTGTTATACCTCAACCACAACCTCCGCCCCTCTTGAGGCAATTAATGAGGCCTTGGAACGAATGAAGGAGATGCAACAACAAGCGGAGAAGACGGAGAAGAAGACAAATAAGTTCTTCAGAAGCTCTCCAAGTTGGTTAAGGGAAAGAAGGACGAGTGAAGTCTCTTCTATTTTTATATTATTTCTTTAGTCCCTGCGAGGACATTGTTATTTCTTTAGTCCCTGCGTGGACATTGTTATTTCTTTAAGTCCTTGCATGGAATATTTCTTTTATTTCTAGTATTGTAATTTCTATTGTCATTAATGAAATATTTTGGAATTATATATATGTATTCATCCTCTTCAAGCAATTGTCTTGATTTTACTAGAAATTTATGCTCTGTTATATAATTCCGAAAGATCTTAATGGTTTTGATTAGCTAAGTGGCACATACCACATTATTTAGCCAACTTATAAATGATAGTTAAGGATGAATAGCCTTCTATCATGATAGTTAAGGAAGAATTATCCTTCTATCCAGAGGTGGTGGACTATGTTAAAGCCTCAAGTCATTAAGGTCAATGCGACCGTGACTATTAATCGACCATTTAGATACTCCTATGTTAACATTCAAGAAATGTTTATACTCTTGGTAGTGTGACTTGAGGAACCACACTAACCGTCTAGGTAATGGACTACGTCCTAAACCTTATATAGCCTGTGTGATCAAATTTGATCCTTGCTAATATCGTCAATGCGATGATAATATTTGACATCCATAAGTGATGTAAGTGGCTACATGCCATAATTGAACATCCATTAGTGATGTAGTGTCTACAGACCATGATTAAACATCCATTTGTGATGTTTGCCAACGAGCAATATTATATTGTCAAATAAGACAATGACAGTTGTGGTTAATATAACCCTCTGCCTAAAATTATGTCCATTAATGACAAGCCAATGTGCCGTATTTTTATGTCCTTTAGTGAAGGCCAACGTGTCGTATTTTTACGTCCTTTAGTGACAGGCCAACATGCCGTATTTTTATGTCCATTAGTGACAGGCCAATGTGCCGTATTTTTATGTCCTTTAGTGACAGGCCAACGTGCCATATTTTATGTCCATTAGTGACAGGCCAATGTGCCGTATTTTTATGTCCATTAGTGATAGGCCAATGTGCCATATTTTTATATGTCCTAAGTGACATGCCTATGTGCCATAATAATAAGTCCATAATGACGGTCTTAGTGACATACTTTAAGTCCTTAAGTGACAAGCCAATGTGTTGTATTTTAATATCCTTAGGATAAGGCCTATGAGCCATATTTTAAATGTCTTTCGTGATAAGCCTATGAGCTATTAATAAATTGTCTTGTGACAATGGCAGTTGTAACATCAAGATCCACTGTCTAAAATATATATAGACTATGTCTAAATTGTAATTTGCCTTTGATGGTCCTTTTGAGACTGAGGCTAAAAATAGATAACATTCATAGAAATGTTAAGCCTAAGAGTTGTGTTGTATTCACACTAGTTAAATAGGAAATGGATTTATATATCCAAGTTTTATAGCCAATATGGTTATTAATACCATGGCTAAAAGTGAAGTTTAATTTGGTGTTTAGAACCAAAGCTGCAAGAATGGCTGACGAAGCGCAAAGTAGCCACCAAGATATTAACTCTAACAAAGTTGAAAACATAGCCATTGATAATGATGTTTCCAAGCTCGCATAGATGCAGCTGTTGGAAAGGCCATGGAAAAGGCCATAGAAAAACTTAAGGAGTCGAGAGCTACTCGCTCCAGACCTTTATCTATTTGACCATCTTCAGCTTGAAAGGAGAGCTCAGTTCACTCTGGAAATGCTAAAAGTGAACCAAAGAAATTAGAATTTCATGATAGGTCCTGTTCTTCTAAAGACGGATGCACCTATAAATACTTTGTCTCCTGCAAACTCCGAGATTTTAATGGAGAATGGGGAGCGGTAGAAGCCTTGAGATGGCTTGATGAAATGGAGACAATTGTAGATATCCGCGGTTGTGCTGATAAGGATGTGGTGAAGTTTGTGTCCCAATCCTTTAAGGGCGATGCCCTAACTTGGTGAAAAGCTACAATACAATCAACAGGAAAGGTACACCTGTATAATTTGGGATGGTCCAAGTTTGTTGACCTTGTTAAGGAAACGTACTGCCCACCTCATTAAGTGGAGAAGATAGAGTCAGATTTTCTGACTCTTACAATGAAAAATCTGGACTGTCGGAAGTACGTTACTGACCTTAACTCCCTATCCAGATTAGTTTCCTATCTAATCACTCCTGAACCCAAACGCACTGTGTGTTTCATTAATGGGTTAGCGCCCAAGATTAAGGGCATGGTAAAGGTTGCTCGGCCTAGTACCTATAGGTTTTGTTTGACCTATCTCTCTCTCTCTCTCTCACCTTAGACCTAGTGAGACAAAAGTCAGTGAGAACTGAGACTGACGAAAAAAAGGAAACGGGAGGATGATAATTCCCAAAGGTTCAAAAAGAAAGGAAATTTTGGGTTCAAGAAGAACCAACACACGTCTAATGATAGACCTCTGTGCAAGACATGTAAGCACATGCATTGGGGACAATGCAATGCGGACCACAGGCTAAACCCTGTGGTATTTGCGAAAGAAAAGGTCATAAGACCCTAGATTGTAAAAATCTTAAGGATGCAGTCTGTTATGGCTGTAATGAGAAAGGGCATATTAAGCCTAATTGCCCTAAGAACCCCAGAGGTAACGATGCAAGCCTGGAAAGGCTAAGAAAGGAAATGCACGTGCCTTTCAGATGAATGCTAGAGAGGCTGTTAATGGCAACAACGTGATAACAGGTACATTCCTCATTAATGACATATATGCTAGAGTTCTTTTTGATTCGGGTGCAGATAAGTCCTTTGTAGACCATAAGTTTAGTAAACTATTAAACTTACCCATAAGAACTCTAGACATAATTTATGAGGTAGAACTTGCTGATGGAACTATAGAAACAACATCTTCCATTCTTGATGGATGTTTTATATCCATTAAGAATCATTCTATTCCTATCTCTCTTTTGCCAAGACAAAAGAAGCTTTATGCTAAGTTCCCTAAGTGCGACTTTGGCTTAGAGAAGTCTAATTTCTTGGACATGTAGTAAGTGAGCGTGGTATCCAAGTGGATCCCGCTAAGATTGAAGCCATAGTGAATTGGGAAGTACCCAAAACTCCATCAGAGATTCGTACCTTCTTAGGATTGGCTGGTTATTATAGGAGGTTCATTGAGAACTTTTCGAGAATAGCCACTCCTTTAACTACCTTAACCCGTAAGAAAGTCAAGTTTGACTGGGGTCCAAAACAACAAGAATCTTTTGAAATTTTAAAACACAAGTTGAACAATGCTCCTGTGTTATCTCTACCTGAGGGTATTAAGGATTTTGTAGTTTATTGTGATGCCTCGCACACTGGCATGGGCTGTGTGCTTATGCAAAAAGGCAAAGTAATTGCTTATGCATCACGAGAATTAAAAGTACACAAAAGGAATTACACCACCCATGACTTGGAATTGGGTGCCGTTGTATTTGCACTTAAGTTATGGAGACATTACTTATATGGCATGAAGGGTATTATATACAATGACCATAAGAGTCTCCAACATTTGTTCAATCAAAAGGATTTGAACACGTGACAGCGCCGCTGGATGGAAACACTTAATGATTATGATTGCGAAATTCGTTATCATCGAGCAAGGCAAATGTTGTTGCGGACGGCTTAAGTCGCAAGGAAAGGGTTAAGCCTATAAGGATTAATGCCGAGAGCATTGAGCTCAGAAATAGCTTTAATGAAAAGCTATTAGATGTACAAAGACATGCCCTATTAGAGGCTAATGTTCCTAATGAAGGATTAGGTGGAACTGTTGAACAGTTAGTGCCTGGAAAAGATGGAATACTTAGATTTAATGGCAGAATCTGGGTACCAATCTTTGGAGGACTTAGAGATCTAATCCTCCAAAAAGCGCATAATTCAAGATACTCTGTTCACCCGGGTGGTGACAAGATGTATCAAGATTTAAGGTAGAATTATTGGTGGATGGGTTTGAAGAAATCCATAGCCATTTATGTAGCTAAGTGTCTGACGTGTTTGCAAGTTAAAGCCGAACATCAGAAATCATCAGGACTTCTACAGCAGCTTGAAAGTCCCACTTGGAAATGGGAAATGGTAAATATGGGTCTGATTACCAAGTTACCTAATACCAAACATGGTAATGACATGATTTGGGTCGTTGTGGATAGGCTGACTAAGTCAGCACATTTCCTGCCAATTAAAGAGACTTATAATTCTGATAAGTTGGCTAAGTTGTATATGGACAAGATTGTGTCCCTACATGGTGTGCCAGTATCTATTGTATCTGATAGAGATACTAGATATACATCTCATTTTTGGAAAAGTTTCCAACAATCATTATGCACTAGATTAAACTTTAGTACGGCTTACCACCCGCAGACGGATGGACAAAGTGTGCGTACTATCCAGACTTTGGAAGACATGCTTAGAGCATGCGTGATTGATTTAGTGGAAGTTGGGATGACCACTTACCCCTAATAGAATTCTCCTATAATAATAGTTATCATACGAGCATTAAGGTTGCTCCTTTTGAGGCCTTGTATGAGAGAAAATGTCGAACGCCAGTGTGCTGGCTGAAGTTGGGGAAGCCCAACTATCAGGACCGAAGATTGTCCTGGAAACCACTAAATGAAAATCCGTGATAGACTCAAAGTTTCCCATGATAGGCAGAAAAGCTATGCTGACAGAAGGCGTAAACCTCTTAAGTTCCAAATAGGGGACAAAGTCATGCTAAAATAATCACCTTGGAAAGGTGTAATGCATTTTGGAAAGAAGGGTAAGTTAAGCCAAAGATATATAGGACCATTCGAGATAATTGAATGTATCGGCGCTATAGCTTATAAGCTTAAGCTGCCAGAGGAGCTTAGTGGAATTCATGATTTATTCCACATCTGTAATCTTAAGAAATATCTAGCCGATTAGTAGCTAGCAGTGTCACATCTTGATGTGCAAATTGGTGAAAACCTGAGGTTCGTTGAGTAATCGATTTCGATCGAGGATCGACAGGTTAAGAAGCTCAGAAAGAAAAGATACCTATAGTAAAGGTTAAGAGGGATGCCCTACGAGGCCCCGAGTATACATGGGAGGTTGAGTCCAATATGAGACAAAAATACCCTCATATTTTTGAATAAAATCTCGAGGTCGAGATTTCTTTTAAGGGGGTGAGGATGTAACACCTCGTAAAATCGTGTTCAATAATTTAGTGACACATACCATTACTTTTATAATTAGTCTATTAAGGACTAAAGGTGTCAACATGCTCAAACTAAGCCTCTGAGTGACCCTCTGGTGTCAACATGCATAAACTGAGCCTCTGAGTGACCATTAGTGTCAACATGCTTAAACTGAGCCTCTGAGTGATCATTAGTGTCAACATGCTTACACTGAGCCTCTGAGTGACCATTAGTGTCAACATGCTTAAACTTAGCCTCTGAGTGACCATCAGTGTCAACATGTTTACACTGAGCCTCTGAGTGACCCTTTACGAAGTCCTAACTCTCATATGAGCCACTTGTTGGAGAGAGGGATTAATTACGTATATTTATAAAAGTTGAACAATGGAGGGGTTAACAGTGTCAACATGTTAATTTATACCTCTGAGTGACCTTTTAACGAATCGAGAGCTTGACAAAGTCCAGGCATACTACCGGGCACACCAAATATTGGCTATGGTGGGCTAATTATGCTTATAAAGGCGCTTTAGAGGTTTAATAAGTTGAGGGGCTAAATGTGACAAAGTTTGAAAGTATCCATGGGGCGCTCGTGGGGCGCGAGAGACATGGGTCTGGTCTCTTGCGGGGCGCCAAAGGCGTGTATCTGTAGAATTTTTTCTTGGACTCTACACATGTTGCCAAAAACCATTTGATTCGGAATCATGGACTTCCAAACTGCTATGCCACGTTATAGGACACTTGTAGACACCCTTTAACACCTGCTAACATCTGGCATCACCTCCTTCAAGCTCTCCATCTATATATAGGTGCATTAGTTCACCATTTGAATTTGCACATTTCTCATTATCATTCTATCTCCCTCCTATGGAAGTTCCAAACTGAAAAGAGCATCCAACTTAGTTCTATTTCATCCTAGGAATCACTTGTAAGTGTTCCTTCCTCTTGCATTTTCGCTTATAGGCTTTTTATAGCCAAAAGTCAAGCGTTTACGGAAAACACTTTGACTTTTGGTTAAGACCATTACAATCAAGCCATTGTTCGTAACGAACATGGCTAAATGATCGTAATAAGGTAGGTGTTAATCCCTATTAAGGGCACCACCTAAAGATCACGTTTGCTAGATCAATTGACGGGTCAAAGTTTTATTATTAAAAAGTTAAACATGCCACTTTTTGAAAATATTATAATCTGAGCTTATAAATGTTATGAAACATGTTTAACACTTAAACAAGTTGATACTAATTATTAGAACATGTGAGAACATATTTGACTCGTCATTCAGTTCTAGGGTCGGTTCACAACTGAAAGTCGCAAAGTTTGACTTCTGCTTTGACTTTCGATTTTGACCCGATTTAAATTAGTTAGCTACTGATCTAAGGTTCCATTATAATCGTAATATAGTGTAGCATAACCCCCTGAGGTTGTTTTACATGATCATAATCAGAATCTGAGTTTATGCACAAGTTCTGTTATAATGTCATTTTTGACTAAAATGTCTTTTTTACATAAATTAGGTTTTAATCGATAACGAACTTGAAAATGATCTCCTACTGATGTAATATCATAAGTAAGATTATTTGGGATATCAAGTTAGATTATATACTGAGTTTACATACAAGTTCTTGCATTATGTCGACAAATGAAGATAAAGCCCTTGTGACGCTTAAAATAGTTTTAATCACACTTTTTCATATCAAATCTTTTACCAACTGAGTGTTATATTAAATAACATGTCTAAAACATATAAACCTGATCTTACATCAATTTTGTTAAACTTCGCACGAATCGTCATTTTACGACATAAACGCCGTTTCGGCGTATAGTATGGTTTAAACCATATTCATCAAACAAGGATTGTTACCTACTGATTTTAAAGCTTAGTTAAAATATTTTTTACATTAGGTATATGATACAAACGAAGAATCCCAAATAAGTTATCATACTATGTGTAAAATGACCAAAATGCCCCTTCGGTGCATAGTTTGGTCTTATATGATAAATTACACATATGATTGATATCTTACTGATATTATACTTTAAACTAACTATTTTTATAGAATACTTATGATTATAACATTAAATATGTTCAAATTCCTTTTATACGATATGTAATTACCAAAACGCCCTTATGAGGCATAATTTCATTTTTAAACCTTAACGGGCATGTAAGTTGATATCCTACTGATATTTCAACTTATTTAAAGTATAATGGCATATAGAACTTGTTCATGACTTATCTAGTCACCCTATATCACTTATATGCTCACAGTTAAGCATATGTAACTAGTTTACGGAAATTAACCGAAACGGGTTAAACCTTATCATTTTAAATCTCAAAATCCAGAATGCTTATGGTTTACCCCTATTATACAAGTCATAGTACTTGTTGGGTTTAAACTACATTCTATCTTGCATCGCTTAATCTAACGTATTACACCGTTTTTATCCATTACGCTAGTCGGCCTAAGTCTATGACTTAAATTAAGACCGTTAGCATTTTAATTGGTTAGCTTATGACATAATTCAGACTAGAGCCTTCCAGTAAATGCTATCTGCACTTATTTCATTTTGAATATGACTGAGATATTAAATCTTGCATTTTAAATCAAGACTAGCTCAGGTAAATACTCTTAACTTATTTCCCCTATACGGGCTTCGGTTACGGTAAATTATTACCGCTTGGTCGGAAATGGGATCAATCGAATGCCGGACTGTGGCTAGTAAATCCGCATATCTCGTTTTGATCAGTTTTTTAATAACTTAAACATTGGGGGTTAATGACCGTGTCCTGGATGTCCTCGGCTCATTACATTAGTTAATGGCCACGACCAAAGCGCGGGGTGTAGGCATACACCTGACAGATGCTCATGCTAAATTATATTTACCCACTAGTTGGGGATAACTCCTTGATGGGTTCATAAGTGTTATGTACGTTAATCATATCTTGGTCTCTGTACTAGGCGCAATATGTATGGACAAACATGTAAAGCTGTCAACAAGGTTACAAGGTTGACTTTCAAAAGTTATAAAAGATTTTTCATGCCCTGTGCCTTTAAATCCATTTTTGAAATGTTTTCAAAACGAGTCAGTTGTGTGTATTTACCAGCGAAAGCTGACGTATTTTCAAAAGACTAAGTTGCAGGTACCATACGAAATAGGCTGTAAGCTGCTTGGTAGTGACGTAAGAGGATCTTGCAAATCCTTAGATCTGCCCAAAGTCTGTTACACATTTTTGTATATTTTACGATCCACCTGTGGATCTTTCATTACAAGCCGTCTGTATATTATTTTTCGTACTTTGAACATTTGGTTTGTAATAGTAATTTAAACTCCAAGACTTCCGCTGTGCTGTATTTAATTGACTACGATGATATCAACTTACGAACGTTATTCCCCACCGGGCCCACCGAGGTTTTGGTTGGAAATACGGGGTGTGATAAGATGGTATCAGATCCAATGTTTGAGAGAATTAAACACTAGCCTTCTTGTGTTTAATCTTAAACTTACACAAGAGCACATTCCTTAGACTTCCGATATAGGCTTTGACCTAGGATTACTCATCTCAATTATTAAGTTATTATTATTGTTTTGACTTGATTTTAAACAGGAAAATGCCACCAAGAGTACGAGGAAGAGGCAAAGTACCTATGAGGGGAGGACCATCTGGACGTACTCCTTCGCAACCCCATCACTCGAATCCTTATGAGGAGTCGTGGGATTCCAGGCCACTAGCAAGACATTCACCTACTCACACACAAAACTCATACCACTCTTACCATTCTCACCAATCACACCATTCTCATCATTCTTATCATTCATTTCATGATGAGTTTAACCCTAACCACTACTTCAACACACCCCTAGCTGATCAAAATTAGTTAGATCAACCCAACCTAATGGACGAGGACTCCGACCCGGAGATGCCACCGTCAGGATCGCTTGGACACCCTATCGAAATCTCTAGCGATTCTAACTCTTACGCAGGATCACAATACCAAGGTCCTAACAAATGAGACCATTATAGGAACCAATTCATTTTTGCTAACATTCCTTCACACCACTCTCCAACACCTCCTACACAAGAAGATGTTCAAATGGAACCGGTAGAACAACCTCATTCACCCGAGCTACCAAGGAGGAAACGAGGAGCACGTATGTCGGTACGTGCAGGTCAAGGTCGGGTTCGCTGTCACCATTGCCCAAACCCTACCCTACCATTCACGAGGACCCACAAATGGGTGGACCCTCCAATATTTCACCTGTGGTGGAACCGACACCACCATCAATGGTTCAACCACCACCATTGGGTTTTAATAATCCTGTCCCTACATATCCGGATACATCTGGATATGATCCTTTTAACCCATCTACGCCGGTAATTACTAGGCACTATCGCATAACCCTTATATGCAAGCAACCATGCATAACGCGATTTACCCGTCTCCTTTCCCACCTGCTTATCCACCTACTGGATATCCAATTATGGGTACCAGTATCCTGTTGTACCTCAACCACAACCTCCGCCCCCTCTTAGGCCATTAATGAGGCCTTGGAACGAATGAAGGAGATGCAATAACAAGCGGAGAAGACGGAGAAGAAGATGAATAAGTTCTTCAAGAAGCTCTCCAAGTTGGTTAAGGGAAAGAAGGACGAGTGAAGTCTCTTCTATTATTATGTTATTTCTTTAGTCCCTGCATGGACATTGTTATTTCTTTGAAGTCCTTGCATGGACAATTTCTTTTATTTATTTATTTCTAGTAGCTAAAGAAATGTAGTGTTAAAATGTTTAAACATGTCTCACTAATGATGTGGCAGTAGGCTTCACACATTCAGTAGATTGTTTATGAGATATAAACATAAAGAAAAACTTCTTAATTAGTGGTTTAACATCTCTCGGATATATGGTCTTAGTACACCGAAATTTCGTTTTAGAGATTGCCAGATTCTGAGATACTAGGTATGTATATAAAATTGATAGTGGGGTATTATACAAGTTCTTCTGATTTTGCGTCAGCAATGGGCTAGAACTTTTAGAATACTTTCGCTTTTAAACCCGAAAACTGCACAAAATTGAAAGTACCGAAATATCGAACAATTGTAGTAAAAAGATTCCTAATTGGAACCTTGCTTTTAAGTTGAGCCTTCATCTCTTTGTCTGTATGGTGGTACTAACCTAAGCACTCAAGGTCTCGCACAACCTAGATACAAATATCCGTTAGATATATTCACCTGTAAGATGAAATCAAGGGAATCTTGATACGGGAGTATATTCTGAGGTGGAAGTCCCCTAATCCATATAGATCTTCACAGAATCGTCTATACGACCTAGAGTACAGAATCCCCTAGATCAGATTTCACAGAAAACAAACAAGAACACGAACACAATCACTTTCAACCATTCTTCTATTGATTATCTAACACAAGTGTTTACAATCAATTCAAGACTCTCTCTCAACTCTCTATGAAGTAATTAACTAATCCATGAGCAAAATTAACCCTAATGCAAAACTCTCATTACGTAGAGACAAGTTTGCAACTGGGCTCGGGTTTCACCACATGGGCTGCAAATTGGTCTAGGCCCAATTCGCCTACCACTCACTATAATGTGTCTGCTTTAGCCCAATCACTTCTAATCAACTACTACAATACTAAACCCACTTATTTATCGTTTTACTAATTAAAAGATATCTAAAACCAAATCTAAGCTGTTGTCACAAATATGCACCAATAACCCCCTTGACAATAGCTTCATAAAACAACTTACCTAGTGAACATTTTAAGTACATTACCTAGTGATATGTTAAGATAATTTTATACTGATATATTAGTGTGTCCCACTTCAGGACATACCTCCATGATCAAGGTATGCACAAAGATTCCTTGTAGTAGGTGAGTATACCGAAATTCATCCTTTTTATTTACAACGTTAGATAATTGGTGATTAGGTCAGTACTTCTGTATAACAAAGAGACCAATATCCAACGAGGGTTTGGGCAAATACCAAATTTTGGTACGATTGATGTAATTTGCACGTTTGAATGACTCTATAGGAGAGCTTCTTCGAATTTTAAGGATTTGGCATTGTAGCTCTTTTAAGATATCTTGGTTGTGCCTAGGTCAGCATATATCTGAAGCACGATCTTCTAGCCGAAGACTTCTTAGTTGAAGTCTCTGGTTTAGATTCATCAGGTGACGATGATGATTATGCCTTTGAAGGATCTTGTTTAGTTTGCTCAATTTTTGATTTTTCTTTATTTTTATTTTTAGTAAACTGCACATTTGACTCTTTTGTAATAACAGTGACCTCTTTTTTCATATCACTCCCTTTTACAAAATCAAATTTTTAACCAAAACTTGCTTTTGATTCTTAGGGTGTGTATTCTTTGTTTTCAAAACCGCTCTTTGTTATTATCCTTCTTGGAATTCTCAGATACATCAACATTACCTGATGTGGAACTACTACGTGTAGTTGACACAAAGTCTGTAAGCTCTTCTTCATCTGGCAAGAAAGAATAGTCATGACCAAGAGGTGGTGAAACTTCATTGAAACCTTTGAAGCCCACACTTATCTTGTCATTACTCTTCTTCATGCCATTCATCATGTGTTTTATAACAAAAGATGAATCTCTGAATTGATTCAATTTCTTTTCAAGTTCACAAATTTTCATTTGTGCTTCTGACAACTCTTTGTATTTTTTAGAAATTTCTTTTGTTTTGTCACTCATCGTATCATGAGCTAAGTCAAAATTTGAAGTTTTTCATTTAGTTTAAAGGTTAGAATATTGATTTCTTCTTCATAACCTTTTATTTTCTTCAAATATAATAACTCATTTCTTTTTACCAAAAAGTTTGATTCTTTTACGTTCGAGAGCTCATTTAGCAGACTTTGGTTTTGATTGGTTAACCTGTCAACCTTACTTTGCAGTTCACAACATTTTAAGAAAACAGAACTACCATAGTTAGAATGTACCTCTCCTTTTGATTTTCTTAGATCGGCCATGAAAACAGCAAAATCAGCAGCCATCTTCTTATCAGCAGCATTCTGTTCTCCATCAGCCTTTTCAGCTACCGTCTCTCGCTCTACCTCAGCATCAACCTTCACTTCTTCATTATCAACTGGGGCTATCTCAGCCATGAACGCCTGTGTGGCATTGTCATCACCCTCAGATGAACACTCCAATCATAAGAACTCTCTCTAGCAGTAGAGATCAAGGTCTTTGATCCAGTGTTAGTTGATGCATTCCTGTTGCTTGAGCCATGACTAGGAAAATCTTGAAAAGATGAGCTAGAACGAGATTCAGACTTAGGTCTTTGACACTCTCTAGTAAAGTGTCCATAGTTTTGACAATTGTAACACTTCACTTTAGACTTGTCAAAACCCACATTCTTTCCAACGAACTTCTTTCCTGTCTTATTCATGAATCTCTTCACTCTTCTAGAGATCATGGCCATCTGCCACTATAAATTCATCTCTTCTAGGTAATCAGGGTCAATCTGATCATAAACTTCATCAAACGTATCAGGATTAGATATTCTTCCCTGAATGTAGTTCTCATAGGAAGTAACGAAAGAAGCAAGCAAGGCCAGATGACCTTCAGCAGCCTTGACACTTAGAGGCATAGACCTAATACTACTATTATTATTGCTTGATTGTTGTTTCTCTGCCCCTGACGAGCCTCCTGAAGCAGCTACAAAACATACTTCACCATCAGCATTTGTCACAATCTGCTCATTTTCACATGAGAGAAACGCAGTTGCAGAATCCTTGAAGCATTGTTGGAAGATGAAGATGTAAGCCCTTTATAAATTCCCGGATCCCAACAACTTCTTCCAAGTCTTTATCTTCAGAATCAACTTCACCCTATATCATTAGTGTATATATATCCCATTTGGCAGGTAAAGCATCTAGCAACTTATCGTTTATCTCCACATCCGTGTATCCCTCTATGTCATAATTGTCCATTTCTAACATTAGATAATAACAAACTGGTGATAATATCTTCAAGGGACTCATTTCTCATGCCTTTAAACACAACAAACTATTTCTTCAGCAAATCAACCTTATTCTTCTTCACATCTGGATTGACCCTCATACCTCTTCTCTAGAGCATCCCCATCTCCTTCGAAGCGGTATATCGCTTGAATAAATGTTTGATGCCATCTGGTAACGACATCTTTATAGCAGCTAAGGCCTTCTTTTCAAACTCATACATTCTCTTTTCAGCCTCTGACATGTTTACATAGGCAGTGACACGTTGTCTGCCTTCAAAGTCGTGCGTTGGTTTACGTACCCATCTTGAATAAGATCCACATCCGTGTGTCCTAATATTCAATGAATGACTGAAACCTATCCTTCCATGTAAGGTAATTTTCTACCTTCAACATCTTAGGCGGTTTGTTAGTCATGCCTGCCTCGTGTTCCATTCTCAACGAATCATTTAAGTTAGACATATTCGACATTTTCTACCGATTCCGGCTCGTTAAACAAGTTAAAAATTTGTCCGAAATGAGTGATTACCAAATTATACCGTTAGACTCGTCTCGATGATACAAATCCAATGATATATAATGCCCGATAGTGATTTTAAGAATTTTCGTGCCTTTTTTGTCCTAAAATCACACGAGTCTAACCGGGCAACCTGTTTGTCAAGATTGTTTATGGATCAAATTCTGTGAACGTTTAACTCCGGTTACGTCAACTGGTTAACTTTCCACCTTTGTAGGTGCAACTCAGAACACTACCGAATTCGAAACAGTAACTCAGATTAACAATCCGAGATGAAATTCGGAACGGTGATTCGAGATAGTGATTCGAGATAGTATCCAGGAGATGATCCGAGATGCACTGTTCTGATCGAGGTGCAATCTAAGATGAACTTTTTATCCGAGATGCAATCCGAGATGGACTGTTTTATCCGAGATGCAATCCGAGATGGACTGTTCTGATCCGAAATGCAATCCAAGATGGACTGATCTGGTCTGAGATGCTAATCCTCTGATCCGATATGCTTATTCTTTAATCCGAGATGCAACTCTAATGATCCGAAATGCCAATTTTTATTTGAGATGCCTTGTTGTTTATCCGAAATAGCAACAAAACCCTAGAATAGCTTCCAAACTTCAAACCAGCAATAAAAAACACGTCCAAAAACCCAACTTTTACTGGACCAAGCAAAACAAGAGGCAAATGCTCTGATACCAATTGTAGGTCCCCTAATCGGTATGGATCTTCACAGAATCGTCTATCCGACCTAGAGTGCGGAATCCCTTGGATCAGATTTCACAGAAAACAAACAAGAACACGAACACAATCACTTTCAACCAGTCTTCTATTGATTATCCAACACAAGTGTTTACAATGAATTCAAGAATCTTTCTCAACTCTCTATGAATTAATTAACTAATCCACTGAGCAAAATTAACCCTAAAGCAAAACTCTCTTTATATAGAGACAGGTTTGCAACTGGGCTAGGGTTTCACCACATGGGCTGCAAATTGGTCTAGGCCCAATTCGCCTACCACTCACTATAATGTGTCTGGTTTAGCCCAATCACTTCTAATCAACTACTACAATACTAAACCCACTAACTATTTATCGTTTTACTAATTAAAAGATATCTAAAGACCAAATCTAAGCTGTTGCCACAAATATGCACCAACATAAACACTGTTAAGTCAAGTTCTAAGATATCTAATTAACGTATCTTGGGAAAATTGAGCATTGTGTAGAGGTTTAAGTGGATTAGTATACTAACAATCTAAGTGAATTTGTTTAAAACATAAAGTTTTCAAGATCAACGGTGCTGGTGATTTATCTCCAAAACTGATATGATCCTCTATGGGAAAAGGAAAAGGAAAGTTAGATGAGATTTCTGTGATTATTCCTGCTGAGCTAGAAACTGAAACTAAATCATTGGTGAATTATGTGTTGGTTGGAGAACCTATTGATGTTTTGAGTTTCAGCGAAACAAAAATACTTGGAGAAGAAAAAAGTTGGATGTTTAGATTGATGAGGAGGTTGATGGTTATGAAGAGGATGATGCAGATATAGGTGGAGGTGACAAGAAAAATGATGATGACAAAGGTGATGACGATGATAACACCAGGGTGGTACAGGGTTGAAATTTGTGGATGCTAAGCTGAATGAATCATTTGATTATGATGCATATTTGAACGACTTAGTTAATTAAGAAGATGAATCACAAAGACAGGGGGAGATGAAGGATCCTGATACACGATGCAGAGCAATAAGGAATCCTCACAGCTGCACCTATATTAGATGTTCATGAGTTGCCAAAACCCTGAGTTTTCTACATTGAACACGGTGTCGAAGAAGGTGAATTTGTGCATAATTACACAAAGGAAGAAATTGCTGTTATGTTAAAGGTTGATGAGAATACGTTCGAGTTTGATTTCGAGGAGGAGTTGAATAATATTAGTGCATCTAAGCCAAAAGATTATGTGTACAAATATGTTGATGATGCTGATAGTTACAATGAGGTTGTCGTGGAGGATGATTCCGACGATGAGACAGTTAAATATTTTGGAGAGAATACGGATGACTTCCCAACCTTCCAGGAGATGTTTGCTGAAGCTTCTGAGGATTTGTTGAAGCGTAGGGTTGAGGAAACAGTGAACGAAGGTAGTATTCCTAAACGTATAACTAAAGAAGAAATAGATGAAGCAAAGAAAACATGGTTTAAAGAGTTGCCTAAAGAATGTAAATTCCGAAGACCATTGGCTTTCTTCACACAAGATCAGGATAAATCATTGGGTGATATTCTCAGCTGGGGTTGGATTGAAGAGTTGAACGTTTATGCTATCAAGAGGGAGTTTGGAGTGCAATACTTTAGATTTCTCTGTGATATCCAAATGTTTCCCTGGTGGGATGTGGAAGAGTTGGTTCAAGCGAAGATGATCAATTATGAAATGAAATTTCATGATCAACGATTGTGGAAGCTGATAACGTATGAAGCTGATCATGGTTTTAATCATTGGAAACCATGTTGATGCGTTTTATGTCCATCACTGTGCGAATAGGCTAGAAAGAGTGTGTATTGAATATTATACAGATTAGATACGAACACACGACCCAAGTGAGAGCTAGAACTGGCTCGTACGCGTGACAATATGGCACATACGAGTGACATCTTGTCACTCCTATGAGCAACCACTCGTACGAAGCCAACCTGCTCGCTTCGCATGAGCTGCTCATGTATATGTATATTTGTTGTGGGTTCATTGTTTGGAAGTTTTGGAAGTTCCCTAAGGGGAAACGCTGGTGGATTCTCTCCAGGAATTTTGCTAGCCAGACAAGATGTATACTCTTTTGGTATGCATGAATGAATGCTTCCGCTGATCCTGTTTCTACTACCTTTGGTTCTACCGAATCGGTACTATCATACGCCAACTTCCGTCTAGAACCGTCGTCGTCGGGACTCACAACTGGTATCAGAGCTACGGTATCGATTCATGCAATCTACCAGTTGATGAATCATCTACGCTCATGAATTTTGGACGTGTGAGGGGTTTTAGACGTAAAACATCAAATAACCGGACAATCCACGAAGATAATGTAAAATTGAAACCATAGGATTGTTAGAAACTGATTTTTGACCAGATCTATGCAAAAATCATATTGAAATTTGAAGAAATAAAGATTCTGGATCAAAAAACCGTAATCAGGCTCGTTTATACAAGTGAGCCTCTGTCGCTCGTACGAGTGATAATTTGTCACTCGTACTAATAACCACTCGTACGAAGCAGCACTCGTACGAAGTGGAGACCACCTCGTGCAAAGTAATCATACACCTCGTACAAAGTGTGGCATGCCTAAAAAAAGAAGGTATTTTTGATCGTATCGACGAGACGAGTGCCAGAAAAAAATTGGTGATTACAAATTTTTCGAGATTTTAACATCTAATTCAGGCTGTTCGGGGGCACTATCTAGAGCTTCAGAGTATAGATTTGATGATACGATCACAAAATGTTGAAGATATTGGGGTAGTCACTGATACCTGCATAAAAGGTTGATCATCTGGCGTAGTGACTTTTAATGGGCCTTAACGTTAAATCCGCATTTGATCAAAACTACAATTTTGGAAACACAGAGCATATAAGATTCATTAGTGTTGAGATATAGTTGATGTCTATTTTTCGTAAAAGTGGGGTTGCATAACTGAGTTTTGGAGGAGTTGTTCATCGGATTCAGTAGTTGTGGTCACATTGATGCCTGAGTCTTCGTACAAGCCGGTTGCACACACGACTGCTTAGTGGCACAAAGTATCCAATTTAACTCCGTAGGGCAAATGAACTGTTTTCCAGATTAACCGCCAGAAAATAAGGATGCTTTATGGTTTCAGTTGTCACCGGGACTAACGGGGAACGCTATATACTTGCAATTCATGACTAAAGAATATGATATAATACATCTTTCAGACAAAAAAATGTGTACCAGTTGCTCACGAAATAGACTATACATTTGGAGTTTCGTGATCAAAAGGATGCAGAATTTGCATATCATGATACAAATTGATGCTTAAGGGTTAAATACCTGATCTTCGATGTGGAAGTGGATGCACATACGACTGCTTAACTTTAACTTTGCAAGGCAAATGAACTGTTTTCAGGACTAACCACCAGAAAATGAGGATGTTTTGTAGTTTCAGTTGCGCCATTCCAGCGGAGATAGCTACATATGTTATTGTGACTAAAAAGGAAGAATGTTTCTCTGATTGCCGAAGAATAATATGATTCTGATGATGATTTGCTGATTGAGAAGATTACCGATTTGCTGATTAATCGTGATTACAGAAATTGGGATTTCAGTTTTATGTGGATATTTATTGATTTGAAGTTTATCGTTGTGGTAATTTGAAGTTTCTATCAATTTCTAGTTTGTCTTTGAAGATCAGAGGATTGAGCATTGGAGGAGTGCGCTAAACCAAATGCGGATGTGGTTAAAGTTGAAACGGAGAAGATGCATTGATTAATTTCAAGTTGGTGATTATTCGAGAAAATTTGTAGATCAAGCAAACCAGAGGAGGTCTTGAACCGTGCAAACAAACACATGAAGATTAATTTCTTGGGAGAATTGAATGTTGCTTAAAGTAGATAATGCAAACCCGGATCATCAATCAAGGGGAAATTTATTGACGCATTCTACGACATCGACAGATACCTGATTGAAGTTGCAGAATATACAAACATCGCACTTATTTTTTAAGATCAAGATCAAGCTTCGACAGTGACATCCAAGGGGGAATTTGTTGATGCACTTTATGTCCGTCACTATGCGAATAGGCTAGAAGGAGTGTGTATTGAATATTGTATAAATTAGATATGAACACACGACCCAAGTGTGAACGAGAACTGGCTAGTACCAGTGACAATGTGACTCGTAGGAGTGACAATGTGGCTCGTACGCGTGACAATGTGGCACGTACGAGTGACATCTTGTCACTCATACGAGCAACCACTCGTAAGAAGCCAACCTGCTTGCTTCGCATGAGCTGCTTATGTCTATGTATATGTGTTGTGTGTTCATTGTTTACAAGTTTTGGAAGTTCCCTAAGGGGAAGCGTTGGCGGATTCCCTCCAGGAATTTCGCTAGCCAGACAAGATGTATACTCTTTCGGTATGAATGAATGAATGCTTCAACTAATCCTGTTTCTACTCCCTTTTTATAACGTTCTACCGAATTGGTACTATCATACGCCCAAACTTTCGTCTAGAACCACCGCGTATGATAGTACCGATTCGGTATATAGTTATAAAAAGGGAGTAGAAACAGAATCAGCAGAAGTATTCATTCATTCTTACTGAAAGAGTATACATCTTGTCTGGCTGGCGGAATTTCTAGACAGAATCTGCCAGCATTTCCTCTTAGGGAACTTTTAAAACTTGCAAACAATGAACACACAATACACATACATACATATATATATAAACATGAGCAGCTTGTGCGAAGCGACCAGGTTGGCTTCGTACGAGTGACAAGATGTCACTCGTACGAGCCACATTGTCACTCATATGAGTCATATTTGTCACTCGTACACGCCAGTTCTCGTTCGCACTTGGTTCGTGTGTTCGTATATAATTTATACAATATTCAATACACACTCTTTCTAGCCTATTCGTACAGTGACAGACATAAAGTGGGTCACCAAACCACATCTCCCCTATCAATAAAAGAAGAGATGAGCATTACATCACAATGCTGACATGACAACCATATAGGCTATCCAACAATGCTAATCTAATCTCATTATTGCATCATAATAAAAAAATACAAAAACCAATTCAAAATACAAAAATTAAATTTTACCCTCTTCATTTGTATATCAAATTACAAAATTATTACATCCCTCCTCCAGACCCTCACATTTCAAATTCACAAAATTATTACGAACTAGATAAGGAATCGCATCATAAAGATATACACAATACACGTTACATTTGAGAAACTCAGCGATGGGCAATTACATTGCATCTACATTTTAAGAAAATGGAAGTTATTTGAGTTTCCAAAAAAAAAAAAAAGAATGGATTTTCTATATGAATTGTGAGTTGATAAGCTCCTTTAAGAGGTAGGATAAAAAGAGATGGAATTGTGAGGGATGGTAATCCAACCCTGGTGGCTAAAAAAAGCATGTCAAATTACCACTACAACAACGCACATATCTTGGATAAGCATATGGCTAGAGTGGTGTTGAATTTGGTCTCTTGAATAAGAATATGGCTGGAGTGGTGGTGAATTGGGTCTTAATTGCAGCTTGCAATTAATAATCGGTCACTACATTTTTTAACAACTTAAAATTAAGGTTCCATTTTGTTCGACACATGTCATATGTAATACATCAATTGGTGTTCACAAGGGAATATCTAAAGATTTATGAGTATTTTAATGTATGCGTATTATATCTGTAATCTTACTTTGTCATTAGTTTATGTAATATGTAATTTTTTTGTATTTTATTATTTATAGACTAATGCTTTCTTTTCTAATACACAGGTTACATGCTAAAGAATACACTAGGAAAAGCAAGGACTTTGTTAACATAAATTTTTGTTATATACGGACTTGGTGGCAATCGATGGTTCTCGGTATTCTTTCTTGACGATACTCTTTAGATACTATGCCATTGGTAGTTTTGGCTGGTTAGTTTCAGTAACTATGTTTGAATTTCATCGCCATATGATTTATGATATGTGTTCTTAATCGTTATTATGTCTAGTGGTTTCTTGATGTTGTCAATCGTATCATGTTTGTTGCTTTGACACCAGTTTAATGATTCTCCTTTCACATGACAAAATGTTTCGTATTGTTGGTTCAAAACTTCTCTGTTATTTTCAATAACTTCTTTAGTGCCACTAAATTGTTTTTTAGAGCATTCCATAACTCCTTTGCAATGTTGCAATCCAACAGGCCAGCACATATATCATTAGGTAAAGCAGTTGCCACGATGCTAAATGCCTTTGCGTCTAGCTCAATTTTCTGAAATTCTTGCTCGGAGTAATGTTCAGAACTCTTTGGAACTTGAACTTTTGGGTCTTCGGCACTTGGTACCATCGGAACATGTGGTCCGAAGATAACCGATTTCCAGCAACCCGTGTTTTGTTGTGCAAGTATGTGACCCATCTGACGTTGCTAGATGTTGTACTCCGATCTCACAAGTATTGGAGGTTTGTACATAGGATCTTGTGGATTTTGAGACATTCTGATTGTTTACAAACAGGTTTTTGTTTAAAGCTTTGAACGTAAATAAACTTTCACTCTGTTTTCAATACAAACGAACAAACGAATTAGCAATGAGAGTTGAACAATTTATATCAAACTGATTGTTAAATCAAATTTGAACGACCAAGCTCTGTACCAATTGTTAGGATCTGAGTTTGATATTGACGTGATTATTTACATGAAATCAATGTAAGATGATAACCAACAATGAAACAGTGCAGCAGAGTTTTGTGAACTTTGAAATCACAACAATAGAAAGATTGTTTTCAAGAACATGCTTTTGTAATTATAATCACGTATGCATGCAATTTACAAACTCCCCCTCACCTAAGATCACTCTCTTTGTTTGTACAAAATGTTAGAAGAAAAGTGATGGATAGAACAGTACAGCCACTGTTCTATTTATAGTACATTTCAAACCACTAAGTATCTTAGGCTGACATCACAATGAAAGTGACATTTAACACCTAAAATTGCATATTAAACTGTGTTGAACAAAAATTGTTGAGGTATCCTCTGTTGGTCTTCAACCAACCTTTGCTTCAGCAGCCTTTTAACCTTCATCAGAGTTTCTCTCTAGCAGACCTTTGCTTCCAGCAGAGCTTTCCCTTTAACAGATCTTGTGAACAGTCTTTATGTATGAGTAGAGTTTAGAGCAGTAGATCTTCTAAGTATTGTTGTCAATGACAAGATTTTATAGATTGTTTTGGCTTTCGAATCATCTATTCTTTATAGGGTTCAATAGATCCAAGAATCTCCCCTAGAATAGATGATGCCAAAACCCTTTTTATTGCTGATAACTTTATTTCCCAACATTAATCCCCTGATTTGCCCTTTGAACTGTAGTTCAATGTTTATGGAAAACATGTCTTCAAAATCCCTTTTGTAATTCAAGGTTCAATAAATCTTTGAGGTCATCTACATCTACACCATATGCATCCTCCATTTTCAGCTTTTGAATTTTACCATTTGGTCTGAGCAAAGTCAATTCATGGGTATCTCCATGTGACTTCCATTTTAGAATATTTTGACTCATTTGGTTTTCTTGGCGGAAGAGTTATCGTTGAGTTTGGTGGAAGAGAGTTACTTACAAGGTTAGAGATCGTTTATCTTAGTTTTTCACTTGCAGCATTAGTGTGATAGAGTAGTTGATTCTTGATCCCCTCTTTTCTATGTTCTTCAAACAACTGCTCAACACTTGCAGCATCAACAGTTGTTTCCTTTAAGGAAGTCTTATGGATGTAACCATTGTTCAACTGAAACACCCATCAGTTGTAGTAGTTGCTTCACTTAAATTACCACCAAGAGTTACTTGTAACTCATGGGGTGTAGCCTCCTTAGCTGTTTCTGGGTTAGCAATGAAATTTGTCGCACACCCAGTCACATGTGGGGGTGTACTCTCATGGACATGTGATTGAGAGGAACTGATTTGTGTCTGAGTTATCTCAATTACACGAAACAAAGGTATAATAGTAGGTGGAATTGATGGAGATGGTTGTGGGGTACAAAGGGAATTTTCCCTGGGAGAGGGGCTGTAAAACAAAGATTTATGTGAATCATCTGCTTCATAATGAGGTGACCCTATGCTTACAACATGTACCTTTTGTGAGGAAGCAGGAGGAGTTTGGCCTTTTGGTGGAGACATTTCCAACTGTTGTGAGGAAGTAACAATAGTGGTTTCAGGTGGCTTTTATGATACCACAAGGTTATACTCTGAGATCTCATTTTCCAGCGGTGCCTTTTTATGTATTTTGGTTTTGGTGGGCTTTTTGGATTTCGAGAGTTTCTTTTTGGATTTTTCTAGTGTGGGTTTCACAACACCAGTTGTAGTGTCATGATCACCAGGAAAAGTGGGCTCAGCAACAGAGGTATGAGCTTGTGATGTGGACTCATTCAAAATTTGCTCACCCCCCTTTGCTTTTGTTTTAGAAACACCATATTTTTTTATTCTTGTAAAAGTTTCAGTAGTAAGACTCTTCGTTTAAAAAATAGCACCTTGTTTAAAATCTTTTTCTTGAAGTTGTTTCTGTAGATAATAACTCTAAAGTCTATGATACAAAAGAAAAGCTTTATTTTTTGAAATTTTATTATAATTTGCCACCAATTTCATAAACAATACATGGGATAGATTGAAATTAGATTTTGTCAAAATAGCATATCCTAGAAATTGAATATTTTATGGAATCTCATTAAATGAGGTGGTCTTGGCTAAAAGACATGTGAGTAAGGTATGTAAAAAGTATCTCATTTCAGCAGGAAAATTTGGTTTGTAGATAGTAACACCAGTTAACTGACCCTCATACCCATGTCCTATGAACTCAACATGTAATTCTTGCTTTCCAAAAGAGGTTTTACCTTCTAGGTCATTCGTACCAAATGTTGTGGAAATTGAGGATGGGGAAATTTGAGGGTTTCTCCGACCTTGGAAGTGATAGCATATGGCTTCTTCTTTTGGGATTCGATTTTAGCATTTGCTCAGAACTGCCGAAGTGTGTCCACATAAATTGGTGCATTTGCAAGCATAATCTCTTTGTGCTTAGAGGATGTGAGAACATCAATTATTGGATTGAATAAAGCATTATTGTCGGTTTTCTCGAATGTGGGGAGGTAGTTATGTGGGAGTTTGATGTTTAGAGCCATGATCGGAGATGGTAGTGAGGAGTAATGAAGAAGATGAGAGTAATGGAAACTGCTTTTGAGAATTTTGAATTTGAGACAACAAGTAAAACTCAGTTTGGATGGAACAGTGATATATAAAGGTAAAACTGAATGCTAGCATGGCATCTATTTCAAATATCTTATGGCTGTCACACCCCGACCCGCAGCGGAAATAAGAGTCGGGGCATAATTGGGTTATCACCAAAGCACATGACATTTACTATTATGTTTCATAATTAAATGAAGTCAAAGTTACATTTCTCAATCCTTCAAACATGTTCATTCATTACAAAGGAAAATAACCAAACATAATAATCCCAAACACTAAATCATTTTATTTCTTCTAATCCAGGTCCTACGTGTTCCTAGCTGCTGCTGGTTCACCTGTATCATGTGTAAAATGGGAGGTTTTTTGGGTCAACATAAGTTGGCGAGTGAACCTTATAGATAAACATTTAATAATGATTTTCTGGTTAGTTTATCAATAAAATATTGTGCATAATCATAAAGAGCACATGTATGAAATCAAGCAATGGCAACATCGGTTACAAATATAACATACATTAATAATTGATAACATACATGATCATACCAACATCATATGATAATTAACATAAATGAACTGTGAGATCAAGGCTCAATCAAACGGAGCCGATCGTATTGCATGAACTGAAATGTAAATTGAACTGTGCACTCAAGGCTCAATCAAACGGAGCCGAGCGTATTGCATGAACTTGAAATGTAAATAACCGATCAAGGCTCAATCAAACGGAGCCGATCGTGCGGGCACGCCCTGACCAACCACATAATAAAATGGGGATCAAACTCAACCTCGAGGGATGGGGAGTTACGGCCTCAGCAATTGCATGTACTGAAATAATAACTTGCAAACAATTCTAACTACTGAACAGCAACAACTAACACACATGTCATGATATGATATATGCACAATAACTTGGTTATAATAAGTAAATGAATAAGACACATGATACACCCCAAAAATATGATTAAAACGGGGAATTTGAAGGGTTCACTCACATTGGGTGCGTTGGATTTGAATTGGTGAGATGCGCACGATTTGGACGAAACGAGATAACAAGGAATCACTGACCTAGATAATAATAGGAAAAAAAAAAAAAAATATATTAAATGGATGGATTTTATTAAAGATTTTTAATGGGATTTTTAGATATAATTTTTGTGATTTTATGGCTATTTTCTATCCTTAAAAATGTTATTTTTAAGTATTTTTAATTGATTTTTAATTTAAATAAAACAAATAATTATTTAAAAAAAATAATATTTTTTTACTGTTTGACCGTTGACCGTTGACCGGTTCGGTCAGCGGTAATTCTTGCGCCGAGCGAGATTCGAACCTGTGACCTTCCGTTCACGCGCACGTAGCTCTACCAACTGAGCTACGTGACTAACCCGATAAAAATCTAGTTTTAATTATATTAATACACTTATTCGAATTTACCGAAAATTCCTTTATTTTACAAAACGTTTTATTCTCATCGAACCGGCGTGTGGGACGGAACTCGATCGCGTGACGTGCAGTTTGTGTTGCACACAGTCCACCGCTGGACTGTGTGTCTAACCCGGTTATATCCTTGAATTATATTATACTTAGCAACTACTCAATCTAACCCGGTTAGTTTTATGAATAAAAAGGAATGTTATTACGCAGCGTGTGTGTGTAGCAAGGATCGAACTCGGGACTCGTATATAAACTTTGCACACAGTCCACCGCTGGACTGTGTGTCTAACCCGTTAACTATCCGAATTTTATTTGTTCTTAACCCGTTGTTATGCTCGTCTTCTTCACTAATATTACCGGTTTTACACAGATCACTGGTTCAGGGTTCTACTTCTTAAATAACATGATTACTAGCTTGAATGAACAGACCGAACAATTTGAGGGAAAGAATACCAGACAGGTCGTCTTCTTCAGGAAGTCCGGCGAGAACAGAAAACTCTGTTTTTTGAAACTTCGGCTGAGAGAGCTAATCAACAGAATTTAAGAGTTAAAATTGAAATTGAATCAGAGTACATGGGTTATTAGCACGATTGAATGTGTTTACCGTCAACTAGCGTGGTTCCGGCAATTTCCAGAATTTCTCCGCGAAACCAGAAATCCAGCAGAGTCTTCTGTGACTGACTTTGAGTGACGGAATAATGTTAGTAGTGTCCCTACATTAGATTGAAACAGCAAGAGAGTAGAATCTTACTGGTTTGAGTTGGACACGGTTTTCCGGCGAGAGTTGCAGAGAATTCCGGCGACAATTTTCTTGAGCTCAAAAGACTTGAAAACGCGACGAAAAGGATTTGGAGTGTATTTGAGACAGTTCTGAATCGTATAAATGATTGGAGACGGAATTATTTGAGACTTGAATGTCTTTCGGTTTCAAAACTCAACACTTGAAGTTTATTCAATCTAACCTTAATTAGAAACCGATATGCGTCGGTTATGAGTTAACTAAACGAACGAAAAACTGATTTGGCGATTTGGCTTACCGATTTCCGTTACTCAAATACCAATAACCGTTCATCCGAGTTTGTGTATAAAGTTCAATTGTTTTCATAATATTAACAGAAAACAACTGGTGGCGGAGTGGTTTGGAGACGGATGGATAAGTCATTAGAGGCAGTTGACCCGGGTTCGAGTCCGGTCAGCTCCAAACATTTTTTATTTATTTTATTTTAACTTTTTATCAAATATAATTTTTATAGTTTGGTTTATATATTAATTATGAAACATTTAAACTCAAAATATTCATAAATACTTAATGAAATTTTGTAACTTGATATTTGATTACAAAACGAAACGGGTTTTGGAAACCCGATTTATACAAATGTTACAGTATCCCCTACTTTCAGGAATTTCGTCCCGAAATTCAAACAGTTGAAGTAGTAGGGAAAAGATGAGGGTATTTTTCACGCATTGAGTCTTCACGTTCCCAAGTAAACTCAGGTCCCCGTTTCGACTCCCAGCGTACCCTAACAATAGGAATGCGACTTCGACGTAGACGCTTTTCTCCATAGTCCATAATCTCTACTGGCCGTTCGATAAAATGCATGGATTCATCAATCTGAATATCCTCCAGTGGAATATGAAGATTCTCATCAGCGAGGCACTTCTTCAAGTTCGACACGTGGAATGTGGGATGAATTCTGTCGAGTTCTTCCGGTAGGTCAAGCTTGTAAGCTACAGGACCTACTCTTTCGAGTATCTTGAAAGGTCCTACGTAACGTGGTGCTAGCTTTCCCTTTTGCCCAAAACGAACTACTCCCTTCCACGGTGACACTTTTAAAAGCACATGATCACCAACGCTAAACTCCAAGGGCTTCCGTCGTTTATCTGCGTAACTCTTTTGACGACTTTGAGCCGCTAGAAGATTGTTTCTGATTTGATGAATCTTATCTGTTGTTTCTTGGATCAATTCCGGACCAGTAATTTGAGCTTCCCCAATTTCGTGCCAACAAACAGGAGATCGACACTTTCGACCATATAAAGCTTCAAAAGGTGCCATGCCGATACTAGAATGATAACTGTTGTTGTACGAAAATTCGACTAACGGTAGGTGAGCGTCCCAATTTCCCTTGAAGTCTATGACACATGCTCTAAGCATATCCTCAAGGGTTTGAATGGTGCGCTCAGACTGTCCATCAGTTTGGGGATGATAGGCGGTACTGAGATCTAGTCGAGTGCCCATTGCGGATTGTACTGCCTGCCACGTCCGTGAGGTGAAACGACCATCACGATCAGAAATAATACTTAATGGAACTCCATGACGGCTGACGATTTCGCTGATATAAATACGAGCAAGCTTTTCGTTCTTAAAATCTTCTCGAATAGGAATAAAGTGAGCTGATTTTGTGAGTCGGTCTATAATCACCCATATAGTGTCATACCCACTAGAAGTGCGAGGTAACCCGGTAATGAAATCCATGGTTATATTTTCCCACTTCCAGACAGGTATTTCTGGTTGGACCAGAAGTCCTGAGGGTCTTTGGTGTTCAGCCTTTACTTTAGAACAAGTGAGACACTTGGAAACAAAAACGGCAATATCTTTCTTCATTCCAGGCCACCAATAGGTGTACCGTAGGTCTTGATACATCTTATCGGCTCCTGGGTGTATAGAATATCGCGTCTTATGGGCTTCATGCATGAGTGTTTCACGAAGATTGATATGGTTAGGAATCCATATACGATCTAGGTAATACAAAATGCCATCAGATTTAGTTTCCAGCTTTAGCTCGGCTCCACAGGACATCTCTTTTTGTACATCTTCCTCTGTTATTGAAACGTGTTGAGCTTCTCGAATTTGATCCTTAATATTGGTTATAATTTGCGAACATAGAAGATGAATAGAGTTCGCATATCCCTTTCGACTAAGTGCATCAGCCACCACATTTGCTTTACCAGGGTGGTATTTGATTTCACAGTCGTAATCATTTAGAAGTTCGACCCATCTCCGTTGCCTCATATTTAACTCTTTCTGATTGAAGATGTGTTGAAGACTCTTATGGTCAGTGTATATTTCACACTTCGTGCCATAAAGATAATGTCTCCATATCTTAAGAGCGAATACAACGGCTCCAAGTTCAAGGTCATGAGTGGTGTAGTTCTTTTCGTGAGTCTTGAGTTGCCT
Organism: Scalesia atractyloides; assembly: GCA_947069175.1. Lineage (NCBI taxonomy): Eukaryota > Viridiplantae > Streptophyta > Magnoliopsida > Asterales > Asteraceae > Scalesia > Scalesia atractyloides. The sequence goes on along the minus strand of CAMTDV010000022.1, from coordinate 58,549,902 downwards.
TGAGGCATAAGCTATGACTTTTCCTCTTTGCATGAGAACGCATCCCAATCCTTGCCCTGACGCGTCGCAATAGACTACAAAATCATCACAACCTTCAGGAAGAGTGAGGATTGGTGCATCACAAAGTCTTTGCTTGAGGGTTTGAAAAGCTTCTTCTTGCTTGGGCCCCCATACAAATGGTTTCCCTTTATGGGTTAAAGCCGTGAGTGGCACCGCAATGCGAGAGAAGTTTGAAATGAATCGACGATAGTAACCAGCAAGTCCAAGAAAAGACCTTACTTCAGTTGGCGTACGTGGAGCTTGCCATTCTTGAACTGCTTTAATCTTTGATGGGTCCACGTGTATTCCTTTGTCATTGACTACATGCCCAAGAAATTGCACCTCTTTTAACCAGAATTCACATTTAGAGAACTTGGCATAAAGCTTTTCCTTTTCTAGAAGTGCAAGAATAAGTCGCAGATGACGCTCATGATCAGCTTTGGATTTTGAATAGATAAGAATATCGTCAATGAACACAATAACAAATCGATCAAGGTAAGGTTTGCAGACTCTATTCATTAGGTCCATGAAAACAGCTGGTGCGTTGGTTAATCCAAACGGCATAACCATGAATTCATAGTGACCATATCGAGTTCGAAAAGCAGTTTTTGGGACGTCTTCTTCATGCACCCTAAGCTGATGATAGCCCGATCGAAGGTCGATTTTCGAAAAGCAACTAGCACCTTGTAGCTGGTCAAGAAGATCATCTATACGAGGTAAAGGATATCGATTTTTGATAGTTAACTTGTTGAGCTCTCTGTAATCGATGCACATGCGAAAAGATCCATCCTTCTTCTTTACGAAAAGTACCGGTGCACCCCAAGGCGATGAGCTGGGACGTATAAATCCCTTGTCTGTCAACTCTTGCAATTGACTGGCTAGCTCTTGCATTTCAGAGGGGGCTAACCTATATGGAGATTTTGCCACTGGTGTAGCACCAGGTATAAGATCGATACGAAACTCGACATCTCTGATTGGAGGAAGTCCTGAAATGTCATCAGGAAAAACTTGTGGAAAATCTTTTACAACAGGAATATCTTCAAGTTTCTTTTCTGCGGTCCCCTTCTTAATGATATGGGCTAAAAACGCGACATAATTCTTACGAAGGTATTTCTGTGCTTGAAGGCAAGACATTAAGTTGAGTCCTTTCGCCGAGGTTTCTCCAATAATTCGAAGAGTCTGACCGTTTGAAAGAGGAATACGAATAAATTTCTCACGACATACAACTTCCGCATTATGCTGACTAAGCCAATCCATTCCGACTATGATGTCGAAACTTCCCAGCTTCATAGGAATAAGATCGACTGAGAAATCGTGATTGTTTAGGGTGAGCGTACAGTTGCGTAAAATAGAGTTTAACAAAACTGGTTTTCCATCTGCAACTTCCACTGTTATGGATTCCGCGAGCTTATCTCGATTTTTATTTAAGATAGGTTCAAACTCTAATGACACGAAACTTCTATCCGCACCAGTATCAAATAACATAGAGGCATATCTACCATTTATAAGAAACGTACCGTTGACCACATTGCCGTCAGCTCTGGCCTGGTTTGCGTTAATATTGAAAGCCCTTCCTCTAGCAGGTGGAGGAGCTTGATTTGCTTGGTTCACTGGGTTGGCTTGGGCCTGAGCATGAATAATATTGACTAATCTTGGACATGTGTTCCTGAAATGACTTGGATCTCCACAGTTGAAACATGCCCGCATAGGTTGACCCATAGGGTAGTTGGGTTGATAGTATGTTTGGGCTAAATGTTGGGTGGGTGGAAATGGTTGTTGTTGTTGGGCTTGACCCATAAATTGTTGGTGGGTTTGGGTTATAGGTGGGTGGCGATTTGTTCGCTGAGGTGCGCGGCATTGTTGTACAAGGTGTCCAGCGCGACCGCAGCTGGTACAGTACTGGCAAGGATAGTCAGGGGAGTGGTGATACTGACAACGGTTACATTTTGGTAGTGGTCCTGTGTATGGTCTTTTGTATGGCGCGGGTGGAGGAGTGGCTTGTGTGATGGGTGCAGCAGGAACAGGGTGTTGGTGTGGGTAACTGCAAAGTTCCTGTTGTTACGCTTCCTCTTGTTACCAAATTTAGAGGAAGGAGTGTGGTGGTTTGAGGTTTGTCCCTCAGCAGGAGCTTTCTTCTTTTCTTCCTTGAACTTCCCATTACGAATTCGGTTTTCGGTTAGTTCTGTTGCCAACACCATGGCAGCTTCGAGTGTTACCGGTGAAACACTGAGGACCGAATCTTGGATTTTCGGGGGAAGTCCTCGAATGTAATGTTCGATCAGACGGTAGGTTGGAGTGAATAAGTTTGGTACCATCTGGTTCAACTCCAAGAACCGTTTGTTGTAAGTAGAGTGATCACCATCTTTTTGTTTCAGGGCATGAAATTCATCTTCCAATTTCTTAATCTCACTCCTAGGACAGAATCGCCTAGTCATGATCTCCCTTAACTCTTCCCAAGTTAAGGCCATCGCATCTTCCATTCCCCTCTTTCCCTTCTCGGTATTCCACCAAGTGAGAGCTACCCCAAGTAGTCTCCCGGTGGCATAACGAACTTTGCGATCCTCAGGACAATCGCAGTTTAAGAAAACGTTTTCCATCTCCTCGAACCAACGTTGGAGAGCAGTGACTCCCTCAGTCCCTTCGAATTTTGGGGGATCGCAAGACTTAAAATGTTTGTAGGTGCACTTGCCAGTAGGAGGGTCGTTGATGATCTGGTCCTGTTGTTGAGGAGGGTTAGTAGGATTTGCAGCAAGAGCTTGTTGTACTTGTACTACGATGTCAGGTAATATCGTGGCCATTTGGTTGGCGATATGAGTGGCCAATCGTTCCTGAGACTTTTCCGATTTCCTACTCCTTCGATGCGATCTATACGACATCTACAGGATCATAAAATGAGAAGATTGTGAGTTTATGGTATCTTTTAGGTGTCATGTGTCTTAAAAAAAATGAAAATGACATAAATATCAATAATGCAACTACATCCGAAGGATGTCTTGGGTTCGCTCATGTTGGGCCTCAAATGTCCCCCATACCTTCACCTATATAGTCATGTGGGCCCCCATGGCTATTGGTTTGGTAGGATTCACATTAGTATTGGCAATTTAACACTCGCATCCCCCGAATGCTAACCACAAAATATGTTTCATGAGATGTTTGGTCGGAACGTGTCCAGGTGTAGACACAATGACTACTCAAAGTGGGATTAGCTCTCACGACGTTTGGTATAGCATGCTTTGGCCTAATAGGTATTTCGTACTCTCATCGTTGGTCCCCAGGTAGGCAAACTGGTCCTTTATTTTGGATTTATACGAATGCCAGCCTAGACAGGACGTTCCGACTACCGGTACTAGTACCCTTCCAGTTACTACATGCCCGTCATGAGAACTCACTTTGATGAGATTTGAAAACACGAAAATCGTTGTAAAATCAATCATGATGTGGTGTGTGCTTGCATGGATGTGATATGTTATGATCATACGATTTCATGATAAGCATTATTTGATAATACATACTTATGAACATGCTTGAACAATATCAAATGTAACATTTTGACATAAACATATAAACATCATGAAATTTGGCATATAACACACAAGATTCTTATAGGTTTCTAATCGACTATAGTATAGGCTCTAAGGGTCTAATAACCTATCCTATATCCCTATAGTCATGGCTCTGATACCAATCTGTCACACCCCGACCCGCAGCGGAAATAAGAGTCGGGGCATAATTGGGTTATCACCAAAGCACATGACATTTACTATTATGTTTCATAATTAAATGAAGTCAAAGTTACATTTCTCAATCCTTCAAACATGTTCATTCATTACAAAGGAAAATAACCAAACATAATAATCCCAAACACTAAATCATTTTATTTCTTCTAATCCAGGTCCTACGTGTTCCTAGCTGCTGCTGGTTCACCTGTATCATGTGTAAAATGGGAGGTTTTTTTGGGTCAACATAAGTTGGCGAGTGAACCTTATAGATAAACATTTAATAATGATTTTCTGGTTAGTTTATCAATAAAATATTGTGCATAATCATAAAGAGCACATGTATGAAATCAAGCAATGGCAACATCGGTTACAAATATAACATACATTAATAATTGATAACATACATGATCATACCAACATCATATGATAATTAACATAAATGAACTGTGAGATCAAGGCTCAATCAAACGGAGCCGATCGTATTGCATGAACTGAAATGTAAATTGAACAGTGCACTCAAGGCTCAATCAAACGGAGCCGAGCGTATTGCATGAACTTGAAATGTAAATAACCGATCAAGGCTCAATCAAACGGAGCCGATCGTGCGGGCACGCCCTGACCAACCACATAATAAAATGGGGATCAAACTCAACCTCGAGGGATGGGGAGTTACGGCCTCAGCAATTGCATGTACTGAAATAATAACTTGCAAACAATTCTAACTACTGAACAGCAACAACTAACACACATGTCATGATATGATATATGCACAATAACTTGGTTATAATAAGTAAATGAATAAGACACATGATACACCCCAAAAATATGATTAAAACGGGGAATTTGAAGGGTTCACTCACATTGGGTGCGTTGGATTTGAATTGGTGAGATGCGCACGATTTGGACGAAACGAGATAACAAGGAATCACTGACCTAGATAATAATAGGAAAAAAAAAAAAATATATTAAATGGATGGATTTTATTAAAGATTTTTAATGGGATTTTTAGATATAATTTTTGTGATTTTATGGCTATTTTCTATCCTTAAAAATGTTATTTTTAAGTATTTTTAATTGATTTTTAATTTAAATAAAACAAATAATTATTTAAAAAAAATAATATTTTTTTACTGTTTGACCGTTGACCGTTGACCGGTTCGGTCAGCGGTAATTCTTGCCCCGAGCGAGATTCGAACCTGTGACCTTCCGTTCACGCGCACGTAGCTCTACCAACTGAGCTACGTGACTAACCCGATAAAAATCTAGTTTTAATTATATTAATACACTTATTCGAATTTACCGAAAATTCCTTTATTTTACAAAACGTTTTATTCTCATCGAACCGGCGTGTGGGACGGAACTCGATCGCGTGACGTGCAGTTTGTGTTGCACACAGTCCACCGCTGGACTGTGTGTCTAACCCGGTTATATCCTTGAATTATATTATACTTAGCAACTACTCAATCTAACCCGGTTAGTTTTATGAATAAAAAGGAATGTTATTACGCAGCGTGTGTGTGTAGCAAGGATCGAACTCGGGACTCGTATATAAACTTTGCACACAGTCCACCGCTGGACTGTGTGTCTAACCCGTTAACTATCCGAATTTTATTTGTTCTTAACCCGTTGTTATGCTCGTCTTCTTCACTAATATTACCGGTTTTACACAGATCACTGGTTCAGGGTTCTACTTCTTAAATAACATGATTACTAGCTTGAATGAACAGACCGAACAATTTGAGGGAAAGAATACCAGACAGGTCGTCTTCTTCAGGAAGTCCGGCGAGAACAGAAAACTCTGTTTTTTGAAACTTCGGCTGAGAGAGCTAATCAACAGAATTTAAGAGTTAAAATTGAAATTGAATCAGAGTACATGGGTTATTAGCACGATTGAATGTGTTTACCGTCAACTAGCGTGGTTCCGGCAATTTCCAGAATTTCTCCGGCGAAACCAGAAATCCAGCAGAGTCTTCTGTGACTGACTTTGAGTGACGGAATAATGTTAGTAGTGTCCCTACATTAGATTGAAACAGCAAGAGAGTAGAATCTTACTGGTTTGAGTTGGACACGGTTTTCCGGCGAGAGTTGCAGAGAATTCCGGCGACAATTTTCTTGAGCTCAAAAGACTTGAAAACGCGACGAAAAGGATTTGGAGTGTATTTGAGACAGTTCTGAATCGTATAAATGATTGGAGACGGAATTATTTGAGACTTGAATGTCTTTCGGTTTCAAAACTCAACACTTGAAGTTTATTCAATCTAACCTTAATTAGAAACCGATATGCGTCGGTTATGAGTTAACTAAACGAACGAAAAACTGATTTGGCGATTTGGCTTACCGATTTCCGTTACTCAAATACCAATAACCGTTCATCCGAGTTTGTGTATAAAGTTCAATTGTTTTCATAATATTAACAGAAAACAACTGGTGGCGGAGTGGTTTGGAGACGGATGGATAAGTCATTAGAGGCAGTTGACCCGGGTTCGAGTCCGGTCAGCTCCAAACATTTTTTATTTATTTTATTTTAACTTTTTATCAAATATAATTTTTATAGTTTGGTTTATATATTAATTATGAAACATTTAAACTCAAAATATTCATAAATACTTAATGAAATTTTGTAACTTGATATTTGATTACAAAACGAAACGGGTTTTGGAAACCCGATTTATACAAATGTTACAATGGCTAACATCTGTCCACGTGTAACCTTTGTTGGATAATGGATGACAGTTGTTAGGGAAACCGCTGCTAGAAACCAGTAGTGGTTGGGAATAGTGGAGATTTTATTCTATCAGATGATAGATATTAGTGGATAGAGCAAAACAGTGGTTTAAGCCCAAAAGTGAATGGAATAGTCGCAAATGAAAACAGAGGATACACTTTAATCAGTGGATAAATTGTTAAGCCAAACAGAGGTTTTAGAGAAACAGTGGTTTAGACAGACTTTTAGGATTATTGAAAATTTCAATTTTAGCTATTTTGAAGGATGGATTTTTAATTTTTTTGAAAACATTTTACTGTTTTTTATTCATGGAGAACAACATGTTTGTTTTTATTCCATGTTTAGCACACCAATTGTCACACCCTGGCTTTCACAGCCAAATCCAAACACCGATGGGCGCGAGTGGGGAATATCGTGATGTAAATTGATATCACCATAGTCAATTAAGCACGGCACAACAAAAGTCTTGGAGTTAAATCACTATTACAAACCAAATGTTCAAATACAAAAATAATACACAGACGGATCGTAATAGAAGATACACAGGCGGATCGTAAAATGTACAAAAATGTGTATAACAGACTTTAGGCAGATCTAGGATTTTCAAGATCCTCTTATTACTACCGAGCACTTCCAACCTATTTTCATATTTTACCTGCAAGCTTAGTCTTTTGAAAATACGTCAGCTTTTGCTTGTAAATACACCCAACTGACTCATTTTGAAAACATTTGAAAATGTTTTAAGTGCACTTTGGCACAAAATCTTTTATAACTTGGGAAAGTTAATTTGTAACCTTGTTAACAGATTCACTTGTTTATCCATACAGACAGGGCCCAGTGCGAAAACCGAGACATGATTAACGTACACACCACTTAAGAACTCACTATCCCCAACTTTGTGGGTTAAATGCATTTGAGCATCTGTCAGGTGTATGCCTACACCTCGCCTAAGGTCTGGCCATTATCTAATATAATGAGCCGAGGATATCCAGGACACGGTAGTTAACCCCTGATGTTTATGTTACCAAACAAAACTGATTAAAACGGAATATGCGGATTCGATTGATCCCATTTCCGACCAAGTGGTAATATTTTACCGTAACCCAAGTTCGTATAGGGAAATAAGTCAAGAGTATTTACTTGAGCTAGGGACCTCGAAGGGCATAGTGGACTTAACCTCCCATGTATACTCGGGACCTCGAAGGGCATCCCACTTAACCTTTACTATAGGTATCAATTTCCTTTGGAGCTTCTTAACCTCTCGATCCTCGATCGAAATTGGTTTCTCAACGAAACTAAATTTTCATCAATTTGCATATCATGATGTGACATTGCCAGCAACTTATTGGCTAGACATTTCTTAAAGTTAGATATGTGGAATACATCATGAATTCCACTAAGCTCCTCGGGCTGCTTAAGCTTATAAGCTACAGTGCTGACACATTTGATTATCTCGAATGGTCCTATATATCTTGGGCTTAATTTGCCTTTCTTTCCAAATCTTATTACACCTTTCCAAGGTGATACTTTTAGCATGACTTTGTCCCCTAATTGGAACTTAAGAGGTTTACGCATCTTGTCAGCATAGCTCTTCTGCCTATCTCGGGCAGCTTTGAGACGATCACGGATTTGCACAATCTTATCTGTGGTTTCCAAGACAATCTCTGGTCCTGATAATTGGGCTTCCCCAACTTCTGCCCATCACACGGGCTGTAACACCCTGTAAAATCGTGTCCAATAGTATAGTGATACGTGTTGTATTTTAATATAGTCTGTTAAAGACCAATAAGGACTAAAGGTGTCAACATGCTCAAACTGAGCCTTTGAGTGACAGTCTGATGTCAACATGCATAAATAATAGCCTCTGAGTGACTGATATGTCAACATGCTTAAATCATTAGCCTCTGAGTGACTGATATGTCAACATGCTTGAAAATTTGGCCTCTGAGTGACTGATATGTCAACATGCTTGAAATTTGGCCTCTGAGTGACTTGATATGTCAACATGCCCAGCCTTTGAGTAACATCGGAATCAACATGCTTATAATAAGCCTCTGAGTGATCCTTTGTGAAGTCCTAACTCTCATACGTGCAATTGTTGAACGAGAGGGTTCAATTTTGTAAATACGTGAAAGTTGGATGATGGAGGGATTAAAAGTGTTAACATGTTAATTTATACCTCTGAGTGACCTTTTAACAAACCGAGAGCTCAAAAATGTCAGGACATAATCCCGGGTATGCCAAGAATTGGCACGGAGGGCTAAAAGTGCCAAAAAGGTGTTTAAGAAAAGGTTATTAGAAGCTTTTTAAAGTTAAGGGGCTAAAGTGTCAAACTTTGAAACTTGCCATGGCGCGATCGCGGGCCGCGAGAGACCTGGCCTGGGTCTCTCGTGGGGCACGAGAAAGGGTCTGCAGCAGAAAGTTTTGCTTGGACTCCAAACAAAACTCCAAGACCATGTTTTCGAAATTATGGCTTCCCAAACTGCTATGCCACGTTTTGGGACACTTGTAAGCTTCGTCTTACACCCCTAAACACCTGGCTTCACCTCCTTTGGTTTCTACAATTATAAATAGGTGCTTAAGTTCACATTCCAACTTGCACCTTTCACATTTATTCACTCTTCTCACTCCTCTGGAAGTTCCTAGCTGAAAGGAGCATCCAACTTAGTTCTCTTGCATTCTAGGAACCTCTTGTAAGTGTTCCTTGCTCTTGCATTTTCGTTTATGGCTTTTATAGCCAAAAGTCAAGCGTTTTAGGAAAACGCTTTGACTTTCGGTTAAGACCATTATGGTCCAGCCAATGTTCGAAATGAATGTGGCTAAGTGATCATAATAAGGTAGGTGTTAGTCCCTATAAAGGGCACCTTCTGAAGATCATGTTTGCTAGACCAATTGACGGGTCAAATTAAGATGTTAAAAAAGTCAAACATGCCATTTTTCAGAAAAAATCATAAATTGATCTTATATATGTTATGAAACCTGTTTTGACACTTAAACAACTTGGTAATACTTATTAGAACATGTTTGACTTCTGCTTTGACATTTCGATTCTTGACTCGATTTAATGATTAGTTACATACTGATCTAAAGTTGTTTTATGATCATAATATAATGTAGCATAACCCTCTGAGGTTATACTACATGATCATAATCAGAATCTAAGTTTATGCGCAAGTTCCATAATTATACCATCTTTGACCAAAATGACCTTTTTGTATAAATGGTATTGAACTTGAAAATGAGTTTCTACTAATGTAATATCATAAGTAGGATTATTTGGGAGGATAAACCAAGTTATAAACTGAGTTTTCAAGCAAGTCGTTAAACTATGTCGTTAAATGACGATTTTAGCCCTTGTGGCTTATAAAATAGTTTTATCAACCTTCAGATAAATCTTTATTATGATATGTTAATAAATAACATATTTAAAACATCTTAATCTAACCTTAATGTCAGTTTTCATAAAACATCGCATAAAGACGTCATTTTACGACATAAACGCCGTTTCGGCGCATAGTATGATTTTAAACCTTATTATTGACCAAGACTTGATACCTACTGATTTTAAAACTTATTTTAAACATATTTACAGTAGGTACATGTTATAAACTCATAATCCCAAATAATTTTTAAACTATGTGTAAAATGACCAAAATGCCCCTTCGGTGCGTAGTTTGGTCATAAAAGGTAAAGTACAGATATAAATGGCATATAGAACTTGTCCATGACTTATCCGGTTACCCAATATCGCTAATATGCGCACAGTTACGTATATGTTACTATTTTACAGAAATTAACTGAAACGGGTTTAACCTTGTCATTTAAGTTTTAAAATCCAGAATGTTAATAGTTTACCCGTATTAAACAAGTCAAGGTACTTGTTGGGATTAAACTACATTCTATCCAATCATCGTTTAATCTAGCATCATACGTTTTGATCAAGTACGCTAGTCGGTCTAAGTCTATGACTTAAATAAGACCGTTAGTATTTAATTGGTTAGTTTATGCCATAATCCAGATTAGAGACTTGCCGGCAAATGCTATCTGCACTTAGTCCTTTTTGTGTACGGCTGAGTTATTAAAAATTAAAGAAGACTAGCTCAGGTAAATACTCTTGACTTATTTCCCCTATACGGGCTTGGGTTACGGTAAATTATTACCGCTTGGTCGGAAATGGGATCAATCGAACGCCGGTTCGGGGATAGTAAATCCGCATATTATGTTTTAATCAGTTTTGTTTGATAATTTAAACATCGGGGGTTAACTGCTGTAACCTGGATATCCTCGACTCATTACAATAGAAATGGCCACGACCTTAGCGCGGGTGTAGACATACACCCGATAGATGCTCAATTATGCATTCCCACAAGGTTGGGAGGAATTGACTCCTTCGTGAGTCCAAAGTGGTGTATGCGTTAATTATGTCTCGGTCTCCGTACCGGGCCCCATATGTATGACAAACATGTAAATCTATTAACAAGGTTGGACGGTCAATTAACCCAAGTTATAAATAGATTTTGTGCTGATACACACTTAAAACATTTTTAGAAATGTTTTCAAAATGAGTCAGTTGGGTGTATTTACCAGCGAAAGCTGACGTATTTTCAAAAGACTAATCTGCAGGTACAATATGAAAATAGGCCGGAAGTGCTTGGTAGTGATAGAGGATCTTGCAAAATCCTAAATCTCCCCAAAGTCGGTTTTATATTCTTTCCATGTACAATTTATGATCCGCTTGTGGATCTTCTATTACGATCCTGTATATTATTTTGTGTTTTCGAACATTCGGTTTGTAATAGTAATTTTACTCCAAGACTTCCGTTGTGCAGTGTTTAATTGACTATGATGATTATCAACTGACGTCACGATACTCCCCACCCGGGCCCACCGGTGTATGGATTTCGGGTTGGAAATCCGGGGTGTGACACGGGCGTTCGGCATTTTCTCCCATATAAGGACTCACAAGGAGCAGCCTTGATACTCGTGTGATAACTATTATTATATAGGAGAATTCTATTAGGGGTAAGTGGCCATCCCAACTTCCACCTAAATCAATTACACATGCTCTAAGTATGTCTTCCAAGGTTTGAATAGTACGCTCACTTTGACCATCTGTTTGCGGGTGGTAATGGGAAGCCGTACTAAAATTTAATCTTGTGCCTGAAGATTGTTGGTGTCACACCCCGACCTGCAGCGGAAGTAAAAGTCGAGGCATAATTGATTATCACCAAAGCACATGACATTTACTAATAAGTTCCATATGTATTTAATTGAAATTAAAACTTCAAATATTCCCACACAACGAGTCATACAAGCACAAATAAAATCAAAACATTTGTTCAGAACGTAATAAATTAGTTTAATCTTCTAAGGCCATTCCTATGTGTTTCTTTCTTCCGCTTGTTCACCTGTATCATGCATAAAAACAAAAGATTTGGGTCAACAAAAGTTGGCGAGTGAATCTAGGTAGAAACAATTTAAGCAATTCATATATTAGTTAATAAAAATCGTGCATAAATCATAATTGAACATATGCATATGTACAAACAATCACAAACCACACAACATCCACAATGACCATATAATAGATGAACGATGAACTTGAGATTAAGGCTCAATCAAACGGAGCCGATCTAATGAGGCACCTGATGCTCAACTCGTATCCCACGAGGAACTGATGGTCCTTAAACGAATGATTGTACTGAAATGACAAAATGCAACTACACATAATCATACCAATTGAAAATACACATTTGATCACATTACGATGTTAGCACAAGTGTTAAAAATAAATAAATACAACATGTACGACACATGATACATCCCAAAACGTAAATAAAAAGGGGAGTTTGTAAGGATTCACTCACAGTGGCTGCGTTCCTTGCTTGATAGAATATGCGCACGAATTGAGGAGTTTATTTGACAAAGGAATTCTAACCTAAATAGCAATAATGCAAAGATTCGACAAATTTATATAAAATAAATAGTAAATATACTACATTTTGATTGATTACTTTGTTTCCTATTGTTTAAGTATATTTTTATGATTTATTATACTTAATATGCTTTGTTTTTAATGGATTTAAAATTAATATTATAAAAATAAAAGAATAATTAGTTAATAATTAATATTAAAAAAATATAAATTAAAAAAAAAAACTTGTCAGACTGGTTTAACTGTGGGTTTGGATGCGTGTGTTGAGACTCGAACTTGTGACCTCCCGTTAACGTTCAAGCAGCTCTTCCAACTGAGCTACGTGTCTAACCCGAAGGAAATCCATTTATATTCCCTTTATAGACTTATTTGCTGAATTCTGAAATTAATATATTAAAAAGGTTTTTAAAATCCTTGAATCTGTAGTGTACACTAGGGCTCGAACCGGCGACTACATGCTGCTTAGCACCCAGCCACCAGTTGGGCTAGTGTTTAACCGTTTACTTAGATTATATTATACTAATACGCTACCAGACTTATCTTCAACCTGCTTCTTGTAAATCTCAATCAACACTGGTTGTTTGATCGAAACGAGATGGTTAAATTGATAGATTTAAAACATTTAAAAGGAAAAAAAGGTTTACCGACGATTGCGATCAGTCCGACGAGGGATTCTGGCGATTTTTCGATGACCTCTGGCGCAAACAGAATAATATAGGGAAGTCGTTTAAGTAAGCGAGTTTGTTATGATTAGAAACGAGATATTTATAGTCGGAGGCCTAAATCTTGACTTAAGCTACGATAAACACAATCAAGAACAACATTTAATGATTTTCGGTTATGAATCATTGATTCAAATCATTATTCTGGTGCATTTGATTTAAAAAGAAAAGCGATTACAATGATTTAGACGAGAAGATTTCACCATTAACGCCTGGCATTTACGAATGTGCCAGTCTTGCAGGTTCCTTGAGTAGAATTCAACATAAGGTTTAAAGGTTTTCAATTTTCAGCACAAATGTGCATGTGGTGTAACGGTGTTATAAGTGTGTGTGAGTCCGGAAGACCTGGGTTCGACTCTGGTTGAACCCTTTTCATTTTTTTACACTATTTCTTTTAAATAATCACTTTTCTTTTTTTTATATAAAAAATATTTATTATTGTTATTATGATTACCCACGACTATTATGTTTCGAGTGTCCTTTGGCTTCTAAATATATATATATATATACATATATATAGATATATACATATACGTACATATATATATATATACATATATATATATACGTACATATATATGTATATACGTATATATATGTATATACGTTATATTTTCCCACTTCCATATAGGTATTTCGGGTTGGACAAGGAGTCCTGAAGGTCTTTGATGTTCAGCTTTCACTTTGGAACATGTAAGGCACTTAGAAACGAATATTGCGATATCTTTCTTCATGCCAGGCCACCAGTAGAAGTATCGATATCTTGATACATTTTATCGGCTCCTGGATGTATAGAGTATCGAGTTTTGTGTGCCTCATTCATGAGAAAAACACGAAGATCATCACGATCAGGTACCCAAATACGATTTAAATAATAGAGAATACCATCCGATTTGGATTCTAGCTTGGTTTCAGCTCCAAAGACAGTTCATCTCGTACATCATTTTCCGTGTCGGAAATAGGTTGAGCTGCTCTAATTCAATTTTGAAGACTGTCACAATTGGAAAACACAAAAGACGGATTGAGTTAGCATACTCCTTTCGACTGAGGGCGTCAGCCACAACATTAGCCTTACCGGGATGATATCGAATTTCACAATCATAATCATTTAGGAGTTCGACCCATCGACGTTGCCTCATGTTCAATTCCTTTTGATTAAAGATATGCTGAAGACTGTTGTGGTCAGTGTAGATTTCACACTTAGTACCATAGAGGTAATGTCTCCATATCTTAAGGGCGAACACGACTGCTCCAAGTTCTAGGTCGTGAGTGGTATAATTATTCTCATGCACTTTGAGTTGCCTTGAGGCGTAGGCTATCACCTTTCCTCTTTGCATTAGATGCAATCTAACCCTTGCCCTGACGCGTCGCAAGAAACCACAAAGTCTTCGCAACCATCAGGAGTGTAAGTATAGGTGCATCACAAAGTTTTTGCTTCAAAGTTTGGAAAGCCTCTTCTTGTTTGGGTCTCCACGTAAAGGGTTTGCCCTTATGAGTTAAGGCTGTGAGTGGAACGGCGATACGAGAAAAATTCGCGATAAAACGACGATAATAACCACTAGACCAAGAAATGATCTAACTTCAGTAGGTGTGCATGGCGCTTGCCACTCTTGTACCGCTTTGATTTTTGCAGGGTCAACATGAATTCCTTTGTCGTTAACACATGACCAAGAAATTGCACTTTCTTCTAACCAAAACTCACATTTCGAGAACTTAGCATAAATCTTTTCAGTTCTCAAGAGTGTTAGAATGAGCTGAAGATGATGCTCATGATCAAATTTGGTCTTAGAATAGATAAGAATATCATCAATGAAAACTATGACAAAGTGATCGAGATAGGGTTTGCATACCCTATTCATCAAGTCCATGAAAACAGCAGGGGCATTGGTCAAACCAAAAGGCATAACCATAAATTCATAGTGACCATAACAAGTTCGAAAAGCAGTTTTGGGAATATCTTCTTCACGTACTCTAAGTTGATGATAACCAGAACGAAGGTCGATCTTAGAAAAACAGGTGGCACCTTGTAGTTGATCTAGGAGATCATCAATACGAGGTAATGGATAGCGATTTTTGATGGTCAGCTTGTTGAGCTCTCTATAATCGATACACATACGAAAGGTTCCATCTTTCATCTTTACAAAGAGAATAGGCGCACCCCAAGGCAACGAGCTAGGATGTATAAACCCCTTGTCAGTCAATTCTTACAGCTGACTAGCTAACTCTTGCATCTTAGATGGGGCTAACCTATAGGGAGATTTTGCGATTGGTGTAGCACCAGGTACAAGATTGATTCGAAACTCGACTTCCCGCACAGGAGGAAGTCTTGAAACGTCATCAGGGAAAACTTGAGGGAATTCTTTAACGATGGGAATATCTTCGAGCTTTCTTTCTTTGCCTCCCTTCTTAACAATATGAGTTAGAAACGCGATATAATCTTTCGAAGATATTTACGAGCTTGGAGGCATGACATTAATTTAAGCCTTTTACAAGGAGTTTCACCAAAAACGCGCAAAGTTTGACCGTCAGCGAGAGGAATTCGAATAAATTTTTCATAGCAAACAACCTCAGCATGATGCTGACTAAGCCAGTCCATACCGATGATGATATCAAAACTACCCAAATTCATAGGAATCAGATCAATTGAAAAGTCATGGTCATTAAGAGTAAGAGTACAACCACTAATGATCAAGTCTAACGAAATCGGTTCACCATCAGCAACTTCCACCGTGAATGGTTCGGCGAGACTAACGCAGGATAAATCAAGAATAGATTCGAATTCTAAGGACACAAAACTCTTATCCACACCAGTATCAAATAGTATGGATGCATAAATACCGTTAATAAGGAACGTACCATTGACCACATTGTTATCAGCCCTAGCTTGGTTGGCGTTGATATTGATAGCTCTTCCTCTAGCAGGTGGATTAGCTTGATTGGCATGGTTCACCGGGTTGACTTGAGCTTGAGCATTAATGATGTTCACTAGGCGTGGACATGTATTATGAAAATGGGTGGGATCGCCACAGTTGAAGCATGCTCTGACAGGTTGCGTCATTGGGTAGTAGGGTTGAGCCATAGGTTGAGCAGGTGGTAAAAGTAAGGGTTGTTGATTTGGGCTTGGCCCACCACTTGATTATTGGTTTGGGCTTGTGGTGGGTTGCGATTTGGTTTTTGGAGGATACAGCAAGTTTGAATCGTGTGAGCGGTGCGACCACAACTTGTGCAGTATTGGCAAGGGTTCTCAGGGGATGATGGTACTGGCATCGGTTACATTTTGGGTGTGGGCCAGTATATGGATTCTTGAATGGAGTGGCTTGAGGGGAAACTTGTGTGATTGGGCAGCAGTGATAGGAGAATTGCTTTGAGTAACGGCGAAGTTTTTCCCATTGTGCTTCCTTTTCCCGAAAAATTTGGAAAACGAACCTGCTGGGGTTGGGTTTGAAGTTTCAGCAGGTGCCTTATCTTTCTTCTTTTCATCCTTAAAATCGCCATTTCGAATGCGATTCTCCATCAGTTCGGTAGCCACTTCCATGGCAGCTTCGAGTGTTACAGGTGAAGTACTTAGCACAGTATCTTGAATCTTCGAGGGAAGCTCGAATGTAATGCTCAATTAGACAAAAGAGGAGTGAACAGGTTAGGGACCATCTGATTCAACTCGAGAAACCTCTTGTTGTAAGTGGTGTGGTCTCCCTCCTTTTGCTTTAAGGAGTAAAACTCGTCTTCCAGCTTCTTGATCTCGCTTCTTGTACATAAACGTCTCGTCATGATTTCCCTTAACACATCCCAAGTCAAGGCCATAGCAGCTTCAACACCTCGCTTACCCTTTTCTGTGTTCCACCAGGTAAGTGCTACTCCAAACAGCCGACCAGTAGCATAGCGCACCTTGCGATCATTGGGACAATCACAATTGAGGAAAGTGCTTTCCATCTCCTCAAACCAACAGAGGAGAGCAGTAACACCTTCCGTCCCTTCATATTTTGGGGGATCGCAGGATTTGAAATGCTTGTAAGTACATTTGTTGGTGTTGGGAGGAGGTTGGCGATGTTTTGCCCTTCCGGGTTGATAGGGTTAGTGGGATTGTCAGCTACTGCTTGTTGAACTTGCACCACAATATCAGGAAGTATGGCAGCCATCTGTTGAGCGATGTGAGTGGCTATACGCTCGCTGGATCTTCCTGATCTCCTACCGCCTCGAGAGTGTCTAGCAGACATCTACAGGAAATATGAAGCGAGTTTATGAATTGAACGTTCTTAGGTGTCATGTGTCGTAAAAAAATGAAAACAACATAAAATAAATGGAACATGAATTTAACTATATCCATAGGATGTCTTGGGCTTACTTAAGGTTGGGCCTCCAAATGTCTCCCGTACTTCAGCCTTGGTAGTCACGTGGGCCCCCATGACTACCGAGCTTGGTAGGGTTCACATTGGTGTCGGCCTGCTAATGCTAGCATCACCTGAATGAATAAAAGAAAACTTAACTGTAAAGTATAAGGTCAGAATGTGTCCAGGTGTAGACACGATGATAACTCAAAGTGGAGTTAGTTCATACGACGTTTGGTGTGGCATGCTTTGGCCTAATAGGTCCTTTGTACTCTCATCGTTAGTCCCCAGGCAGGCAAACTGGTGCTTTATTTGGATTTATGCGAATGCCAAGCCTAGACAGGACGTTTCGACTACCGATACTCGTACCCTTCCAGTTACTACATGCCCGTCGTAGAACTCACTTTGATGCGATTGAAAATCATGAAAACATTGCAAAATATCAAATAAATGGTGAAATCATAATGTGTGTGCTTGCGTAGGCATGGTATGTTATCACAACATATGACTAAAATTATAGTGAATGTATTGGTGTGTGAAAAATAAACAAACATGAAGCATATAAACATCATGAGTTTTGCATGTAACACATAAACAATTAAAATCTAATCAACTATAGTAAAGGCTCTAAGGGTCTAATAACCTATCCTATATCCCTATAGTCACAGGCTCTGATACCAATCTATCACACCCGACCCGAAGCGGAAGTAAAAGTCGAGGCATAATTGGGTTATCACCAAAGCACATGACGTTTACTAATAAGTTCCATATGTATTTAATTGAAATTAAAACTTCAAATATTCCCACACAACGAGTTATACAAGCACAAATAAAATCAGAACATTGTTCAGAATGTAATAAATTGGTTTAATCTTCAAAAGCCATTCCTATGTGTTTCTTTCTTCCGCTTGTTCACCTGTATCATGCGTAAAAACAAAAGATTTGGGTCAATAAAAGTTGGCGAGTGAATCTAGATAGAAACAATTTAAGCAATTCATATATTAGTTAATAACAATCGTGCGTAAATCATAATTGAACATATGCATATGTACAAACAATCACAAACCACACAACATCCACAGTGACCATATAACATGATGAACGAGAACTTGAGATCAAGGCTCAATCAAACGGAGCCGATCTAATGAGGCACCTGATGCTCAACTCGTATCCCACGAAGAACTGATGGGCCTTAAACGTGTGATTGTACTGAAATGACAAAATGCAACTACACATAATCATACCAATTGAAAATACACATTTGATCACATTACGGCGTTAGCACGAGTGTTAAAAATAAATAAATACAACATGTACGACACATGATACACCCTTAAACGTAAATAAAAAAGGATTCACTCATAGTGGCTGCGTTCCTTGCTTGATAGAATATGCGCATGAATTGAGGAGTTTATTTGACAAAGGAATTCTAACCTAAATAGCAATAACGCAAAGATTCGATAAATATATATAAAAAATAGTAAATATACTACATTTTATTGATTACTTTGTTTCGTATTGTTTAAGTATATTTTTATGATTTATTATACTTAATATGCTTTGTTTTTAATGGATTTAAAACTAATATTATAAAATAAAAGAATAATTAGTTATTAATTAATATTAAAAACTATAAAATTAAAAAAAAACTTGTCAGACCGTTTAACTGTGGGTTGGATGCGTGTGTTGAGACTCGAACTTGTGACCTCCCGTTAACGTGCATGCAACTCTTCCAACTGAGCTACGTGTCTAACCCGAAAGAAATCCATTTATAATTCCCTTTATACACTTATTCGCTGAATTCTGAAATTAATATATTAAAAAGGTTTTTAAAATCCTTGAATCCGAAGTGTACACTGGGGCTCGAACCGGTGACCTACATGCTGCTTAGCACCCAGCCCAACCAGTTGGGCTGGGTGTTTAACCCGTTTTACTTAGATTTATTTTATACTAATACGCTACCAGACTTCATCTTCAACCTGCTTCAGGTAAATCTCAAATCTAACACTGGTTGTTTGATCGAAACGAGATGGTTAAATTGATAGATTTAAAACGTTTACAAGGAAAAAAAAGGTTTACCGACGATTGCGATCAGTCAGACGAGGGATTCCGGCGATTTTTCGAAGAACTCCGGCATGATAAAGAACTCCGGCGATACGACAGGGGTTGCAAACAGAATGATATAGGGAAATAATTTGAGTAAGCGAGTTTGTTGTGATTAGAAACGAGGTATTTATAGTCGGAGGCCTAAATCTTGACTTCGGTTACGATAAACACAATCAAAACAACATTTAATGATTTTCGGTTATGAATCATTGATTCAAATCATTCTTCTGGTGCATTTGATTTAAAAAGGAAAATGGTTACAATGATTTAGATGAGAAGATTTCACCATTAACGCCTGGCAGTTACGAATGTGCATGTCTTGCAGGTTTCCTTGAGCAGAAATTCAACATAAGGTTTAAAGGTTTTCAATTTTAGCACAAATGTGCGTGTGGTGTAACAGTGTTATAAGTGTGTGTGAGTCTGGAAGACCCGGGTTCGACTCCAGTTTGGAACCCTTTTCATTTTTTACACTATTTCTTTTAAATAACTCACTTTTCTTATTTTATTTAGAAAAAATATTTATTATTGTTATTATGATTACCCACGACTACTACTTTCGAGTGTCCTTTGGCTTCTAGGAATTTATATATATATAATATATATATATATAACTAAATAGGAGGAATAAAATTTAACTTTTAAACAGAGCGGATTTTGAAACCCGAAATACACGAATATTACAATTGGAAACTTTTCAAAAAATGAGAGGTATATCTAGTATCTCTATCAGATACAATAGATACCGGCACACCGTGTAGGGACACAATCTTGTCCACATATAACTTAGCCAATTTTTCAGAGTTATACATTTCTTTAATTGGCAAGAAATGTGCTGACTTAGTCAGCCTATCAACAATGACCCAAATCGTGTCATTACCATGTTTGGTCTTTCGTAACTTGGTAATCAAATCCATGGTTACCATTTCCCATTTCCAAGTGGGTATCTCAAATTGTTGTAGAAGTCCTAGGGAGCTTCTGATGTGCAGCTTTAACTTGCGAACACGTTAGACACTTAGTTACATAAGTGGCTATGGATTTCTTCAAACCCATCCACCAATAATTCTTTTTCAGATCCTGATACATCTTGTCACCACTCGGGTGAACTGACTATCTTGAATTATGCATTCCTGGAGGATTAGATATCTAAGTCCCCCAAAGATTGGAACCCGTATTATTTGATTAAATCTAAGGATTCCATCCTTTCCAGGTGTTAACTGATCAACAGTTCCGCCTAATCCCTCCTTAGAAATATTAGCCTCTAACAGGGCTTGCTTTTGTGCATCTAATAACTTCTCATTCAAGCTATTTTTGAGCTCGATGCTCTTGGCATTAAACCTAATAGGTTTAACCCTTTCCTTGCAACTTAAGGCGTCAGCAACGACATTTGCCTTACCAGGATGATAGCGAATTTCACAATCATAATCATTAACTGTTTCCATCCAGCGGCCTTGTCGCATGTTCAAATCCCTTTGATTGAACAAATGTTGGAGACTCTTATGATCAGTGTATATATTACACTTTGTGCCATATAAGTAATGTCTCCACAACTTTAGTGCAAATACAACGACACCAAATTCTAAATCATGGGTGGTGTAATTCCTTTCATGCACCTTTTATTTTCGTGATGCATAGGCAATGACCTTGCCTTTTTGCATTAGCACATAGCCCATGCCAGTGTGCGAGGCATCATAGTAAACTACGAAATCCTCAATACCCTCAGGTAGAGATAACATAGGAGCATTGCTTAACTTGTGTTTTAGAATCTCAAAAGATTCTTGTTGTTTTGGACCCCAGTAAAACTTGACATTCTTACGGTCAAAGTAGTTAAAGGAGTGGCTATACTTGAAAAATTCTCAATGAACCTCCTATAATATCCAGCCAATCCTAAGAAGCTACGAATCTTTGATGGAGTTTTGGGCACTTCCCAATTCATTATGGCTTCATTTTAGCGGGATCCACTTGGATACCACGCTCACTTACAACATGTCCAAGAAATTGGACTTATGTAAGCCAAAATTCACACTTTGAGAACTTAGCATAAAGCTTCTCTTGTCTTAGCAATTCTAAAATATACCGAAGATGTTTCTCGTGATCATCTTGATTACGAGAATAGATAAGTATGTTGTCTATGAAGATAATGATAAACTTATCTAGGTATGGTTTGCAGACTCTATTCATGAAATTCATGAATGCTACAGGTGCATTTGTGAGCCCAAAAGGCATCACTAAGAATTTATAATGACCATAACGGGTCCTGAAGGCAGTCTTAGGAACATCCTCGTTCCTAACCTTCAGCTGATGATATCCTGATCTCAAATCAATCATAGAGAAATAGCTAGCACCTTCGAATGAGTCGTCGATCCTGGGCAGAGGATAATGATTCTTGATCGTTAACTTATTTAGTTCACGGTTTTCAATGAACCTCCGCATTGAGCCGTCCTTTTTCTTAACGAAAAGAATTGGAGCTCCCCAAGGTGAGGAGCTAGGCTGAATAAAGCCTTTCTCTAGAATTTCATCTAATTGAATTCTCAATTCTTTCATTTCTATCGGTGCTAATCGATACGGAGCTCTGGCAACAGGTGCTGATCCTGGGAGGATATCAATTCTAAACTCTGCTTGCCTATCTGGAGGCAGGCCTGGTAAATCTTCAGGAGAATATCGAATACTCCGAGATAACTGGAAGGTCTTCAATATTTGGCTTAGGCTCGTTGATAGTTACTTGTGCCATGTAAATGACACAACCTCTCCCCAAACACTTGGATGCCTTAAATAACGCCACCTTGTCTGGCAATCCATAGTGTGAATCTCCAGGGATGTGATCGTTTCACCAGATGGTTATGGGACAACCAATTCATGCCTAAGACTACATCGAACCCTACCAATTTCATTGGCCAAAGAGTGATAGGGTTAGAATGATTCTTAATGGATATAAAACATCCATCAAGAATGGAAGATGCTATTTAAAGTTCTTCAGTAAGTTCTACCTCATAAGTTATGTCTAGAGTTCTTATGGGCACGTTCAATAGTTTACTAAACTTATGGTCAACAAAAGATTTATCTGCACCTGAATAAAAAAGAGCTCTAGCATATATATCATTGATGAGGAATGTACCTATTATGACGTTATTGTCATTAACGGCCTCTAACGAGTGGTCATTTGGACAACCCATAAGTGCGATAAAACGATAAATATTCCACGCTTTAAATGTTTAATTGTTACGATTTGATGTCTATGGTGTGTATGGCTTTTCAGGTACCAAAGAGCATAACGAGGGAGCTTAAACGTGCTTTATCGGGTATTTTCAAGAGCCTAATTGAAGATGGGACTCAAGAGATTGAACGAAGGGCAAAATGGGAATATCATGCTGACCATCGTAAGCTACGGTGGCCGTCGTAGCTTACGGTGGACTCAATACCCACCGTAAGACAGTGGATCACCACCGTAAGAAAATATTGCTCACCGTAAGCTACAGTGGGCACCCTAGCTTACGGTGGTGAGCTACGGGAAATGTGTAACTGCCCATTTAAAGCTTTTGGTGAGTCTTTTCATATATCCAATCATTGTGAACGAACAACAGAGCTTGGGAGGCGATTTGAGAGTCTTGTTATTGTTTCTAAACATTTCTACAACATTGTTTTGGTGATTTGATTCATATGAACAATCTAAGGAGAGTGATGATGAATTGCAAGAACATGAGAGGCTAAATCTCCTTGTGATCATCTTGAGTGGAAGGTTTGTTGAACAATTGTGTTTGAATTCATGATTTCTAGAATAATTGCTATATTATGGTTATTATGGTGTTGATTGTTTGTTTGTAAATTCTTGATCGATATTTTAGTCATTGCCTATTTCGTACGTTCTTGGTGTCGTTGACAACTGAGATATCACGGGGAGGTTAACGGGTTGGTATTAATCAATTGGTCATCGGGTAACGACCTCGCATTGTAATCCGAGTACTTGGTTCCCTTTTATCACAAACAGTTAATCAAACACGAGTCATGTCTATGTGACTCTTTCTAGTGGAATTGAAACACATGTGTTCTTGAACCGGAAACTTAAGATGGTCACTTCCTTATTAATCTGTTAACAAATCAATTTTTGAATCATTATTAGTTAAAATCTAAAACCACAAAACCAAATTCTAAATTAAATTTCTTGCAAATTAGGTAATTATTTAAAGTAGCACAATTTTTTGATAAGACAATTTCCACAATTCCCTGTGTTCGATACCCACTTACCGCTAACTTGTAGCAGTATTTGGATTAAATTTACGTGAGACAACGACTTCACGTCAAATTTTGGCGCCATTATGACGTTATATCATTAATGAGGAATGTATCTGTTATGACGTTATTGTCATTAACGGCCTCCCTGGCGTTCATCTGGAAGGCTCGAGCATTCCCTTTCTTAGCCTCTCCAGGCTTTGCGTCATTATTTTTGGGGTTCTTAGGGCAGTTAAACTTAATATGCCCCTTTTCGTTACACCCGTAGCAGATGGCATTCTTAATGTCTTTGTACTCTAGGGTCTTATGCCCCTTTTTCTTACAGATACCACAGGGTTTGACTTGTGGATCTATACTACATTGTCTCCAATGTCTGCGGTTGCAATTTTTATATGTCGATGTAATGCCCGACTTATCTTGGTTCTTTTTAGACCCAAATCTCCCCTTATTTATCTTGTTAAATCGTTGGGAATTATTATCCTCTCTCTTCCTTTTCCCCTCAGTCTCGGTCTTGACTGACTTCTGCTTCACCAAATCTAAGGTGATGGAGAGAGATAGGTCAACAGTAGACCTATAGGTATTAGGCTGAGCAGCCTTTACCAAGCCCTTTATCTCGAGCGCTAACCCATTAATGAAACGCGCAATACGTTTGGGTTCAGGGGTGATTAGATAGGAAACTAATCTAGATAGGGAATTGAAGTCAGAAACATACTTTCTACAGTCTAGATTCTTCCTGGTGAGAGTCAGAAAGTCTGTCTCTGTCTTTTCCACCTCATGAGATGGACAGTAAGTTTCCTTGACTAAGTTAACAAACTTAGACCATCCTAAGTTGTACAGGTGTACCTTACCTATAGATTGGATCATAGCTTTCCACTAAAGCTGGGCATCACCCTTAAAGGACTGTGATACATACTTAACCACATCCTTATGTTCACATCCGCTGATATCCACCATCGTTTCCATTTCATCTAGACATTTCAAGGCTTCTACAGCTCCTTTTTCCCCATTAAAATCCTGAGGTTTAGAGGAAACAAAATATTTGTAGGTACACCCATCTTTTGAAGAACGGGAGCTATCAGCAAATTCTAATTTCTTTGGTTCACTCTTCGCATTTGTAGAGTTAACTGACCTCTCCTTATGAGCTGAGGATGGTGGAATTTATAATGGTCTGGAGCTAGTAGCACTTGACTTCCCAAGTTTTCTATGGCCTTTCCAACAGTTGCATCTATGCGAGCTTGGAAATCATCGTTATTAATGGCTATGTTTTCAGCGTTGGTAGAGTTAATATCCCGGTGGGTACTTTGCACCTCGTCCGAGTTAGCCATTCTTGAAGCTTTGGTTCTAAATACCAAATAAAATTTATCTTAGCCCTGGTATTAATAACCATTTTGGCTTTAAACATTGGATATAACAATCCATCGCCTATCTAAGTGTGAATAACATCACAAATCTTAGGCTTATCATATCTATATTTGGCCTAGGTCTTAATAGGACCATCAAAGGCAAATTACAATTTGGGCGTAGTCCATATATTATTAGACAGTGGATCGTAAGTGTCACAACTGTCATTGTCATAATTACAATTATTATTAGCTCATAGGCTTGTGTCGAAGGACATTAAAATATGGCTCATTGGCCTACATCACTAATGGATGTAAATTATGGCACGTTGGCCTGTTCCCAATGGACATCTTACAGCTCGTTGGCCTACATCATTAACAGATATAATTTATGGCACGTTGGCCGTCACTTTGGACATAACATATGGCACGTTGGCCTGTCAATTTGGACATAACATATGACACGTTGCCCTGTCACTTTGTAATATCATATGGCACGTTGGCCTGTCAATCATCATCAAATTGATGACTTTAGCCGAGATCACATTGATCACATAGGCTATATAATAGGTCTTAGGACGTAGTCCTTTTACCTAGACAGCTAGTGTGGTTCCTCAAGTCACACTACTAGGAGTATGAACATTCCTTAATGTTACCATAAGAGTACCTTAATGGTTGATTAATAGTCCCGGTCACTTTGGACCTTAATGACTTTAGAGGCTTGAACCTAGTTCACCACCTCTGGATAGAAGGATAACTTCCCTTAACTATCATGATAGAAGACCCTTTTATCCTTAACTATCAATTCTTGGCCAATATGTGGTCTTTGCCACTTAGCTAATCAAACCATTAAGATCTTTTGGAATTATATAGCAGAGCATAAATTTCGGGTAAAATCGAGACGTTTACTTGAAGAGGATGAATATATGATTCTAAAATATTTCATTAAATGCCAATAGAAATTATAATACAAGAAATAATAAATGAAACAAACTGTCCCTGTAAGGATTTAAAAGAAATAAAAGTGTCCACTCAAGGACTAATGAAATAACAATGTCCTCACAGGGACTAACATAAATTATTAGAAGAGACTTCACTCATCCTACTTTCCCTTAACCAACTTGGAGAGTTTCTTGAAAAACTTGTTCGTCTTCTTCTCCGTTTTCTCTGCTTGTTGTTGCATTTCTTTCATTCGTTCTAAGGCCTCATTGATGGCCTCCAGTGGCGGGGACGTTGTGGTTGTGGTTGTGGCATAACAGGATACTGGTATCCATAACTTGGATATCCAGTAGGTGAATAAGCAGGTGGAAAGGAGACGGGTAAAGTGCGTTATGCATGACCGCTTGCATATAAGGGTCATGCGACAATGCTTGGTAATACTGGCGTAGATGGGTTAAAAGGATCATATCCAAATGTATTCGGATATGTTGGGATAGGCTTTTATAACCCGATGGTGGTGGTTGAACCACTGGTGAGGGTGTTGGTTCCACCACAGGTGAAACATTGGAGGGTCCATCCATTTGTGGGTTCTCTTGAATGGTGGGGTAAGGTTTGGGCAAAGGTGGCAGCGATCCCGACAGTTGTCCTGCACGTACCGACATACGTGCTCCACGTTTCCTCCTTGACGGCTCAGGTGACGGCTGATGTTGTTCCACCGGTTCCATGTGAACATCTTCTTGTACAGGAGGTGTTGGGGAGTGATGGGAAGGAGTGTTAGCAAAGGTAAATTGGTTCCAACATTGGTACCATTCATTAGGACCTTGATATGGGGACCTGGCATAAGAGTTCGAATCACTTGATATTTCGATGGGATGTGTGTGTGATCCCGGCAGCGGCATCTCCGGTCGGAGTCCTCATCCATTGGGTTGGGTTGGTCCAACTGATTTTGGTCGGCTGGGGGTGTGTTAAAGTGATGTTTTGGGTTAAACTCATCATGATATGAATGTTGAAAATGATGAGAGTAGTGTGATTAGTGCGAATGATACAAGTGATACGAACTTTGGGTGTGGGTAGGTGAATGTCGC
Source organism: Scalesia atractyloides (assembly GCA_947069175.1). Classification (NCBI taxonomy): domain Eukaryota; kingdom Viridiplantae; phylum Streptophyta; class Magnoliopsida; order Asterales; family Asteraceae; genus Scalesia; species Scalesia atractyloides. The sequence continues at coordinate 58,522,743 of CAMTDV010000022.1, read as the reverse complement.
GATAGGGGCCAGGAATCCCCCGAATCGTCATAGGGATTCCAGTGATGAGGTTGTGAAGGGATGTGTCCTGATGGTCCACCCCTCATTGGTCCTTTACCTCTTCCTCATACTCTTGGTGGCATTTTCCTGTTAAAATCAAAACAAAAACAAAACTAACAACTTAATAATGAGATGAGTAATCCTAGGTTAAAGCCTAGACTCAGAAGTATAAGGAATGTGCTCGTGTAAGTTTGAGATTAAACACAAGAAGGCTAGTGTTTAATTCTCTCAAATGTTGGCTCTATTACCAACCTGTCACACCCCGACTTTCACAGCAAAATCTGAACACCGGTGGGCCAGGGTGGGGAATATCATGACGTAAGTTGATATCATCATAGTCAATTAAACACGGCAGAGCGGAAGTCTTATAGTTAAATTACTATTAAAAACCAAATGTTCAAAGTACAAAAATAATACACAGACGGCTTGTAATAGAAGATCCACAGGCGGATCGTAAAATGTACAAAAATGTGTATAACAGACTTTGGGCAGATCTAGGATTTGCAAGATCCTCTTATCACTACCGAGCACTTCCAGCCTATTTTCGTATTGTACCTGCAAGTTTAGTCTTTTGAAAATACGTTAGCTTTCGCTGGTAAATACACCTAACTGACTCATTTTGAAAACATTTGAAAATGTTTTAAGTGCACGTTGGCACAAAATCTTTTATAACTTGGGAAAGTTACTTTGTAACCTTGTTAACAGATTCACTTGTTTGTCCATACATACAAGGCCCAATGCGATAACCGAGACATGATTAACGTACACACGACTTAAGAACTCACGAAAGAGTTATCCCCAACTTTGTGGGTAAATGCATTTGAGCGTCATACCTACACCCCGCCTAAGGTCGTGGCCATTATCTAATGTAATGAGTCGAGGATATCCAAGACACGGTAGTTAACCCATGATGTTTAAGTTATCAAACAAAACTGATTAAAACGGATTTGATTGACCCCATTTCTGACCAGGCGGTAATATTTACCGTAACCCAAGCCCGTATAGGGGAAATAAGTCAAGAGTATTTACATGAGCTAGTCTTCGTTTAAACACAAGATTTAATAACTCAGTAAACTAGTTACATATACTTAACCGTACGCATATCAGCGATATCAGGTAACCGGGTAAGTCATGGACAAGTTCTATATGCCATTATATTTTTAAATAAGTTGTAATACCAGTAGGATATCAACTTATATGCCCGTTAAGGTTTTAAAACGAAACTATGCCTCATAAGGGCGTTTCATAAATTATATGCCGTATAAAAGGAACTTGAATATATTTTAATGTTACGATCATAAGTATTCTGGAAAAATAATTAATTTATGATATAATATCATTAGGTACTTGATAATATGTGTAATTTATCATTTATAACCAAACTATGCACCGAAAGGGCATTTTGATCATTTTACACATAGTTTTATAAATTATATGGGATTCTGAGTTCATATCATATACCTACTGTAAAAATATTTATGATAAGTTTTAAAATAAGTAGGTAACAAGTCTTGGTTGATTAATATGGTTTTAAAACCATACTATGCGCCGAAACGACGCTTATGTCGTAAAATGACGATTTATGCGATGTTTAATGAAAACTGACGTTAAGGTCAAGTTTATATATTTTAGATATGTTATGTAATATCACATATCAGTAGGTAAAAGATTTACTTGAAAAGGTGTGATTAAAACCATTTTAAGAGCCACAAAGGCTTTATCGTCATTTATCGACATAATACAAGGACTTGTTCTTAAACTCAGTTATAACCTGATTTGACATCCCAAATAATCCTACTTATAATATTACATCAGTAGGAAACTTATTTTAAAGTTCTTTATTGATTAAAACTTATTTTATGCAAAAAGGGCATTTTAGTCAAAATGACATAGTTAGAGAACTTGTGCATAAACTCAGATTTTGATTATGATCATGTAATATAACCTCAAAGGGTTATGCTAAATTATATTTCAATCATAATTCAACCTTAGATCAGTCGGTTACTAATCTAAATCGTGTCAGAATCGAAAGCCAGAGAAGAAGTCAAACTTTGCGACTTTCGATTGCGAACCGACCCTAGAACTGAAACTGACGAGCCGAACATGTTCCCACATGTTCTAATACTTATTACCAACTTGTTTAAGTGTCAAAACAGGTTTCATAACATATTTGAGCTCAGATTATAAATTTTATGAAAAATGGCCTTTTTGACTTTTTAATATTTAAACTTTGACCCGTCAATTGTTCTAGCAAAAGTGATCTTCAGGAGGTCCCCTTAATAGGGATTAAGACCTACCTTATTACGATTACTTAGCCATGTTCGTTACAAACAATGGCCGGACCATAATGGTCTTACTTGAAAATCAAGGCGTTTTCCGTAAAACGCTTGACTTTTTTGCTATAAAAGCCTATAAACGAAAATGCAAGAGAAAGGAACACTTACAAGTGATTCCTAGGATGCAATAGAACTAAGTTGGATGCTCCTTTCAATTAGGAACTTCAAGAGGAGGGAGATAGAATGTGAAATGAGAAAGGTGCAAGTTCAAATGGTGAAGCATTGCACCTATTTATAGTTGGAGAGCTTGAAGGAGATGGTGCCGGGTGTTAAGGGGTGTAAGAGGGAGCTTACAAGTGTCGTAAAACGTGGCATAGCTGTTTGAAAGTCCATGGTTTCGAAACAATGGTTTTTGGCAGCATGTGTGGAGGCCAAGGCAAAATTCTACTGATACAGCCTTCTTGCGGGCCGCGAGAGGTACAGGCCTGGCCTCTCGCGCCCCGCGAGTGCCTCAATGCCACTTTCAAAGTTTGTCATGTTTAGCCCTTAGCTTATAAAACCTCCTAAAACACCTTTATAGCATATTAACCCTCAATAACCAATATTTGGCGTACCCAGGCGTATGCCCGGATATTGTCGAGCTCTCGGTTCGTTAAAAGGTCACTTAGAGGTATAAATTAACATGTTGACACTTTCAACCACTCCATTATCCAACTTTTATGTTTTAACGGATTTGATCCCTCTCGTCTAATCAAATAGGACATATGAGAGTTAGGACTTCGTAAGTATCACTCAGAGGCTCATTATAAGCATGTAGACTCTGATGTCACTCAGAGGCTGGGCATGTTGACATATCAGTCACTCTGGGGCCAAGTTTAAGCATGTTGACATATCAGCCACTCAGAGGCTAAGTTTAAGCATGTTGACATATCAGTCACTCAGAGGCTAGGTTTAAGAATCTTGACATATCAATCATTTAGAGTCTAAGTTTATGCATGTTGACATCAGAAGGTCACTCAAAGACTCAGTTTGAGCATGTTAACACCTTTAGTCCCTATTAGTCTTTAATAGACTAAAATAAAAGTACAACACGTGTCACTATACTATTGGACACGATTTTTACGAGGTGTTACATCCTCACCCCCTTAAAAGAAATCTTGTCCTCGAGATTTTATTCAAAAAGATGGGGGTACTTTTGTCGCATAGTGGACTCAACCTCCCATGTATACTCGGGACCTCGAAGGGCATCCCACTTAACCTTTACTATAGGTATCAATTTCCTTCGGAGCTTCTTAACCTCTCGATCCTTGATCGAAATTAGTTTCTCAACGAACCTCAGGTTTTCATCAATTTGCACATCATGATGTGACGTTGCTAGCAACTCATTGGCTAGACATTTCTTAAGGTTAGATATGTGGAATACATCATGAATTCCACTAAGCTCCTTGGGCAGCTTAAGCTTATAAGCTACAGTGCCGACACAGTCGATTATCTCGAATGGTCCTATATATCTTGGGCTTAATTTTCCTTTCTTTCCAAATCTTATTACACCTTTCTAAGGTGATACTTTTAGCATGACTTTGTCCCCTCATTGGAACTTAAGAGGTTTACGCATCTTGTCAGCATAGCTCTTCTGCCTATCTCGGGCAGCTTTGAGACGATCACGAACTTGCACAATCTTATCTATGGTATCCAAGACAATCTCAGGTCCTGATAGTTGGGCTTCCGCAACTTCTGCCCAACACACGGGCGTTCGACATTTTCTCCCATATAAGGCCTCACAAGGAGCAGCCTTGATACTCGTGTGATAACTATTATTATAGGAGAATTCTATTAGGGGGTAAGTGGTCATCCCAACTTCCACCTAAATCAATTACACATGCTCTAAGAATGTCTTCCAAGGTTTGAAGAGTACGCTCACTTTGACCATCTGTCTGCGGGTGGTAAGTCGTACTAAAATTTAATCTTGTGCCTAAAGATTGTTGGAAACTTTTCCAAAAATGAGAGGTATATCTAGTATCTCTATCAGATACAATAGATACCGGCACACCGTGTAGGGACACAATCTTGTCCACATATAACTTAGCCAATTTATCAGAGTTATACATTTCTTTAATTGGCAAGAAATGTGCTGATTTAGTCAGCCTATCAACAATGACCCAAATCGTGTCATTACCACGTTTGGTCTTTCGTAACTTGGTAATCAAGTCCATGATTACCATTTCCCATTTCCAAGTGGGAATCTCAAATTGTTGTAGAAGTCCTGACGGCTTCTGATGTGCAGCTTTAACTTGCGAACACGTTAGACACTTAGTTACATAAGTGGCTATGGATTTCTTCAAACCCATCCACCAATAATTCTTTTTCAGATCCTGATACATCTTGTCACCACCCGGGTGAACTGACTATCTTGAATTATGCATTCCTGGAGGATTAAATCTAAGTCCCCTAACGATTGGAACCCATATTCTTTCATTAAATCTAAGGATTCCATCCTTTTCGGGTGTTAACTGATCAATAGTTCCGCCTAATCCCTCCTTAGAAATATTAGCCTCTAACAAGGCTTGCTTTTGTGCATCTAATAGCTTCTCATTCAAGCTATTTCTAAGCTCGATGCTCTTGGCGTTAAACCTAATAGGTTTAACCCTTTACTTGCGACTTAAGGCGTCAGTAACGACATTGTCCTTGCCGAGATGATAGCGAATTTCGCAATCATAATCATTAACTGTTTCCATCCAGTGGCCTTGTCGCATGTTCAAATCCCTTTGATTGAACAAATGTTGGAGACTCTTATGGTCAGTGTATATAATACACTTTGTGCCATATAAGTAATGTCTCCACAACTTTAGTGCAAATACAACGACACCCAATTCTAAATCATGGGTGGTGTAATTTCTTTCATGCACCTTTAATTTTCGTGATGCATAGGAAATGACCATTGCCTTTATGCATTAGCACATAGCCCATGCTAGTGTGCGAGGCATCACAGTAAACTACGAAATCCTCAATACCCTCAGGTAGAGATAACATAGGAGCATTGCTTAACTTGTGTTTTAGAATCTCAAAAGATTCTTGTTGTTTTGGACCCTAGTAAAACTTGACATTCTTACGGGTCAAAGTAGCTATAGGAGTGGCTATCCTTGAAAAGTTCTCGATGAACCTCCTATAATATCCAGCCATCCTAAGAGGCTACGAATCTTTGATGGAGTTTTGGGCACTTTCCAATTCACTATGGCTTCTATTTTAGCGGGATCCATTTAGATACCACGCTCACTTACAAAATATCCAAGAAATTGGACTTCTCTAAGCCAAAATTCAGACTTAGAGAACTTAGCATAAAGCTTCTCTTGTCTTAGCAATGTGATCATCTTGATTACGAGGATAGATAAGTATGTTGTCTATGAAGACAATGATAAACTTATCTAGGTATGGTTTGCAGACTATTCATGAGATTCATGAATGTTGCAGGTGCATTTGTGAGCCCAAAAGGCATCACTTAGAATTCATAATGACCATAGCGGGTCCTGAAGGCAGTCTTAGGAACATCCTCGTTCCTAATCTTCAGCTGATGATATTCTGATCTCAAATCAATCTTAGTAAAATAGCTAGCACCTTCGAATAATTCGTCGATCCTGGGCAGAGGATAACGATTCTTGATCTCTAACTTATTTAGTTCACGGTAATCAATGCACATCCGCATTGAGCCGTCCTTTTTCTTAACGAAAAGAATTGGAGCTCCCCAAGGTGAGGAACTAGGCTGAATAAATCCTTTCTCTAGAATTTCATCTAATTGAATTCTCAATTCTTTCATTTCCGTCGGTGCTAATCGATACGGAGCTCTGCAACAGGTGCTGATCCTGGCAGGATATCAATTCTAAACTCTGCTTGCCTATCTGGAGGCAGGCCTGGTAATTCTTCAGGGAAAACATCGGAATACTCCGAGATAACTGGAAGGTATTCAATATTTGGCTTAAGCTCGTTGATAGTTACTTGTGCCATGTAAATGACACAACCTCTCCCCAAACACTTGGATGCCTTTAATAACGACTCCTTGGTTGGCAATCCATAGTGTGAATCTCCAGGGATGGTGATCGTTTCACCAGATGGGGTTTTAATCTCGATGAGTTTCTTATCGCAAGCAATACTTGCTTGGTTATGGGACAACCAATCCATGCCTAAGACTACATCAAACCCTGCCAATTTCATTGGCAAAAGAGTGATAGGGATAGAATGATTCTTAATGGATATAAAACATCCATCAAGAATGGAAGATGCTATTTCTAAAGTTCCATCAGCAAGTTCTACCTCATAAGTTATGTCTAGAGTTCTTATGGGCACGTTCAATAGTTTACTAAACTTATGGTCAACTACAGATTTATCTACACCCGAATAAAAAAGAACTCTAGCATATATATCATTGATAAGGAATGTACCTGTTATGACGTTATTGCCATTAACGGCCTCTGATGGGTGGTCTTTTGGACAACCCGTAAGTGAGATAAAACGATAAATATTCCACACTTTAAATGTTTAATTGTTACGATTTTATGTCTATGGTGTGTATGGCTTTTCAGGTATCGAAGAGCATAATGAGGGAGCTTAAACGTGCTTTATCAGGTACTTGCAAGAGCCTAATTGAAGATGGGACTCAAGAGATTGAACGAAGGGTAAAATGGGAATATCATGCTGACCACTGTAAGCTACAGTGGCCGTCGTAGCTTATGGTGGAGTCCATACTCAAGAGGATGAATACATATATATAATTCCAAAATATTTCATTAAATGCCAATAGAAATTATAATACTAGAAATAATAAATGAAACAAACTGTCCATGTAAGGATTTAAAAGAAATAAAAGTGCCCACTCAAGGACTAAAGAAATAACAATGTCCTCGCAGGGACAAACATAAATTATTAGAAGAGACTTCACTCGTCCTTCTTTCCCTTAACCAACTTGGAGAGTTTCTTGAAGAACTTATTCGTCTTCTTCTCCGTTTTCTCCGCTTGTTGCATTTCTTTCATTCGTTCTAAGGCCTCATTGATGGCCTCCAGTGGCGGGGAGGTTGTGGTTGTGGCATAACATGATACTGGTATCCATAACTGGATATCCAGTAGGTGGATAAGCAGGTGGGAAAGGAGACGGGTAAAGTGCGTTATGCATGACCGCTTGCATATAAGGGTCATGCGGCACTTCTTGGTAATCTACTGGCGTAGATGGGTTAAAAGGATCATATCCAGATGTATTCGGATATGTTGAGATAGGGGTTTATAACCCGATGGTGGTGGTTGAACCACTAGTGATGGTGTTGGTTCCACCACAGGTGAAACATTGGAGGGTCCATCCATTTGTGGGTTCTCTTGAATGGTGGGGTAAGGTTTGGGCGAAGGTGGCAGCGATCCCGACCGTTTTTCCTGCACGTACCGATATACATGCTCCACGTTTCCTCCTTGACGGCTCAGGTGGCGGCTGATGTTGTTCCACCGGTTCCATGTGAACATCTTCTTGTACATGAGGGTTGGGGAGTGATGGGAAGGAGTGTTAGCAAAGGTAAAGTGGTTCCAATATTGGTACCATTCATTAGGACCTTGATATGGGGACCTGGCATAAGAGTTCGAATCGCTTGATATTTCGATGCGATGTGTGTGTGATCCTGGCGGCGGCATCTCCGAGTCGGAGTCCTCATCCATTGAGTTGGGTTGGTCCAACTGATTTTGGTCGGCTGGGGGTGTGTTAAAGTGATGTTTTGGGTTAAACTCATCATGATATGAATGTTGACAATGATGAGAGTGGTGTGATTGGTGCGAATGATACAAGTGATACGAACTTTGGGTGTGGGAAGGTGAATGTCGCGATAGGGGCCAGGAATCCCCCGAATCGTTATATGGATTCCAGTGATGGGGTTGTGAAGGGATGTGTCCTAATGGTCCACCCCTCATTGGTCCTTTACCTCTTCTTCATACTCTTGGCGGCATTTTCCTGTTAAAATCAAAACAAAAACAATACTAACAACTTAATAATGAGATGAGTAATCCTAGGTTAAAGCCTAGACTCGGAAGTCTAAGGAATGTGCTCGTGTAAGTTTGAGATTAAACACAAGAAGGCTAGTGTTTAATTCTCTTAAACGTTGGCTCTGATACCAACTTGTCACACCCCGACTTTCACAGCCAAATCCGAACACCGGTGGGCCCGGTTGGGGAATATCGTGACGTAAGTTGATATCATCATAGTCAATTAAACACGGCAGAGCGGAAGTCTTGGAGTTAAATTGCTATTAAAAACCAAATGTTCAAAGTATAAAAATAATACACAGACGGCTCGTAATAGAAGATCCACATACGGATCGTAATATGTACAAAAATGTGTTTAACAGACTTTGGGCAGATCTAGGATTTGCAAGATCCTCCTATCACTACCGAGCACTTCCAGCCTATTTTCGTATTGTACCTGCAAGTTTAGTCTTTTGATAATATGTTAGCTTTCGCTGGTAAATACACCTAACTGGCTCATTTTGAAAACATTTGAAAATGTTTTAAGTGCATGTTGGCACAAAATCTTTTATTACTTGGGAAAGTTACTTTGTAACCTTGTTAACAGATTCACTTGTCTGTCCATACATACAGGGCCCAACGCAAAAACTGAGATATTATTAACGTACACACCACTTAAGAACTAACTAAGGAGTTTTCCCCAACTTTGTGGGTAAATGCATTTGAGCGTCTGTCAGGTGTATGCCTACACCCCACGCTAAGGTCGTGGCCATTATCTAATGTAATGAGTCGAGGATATCCAGTACACAGTAGTTAACCCCGATGTTTAAGTTATCAAAAAAAAACTGATTAAAACGGATTCGATTGACCCCATTTTCGACCAAGCGGTAATATTTACCGTAACCCAAGCCCGTATAGGGAAAATAAGTCAAGAGTATTTACCTGAGCTAGTCTTTGTTTAAACACAAGATTTAATAACTCAGCCGTACACAAAAGTACTAAGTGCAGGTAGCATTTACCAACAAGTCTGTAGTTTGGATTATGGGTATGCTAACCAATTAAATACTAACGGTCTTATTTAAGTCATAGACTTAGACCGATTAGTGTATAGGATCAAAACGTAAAGTTTTCATAGTTAGTCAAATGGGAACAATATCGTCGGATCATTCTGATATTTTTTCAACCAAACAAATATTTAAATAACCAAAATAGCAAGCTTCATAAATTGTGACAACCTTATAAATCAATTGCATCCATCGCAAACCATAAACTCTTCGTGGTTCGACCCCTTACTACCACTAACACTTTCCCAAACCCTAACCATAATCATCATTACCTTCGAAGCTTCAAGATGGCTATGTTCAAGAGTTCAATTTCCAGTGATCAAGTTCCTTTCGTCATGAGCGGCTAATTCTTGAGGGTTTCACCCCGGTATAAGCTTTTGTAAGATTTAGAGTTGCTTTATGTTCTTAGTTGATTTGTGACAAATTGAATTGTATTTCGAATTGATTGATATTGTCCTACATTTGAACTATATTTGTGAATTGTCGAATGATGATAAAATTTGACTTTGCGAAACAAGTTTGTGTATTTATGCTTTACCTTTCAAGAGGAATTATTTGTCCAAAGTAACAAAGTGCATTGTATGTCATACGTGTGATCGCAATTGGCATCTAAGATTTGTGATATCAAAACCGTTAATGACAAATTCAATTGAATCAGTCTAAAATTGTTTAGCAACCCTAGGTTTTGCAATTTTCGAACCGGGTGTGAACCTTGTTCTAAATTACTTTTTACAATCGTTAATTAAGTTTTCGTTCAAGTATTCAAGTTCTTAGTGGTTAAGTAATAAATATCAACTTGGTCGGAGCATTCCGACATCTCTTTCAAACACACAAAATTAATCAAAATATTAGCAAACTTCATAATTCATGACAATTCGTTAAAATCAATTTTGTCCGTACGCAAACCACAAACTCTTCATGGTTCGACCCCTTACTACCACTAACACATTGTTAAGGGTAATTTGGGACTATATAATTTATCTTTGACCAGGGAGCGACTCTTCGATCACACGCACAATTCAAATACGTTGTCCGCTGCGATGAGTTGATAAAAGTCTTGTCCGGAACTTCTGGCCTCCCAAAAAGCTGGGAGAAATTAATGGCGGCAGCAAAGGTCTACACGTAGACGGAGTGTAACCTAAACTCCAATTGTCATCCTCTACCTCAAATTAATGGCGGCAGCAAAGGTCTACACACAGACGGAGCGTAACCTACACGCAGACATGAGTAGGAGTTTCGCGAAGAAGAATAAGAAGAGTTGGAAGGACTCCAACCAAAACCCTTCCTACTCACTGGTCGACGCACGCGTGATGATAAATAAGATTGCTACTCAAAGAGCAATCAAACAAGATAATCGCGATCGTCAGTGGACGCCACTGACGAAGACCCTGGCGGAGGTGCTCAGCACAGAAGATCACCGGTTCAAACAGCCACCACCGATGCGAAACAAAAAAGGTCAAGACCCTAACCTTTTTTGTGATTATCACAAAGATACAGGCATACAACCGACAACTACATCAGCTTGCACACGGAGATAAAAAAGGCGCCGAAGAGTAGGAAACTCACCCACTTGCTTCGAAACGTGCACAAGGAGGTGCGCTAGATTACTCGCAGCGCAGAAGGCTCGAGTAACAAGAAGATGAAACAAGCATTTGAACATATGATCCAGGGTGGCCCAACGCGCAAGCGTAGCCAACATAAGAGTTATACGCCACACTGGTGCGAAAAACAAGTCATCTTCCCCATAGTTCCCAGGGTCCCACAGGAGGAACATCCGGTCGTGATAACTGGCATCGTTAGCCATTATCGCACCGACTACATGTTCATAGACCCGGGAAGCTCTATGGACATTATCTATGAACAATGCTTTCAACAGTTGGACCCATAGGATAAGGCGCGCTTGGAGCCGGTCGACTTCCCATTTACTGGTTTTTGCAATGAAGCCGTCTTTCCGGTGGGTTAGATCACGTTCCCGGTAACTCTTTCCGATGGGCGACACTTGCACACAGTCTTCGTCAACTTCATGGTAATGCAAGCAACATCACGCCATGACGTGTTGCTAGGCCATCGCGTCTAAAGAGAGTTTAGCATGACACCTCCACTCCTCATGTTGCATGCGGGTTTCCAACAAAAATAGCGGTGGCCATCATATATTCGAGGAAGGAGATCATGTCCATCGAAAAAGAACCAGTAGTGAAGGTACCGAAGTCAACATCCAATGGCGAGCCAGAGAAATGGGTACTCAACAACAAGTACCCGGAACAAACTATGTTGTTAGGACCCGCCATGACCCCCGCAGTCAAGGCGCGGCTAAAACAACTCTTGTTCCGCAATCTAGACATTTTCGCTTGGTCACCAACAGATTTGACAGGGGTACCAAGGGAGATTGCAGAGCATGCGCTACATACTTTCCTTTCAGTTGAGTCGGTCGCTCAGAAAAAAGCGCAGTTTTGGTCTTGAAAAAACTCGCGCAATGAACGAGCAAGTTTAAGAGCTCCTTCAAGCCAGCATCCTCAGAGAAGTGCGCTACCAAACATGAGTAGCCAATCCAGTCATGGTCCAGAAGCACAACGGCGGTTGGCGCATGTGCGTCGATTTCAATGATCTGAAAGAAGCATGTCCAAAAGACTGCTACTCTTTGATCGAAATCGACAAAAAGGTGGACTCCCTTACTTCATTCAGGTGGAAAGGTTTTGTTGACTGCTACAAAGGCTATGACTAGATTCAAATGAAGAAGGAAGACGAAGATAAAACCGCATTCCGCAAGGACAAGGGAATCTTTTGCTACACAAAGATGCCCTTTGGGTTGCGCAACGCGGGAGCCACCTACCAGCATTTAATGGACCATGTCTTCGGAGATGACATTGGAGAAACAATGGAAGTGTACATTGATGACCTAGTCATCATGAGCCTGGATGAGGAGAGGATGCTGACAAACATCGAGAAAACTTTCGCATCCTTGCGCAAGGCCAACTTGAAGCTGAACCCTGGGAAGCGCTCGTTTGGAATGGAAGAAGGTAAATTTTTGGGATTCATCATTACGCGTGATGGTTTCAAAGTCAATCTTGAGAAGGTGGAAGCGATTCAGTGCATGCCTTCCTCCTTGACCATCAACGAAATGGAACGGTTGGCGGGGCGACTGGCTGCGCTGAACAGGTTGTTAACCAACCACGCAATGAAATCCTTCCCATTTATCAGCACTCTGAGGAATTGTGTAAAGCAAAACAAGTTTCAGTGGACTCCGGATGCGGAGAAAGCCTTCAAACAAATGAAGGAGTGCTTGATTCAGTTGCCTACACTCACAGCGCCGCAAAAGAACGAGCCACTAATCCTTTACCTTTCCGCATCGGATATCACTCTGGGCGTAGTCTTGTTAGTAGAACGCGCAGGAGTCCAAACTCCAATCTACTATATTAGCAAAATGTTAACTGACCTGGTGACAAGATATCCAATGATGGAAAAGCTTGCTCTAGCTTTAGTCCACGCATCCCATAGGCTGCATCGGTATTTTTCAGGCAATGTGATAACATTTCTCACGAACTATCACCTGGGCCAAGTTTTATCAAAATCGGACATATCTAACCGTCTGGCAAAGTGGGCGATCGAGCTTGGTGGACACAATATCGGTACAAACCACGCCCAAATATCAAAGGCCCGATACTAGCCGATTTTGTTATAGAAGTGCAAGCAATAAAGTGCAAGAGTGTGAAGCTGTACAGAATCCAGCGCCTGTCACAGACGACGACCGCGCATGGATACTGTCACACCCCGACCCGCAGCGGAATAAGAGTCGGGGCATAATTGGGTTATCACCAAAGCTCATGATATTTACTAATATGTTTCATATTTATTAAAGTCAAAATTACATTCCCAAATATCTAGACATGTCCATACAATACAAAGAAAATAAACCAAACAAAACAATCCCAACTCTAAATCCTTTTATTCTTCTAGTCCAATCCTAAGTGTTTCTTGCTGCCACTGGTTCACCTGTATCATGTTTAAAAATGGGGTTTTTGGGTCAACATAAGTTGGCGAGTGAACCTTGTTAGATAAACATTTATTATTGATTTCCTTGTTAGTTTATCAATGAAAAATTGTGCATAATCATAAATGAGCAAATGTAAATAATCAAGCAGTAGCAATTGCACTCACAACTATAACAAACAGTAACATATGATAGCATACATTAACATACCAACATCATACAATAAATAACATGAATGAAACTGTGCGATCAAGGCTCAATCAAACGGAGCCGATCGTATTGCATGTACTGAAAATGAAAAATGTCTGTGCGATCAAGGCTCAATTAAACGGAGCCGATCGTATGTGGGCATGCCAGGTTAACGCTCATAATGTAATGGGGAACATGCTCAACGCTCATAATGTAATGGGGAGCGGCGGCCTATGAAATTGCATGTACTGAAATAATAAATTGAATCTAACAATAACTACACAAACAGTTGAAGCAAGCTGAATACACATGTTCATGATATGATGTATGCACAATGATTTAAATATAATATATAGCAAGACACATGATACACCCCAAAAACGTGATTAAAACGGGGAATTTGTAAAGATTCACTCACATTGGGTGCGTTGGATTGGAGATGGTGAGATGCGCACGAATTGGATGAGCGGAACAACTAGAAATAACTAACCTAATAATAAGGAAAATATAGTAAATGAATTGATTTTATTAAGGATTTTTAATGGAATTTTTAGATATATTTTTTGTGAGTTTAAGGCTATTTTCTATCTTTAAAAATATTATTTTTAAGTATTTCTAATGATTTTTAAAATAAATTAAATAAATAAAAAAAATATAAAAAAATTGTTTATTTTTGCGTTGACCGTTGACCGTTGACCGTTGACTTGTTGACCAGTTGACCGGTTCGGTCAGTGTGCAAGTATGCGCTGGGTGAGACTCGAACCCGAGACCTCTGTACGCGTGCACGCAGCTCTACCAACTGAGCTACGTGTCTAACCGAAATAATCTTGTTTTTAATTATATTTATATACTAATTCGATTTATTCAAAATTCATTTGTTTTTAGAAAAAGATTTTAAATCATCGAACCGGTGCCGTTAACCAGACTCGAACGCGTGACGTGCGACTTAGTGTTGCACACAGTCCACCGCTGGACTCTGTGTCTAACCTGGTTAATATCTCGGTTTTGATTATACTTAACAACTAACGGGGTTAACCCGGTTCAGCTTTAATCAAAAAGGCATTTTATTACATAGGGGTTGCGTGTATCAGGGATCGAACTCGTGACATGCGCGTATTATTTGCACACAGTCCACCGCTGGACTGTGTGTCTAACCCGTTTAAAATACCAATTATTATTAGTCTTATGTTATACTGCGTCTTCGTCTTCTTCGTTAATTTTACCCAGAAAACCAAGTCCAACTGTTTTTGACTGATTCATGTCATATTCGATTTTCAAACATTATAAGTAATTTAAAGGTAAAGAATGGAGAGAGTTTGGGGAAAAAGATGTACCGATCAGTGTTGTTCACAGAATTCCGGCAGAGGTCCGTCGGTTCTCGAAGTGAACTTTGGCTGTTAAAATCAATTAACAGTTTTGTTCGATTATTTGTGAAGTTGAGGCACTTAAACAAAGTTTAACAGAAGTTTGAAAGGTCATACCAGTTCTCGATGTGTTTCCGGAAGTTTCAGAAGTTTTCCGGCGAAGGTAGGATTTTCGACAAACGTTGACTAGGATTGATTCTGATGGTGGAGTTGTGTTAGTGACCGATTAATCACATATTGAAACAGAAAGAGTCGAAGGAATTACCGTGTGGATGTGAGTCTCGGTTTTCCGGCGACTTGCAGAATTTTTCCGTTTGATTTAAGCTTCTCCGGTGGACTGTAAGGTTGCGGAAATGTAATTGAAGGTCTTGCAGAGTATTTTGAGTCGCAGGAGAGGTCTAAGATTGAAGTAATCCGAGAATTGAAAGTTTTCGGTTATTAAACCGATCCACTTCCGAATTCAAGTTACATTCACGGCAGCATTGATTGGAATCATCAGTTTATCGGTTATACTCGTTGAATCGCGAGTATCCAGATCGTCTTTGAGTGTTTGATAACCGATTTCAGTTACAATTGGTGAAATCGATTGATTTACCTTAGTCCATAAAATCTATTTGTTTCCTAAAGATGACAGAAAACAAACAAGTGGCAGAGTGGTTAAACGTGTGAGTGTTAAGTCTTTGAAATTATAATTCGGCTGACCCGGGTTCGAGTCCCGGCAGCAACATGTTATTTTTATTTATTTTGTTTTCACTTTTTATTAAAAATAATTTTTATAGTTTAGTTTGTTTATTAATTATGTATCATTAAAAATCAAAATAACCATAAATACACAACGTGACATTTATAACCTGATATTCGATTACAAAACGGAGCGGGTTTTGGAAACCCGTTTTTGACAAATGTTACAGTATCCCCTACTTTTAGGAATTTTGTCCCGAAATTTAAGTAGTAGTAGGAAAAAGATGTGGGTATTTTTCGCGCATTGAGTCTTCACGTTCCCAAGTAAACTCAGGTCCCCGTTTCGACTCCCAGCGTACCCTAACAATTGGAATGCGACTTCGTCGTAGACGTTTCTCTCCGAAGTCCATGATCTCTACTGGTCTTTCAATAAAATGCATAGATTCATCAATCTGAATATCTTCCAGAGGAATGTGGAGGTTTTCATCAGCGAGGCACTTCTTCAAGTTTGATACGTGGAATGTGGGATGAATCCTGTTGAGTTCTTCTGGTAGATCAAGCTTGTATGCTACAGGTCCTACTGAGTATCTTGAAAGGTCCTACGTAGCGTGGTGCTAGCTTGCCTTTTTGACCAAAACGAACTACTCCCTTCCACAGTGATACTTTTAGAAGTACATGATCACCAATGTTAAACTCTAAAGGCTTCCGTCGTTTATCTGCATAACTCTTTTGACGACTTTGAGCCGCTAGAAGATTGTTTCGGATTTGATGGATCTTGTCTGTGGTTTCTTGGATCAATTCTGGACCAGTGATTTGAGCTTCCCCAATTTCGTGCCAACATACTGGAGATCGGCACTTACGACCATATAAGGCTTCAAAAGGTGCCATGCCGATGCTTGAATGATAGCTGTTGTTGTACGAAAATTCAACTAATGGTAGGTGGGCGTCCCAATTTCCCTTGAAGTCTATGACACATGCTCGAAGCATATCTTCAAGAGTTTGAATGGTGCGCTCAGATTGTCCATCAGTTTGAGGATGATAGGCGGTACTGAGATCTAATCGCGTACCCATAGCGGATTGTACGGCTTGCCATGTTCGTGAAGTGAAACGACCATCACGATCAGAAATAATGCTTAACGGTACCCCATGTCGGCTTACGATTCGCTGATATAAATACGAGCAAGCTTTTCGTTCTTGAAATCTTCACGGATAGGAATAAAGTGAGCTGATTTTGTAAGTCGGTCAATTATTACCCATATAGTGTCATACCCACCAGAAGTGCGAGGTAACCCGGTAATGAAGTCCATGGTTATATTTTCCCACTTCCATACAGGTATTTCAGGTTGGACCAGAAGTCCTGAGGGTCTTTGGTGTTCAGCTTTCACCTTGGAACATGTAAGGCACTTAGAAACAAAAACAGCAATATCCTTCTTCATTCCAGGCCACCAATAGGTATATCGTAGGTCTTGATACATCTTATCGGCTCCTGGGTGTATAGAATATCGCGTTTTGTGAGCTTCATTCATAAGAATTTCACGAAGATTGTTGTGGTTAGGAATCCAGATACGATCTAGGTAGTACAGAATACCGTCAGATTTAGTTTCAGTTTTAAGTTCAGCTCCACTGGACATCTCCTTTCGTACATCATCTTCCGTTACTGAAACATGTTGGGCTTCTCGAATTTGATCTTTAATGTCGGTTATAATTTGCGAACATAGAAGACGAATGGAGTTCGCATAACCCTTTCGACTAGGTGCATCAGCCACCACATTTGCCTTGCCAGGGTGGTATCGAATTTCACAGTCGTAATCATTTAGAAGTTCAACCCATCTTCGTTGCCTCATGTTTAACTCCTTTTGATTGAAGATATGTTGAAGACTCTTGTGGTCAGTGTATATTTCACACTTAGTACCATAGAGATAATGCCTCCATATCTTAAGAGCGAACACAACGGCTCCAAGTTCTAGGTCATGGGTGGTGTAGTTCTTCTCATGCGTTTTGAGTTGTCTCGAAGCATAAGCTATAAATTTTCCTCTTTGCATTAGAACGCAACCTAATCCTTGCCCTGACGCATCGCAATAGACCACGAAATCATCACAACCTTCAGGAAGAGTGAGGATTGGTGCATCACAGAGTTTTTGTTTAAGGGTTTGGAAGGCTTCTTCTTGCTTGGGACCCCATATGAAAGGTTTTCCCTTATGAGTTAAAGCCGTGAGTGGTACAGCAATGCGAGAGAAGTTTGAAATGAATCGACGATAATAACCAGCCAAACCAAGAAAAGATCTTACTTCAGTTGGTGTACGTGGAGCTTGCCATTCTTGTACCGCTTTGATCTTTGAGGGGTCGACATGTATTCCCTTGTCATTGACTACATGTCCGAGGAATTGCACCTCTTTTAACCAGAATTCGCATTTGGAGAATTTGGCGTAAAGCTTTTCATTCTCTAGAAGTGTAAGGATGAGTCGAAGATGACGCTCATGATCAGACTTAGACTTTGAATAAATAAGAATGTCGTTGATGAAGACTATAACAAATCGATCAAGATAAGGTTTGCAGACTCTGTTCATTAGGTCCATGAAGACAGCTGGTGCGTTGGTTAAACCAAATGGCATGACCATGAATTCATAATGGCCATACGAGTTCGGAAAGCAGTCTTAGGGACGTCTTCTTCATGAACTCTAAGTTGATGATAGCCAGATCGAATGTCGATTTTTGAAAAGCAATTGGCACCTTGAAGTTGGTCAAGAAGATCATCAATGCGAGGTAAAGGGTAGCGATTCTTGATTGTTAATTTGTTGAGCTCTCTGTAGTCGATGCACATACGAAACGATCCATCTTTCTTCTTTACAAAAAGGACAGGTGCACCCCAAGGCGATGAGCTAGGACGTAAGAATCCCTTGTCAGTCAACTCTTGTAATTGACTGGCTAGCTCTTGCATTTCAGAGGGGGCTAACCTATAAGGAGACTTTGTAACTGGTGTAGCACCAGGTATAAGATCAATACGGAATTCGACTTCTCTAACTGGAGGAAGTCCTGAGATGTCATCAGGAAAAACTTGCGGGAAGTCTCTTACTACCGGGATGTCTTCAAGTTTCTTCTCCATTGTTCCCTTGTTGATGATATGAGCTAAAAACGTGACATAATTTTTGCGAAGATATTTTTGGGCTTGAAGACAAGACATTAAGCTGAGCCCCTTCGACGAGGTTTCTCCAAGGATTCGAAGAGTCTGACCGTTTGAAAGAGGAATACGTATAAATTTTTCGCGACATACAACTTCTGCCTGATGTTGACTGAGCCAGTCCATACCAATTATGATATCAAAACTTCCCAGCTTCATAGGAATAAGGTCGACTGAGAAATCGTGGTCGTTTAAGGTGAGTGTACAGTTGCGTATAATAGAGTTTAATGAAACTGGTTTCCCGTCAGCAACTTCTACCGTTATGGATTCCATGAGCTTATCCCGATTTTGGTTTAAGATAGGTTCAAATTCTAAGGACACAAAACTTCTATCCGCACCAGTATCAAATAACATAGATGCATATCTACCATTTATAAGGAACGTACCGTTAACCACATTGCCGTCAGCTCTAGCCTGATTAGCGTTGATATTGAAAGCTCTTCCTCTTGCAGGTGGAGGAGCTTGGTTCGCTTGATTCACCGGGTTGGCTTGGGCCTGAGCATGAATAATGTTTACCAACCTTGGACAAGTGTTTCTGAAATGGCTTGGGTCTCCACAATTGTAGCAAGCCCGCATAGGTTGACCCATAGGATAATTGGGTTGGTAGTATGTTTGGGCTAATTGTTGGGTGGGTGGTAATAGTAGGGGTTGTTGGGCTTGACCCATTAATTGTTGGTGGGTTTGGGTTAAAGGTTGGTGGCGGTTTGTTCGCTGGGGCATGCGGCAAGTTTGAACAGTATGACCCGCGCGACCACAGCCGGTGCAATGCTGGCAAGGA
This sequence comes from Scalesia atractyloides, assembly GCA_947069175.1. Lineage (NCBI taxonomy): Eukaryota > Viridiplantae > Streptophyta > Magnoliopsida > Asterales > Asteraceae > Scalesia > Scalesia atractyloides. Next base: position 58,503,198 of record CAMTDV010000022.1, on the reverse strand, counting down.
TAATCAGGAGAATGGTGATATTGGCAAAAATCATTGTAAAAGTAATCATGATGTGGTGTGTACTTTCATGGATGTGATATGTTATGAGTATATGATTCATAATAGGCATTATATGATAATATATACTTATGAACATGCTTGCATAACATTGAATGTAACATTTAACATAAAACATATAAACATCATGAAATTTGGCATGTAACACACAAAAATCTTATAAGTTTCTAATCAACTATAGTATAGGCTCTAAGGGTCTAATAACCTATCCTATATCCCTATAATCATGGCTCTGATACCAATCTGTCACACCCCGACCCGCAGCGGAATAAGGGTCGGGGCATAATTGGGTTATCACCAAAGCTTATGATATTTACTAATATGTTTCATATTTATTGAAGTCAAAATTACATTCCCAAATATCCAAACATGTCCATACAATACAAAGAAAATAAACCAAACAAAACAATCCCAACTCTAAATCCTTTTATTCTTCTAGTCCAATCCTAAGTGTTTCTTGCTGCCACTGGTTCACCTGTATCATGTGTAAAAATGGGGGTTTTTGGGTCAACATAAGTTGGCGAGTGAACCTTGTTAGATAAACATTTATTATTGATTTCCTTGTTAGTTTATCAATGAAAAATTGTGCATAATCATAAATGAGCAAATGTAAATAATCAAGCAGTAGCAATTGCACTCACAACTATAACAAACAGTAACATATGATAGCATACATTAACATACCAACATCATACAATAAATAACATGAATGAAACTGTGCGATCAAGGCTCAATCAAACGGAGCCGATCGTATTGCATGTACTGAAAATGAAAAATGTCTGTGCGATCAAGGCTCAATTAAACGGAGCCGATCGTATGTGGGCATGCCAGGTTAACGCTCATAATGTAATGGGGAACATGCTCAACGCTCATAATGTAATGGGGAGCGGCGGCCTATGAAATTGCATGTACTGAAATAATAAATTGAATCTAACAATAACTACACAAACAGTTGAAGCAAGCTGAATACACATGTTCATGATATGATGTATGCACAATGATTTAAATATAATATATAGCAAGACACATGATACACCCCAAAAACGTGATTAAAACGGGGAATTTGTAAAGATTCACTCACATTGGGTGCGTTGGATTGGAGATGGTGAGATGCGCACGAATTGGATGAGCGGAACAACTAGAAATAACTAACCTAAATAATAACGGAAAATATAGTAAATGAATTGATTTTATTAAGGATTTTTAATGGAATTTTTAGATATATTTTTTGTGAGTTTAAGGCTATTTTCTATCTTTAAAAATATTATTTTTAAGTATTTCTAATTGATTTTTAAAATAAATTAAATAAATAAAAAAAATATAAAAAAATTGTTTATTTTTGCGTTGACCGTTGACCGTTGACCGTTGACTTGTTGACCAGTTGACCGGTTCGGTCAGTGTGCAAGTATGCGCTGGGTGAGACTCGAACCCGAGACCTCCTGTACGCGTGCACGCAGCTCTACCAACTGAGCTACGTGTCTAACCCGAAATAATCTTGTTTTTAATTATATTTATATACTAATTCGATTTATTCAAAATTCATTTGTTTTTAGAAAAAGATTTTAAATCATCGAACCGGTGCCGTTAACCAGACTCGAACGCGTGACGTGCGACTTAGTGTTGCACACAGTCCACCGCTGGACTCTGTGTCTAACCTGGTTAATATCTCGGTTTTGATTATACTTAACAACTAACGGGGTTAACCCGGTTCAGCTTTAATCAAAAAGGCATTTTATTACATAGGGGTTGTGTGTATCAGGGATCGAACTCGTGACATGCGCGTATTATTTGCACACAGTCCACCGCTGGACTGTGTGTCTAACCCGTTTAAAATACCAATTATTATTAGTCTTATGTTATACTGCGTCTTCGTCTTCTTCGTTAATTTTACCCAGAAAACCAAGTCCAACTGTTTTTGACTGATTCATGTCATATTCGATTTTCAAACATTATAAGTAATTTAAAGGTAAAGAATGGAGAGAGTTTGGGGAAAAAGATGTACCGATCAGTGTTGTTCACAGAATTCCGGCAGAGGTCCGTCGGTTCTGGAAGTGAACTTTGGCTGTTAAAATCAATTAACAGTTTTGTTCGATTATTTGTGAAGTTGAGGCACTTAAACAAAGTTTAACAGAAGTTTGAAAGGTCATACCAGTTCTCGATGTGTTTCCGGAAGTTTCAGAAGTTTTCCGGCGAAGGTAGGATTTTCGACAAACGTTGACTAGGATTGATTCTGATGGTGGAGTTGTGTTAGTGACCGATTAATCACATAATTGAAACAGAAAGAGTCGAAGGAATTACCGTGTGGATGTGAGTCTCGGTTTTCCGGCGACTTGCAGAATTTTTCCGGTTTGATTTAAGCTTCTCCGGTGGACTGTAAGGTTGCGGAAATGTAATTGAAGGTCTTGCAGAGTATTTTGAGTCGCAGGAGAGGTCTAAGATTGAAGTAATCCGAGAATTGAAAGTTTTCGGTTATTAAACCGATCCACTTCCGAATTCAAGTTACATTCACGGCAGCATTGATTGGAATCATCAGTTTATCGGTTATACTCGTTGAATCGCGAGTATCCAGATCGTCTTTGAGTGTTTGATAACCGATTTCAGTTACAATTGGTGAAATCGATTGATTTACCTTAGTCCATAAAATCTATTTGTTTCCTAAAGATGACAGAAAACAAACAAGTGGCAGAGTGGTTAAATGTGTGAGTGTTAAGTCTTTGAAATTATAATTCGGCTGACCCGGGTTCGAGTCCCGGCAGCAACATGTTATTTTTATTTATTTTGTTTTCACTTTTTATTAAAAATAATTTTTATAGTTTAGTTTGTTTATTAATTATGTATCATTAAAAATCAAAATAACCATAAATACACAACGTGACATTTATAACCTGATATTCGATTACAAAACGGAGCGGGTTTTGGAAACCCGTTTTTGACAAATGTTACAGTATCCCCTACTTTTAGGAATTTTGTCCCGAAATTTAAGTAGTAGTAGGAAAAAGATGTGGGTATTTTTCGCGCATTGAGTCTTCACGTTCCCAAGTAAACTCAGTCCCCGTTTCGACTCCCAGCGTACCCTAACAATTGGAATGCGACTTCGTCGTAGACGTTTCTCTCCGAAGTCCATGATCTCTACTGGTCTTTCAATAAAATGCATAGATTCATCAATCTGAATATCTTCCAGAGGAATGTGGAGGTTTTCATCAGCGAGGCACTTCTTCAAGTTTGATACATGGAATGTGGGATGAATCCTGTTGAGTTCTTCTGGTAGATCAAGCTTGTATGCTACAGGTCCTACTGAGTATCTTGAAAGGTCCTACGTAGCGTGGTGCTAGCTTGCCTTTTTGACCAAAACGAACTACTCCCTTCCACAGTGATACTTTTAGAAGTACATGATCACCAATGTTAAACTCTAAAGGCTTCCGTCGTTTATCTGCATAACTCTTTTGACGACTTTGAGCCGCTAGAAGATTGTTTCGGATTTGATGGATCTTGTCTGTGGTTTCTTGGATCAATTCTGGACCAGTGATTTGAGCTTCCCCAATTTCGTGCCAACATACTGGAGATCGGCACTTACGACCATATAAGGCTTCAAAAGGTGCCATGCCGATGCTTGAATGATAGCTGTTGTTGTACGAAAATTCAACTAATGGTAGGTGGGCGTCCCAATTTCCCTTGAAGTCTATGACACATGCTCGAAGCATATCTTCAAGAGTTTGAATGGTGCGCTCAGATTGTCCATCAGTTTGAGGATGATAGGCGGTACTGAGATCTAATCGCGTACCCATAGCGGATTGTACGGCTTGCCATGTTCGTGAAGTGAAACGACCATCACGATCAGAAATAATGCTTAACGGTACCCCATGTCGGCTTACGATTTCGCTGATATAAATACGAGCAAGCTTTTCGTTCTTGAAATCTTCACGGATAGGAATAAAGTGAGCTGATTTTGTAAGTCGGTCAATTATTACCCATATAGTGTCATACCCACCAGAAGTGCGAGGTAACCCGGTAATGAAGTCCATGGTTATATTTTCCCACTTCCATACAGGTATTTCAGGTTGGACCAGAAGTCCTGAGGGTCTTTGGTGTTCAGCTTTCACCTTGGAACATGTAAGGCACTTAGAAACAAAAACAGCAATATCCTTCTTCATTCCAGGCCACCAATAGGTATATCGTAGGTCTTGATACATCTTATCGGCTCCTGGGTGTATAGAATATCGCGTTTTGTGAGCTTCATTCATAAGAATTTCACGAAGATTGTTGTGGTTAGGAATCCAGATACGATCTAGGTAGTACAGAATACCGTCAGATTTAGTTTCAGTTTTAAGTTCAGCTCCACTGGACATCTCCTTTCGTACATCATCTTCCGTTACTGAAACATGTTGGGCTTCTCGAATTTGATCTTTAATGTCGGTTATAATTTGCGAACATAGAAGACGAATGGAGTTCGCATAACCCTTTCGACTAGGTGCATCAGCCACCACATTTGCCTTGCCAGGGTGGTATCGAATTTCACAGTCGTAATCATTTAGAAGTTCAACCCATCTTCGTTGCCTCATGTTTAACTCCTTTTGATTGAAGATATGTTGAAGACTCTTGTGGTCAGTGTATATTTCACACTTAGTACCATAGAGATAATGCCTCCATATCTTAAGAGCGAACACAACGGCTCCAAGTTCTAGGTCATGGGTGGTGTAGTTCTTCTCATGCGTTTTGAGTTGTCTCGAAGCATAAGCTATAAATTTTCCTCTTTGCATTAGAACGCAACCTAATCCTTGCCCTGACGCATCGCAATAGACCACGAAATCATCACAACCTTCAGGAAGAGTGAGGATTGGTGCATCACAGAGTTTTTGTTTAAGGGTTTGGAAGGCTTCTTCTTGCTTGGGACCCCATATGAAAGGTTTTCCCTTATGAGTTAAAGCCGTGAGTGGTACAGCAATGCGAGAGAAGTTTGAAATGAATCGACGATAATAACCAGCCAAACCAAGAAAAGATCTTACTTCAGTTGGTGTACGTGGAGCTTGCCATTCTTGTACCGCTTTGATCTTTGAGGGGTCGACATGTATTCCCTTGTCATTGACTACATGTCCGAGGAATTGCACCTCTTTTAACCAGAATTCGCATTTGGAGAATTTGGCGTAAAGCTTTTCATTCTCTAGAAGTGTAAGGATGAGTCGAAGATGACGCTCATGATCAGACTTAGACTTTGAATAAATAAGAATGTCGTTGATGAAGACTATAACAAATCGATCAAGATAAGGTTTGCAGACTCTGTTCATTAGGTCCATGAAGACAGCTGGTGCGTTGGTTAAACCAAATGGCATGACCATGAATTCATAATGGCCATACGAGTTCGGAAAGCAGTCTTAGGGACGTCTTCTTCATGTACTCTAAGTTGATGATAGCCAGATCGAATGTCGATTTTTGAAAAGCAATTGGCACCTTGAAGTTGGTCAAGAAGATCATCAATGCGAGGTAAAGGGTAGCGATTCTTGATTGTTAATTTGTTGAGCTCTCTGTAGTCGATGCACATACGAAACGATCCATCTTTCTTCTTTACAAAAAGGACAGGTGCACCCCAAGGCGATGAGCTAGGACGTAAGAATCCCTTGTCAGTCAACTCTTGTAATTGACTGGCTAGCTCTTGCATTTCAGAGGGGGCTAACCTATAAGGAGACTTTGTAACTGGTGTAGCACCAGGTATAAGATCAATACGGAATTCGACTTCTCTAACTGGAGGAAGTCCTGAGATGTCATCAGGAAAAACTTGCGGGAAGTCTCTTACTACCGGGATGTCTTCAAGTTTCTTCTCCATTGTTCCCTTGTTGATGATATGAGCTAAAAACGCGACATAATTTTTTGCGAAGATATTTTTGGGCTTGAAGACAAGACATTAAGCTGAGCCCCTTCGACGAGGTTTCTCCAAGGATTCGAAGAGTCTGACCGTTTGAAAGAGGAATACGTATAAATTTTTCGCGACATACAACTTCTGCCTGATGTTGACTGAGCCAGTCCATACCAATTATGATATCAAAACTTCCCAGCTTCATAGGAATAAGGTCGACTGAGAAATCGTGGTCGTTTAAGGTGAGTGTACAGTTGCGTATAATAGAGTTTAATGAAACTGGTTTCCCGTCAGCAACTTCTACCGTTATGGATTCCATGAGCTTATCCCGATTTTGGTTTAAGATAGGTTCAAATTCTAAGGACACAAAACTTCTATCCGCACCAGTATCAAATAACATAGATGCATATCTACCATTTATAAGGAACGTACCGTTAACCACATTGCCGTCAGCTCTAGCCTGATTAGCGTTGATATTGAAAGCTCTTCCTCTTGCAGGTGGAGGAGCTTGGTTCGCTTGATTCACCGGGTTGGCTTGGGCCTGAGCATGAATAATGTTTACCAACCTTGGACAAGTGTTTCTGAAATGGCTTGGGTCTCCACAATTGTAGCAAGCCTGCATAGGTTGACCCATAGGATAATTGGGTTGGTAGTATGTTTGGGCTAATTGTTGGCTGGGTGGTAATAGTAGGGGTTGTTGGGCTTGACCCATTAATTGTTGGTGGGTTTGGGTTAAAGGTTGGTGGCGGTTCGTTCGCTGGGGCATGCGGCAAGTTTGAACAGTATGACCCGCGCGACCACAGCCGGTGCAATGCTGGCAAGGATAATCAGGAGAATGGTGATATTGGCAACGGTTACATTTTGGTAACGGGCCAGAGTAGGGTCTTTTGTATGGTGCAGGTGAAGGAGCGACTTGGGTAATGGGTGCAGCAGGAATAGGGGAGTTGGTTTGTGTAACGGCGAAGTTTCTGGTGTTACGCTTCCTCTTGTTAGCAAACTTAGAGGAGGAGATGGAATGGTTTGAAGTTTGTCCCTCAACAGGGGCTTTCTTTTTCTTCTTTAAACTTCCCGTTGCGAATTCGATTCTCGGTCAGTTCAGTTGCTAGCTCCATAGCAGCTTCAAGTGTTACCGGTGAAATGCTGAGGACCGAATCTTGAATTTTCGAGGGAAGTCCTCGAATATAATGCTCGATCAGACGATAAGTTGGGGTGAACAAATTTGGAACCATTTGGTTCAACTCTAAAAATATCTTGTTATAGGTGGTATGATCTCCCTCCTTCTACTTTAAAGCATGAAATTCGTCCTCCAACTTTTTGATTTCACTCCTAGGACAGAAACGCCTAGTCATGATTTCCCTTAACTCCTCCCAAGTTAAGTCCATTGCATCATCAATTCCCCTCTTCCCTTTTTCAGTATTCCACCAAGTGAGAGCTACCCCAAATAGTCTCCCGGTGGCGTATCGAACCTTGCGATCCTCAGGACAATCGCAGTTGAGGAAAGTGTTTTCCATCTCCTCGAACCAATGTAGGAGAGCAGTGACACCCTCGGTCCCTTCAAATTTAGGAGGATCACAAGACTTGAAATGTTTGTATGAGCACTTGCTGGTAGGAGGGTTGTCGATGTTTGGTCATGTGGTTGGGGAGGGTTAGCAGGATTTGTAGCGAGGGCTTGTTGTACTTGGACCACAATGTCAGGCAGTTTCGTGGCCATTTGTTTCGCGATTTGTGTGGCCAAGCGTTCCTGAGACCTTCCTGATCTTTTACCCCTTCGTTGTTGTCTGGACGACATCTACAGGAACATACATAAGAAGATTGTGAGTTTATGGTGTCTTTTTAGGTGTCATGTGTCTTTAAGAAAATAAAAATAACATAAATATCAATAATGCAACTACATCCATATGATGTCTTGGGTTTGCTCATGTTGGGCCTCAAATGTCCCCCATACCTTCACCTATATAGTCATGTGGGGCCCCATGGCTATTGGCTTGGTAGGATTCACATTAGTATTGGCGATTTAACACTTGCATCACCCGAATGCAAACCACAAAATATGTTTACGAGATGTATGGTCGGAATGTGTCCAGGTGTAGACACAATGACAACTCAAAGTGGGGTTAGCTCACGCGACGTTTGGTATGGCATGCTTTGGCCTAATAGGTACTTCGTACTCTCATCGTTAGTCCCCAGGTAGGCAATCTGGTCCTTTATTTTGGATTTATACGAATGCCAGCCTAGACAGGACGTTCCGACTACCGGTACTGGTACCCTTCCAGTTACTACATGCCCGTCATGAGAACTCACTTTGATGAGATTTGAAAACACAAAAATCATTGTAAAAGTAAACATGATGTGGTGTGTGCTTTCATGGATGTGATATGTTATGAGTATATGATTCATAATAGGCATTATATGATAATATATACTTATGAACATGCTTGCATAACATTGAATGTAATATTTAACATAAAACATATAAACATCATGAAATTTGGCATGTAACACACAAAAATCTTATAAGTTTCTAATCAACTATAGTATAGGCTCTAAGGGTCTAATAACCTATCCTATATCCCTATAATCATGGCTCTGATACCAATCTGTCACACCAACCCCGACCCGCACGGAATAAGGGTCGGGGCATAATTGGGTTATCACCAAAGCTTATGATATTTACTAATATGTTTCATATTTATTGAAGTCAAAATTACATTCCTAAATATCCAAACATGTCCATACAATACAAAGAAAATAAACCAAACAAAACAATCCCAACTCTAAATCCTTTTATTCTTCTAGTCCAATCCTAAGTGTTTCTTGCTGCCACTGGTTCACCTGTATCATGTGTAAAAATGGGGGTTTTTGGGTCAACATAAGTTGGCGAGTGAACCTTGTTAGATAAACATTTATTATTGATTTCCTTGTTAGTTTATCAATGAAAAATTGTGCATAATCATAAATGAGCAAATGTAAATAATCAAGCAGTAGCAATTGCACTCACAACTATAACAAACAGTAACATATGATAGCATACATTAACATACCAACATCATACAATAAATAACATGAATGAAACTGTGCGATCAAGGCTCAATCAAACGGAGCCGATCGTATTGCATGTACTGAAAATGAAAAATGTCTGTGCGATCAAGGCTCAATTAAACGGAGCCGATCGTATGTGGGCATGCCAGGTTAACGCTCATAATGTAATGGGGAACATGCTCAACGCTCATAATGTAATGGGGAGCGGCGGCCTATGAAATTGCATGTACTGAAATAATAAATTGAATCTAACAATAACTACACAAACAGTTGAAGCAAGCTGAATACACATGTTCATGATATGATGTATGCACAATGATTTAAATATAATATATAGCAAGACACGTGATACACCCCAAAAAACGTGATTAAAACGGGGAATTTGTAAAGATTCACTCACATTGGTGCGTTGGATTGGAGATGGTGAGATGCGCACGAATTGAATGAGCGGAACAACGAGAAATAACTAACCTAAATTATAACGGAAAATATAGTAAATGAATTGATTTTATTAAGGATTTTTAATGGAATTTTTAGATATATTTTTTGTGAGTTTAAGGCTATTTTCTATCTTTAAAAATATTATTTTTAAGTATTTCTAATTGATTTTTAAAATAAATTAAATAAATAAAAAAAATATAAAAAATTGTTTATTTTTGCGTTGACCGTTGACCGTTGACCGTTGACCGTTGACCGTTGACTTGTTGACCAGTTGACCGGTTCGGTCAGTGTGCAAGTATGCGCTGGGTGAGACTCGAACCCGAGACCTCCCGTACGCGTGCACGCAGCTCTACCAACTGAGCTACGTGTCTAACCCGAAATAATCTTGTTTTTAATTATATTTATATACTAATTCGATTTATTCAAAATTCATTTGTTTTTAGAAAAAGATTTTAAATCATCGAACCGGTGCCGTTAACCAGACTCGAATGCGTGACGTGCGACTTAGTGTTGCACACAGTCCACCGCTGGACTGTGTGTCTAACCTGGTTAATATCTCGGTTTTTATTATACTTAACAACTAACGGGGTTAACCCGGTTCAGCTTTAATCAAAAAGGCATTTTATTACATAGGGGTTGCGTGTATCAGGGATCGAACTCGTGACATGCGCGTATTATTTGCACACAGTCCACCGCTGGACTGTGTGTCTAACCCGTTTAAAATACCAATTATTATTAGTCTTATGTTATACTGTGTCTTCGTCTTCTTCGTTAATTTTACCCAGAAAACCAAGTCCAACTGTTTTTGACTGATTCATGTCATATTTGATTTTCAAACATTATAAGTAATTTAAAGGTAAAGAATGGAGAGAGTTTGGGGAAAAAGATGTACCGATCAGTGTTGTTCACAGAATTCCGGCAGAGGTCCGTCGGTTCTGGAAGTGAACTTTGGCTGTTAAAATCAATTAACAGTTTTGTTCGATTATTTGTGAAGTTGAGGCACTTAATCAAAGTTTAACAGAAGTTTGAAAGGTCATACCAGTTCTCGGTGTGTTTCCGGAAGTTTCAGAAGTTTTCCGGCGAAGGTAGGATTTTCGACAAACGTTGACTAGGATTGATTCTGATGGTGGAGTTGTGTTAGTGACCGATTAATCACATGATTGAAACAGAAAGAGTCGAAGGAATTACCGTGTGGATGTGAGTCTCGGTTTTCCGGCGACTTGCAGAATTTTTCCGGCGAGTTGATTTAAGCTTCTCCGGTGGACTGTAAGGTTGCGGAAATGTAATTGAAGGTCTTGCAGAGTATTTTGAGTCGCAGGAGAGGTCTAAGATTGAAGTAATCCGAGAATTGAAAGTTTTCGGTTATTAAACCGATCCACTTCCGAATTCAAGTTACATTCACGGCAGCATTGATTGGAATCATCAGTTTATCGGTTATACCCGTTGAATCGTGAGTATCCAGATCGTCTTTGAGTGTTTGATAACCGATTTCAGTTACAATTGGTGAAATCGATTGATTTACCTTAGTCCATAAAATCTATTTGTTTCCTAAAGATGACAGAAAACAAACAAGTGGCGGAGTGGTTAAACGTGTGAGTGTTAAGTCTTTGAAATTATAATTCGGCTGACCCGGGTTCGAGTCCCGGCAGCAACATGTTATTTTTATTTATTTTGTTTTCACTTTTTATCAAAAATAATTTTTATAGTTTAGTTTGTTTATTAATTATGTATCATTAAAAATCAAAATAACCATAAATACACAACGTGACATTTATAACTTGATATTCGATTACAAAACGGAGCGGGTTTTGGAAACCCGTTTTTGACAAATGTTAAAGATACCTCACAATGATGGCGCATCCAATGATGATGGCGGAGGGGCGTGTCTCCGTCTAATAAGCCCCTATGACCAAGAGTTCACCTACGCCATCAGGTTGGACTTCAAAAGCACGAATAATGAAGCTGAGTATGAAGCATTTCTAGCAGTCCTTTGGTTAGCCATCAAAATGGGGGCCAGGAATTTCTCACGAACTATCACCTGGCCAAGTTTTGTCAAAATCGGACATATCTAGCCGTCTGGCGAAGTGGGCGATCAAGCTTGGTGGACACAATATCGTGTACAAACCATGCCCAACTATCAAAGGCCCGATACTCTGCCGATTTTGTTACAGAAGTGCCTGTCACACCCCGTCCCGCAGCGGAATAAGAGTCGGGGCATAATTGGGTTATCACCAAAGCTCATGATGTTTACTAAAATGTTTCATAGTTATTAAATTCAAATTACAACTTAAATGTTCAAACCAAATTCATACAATACAAGGAAATGAAAACTAAATAAAACAATCCAAATCCTAAACTGATTTATTCTTCTAGGTTGTCCTATGTGTTTCTTGCTTCAACTGGATCACCTGTATCATGTGTAAAAATGGGGGAATTTTGGGTCAACAAAAGTTGGCGAGTGAACCTTGTTTAAAAACATTGTTATTGATTTCTTGTTGTATTTAATATTGAAAAGTTGTGCAATAATCATATGTGAGCAAACGTATATAAACAAACAATCACAAACCACCTTGAATGAGTATATGACATGAATGATAATGTATTGTGAGATCCAGGCTCAATCAAACGGAGCTGGCCTCGTATATTGGCAACGTCACGTTCCGCTCATAGGTAATGGGGAACAGACGAGCCTATGATGATGTATGTGAGATCAAGGCTCAATCAAACGGAGCCGATCGAAATGAGGCACCTGTACTCAACCCGTCTCCCACGGGGAGCTGTTGGGCCTAATGAAATGTATGTACTGAAAATGATAAATTTAATCTAAACATTAACCACACAAACAATTGATACATATTGGATACACATTTGATCATGGATATGATGGATGCACAAGTGTTTAAATATAATAAATAATTAAGCGACACATGATACACCCCAAAAATGTGATTAAAACGGGGAATTTGTAGAGATTCACTCACATTGGGTGCGTTCTTTTGATGATGTTGAATGTGCACGAGTTTTGGGATTTGATCGACGAGGAAAAACTAACCTAAAATAATAACGAAATGGTTCGGTAAATAAGTGGATTTTATTAACAATTTTATTAAGATTTTTAGATTTATTTTTGTGAGTTTAAGGTCATTTTCTAACTTTAAAAATATTATTTTTAAGTATTTTTAATTGATTTTTAAATTAAATAAATAAATAAAAAAATAAAAATTTTTTTTTACTTTTGTTGACCGTTGACGGTCCGTTGACCGTTGACCGGACCGTTGACCGGTCGGACTGTGGTCTGAGTGTGCACTGAGTGAGGTTCGAACCCGGGACCACTCGTACGCGTGCACGCAGCTCTACCAACTGAGCTACGTGTCTAACCCGAAATATTCTATGTTTTAATTATATATATACTAACTAAATGTTAATTTATTTGGTTTATATTAAAAGGATTTAAAATGGTCGAACCGGTTGCAGGGACCCGGATCGAACTCGGGTCCTTCGGTTTCCAGAGATATTCCGGCGAGTGCAGAATATCCGGTAACGTCGTCTGGGACCGATTCTGGTTGAAGGATTGAAGTTAGTATATGTCTAACAATGGATTGAAAACGAAAGAATCGAGAAATTTACCGATTTGATGTATGTCTCGGTTTTCCGGCGAAAGTCCGGCGATTGCAGAATATCTCCGGCGAGTGCTATTGCTTCGAGAAATTATGCGATTTTGAGCGAAAAGATTTCTAGAGACTTGGGTGTGTATTTATAGGCAAGAATCAGGATGAATTGAGTCCGATTTTGGTCTTGATTCGTGGTCAAGGTTTTTCTCCGGCGGTTATGACTGAGATCGCGGGATTAGACATCGGTTATAACCGATGTCGAACTTAATATACGCGTTCAGTCAAAGGAAACCGTCGACAATTGGCGAAATCGTCGGTATTTCGGCGACTGCGAATTGGGCGCGCTGATTACCGAATTTGAGTTTTGAGTTTTTATTATAAGTATTAATTGTTTTATCATTTATCAAAAACAAGTCAAGTGGCGGAGTGGTTAAGTGTTTGTTTGTTTCTTCCGGCTGACCCGGGTTCGAAACCCGGTAGCCTCTTTTCTTTTTTTACTAACTTATTTTTACTTTTTAATAATTATAGTTTTTAAATTCTAAAATGTTTATTAATTATGTATTGTTTAAAATTAATATTAATCATAAATACGCAACGAAATTTTATAACTGATTATTCGATTAATAAACGAAGCGGGTTTGGAAACCCGTTTTTCGACGGATGTTACAGTATCCCCTACTTTTAGAAATTTCGTCCCGAAATTTAAGTAGTAGTGGTAACAGGAAAAAGATGTGGGTATTTCTCGCGCATTGAGTCTTCACGTTCCCAAGTAAACTCAGGTCCTCGTTTCGACTCCCAGCGTACCCTGACAATTGGAATACGACTTCGTCTTAAACGTTTCTCTCCGGAGTCCATAATTTCTACCGGTCTTTCAATGAAATGCATAGATTCATCGACTTGAATGTCTTCTAGAGGAATATGGGGTTTTCATCGGCGAGGCACTTCTTTAAGTTTGATACGTGGAATGTGGGATGAATTATGTTGAGCTCTTCTGGTAGGTCAAGCTTGTATGCTACAGGTCCTACTCTTTCGAGTATCTTGAAAGGTCCTACGTAGCGTGGTGCTAGCTTGCCCTTCTGGCCAAAACGAACCACTCCCTTCCACGGTGATACTTTTAAAAGTACTTGGTCACCAATGTTAAACTCCAAGGGCTTTCGTCGTTTGTCTGCATAACTCTTTTGATGACTTTTGCCGCTAGAAGATTGTTTCGAATTTGATGGATCTTGTCTGTTGTTTCTTGAATAATTCTGGACCGGTGATTTGTGCTTCTCCAATTTCGTGCCAACATATTGGTGATCGGCACTTACGACCATATAAAGCTTCGAAAGCTGCCATGCCGATACTTGAATGATAGCTGTTGTTGTACGAAAATTCAACTAATGGTAGATGAGCGTCCCAATTCCCTTTGAAGTATATGACACATGCTCGAAGCATGTCTTCAAGAGTTTGGATGGTGCGTTCAGATTGTCCATCAGTTTGAGGATGAAAAGCGGTACTGAGGTCAAATCGTGTACCCAAAGCGGCTTGTACGGCTTGCCATGTTCGTTAAGTGAAACGACCATCACGGTCTGAAATGATGCTTAAAGGTACACCATGACGGCTTACGATCTCGCTGATGTAGATACGAGCTAACTTCTCGTTCTTGAAGTCCTCGTGAATCGGAATGAAGTGAGCTGATTTGGTAAGACGATCAATGATTACCCATATGGTGTCATACCCACTGGAGGTGCGAGGTAACCCGGTAATGAAGTCCATGGTTATGTTTTCCCACTTCCATATAGGTATTTCAGGTTGGGTTAGAAGTCCTGAAGGTCTTTGATGTTCAGCTTTTACTTTGGAACAGGTAAGGCACTTGGAAACAAAAACAGCAATATCCTTTTTCATGCCAGGCCACCAGTAGGTGTATCGAAGGTCTTGATACATGTTGTCGGCTCCTGGGTGTACAGAGTACCGTGTTTTGTGTGCCTCATTCATAAGGAAATCACGAAGGTTATTGTGATCGGGAATCCATATGCGATCTAGATAGTACAGAATACCGTCGGATTTGGTTTCGAGTTTAAGTTCTGCTCCACAAGACAGCTCATTGCGTACGTCGTTTTCTGTTACAGAAACATGTTGAGCTTCTCGGATTTGATCTTTGATGTCGGTTATGATTTGCGAACATAGAAGACGAATGGAGTTCGCATAACATTTTCGACTGAGCTCATCGGCCACCACGTTTGCCTTGCCAGGATGATACCGAATTTCACAGTCGTAGTCGTTAAGTAGTTCGACCCATCTTCGTTGCCTCATATTCAACTCCTTTTGGTTAAAGATATGTTGGAGGCTCTTGTGATAAGTGTATATTTCACACTTGGTACCGTAGAGGTAATGTCTCCATATCTTAAGAGCGAACACAATGGCTCCGAGTTCCAGGTCGTGGGTGGTGTAGTTCTTCTCATGAACTTTGAGTTGCCTAGAAGCATAGGCTATCACTTTTCCTCTTTGCATCAGTACACAGCCTAGTCCTTGCCCTGACGCGTCGCAATATACTACAAAGTCATCGCAACCTTCAGGAAGTGTGAGGATAGGTGCGTCACAAAGCTTTTGCTTAAGGGTTTGGAAGGCTTCTTCTTCTTTAGGTCCCCATATGAAGGGTTTTTCTTTATGAGTCAAAGCCGTGAGTGGTACAGCAATACGGGAGAAATTGGCAATGAAGCGGTGATAGTAACCAGCCAAACCAAGAAATGATCTTACTTCGGTAGGGGTTCGTGGCGCTTGCCATTCCTGTACTGCCTTGATCTTTGAAGGATCAACATGAATTCCCTTGTCATTGACGACGTGTCCAAGGAATTGTACTCCCCTTAACCAGAATTCACATTTCGAGAACTTAGCGTACAGCTTTTCTGTCCTTAAGAGTGTAAGGATGAGTCGAAGGTGTCGTTCATGATCAGACTTAGATTTTGAGTAGATGAGGATGTCGTCGATGAAGACTATGACAAAGCGGTCGAGGTAGAGTTTGCATACCCTATTCATTAAATCCATAAATACTGCTGGGGCGTTAGTTAAACCAAATGGCATGACCATGAATTCGTAATGACCATATAGAGTTCGGAAGGCGTCTTTGGGACGTCTTCTTTATATGCTCTGAGTTGATGATATCCAGAAAGAAGGTCGATTTTTGAAAAACAGGTGGCGCCTTGAAGTTGGTCTAGAAGGTCATCGATGCGAGGTAATGGGTAGCGGTTCTTGACCGTTAACTTGTTGAGTTCTCTGTAGTCGATACACATGCGAAACGTTCCATCTTTCTTCTTCACAAACAGAACAGGTGCACCCCATGGCGATGAGCTAGGACGTATGAATCCTTTGTCAGTCAGCTATTGCAGTTGACTGGCCAGCTCTTGCATTTCTGATGGGGCTAACCTGTAAGGAGATTTTGCGACTGGTGTAGCGCCAGGTATAAGATTAATGCGGAATTCGACTTCCCTCATGGGAGGAAGTCCTGAGATGTCATCGGGAAAGACTTGTGGGAATTCTTTCACTACAGGTATATCTTATAGTTTCTTCTCCTTGTTTCCCTTCTTGACGACGTGAGTTAGGAATGCGACATAGTTCTTGCGGAGATACTTTCGGGCTTGAAGGCAGGACATCAATTTGAGTCCTTTCGAAGGGGTTTCTCCAAAGATTCGTAGGGTTTGACCGTCTGCAAGAGGAATGCGAATGAACTTTTCGCGGCATACTACTTCAGCATGATGTTGGCTGAGCCAGTCCATACCGATTATAATGTCGAAACTTCCCAACTTCATAGGAATGAGGTCAACTGGAAAATCGTGATCGTTTAAAGTGAGGGTACAATTTCGTATAATAGAGTTTAATGAGACATGTTTTCCGTCAGCAACTTCCACCGTTATGGATTCCATGAGATTATCACGAGTTTGGTTAAGGATGGGTTCAAATTCTAAGGACACAAAACTCTTATCCGCGCCAGTATCAAATAACATGGAAGCATAACTACCATTGATGAGAAACGTATCGTTAACCACGTTGTTGTCAGCCCTAGCTTGATTGGCGTTGATGTTGAAAGCTCTTCCTCTAGCAGGTGGAGGAGCTTGGTTAGCTTGGTTCACCGGATTTGCCTGAGCTTGGGCATGAATGATGTTCATCAAGCGTGGACAAGTGTTTCTAAAGTGGTTTGGGTCTCCACAGTTGTAACAAGCCCGCATGGGTTGCATCATGGGGTAGTGGGGTTGGTAGTAGGATTGGGCCGTATGTTGTGTAGGTGGTAGAAGTAAGGGTTGTTGGGCTTGACCCACTATCTGATGGTGGGTTTGGGTTGAGGGTTGGTTGCGGTTCATTCGCTGAAGTGTGCGACAGGTTTGGATGGTGTGACCTGCACGGCCACAGCTGGTGCAATGTTGGCAGGGGTGTTCAGGAAAGTGATGGTATTGGCAACAGTTGCATATTGGGTATGGGCCGGAGTATGGCTTTTTATATGGTGCAGGTGAGGGGGCAATTTGGGTGATGGGTGCAGCAGTGATTGGGGGGTTTGTTTGAGTGACAGCAAAGTTTTTGTTGTTTCGCTTACTTTTACCAGTAAACTTCGAAGAGGAGCCAGAATGGTTTGAAGTTTGAGCCTCAATGGGGGCTTTCTTTTTCTCCTCCTTGAGTTTACCGTTTCGGATGCGATTCTCGGTAAGTTCGGTAGCTAGTTCCATTGCGACTTCAAGTGTTGCTGGCGAAGTGCTTAGAACCGAGTCTTGAATTTTCGAGGGGAGGCCTCGAATGTAGTGTTCAACCAAGCGGTACACTGGGGTGAACAAGTTGGGGATCATTTGGTTTAGCTCGAGAAATCTTTTGTTGTAGGAAGTATGATCTCCTTCCTTTTGTTTTAACGAATGGAATTCATCTTCCAACTTCTTGATTTCGCTTCTTGGACAGAAGCGTCTTGTCATTATTTCCCTTAACTCTTCCCATGTTAAGGCCATAGCATCTTCGACTCCTCTTTTACCCTTTTCTGTGTTCCACCAGGTAAGGGCTACCCCAAATAGTCTCCCGGTTGCGTAACGTACCTTGCGATCCTCGGGACAATCGCAATTGAGGAAGGTGTTCTCCATTTCCTCAAACCAGTGGAGGAGAGCAGTGACACCTTTGGTCCCTTCATACTTTGGGGGATCGCAAGACTTGAAGTGTTTGTAGGAGCACCTTTTGGAGGGAGGGTTGTCGACGTTCTGGTCTTCTTGATTGGGAGCGTTGATGGGATTCGCGGTGAGAGCTTGTTAGACTTGGATTACGATGTCAGGAAGCACCGCGGCCATTTGTTTTGCAATTTGGGTGGCCAAGCGTTCGTTTGACCTTCCTGACTTTCTACCTCCACGTAGCTGCCTAGCCGACATCTACAGGAACATACATAGGAAGATTGTGAGTTTAAGGAGTCTTTTTTTTTAGGTGTCATGTGTCGTTAAGAAAAAAAAATAAAAAAAATAACATAATCATCAATAATGCAACTACATCCATAGGATGTCTTGGGTTTGCTCATGTTTGGGCCTCCAATGTCCCCCATACCATCGCCTGTATAGTCATGTGGGCCCCCATGACTATTGGCTTAGTAGGATTCATATTGGTGTTGGCAGTTTAACACTCGCATCACCGAATGAAAACCATGAAATATGATTGCGAGATGTATGGTAGGAGGGTGTCCAGGTATAGACACAATGACAACTCAAAGTGGGGTTAGTTCACACGACGTTTGGTATAGCATGCTTTGGCCTAATAGGTCCTTCGTACTCTCATCGTTAGTCCCCATGTAGGCAAACTGGTCCTTTATTTTGGATTTATACGAATGCCAAGCCTAGACAGGACGTTCCGACTACCGGTACTCGTACCCTTCCAGTTACTACAGCCCGTCATGGGAACTCACTTTGATGTGATTTGAAAAATACAAAAATCATTGCAAAAATCATAGGAATTGTTAGGTGTGTGCTCTCATGGATATGATATGTTATGAGTATATGATTCATGATGAGCATTGTATAATAATATGTACTTATGAACATGCTTGCATAACATTGAATGTAACAATAAACATAAGGCATATAAACATCATGAATTTTGTATGTAACACATAAACAATTTTAAAATTCTAATCAACTATAGTATAGGCTCTAAGGGTCTAATAACCTATCCTATATCCCTATAGTCATGGCTCTGATACCAATCTGTCACACCCCGACCCGCAGCGGAATAAGAGTCGGGGCATAATTGGGTTATCACCAAAGCTCATGATGTTTACTAATTTAAATTCACAAATTACAACTTAAATGTTCAAACGAAATTCATACAATACAAGGAAATGAAAACTAAATAAAACAATCCAAAGCCTAAACTGATTTATTCTTCTAGGCCGTCCTATGTCTTTCTTGCTTCAACTGGATCACCTGTATCATGTGTAAAAATGGGGGAATTTTGGGTCAACAAAAGTTGGCGAGTGAACCTTGTTTAAAAACATTGTTATTGATTTCTTGTTGTATTTAATATTGAAAAGTTGTGCAATAATCATATGTGAGCAAACGTATATAAACAAACAATCACAAACCACCTTGAATGAGTATATGACATGAATGATAATGTATTGTGAGATCCAGGCTCAATCAAACGGAGCTGGCCTCGTATATTGGCAACGTCACGTTCCGCTCATAGGTAATGGGGAACAGACGAGCCTATGATGATGTATGTGAGATCAAGGCTCAATCAAACGGAGCCGATCGAAATGAGGCACCTGTACTCAACCCGTCTCCCACGGGGAGCTGTTGGGCCTAATGAAATGTATGTACTGAAAATGATAAATTTAATCTAAACATTAACCACACAAACAATTGATACATATTGGATACACATTTGATCATGGATATGATGGATGCACAAGTGTTTAAATATAATAAATAATTAAGCGACACATGATACACCCCAAAATGTGATTAAAACGGGGAATTTGTAGAGATTCACTCACATTGGGTGCGTTCTTTTGATGATGTTGAATGTGCACGAGTTTTGGGATTTGATCGACGAGGAAAAACTAACCTAAAATAATAACGAAATGGTTCGGTAAATAAGTGGATTTTATTAACAATTTTATAGGATTTTTAGATTTATTTTTGTGAGTTTAAGGTCATTTTCTAACTTTAAAAATATTATTTTAAGTATTTTTAATTAATTTTTAAATTAAATAAATTAAAAAAATAAAATAAAAAAATTTGACTTTTGTTGACCGTTGACCGGTCCGTTGACCGTTGACCGGACCGTTGACCGTTGACGGTCGGACTGTGGTCTGAGTGTGCACTGAGTGAGGTTCGAACCCGGGACCTCTCGTACGCGTGCACGCAGCTCTACCAACTGAGCTAGTGTCTAACCCGAAATATTCTATGTTTTAATTATATATATATACTAACTAAATGTTAATTTATTTGGTTTATATTAAAAGGATTTAAAATGGTCGAACCGGTTGCAGGGACCCGGATCGAACTCGGGTCCTTCGGTTTGTAAGCGCACAGCCCAACCAGTTGGGCTGTGTGTCTTATCTGTTTAACTTACGGTTTATATTAATCTTATAAACATACTGGGACCTGCTCTGATTCAGTTTTAAAAAGAATTGGTTTTAATTCGAAAAGTCGGTGCGTTTGTAAGTTTCGAACTCGTGACGTGTGTTTGCACACAGTCCACCGCTGGACTGTGTGTCTAACCCGATTTAATATCCTGTTTTAGTTATACTTATACAAAATGTCCGACTTCGTCTTCTTCATTCATGAAGACACAGATAAAGATGTTCGACTGTTCTTGTTTAAATCGTTCGTCGAACATTTTATTGATTGAAATGTAATGGATAAAGGGAGTTACGGAATCGAATGTACCGAATCGAATGTTTTTCTCAGAATTCCGGCAATGGTCGTCGGCTCTGATTTGTGAATTCCGTCTGTTTGAATCAATTAACAATTTTGATCGATGAGTTGTGAAATTAAATGACTAAACAAGAGATATCAGGAGGTTTAGATGATTGTACCGATTTACAGTGTGATTTCGGAAATTTCAGAGATTTTCCGGCGAGTGCAGAATATCCTAACGTCGTCTGGGACCGATTCTGGTTGAAGGATTGAAGTTAGTATATGTCTAACAATGGATTGAAAACGAAAGAATCGAGAAATTTACCGATTTGATGTATGTCTCGGTTTTCCGGCGAAAGTCCGATGATTGCAGAATATCTCCGGCGAGTGCTATTGCTTTGAGAAATTGTGCGATTTTGAGCGAAAAGATTTCCAAAGACTTGGGTGTGTATTTATAGGGAAGAATCAGGATGAATTGAGTCCGATTTTGGTCTTGATTCGTGGTCAAGGTTTTTCTCCGGCGGTTATGACTGAGATCGCGGGATTAGACATCGGTTATAACCGATGTCGAAGTTAATATACGCGTTCAGTCAAAGGAAACCGTCGACAATTGGCGAAATCGTCGGTATTTCCGGCAACTGTGAATTGGGCGCGCTGATTACCGAATTTGAGTATTGAGTTTTTATTATAAGTATTAATTGTTTTATCATTTATCACAAACAAGTCAAGTGGCGGAGTGGTTAAGTGTTTGTTTGTTTCTTCCGGCTGACCCGGGTTCGAAACCCGGCAGCCTCTTTTCTTTTTTTACTAACTTATTTTTACTTTTTAATAATTATAGTTTTTAAATTCTAAAATGTTTATTAATTATATATTGTTTAAAATTAATATTAATCATAAATACGCAACGAAATTTTATAACTGATTATTCGATTAATAAACGAAGCGGGTTTGGAAACCCGTTTTTCGACGGATGTTACAGTGCCAAGCAATAAAGTGCAAGAGTGTGAAGCTGTACAGAATCCAGTGCCTGTCATAGACGACTGCGCATGGATACCTCACACTGATGGTGCATCCAATGATGATGGCGTATGGGCGGGTCTCCGTCTAATAAACTCCGATAACCAAGAGTTCACCTACGCCATCAGGTTGGACTTCAAAAGCACGAATAATGAAGTTGAGTATGAAGCGTTTCTAGCAGGCCTTCAGTTAGCCATCAAAATAGGGGCCAGGAATTTTGAAGCGCATGGATACTTCACACTGACGGCACATCCTATGATGACGGCGTAGGGGCGGGTCTCCGTCTAATAAGCCTGATAACCAAGAGTTCACCTACGCCATCAGGTTGGACTTCAAAAGCACGAATAACGAAGCTGAGTATGAAGCGTTTCTCGCAGGCCTTCGGTTATCCATCAAAATGGGGGCCAAGATTTTTGAAGCACACGTCGATTCCCTTTTGGTTGCAGGACAGATCAATGGCCTGTATGACGCAACGGGCGAAACGATGGCCCTGTATCTTGAACAGGCGTAGTCCTTATAACCAAATTCAAAAGTTTCAAAATAAACCAAATTAACCGAAGCTAGAATAAACATGCCGACGCGCTCAGCAAACTGGCTGCTACAAGCTTCAAACACCTCGCACGAGAAGTGCGCATCGAGGTGCTCAAGAACCCTTCCGTACCGTTGCGTCAAGTAAATGTCATAGAAATAGGATATCCTTCCTGGATGTCTCCCATCATCATGTTCTTGCAGTCTGGGATCCTCCCAGAAAACAAGGCGGAAGCAAGAAAGGTCCAGAACAAGGCATTG
Organism: Scalesia atractyloides; assembly: GCA_947069175.1. NCBI lineage: Eukaryota > Viridiplantae > Streptophyta > Magnoliopsida > Asterales > Asteraceae > Scalesia > Scalesia atractyloides. Next base: position 58,480,543 of record CAMTDV010000022.1, on the reverse strand, counting down.
AACTTCGAAATGGCAGACGATATCCTTTACCGGAAGTCGTACCTTGGACCACTCCTCCGCTGCATTGAGCCACAATACTTGATCCGTGAAATACACGAAGGGTTATGCGGAATTCACGCTGGCCCGCGCATGGTCGTCGCAAAGATCATGAACGCCGGCTTTTATTGGCTCAGCATGCACTTAGATGCAGTCGAAACGCTGCGGAAATGTGCATCATGCCAGCGAAATGCGCCGAAGACGTTGCGCCCCAAGAATCCCTTGTTCCCAGTGACAACAGCATGGCCCTTCCAACAATGGGCAATCGATATGGTGGGACCTTTCCCTGATGCCCCAGGTGCGTAAAGTTCATAATCGTAGTCGTCGATGACTTTACCAAGTGGGTAGAAGCAAAGGCTCTTCATCTACCACAGCAACAGTAGTTCGCAAATTCATTTGGGAGCACATCATTTGCCGCTTTGGGTTACCCTTGCGCATTGTCAGTGATAATGGTCCCAATTTTGCTGCTGAAGAGCTACGACAGTGGATGAAGGAAATGCATATCGAACATGTATCCACTTCGGTCGCACATCTCCAAGGGAACGGCCATGTGGAAAGCATAAACAAGAGTATAGTTGAACGGACCAAGATGAGATTGGGGACGATCGCGGAGCGGTTGGGTAGATGAGTTGCCAAGTATCCTTTGGGCTCATCGAACCATGCAAAAAAACAAGCATCGGCGAGACACCATTCAGCCTGGTGTATGGGACGAAGGTAGTGATTCCCGGAAATAGGCCTCCCATCCCCGCGCATGGTTGCTATGCAAAGCTGAAATAATGAATAAGAGCGCAGACTCGATGTGGACCTTTTGGAAGAAAGGCGTGAAAACGCCACAATCAACGAAGCAAAATATAAGTCCAAGCTCGAGAAGTACTATAATGCGTGAGTCAGCATATGCATCTTCCTACCTGGCGATTTTGTTCTAAGAGACAATGAAGCGTCTAACGCTGAAAGTCCAGGAAAACTCGCGCCTAAGTCGGAAGGCCCATATATAATCCATGAAGTCCTAGGAAAGGGTGCTTACACCCTCAAAAATTTGGACGACACGAACATTCCTAGGACTTGGAATGCGCAACAGCTAAGACGGTGCTACATGTAATCTAAGCATGTTCGAAAGTCAAGGCTTCATGACTTATCAATATTCGCGCAACAAATTAGCGAAACTATGATCTTATTTTGTCTATTTTGTACATGTCTCTTACGCCTTATTGTTAATATAAGACAATCGATGCATGGTTTTCATTATCTTGATGTTTCGTTACAAATGCGCAAAACACTTTGGGTATACGCGAAACACCATGGTACAACATGACACATGAACAAAATTCACTACCTACCGTATGCGCATAGGATGTGACGCTCATACACGAGTTCATTACCAGTTTTATTTGCTCTACCTACACAAAGTTGTTATATTCACAAATATTGTAACTTCAAAGAAAACTTTCATTTCATGTAAAGAGAGTACAAGCAAGCGCAGTGCGCTCCCTAAATCCATCACCGGCAGTTGAAGAGTAACGCTGAAAGTCCAGGAAAACTCGCGCCTAAGTCGGAAGGCCCATATATAATCCATGAAGTCCTAGGAAAGGGTGCTTACACCCTCAAAAATTTGGACGACACGAACATTCCTAGGACTTGGAATGCGCAACAGCTAAGACGGTGCTACATGTAATCTAAGCATGTTCGAAAGTCAAGGCTTCATGACTTATCAATATTCGCGCAACAAATTAGCGAAACTATGATCTTATTTTGTCTATTTTGTACATGTCTCTTACGCCTTATTGTTAATATAAGACAATCGATGCATGGTTTTCATTATCTTGATGTTTCGTTACAAATGCGCAAAACACTTTGGGTATACGCGAAAACACCATGGTACAACATGACACATGAACAAAATTCACTACCTACCGTATGCGCATAGGATGTGACGCTCATACACGAGTTCATTACCAGTTTTATTTGCTCTACCTACACAAAGTTGTTATATTCACAAATATTGTAACTTCAAAGAAAACTTTCATTTCATGTAAAGAGAGTACAAGCAAGCGCAGTGCGCTCCTAAATCCATCACCGGCAGTTGAAGACGATCATACTCTCGCCTCGCCTAGGAGAAGGTAGCTTCAGTGTCGACCCCATGAGTGGAAGCGTGACTCGTATCCATTGAACGTCCATTGCACGAGTCACATGGTATGCGCACTCCGCATAGCCCTGCGCGTGTCCATCATGGCGCACTGTGACCATCAGCTTGGCAACAACGCTATCCAACTCCACTGAGTTCATATAGGAGTTTGCGATCTGCACAATGCAAAGAAAACAGGATGAGAATCAAATAAAGTGATCAAAATACCAACGGAGAACTTACATTGACAACTCCATGCTGTTGAATCCATAGCATGTTGTTCGTCAGCGATTCCAGCAGACTCTCCGTGATGGCGTGGGCGGCCTTAGAATTTTACAGTTTCTCCCCGCCCATGCCCACTTTAGCCTCCATAAGGCGGTGCTTCTCCAGATCCTCCAGGTGCCTACGCTACAGTTCGGCCTTTACAACTGAGGCAACTCGGAGTTCTTTCTTCGCACTCTCAAGTGCTGCGCAAGCCTCTACCTGGTTACACAAAAGGTTAGTTAATGTTCTAAAAGTAGTTAATTAAAAACAAATCAAATTACCCTAACTCTAGATTCCTAAATTATACTAAACTACTAACCGGCAAGTGGACCGATCAATTGTAGAATAGCTTAAGTAAGTTCGGGTTATCGAACCCACGAAACTCTCTAATTACTATGACTACTTAACTTAGACTCGATTAAAAACTTTATATATTTTAAGGGGGGTTTTTAACTAATTCTAAATTATTAATTAAACTAAAACTATTTAATGAGAACAAATCAAACTTTGAACTTTTTAGAAAATCGGGAATTAAATCAGGAATAATCGACTGGTTACCTAGGTTGGATTTTTAGACTACTACACATTTAATTTGATAATAACTTTATTAGAATGAATGATTTACCGGGATCTTAAAATATTAAACTCTAAGTTTACCGAACAGGACCCCCAACCCTTCTCAGGAAGACACCTGTGATAACCTACAATTGTTATTTGTTCACCTGTTTTAAAGATTCCTTTTCAGTTAATTTTTTATTTAATAAAGTATCTAATTAGTTAACCACTTCTCAATAATTAACCTAGACCAACTACAACTTCTAGTTTAGCTTAACTGACTTAACTATGACAAGTAAATTAGATTTGGGAATTTCTCAAAACCTAAACCTAACAATTTATCTAATTAATTTCAGTTAACTAATTATTATTTTTCAATAACTAATCTAGGTATAATGATAAAACTGATTTTATATTTCAAGTTTGTTTTCCCGGTTTTATTGGCCAATTTACTGACAGTTTCCCGAATCCCTAAAGACACGAAAAAGCAACACAAACCTATTCTATGGAAGACATCCACCTAGATTCATGTAAAGCAATTAAACAATCACAAATCAATTAAGATCATGCAAGTACACTAAACTAGAAAATTAAATTTGTGAACTTTACCAATTACACATTCAAACCATAATTAAACTAAAATAAATCAAACTTTCATAAATTCAATCATCCAAACCTGGGTAACTAAAATAAATCTAACCAAGTATCATGTTTGTAAAACTCAATAAACAAGGTTTAAAACAAGAATTCATAATCAAGTTAAACAAAGAAGTATAAGGATCAAGAATGTCGCAATAAAACCGTTAATGCTCCTGCCTTGAAACTCCTTGATAGCCCGAATGATTCCTACAGCCTAGATCTCCTTCTTTCAGCTCAGATTCTCCAGAAAATCTCCTCCAAAGGGTCTAAGTTCATCCAAGTTTGATCCAAGATATGTTTCAATCATAATATGACTCAATTAAGACAAAAACAATCCTAAATCAGCTGAGTTTCGAAACTTTCTGGATAAAACCCCCTCTCGCCGGCGCGCGAGAGGGATTTAGGTGGCCGGTCGCACCCCGCAACCGAGTTAAAACTTCGGAGATAAGTATCAACCTCTCGCGCCTCGCGAGAGGATTAAAGCAATGCAGTCGCGGCCCGCCAGAGGTTAAAAAACTCCTAATTTCAATTTGGTTCCTCTTTTTCTATCTAATCACGTTCCGACTCGGTTTTATTTACCATTTTAGCTTGTTTTTCCCATCCTTTCAACCGTTTTCACGAACCAGGACCTGCAAAACGCATATGGATTAAAAGTAGATAAATTCTTGACAAACCGAAACGAAAACATGTTAAAACTTTACAAACTCTACATGATAAATGCATGTATCATTCATATTCAATACATCATTAGTCTAGCAATTTTTTGATCCTATAAATTAAGAAGGGCAGAACTTTTTTACCTCCTTCTGCTCACGACCTCTTCAACACCAACCACCTCCTCCACCACTTCTTTAGGCCAACGGCTCCACATCTACCTGTACCTCCGCCGCCCCAACACTGGTCTCCCCACCCTTTACACTTGATGCTTGCATTGTCTCAAACACGAGTGGGGGAATAGGAATCTCAACGGGCGCGGACGGAGTGGACGGAGGGATGAAAGGTGTCTCACCTTTCCCTGCAGAATAACAAAGAGTTTGACAAGTGAAGCAGGAAGGAAATAAAATACAAGTGTTTACCTGGGGAAAGTTTGGCAAGCGCATCCAGATTGCCGCGCTTCCCTATGATCTTTCGCGCAACCTTTTTGGGAGGTTGCTCGGCAATATCGCTCTTAGGAGCCCTCTTCCTTTTAAGAGGCTCCGGGATCGACTCCACATCAATGGGGTCATTCGGGTTGGCAACCAGAATCTCCGCCATCTCCTGCGGCTCCGGCTTCGGCTTCCTCAGACCTATAGGCGCAAGAGCCTCCAAGGAATCAGAGACTACTACATAGTCATTCCAAGTGTCTGGCATAGAACATGTACCTATGGGCGGGTCTGCCCTAGGCTGCGCCGGCTTATTGGGGGCCACCACGCTTGGCCCGCGGGTTTCTTTTTCTTAGAATCCGGACCAACGCCCAAGTTCTTCAACGCGCCTGCATCATGGAGCAACACAGTAAGCAATCTAAAGATGCAAAAATAATTAAACTATGCAGACTTACCACCCTCAGGCGTAGGGGCCACCAAATCTGCACTCCTTGGTAGCTCAAAATTCCCAAGGATCTGGGCGTAATAGGTTGGCTCCTCTGGGCCGAGGAGGACATTCTCCATCCACCTCCTCTCGCCCTGGAAAGCCACTACATACCGCGTCACCCCTACAAAAGCAAGCATATTGTTAGTCTGCGTACAAGAAGATAATGAAATAATGAACTATGGATACTTATGCTTATCCTCCTCCATGTAAACCGGCTTCTCCCGACGGTTGGGCTTCCACACAAGGCTCATACCCGCCGTCACCAATTCCCTCTCCGGCAACTGCACCGCCGAGATCTCCTTGATGTCCTAATACCAGGACTCCGCTGGTATGGACAAGGTCTCAACAGGGATGTTTACCGCTCCTCGGAAGTGCATCCTCAACGGTATCACGCCGACCTCTATGAAGAAAATTTTTTCCTTCCAGTCATGGTAGGACTTCGGCGGAGAGACTAAGATCTTCTTTGCTTGGACCCTATGCTGAAAAGAATAAAAGCCCAGAGAACAATGCAATTGGTAAAACACCCTAAACCGATTAACGGTTGGGTGAATACCGATAGATTTGCACAAAAACTCAAAATGTTTGATTTTCACCATCCCCAACGGATTGAGTTGGGAGATGTGGAATCGGTAATAGCCAAGAACGTCCAGCAAGAACTTGGTCGCCGGCAACCAAAAGTTTCCGTCGGTGAAAAAATCAAAGAATAACGTAATATAACTGGTAGGAGCATCGGCGGTGGTTTCACCATCAGAAGGGTACCGGGCATCCCACTCCTTGGGAAACCGGAACCCAGAGGTCAGCCGTTGGAAACTGGCCGGAGCCCACTTCAACACCGGTAACGATGTAGAAGCGTCACTAGCATAAGCACTTTCTGGACCTCGGGTCACCATATTGATCACCGGAGAGAAAGAAAAGAAAAGAGAACAAGAATTCAGAGAAGGAAGAACTTAGAGAGAAACAAAGAAGTTTTGAAAGCGTGAGTTCTAACCCTAGAGGGATCGCCTATTTATACCCATCGCATTTAATGCGATGGGGAAGCGTGACGCATCCGCAGGCCCCTCAACCAATCCGCGTCTGATGCATGGGGGCAAGTGGATAACTGACGGTCGCCATGCGCGTGTGGCTGGTACTTTCTCTGCCATTCATTAATGAAGAGAGGCTGCACTGTTAACAACATGTTGCAGCAGTCAAAAGTCACTTCCGCCTCACCTTTTTTCTCACCAGCTCACCTTCAACATCAGCATGACGAAAATTCAAAGTTCAAAGACCTCATCATGGGCAAAATTTCCCCCACAAAAGGTTTACTTCATCCCTTATTGAATTCTTGCCGTTGAAATAAACACGCATACATAAATTCTTATAGTCCAGCACTCCACATACTTGCCAAGATACGCGTAGGAGCATCACTGGACTGGGGGGACATGGAGGGGTATGGTCTCAAAAACTCTGCGCCTGAACAAGGAACCATACCCTCATAATGACAACATATCACGAGGATAACCTTGCGCGCAACACGCAACGGTGCGCCATCCTTGAAACCAGCAGGTTGCCTAACAAACCTTGCGCACATTGCACAACGGCAAGTTAAACCTGGAAGCGCAGGTCCTTGATCCTGCGCGGATCAAAAAATCCTCTAGCTACGATGTTCTAAAACCTTGCACAAGGCCAAGACTAAAATGAGAGCTACTCATACTTAGTCTTGAGAACAAAGGGACTTAATCCCTACAATTCCGCACTGGCAAGAAAGCACTGATAAAGCTACGCGGAAGGGAGAAGCGCAAAGAGGCATTGACCAAGTACAAGGGTACAAAGTGGCAGAGCTGTGACCCAGTAACCGCTCGGTAGGTTGTACAGACCATGTTGTATGATGGACAGTCATGCAGAGGGCAGACTGTATTCAAGTACGTACACGTGGCACCAACCAACTAACGCCAGCGACTGTCACACGATCTCTGCTACCGGTTGATGATGGGTCCGACACCAAGGACAACTGCCAGGACACGTGGCTCCATTCACCATGCGCCAAGCGCACTTCCTGCCAAAGACCATTAATGGTCGACACAGAGGAGACATAATGGATATTCCTGGTCATCAGGTCCAGGCCCAAGGCTCATTAGCCCATCTCCTACACACCTCTCTTAGGCTATAAAATAAGGATCACACCTCAAGGTAAAAGGATCTAGAACACACATTTTCGAGATCACTCACTAATTACTTGCTACTTGCTTATTACCTTGGACTCCCCGATACTTATTCTCACGCTGGAGTGTGGTCACAGAGAAAACCCTTCCCCTTTCTCCCGTGATGGGGCTAACGGCGGATACCCCTGTGTTCAATCAGATATATCATGTGTTCAAACGAGAGATAACCTTGTATGAAGAGACGTTGAGCTGTAATCTAGATATCTTCGGATACCCCTGTGTTCAGCAAGTGTTTCTTCATGGTTAATGCCCAATTCTGGTGATTCAATTTCACAATTAGAGCATTCTAAGATTATTGGATGCTTGATGTACGCTATGATTAGCACAAGGCCTGACATAGCTTATGTTGTGGGTAAGTTAAGCAGATTTACTAGTAATCCTAGTGCTCATCACTAGCAAGGAGTGAATAGACTGCTTAAGTCCCTAAAAGGAACCATGAACTTTGGTTTATGGTATTCTAGTTTTCCTTCAGTTATAGAAGGGTACTATGATGCAAGTTGGATAACGAATAGGGAAGATAACTCTTCTACAAGTGGGTGGGTATTCCTACTTGGAGGTGGAGCATTTTCCTGGGCTTTAAAGAAACAAATTTGCATCACTGACTCGACTATGGAATATGAGTTTGTGGCTTTAGCTACAGCTGTTAAAGAAGCTGAGTGGTCGAAACCAATATCACCAATCTCTATCAGATGCGATAGTGCAGCTACCTTGGCTAAGGCATATAGTCAAGTATTCAATGGGAAGTCTAGAACCTTAGGTGCTAGACATAGTAGATTAGAGAATTAATCATGAATGGTGTGCTATCCGTTGAGTTTGTTAGATCTGAGCTTAATTTAGCTGATCATCTAATCAAAAGGTTAGGAAGAGATCTCGTGAAGAAATCAACTAAAGGGATGGGTTTAAAGTCCATTTAAATATCTTATGTCAAGACACCCAATTCCCATCTAATACAACGTTAAATGTAGAATTCAATGCGGAAAGCTTGTCATAATGGTATTGGAACACATTAGCAAATCATCCCAAGGTATATGTTCAGACTTCAAGATAAAGTAGGTTGAAGTTGAACTTCTTAATAGTTCATTGATAAATTGCAGTGCAGGTGCAAGAGTAATGAACTACCTGTAAAAATATGAAGTTTAGCGGCTTCAAAAAGCTTTGGACTTAAGCTTTGATATATTCTTTGAAGGATTAGGAAATAGGCTAGTAAAACATTGTGTCAAGTAGAATTTGAATTTGTAAACGTGTATATATGCTACCTACATGTATCTAAATGGATAGCATGGGTTCAATCCATAGAGACACCCAGTTATTCTAATATTTGTCGTGTAATATACTAAGTGAAAATTCAATTCTCATGACATTTTTATTATGCATGCGTTTGTGTTTCTGTGAGGACGGTTAAGTTAATCATGGATACCACTAAAATGGGGGAGGATTGTTGGTAATTTTAGTGTTATCAACGGATTTTAGCGTATTGGATTAATTTGTTAACTGAGGAAATAACGTTAGAGATTAAACGAGTTAGGTGACGCGAGAATGTGGACTCCATATAATCCCGATATTTTTTGACTTTATTATGTAATTAATTTACATGGGCGTTGTACTTAATACTTAGTTTGTATATGGAATTAATATATATTTATATTAATATTGTTGTATTGGCAAAATTCCATTAAACTATTAACTCTAATAAATCATTTTGTCCACTAAAGTGTCTAGTCTATTAATTTGGAAATAAAAGTCCATTACGTGGTTTTATTTTGTTGAGCCAATTTTGGACAAGTCTGAGAAATTTAATTAGACTTCAGAATTACAAAGTCCATATATGTGATTTTATAAATAAAGGCCGGATATAAAAGTTTGTTTTAGAGTTGGAAAACAAAACGGAGATTCCTCAATAGCAATTACAGATACGCACAAAACATAAGCAGACGTACGGTTACAGCTTTTTGTGCTCTTCATCATCTTCATATCATAGAATCATCAAATTCAATTCCAACAAAAGTGATCTCTGTCTAATCCGATAAATCATTGTGTAAATCATTGCGTGTAACTCACAAATAGGTTTATCTGATAGTTCTCATACGATTTAGAGATTAATTCAAGTTTATCATAACTTTGCATTTCAATTCTTTTCCAAGTTTGTTGAATTTCTTCGAATTCACTGTTCTAGACCAATTATACAACACAATTTGTGGTGGTATATTTGCAAGATCATTATGCTTCTGATTCCGGTTTCAATTAACTGTTAGGATTTTAAGATTAACATATGTAATTCAGCTATAGAAAAATCAAACCTCTAAAACCAGTTTGGTTTAGTCGCGCTCGGATCGTATAACTTTAAAAAAGTTCAAGTGTTTTTTGTTTCAAAGTACATGTATAAAGCTCGAGTTTGACTTTTAATTACTTTTTAAAATAATGTTACCAGCAAGGCTTGGGTGAGCTTAACTCTGTGACAATTTTGTATACATGGAGAAAAATGAGAAACAAACATTAATTTCTGTTTAATCGTAGGTCACGGTGAAACATGAGAAGCCAGCAAGGCTTGGGTGAGCTTAACTCTGTGACAATTTTGTATACATGGAGAAAAATGAGAAACAAACATTAATTTCTGTTTAATCGTAGGTCACGGTGAACCAAACTTTTATTTGATGAAGGATATAATAGGAAATTGGAAAAAAAAATACATATCTCGAACAAGTCTAGAATTTTTTATGTGCTATAGAATCTTTTGATGAAATGCTCAGAATCCGTTTGATGCAGTGCTATAAAAAAGTGATTTACATGGAAGTTCATGATCGAAAATCAAGAGATAGCCAAGAGGCATTGCTATTGTTTCACCAAAATTACACAAATGTAGTTCTGGCAAGGCTAGCCGCTGGTGAGTTCAATCTGACAAGACAAATTTTAACTTGATTTTGGTGAACAGATATTTGCCATATAAGATTGTTTTAACCTCCCGGTCCCTAGTCGACTTTTATTGCAAATGTGGGCTACTTGATAATTACAAGTTAATGATGACGGGTACATCTAGAGGTGCACAAAAAAAATCATACCTGGTAAGAAAATCTGAAATCAAAACCGACCTTACCCGTATGGTATAGATAGGATATGCATTTTGATCTCAATCCTTGGAACCTGAACTGGAACCAATCATACACGAAACCCGAAAAGAACCGAACCGGAACCGACTGTACCCGGCTATACCCGATACATGATTCTAATATCTTTCTTTTAAATTTATGTTAGTGCGTTTATTTACATTATACAATGCATATTTAATAATAATAAACAAAAATACGGGAAAATAGGGTAATGAAAACACAATATAATATTAAAAATACAAAAATATAGAACTTAAAACTCGGAATTATGGTATAAAAACCCAAAAATAGGGTATTTTAGTACCCAGTTTCTTAAGAACCGGTACCGAATCCTACCCGGAACCGAGCACATAGGTATGATTTTTGTCAAATAACCGGAACCGGAACCGAACCCATCATAGTAATAACCGGTTCCTACCCTTAAAACGAGAAACCAAAATCGGTTCCATAACCAAAACCAGTTATTAAAAATACCCAATTTATGCATCTCTTGGTACATCAATACCTGCCCATCACCACAACGTAAAAGCTAATTAGTACTTCACCCACATCTTGAACAATAATACCTACACTTGTGTACAAAACTCTAGTCTTTCTTTTTGAAAAAAAAAGATTGTGAATAACTAACTAAAAGTTGATAAAAGATACCCCTATTAGTTAATACACTGTAGAAACCAAACTAGTCACAAGAGGAACAATGAAATATTAACTTCCTCTTGTGCACCGAATAGTTGCAGGTGATGCAAGGCCCGTATAATTGTATAGTTGAAGGTTCTACTATCGATAGGAGATGATTTGGATGAGTATCATGTGTGATTTCCTAGGGTATGAATGCACAATTGAAATCAACAAAAAAATCACACCATCTAAGCATCCATACGCGAACCCATTGGATGGTAAGTTGCAAATGGCACAATAAAACACATCAAAGAGCTTCCCAGGGACTTTCGAAAGGAAAGAAAGAGTATGCATGTTTACCCGCATCAGGTTGGTTTTTAGTATGAGTTTGTGGTCTAGTTTCAATAAAAGCATGCAAATTCAATAACCTAAACCTATAAATAGAGTTTCCTTAATTCCCACAAAGAAAGACGCCTACCTGACGAGTAATTAGTATAGATATGATTTTACACACGCGTAAAGAGAGATGTCATAGCTTTTTATAGATATGATTTTACGCACACGTAAAGAGAGAGATGTCAGTTTTTTTAATACAACATGATTAAAGGATACATTGTATACTGATCGGTCTATATATTGTTTTCTCATATATAGGCACCAAAAGCAAGCCTATATAGAATGAAAGAAAAATAACATACGAGTTGGAGATCTTGTTAAATTAATTTCCTATGAGCAAGTCGATCAATACCAAATTGCAAACATAGCGAATGCATCATTACAAAGGAAAGAGGAGAGGAATATCTTTGGTTACACTTAAAGAATGAATCATTTCATAAATCGATAAATAAACCATCTTTTTCAAACTCATACATTTATTTCATCCTTTATTATATTCTGTATTTCAATTACATGATAAGGAAATAAACTAAATTAGTTGTAAGCTTCGACCCATTTGCATATCCGTCTTAGGCTATATTACTTAAAGTGAGGGGCTTAATTGTTAACGTGCACAAAAGTTAACTTGTATAGCATGGGATAACACCTCCATTAAACAATATAAAAAAAGTAAAAGTAAATCAAAAAAAGAAAAATTTGATTGGTGGAAATCAATGGCCTCTACAAGCATAATCCATGGAAACACATTAAAAGGATGCCGCCCCCCCACATAACACCCACACGGCGGTGTTCGTGGACCATTTGGGCATTTTACTCATGTTTATGTGTGCAGCATAACATAGGTGGACTTGAAGGAATGGATTGGGAATGGCTAGCTTTAACGTGAAACACGATTGATTTTTTAATAATCAAATTGTGTTGTGTTGTTATTTTTATAATATCTTTATGCTTCTAATTGCGGTATCAATAAACGGTTAGGATTATAGATTAATAAAATATGTGATTCGGCTAAATCAAAACCAAACTTTGAAAATCAGTTTGCTTTGATGAGTTTAATTCCAGTTAATTTTTGAGTTTTTCTTTATTTTATTTAACATATATTTATGATTTACCTTTTCATCTGGTTTAGAATACATATGTAAACGTAAATAAGTTAAGTCGTTTAGGTTAGCTCAGATCATACATTTATCTTAATCTATTTTAAAGATTAAACGACTCGTTTTGAACATTATTTCTAAACTCGAGTTTCATTATTATTTTTAAAGCACCAGTAGTGGTTGACTGATGATTCTAGTTAAACAAGGTATATAGAACTCAGATTTAAGCCAGTTGATTAAATAAACTTTAATTTTGCGTCGAGTATATTAAAGCTAAACTTCTATTTGAACTAATAAAAAGTCGATTTAGAATGTGCATGTGCTTGTTTCACCTCCATTATCTAATTCCAGGCTATTAGATTACTGTAAGGCATAAGGAGTCTCAAATAGTCAATGTAGAACAGGTTCCCTTATTTTTTGAATGATATTCAAACAATTTATATTAATTTATATTTTGGGAAATTGTTATACTTCTCATGGAGCAGACGGAGTAACAGTAACTAAAGAAAAGTTATAATGTGATGGGATTTATTAAGATACTTATTTGCACATAGATGGAGCAAAAGGAAACCACATGTGATGTTCAAAAGCAAAATTGTAGTCATTACTTACTTTTTGCTTGTTTGGATGCTGCATTTACATGGCTTTCTTGAGTTTTTTGTGCTCTTGTTACTAGCAAGCATAATGCATGAATTAGAAGTAACAAAAACCATATACATATATATATATATATATATATATATAGTGGAGAGTTCAAATGAAAAGAAAAATTTTGTAAGAATAAAAAGAATAACTTTTAAACTAATAAAAATTCCCCATTTACTTCATTTAATGTGTGTATTTAATATTATGAAAAAATGACATAATTAATTAGCTAATTAATTAAATTTGTAACTCATTTTTAATATACTTTGTCAAGATAAAACAATTTATGGTGAAGTACAATTTTCGACATGTGTAAGATAAATTTTAGTAGATGTAGGATAAATTTTGAAATGTGTAGGATATAATGTTTTTGTTTTATTAATGAAAGATAATATAATTAATGAGAGAAGTAATAAACCATTTAATGCTTTACCATTATGTCCTTTCTTCTTTTTCTTCTCACATAAAAAATTTTCTTAAATGAACATTCCCCATATATATATATAATATATATATATATATATATATATATATATATATATATGGATATGTGTGTGTGTATAGGAGCGTGTTCAACACATGACTAGTTTTAAGTTGATAACTGTGAGAACTAGATAACCACTTGTACTTAGTGTTGGCCAAATATAAGGGAAAGAGAAGTGAGTAGATTTACATAACCGCCTTATGTATTACAGTTAAAGTAATTACATGTACATGTGTTTATGCGATTCTCGCATTCTCTCATAGACGAGGGTGAATGAACGAGGGTGCGGCCCTCTACACACAAACCATATATATAGTGTTAAGATTAAATGCAAATAGATTTAACGTGCTTAGCATACAAATAACTTGAGTAATTAGTTTTGATCTAGAGTATATATCATTACTCTACTTCTGTTGGGTTCAGTGGTTGCTTTGGAACACTTGCAGCGTTTCACTTAGACTATCTCCAATGCCCTTCCGCCCTTGCCCGCTGTCATGTACAATGTGTCTATGCGATTCTTACGGTCCTCTCATAGACGTGGTTCTGTGTTGAAGGGTCTTCTACATATATTAGCAAAAAGGTACACTAAATAGTGATTTGTTAATGGTTTTCCTTTTCTGATATAACAATATCTGTGTTTTGTTGTGTATGTGGCATCTAGTCCACTGCATGTGAATTAGCAGAAAGGCTAGGTGTGGAATGCTACTTATTATAATGTATATTATTATTACTTTCTTCTATGTTTCAACTAAGTGTTAGATTAACTTTTATAGGTTTCTCAAGCAGTGTTAACTCAGGAATTTTTCTAATCAGGGGTGGAAATAGAGCCCCCATTAACAACCATGTTATGGTATAAAGCCTCCTTTATCAATAGCGCCCCCTTTCATCAAACCCTCTAGCCTCATACACACAAAAGCTCGTGATTCGTCGCTATTACAAGGGTGAAGGGACAATAGTGCCCCTCTATAGCGCCGACGGTATGGGGATGGGGGCGCTATTGATGTTTTCCGGTTGAGGATGGATGGCCTTAGCGCCCTATACCGCTTAGCCTAAGACTATACGGTGTGGAGGGCATGAAGAGGGGCATGAAGCGCCATGTGGCAGCCACGTCAGCAGGGGGCGTGGTAAAAAACACGAGATGGAAGGGGCTTGAAAGTGGCGTTTAAAAAAAATAAACATCAACCATTTAAAACCAATGCAAACAACACTCATCAATCAAGAGCCACCACGTCATCAAGCCTTCCCCCTCCACGCCGGTGAGATTTCTACCGCCCCCATCATCACGCCACCACCATGCCAAGGCACAGGGTGGTGTGCCGGTGTGGTGGAGCATTCCACGTCACCACAACGCCCACCACACGGTGTGGTCTAAGTGATTAGGCAATACTGCAATAGGCTATGTAGAGTTAGGTGTTAGGCTTGCAGAAATTCAGCAACCCTTTCCATTTCCAACCCTTTCCAACTATGGCTGGCCGGAATAAGCTCCGCACTTCATCTTTTCTTTCTTTTTCTCTTTAGTTTCGGAACATTTTATAGGGTGTTGTGTGGCGCTCAAGATTAAATCATATATTTAGTAAAGAGAAATAAAAATTCATGGGGTGTGCCGCCCACCCATGCGAACACCTAGGTCGCCCTTGTGTTAAAGTACACACAAATATCACTGGTATGCTTCCAAAGAATGTTTCTGAGGGTGGGTGAAGTTTCAATACTGTTTTATTAATATAGAACCCCAAAATACCTACAAAGTTTGAGAGGTTCTCAAATATCAGTAGAGAATGGGTTATATTTCACCATATAATGGTTATCCTTAGTGGCATAAATTTTCCATATAGACGCTGCTAGTTTAACCTTTTTCTAGGTGGTATTTGGTTTGAATCACTATGGTTATGGGTCTTACAACAGGTGGAATGGAAATGAAAGTGGATTTCTAAACCCAATCATGTAGGTGGGCATAGAGGATTCCGGATTTTATTAACGTAAACCACAATCCAAACCTTGGTTTAAAAAATGCTCGTCTCTCCAAGGCGTTTAGGTCCCAAAAGCCTAGGCATGTGCCCATGGGTGCGCATCACATACGTGAGGTGTTGCGTTGTGTACAATCCAATAAGCTACATCTACAACCATAAGCTGCGTTTCTCTCATATGTTTTGCATGCCAACCTTTTTATTACTTAAACCTGCCATTAATTCTTCAACCCTTTGATTGTTTCCGAATTTGGAAGGGTCTTGAGTGCTACGGTTTTTGTTTATAAAGCAACGGGTGATAGCAAATGCTTTAGCATGGACGGGTTACTTGATGCATAAAACATAACAAACTTTGATCCAACTTCAATTTTCAGCAACCTACTTTTTAAAACTATCAAAGATTGAAAAAACTGAGTTTTGTTGACTGACTTTTAAGAATTTGAATTCAAGCTACTCTAGCCCCATAGCGTATCAAAACGATGACGTGTCATTCACTTTTGACAATCTTGACTTTTCTTGTTGATCAGTTCTGTTTAAACATAATGGAAAACATGAATGAAATACCTGAGACGGCAGACAGACCAGTGGAGAATCCAGTCAGAGACGCAGCCATGGAGTTCGACATCTTTGTCAGTGTGATCTAGTTCCTCCTTAGGGTGTAAAATTATGATGGTGATAACCGACTAGGGATAAATTTGGTTTAGGTTATGGAGAGAGAGGTGGGTGGCGGCTATGATGTTAATGATGTTATTGTGATTATCTAACCTTAAACCTCTCTAATCATCTCCTTATATATACACCTAGAAGGAAACCCTAATTAGTTAATTATGGTAATATAGTCCATCAACAATTACCAACTAATATATAATAGGATTAATATATTTTGATCTAATATAATATAAATTATTATAATGGCTACACGATTAAATATTATAGATGTATTATATTTAATCTTACATTCTCCCACTTAGCCGAGTAATCATTTATCATGAGTATTAGATTAGTCTGATTAGAGTTAACACTCATTTTAGCTTTAAACCAAGAACCGTAGCAGAGAAATACAGCCGTTGAATCATCATTCGACTCAGGACCCCCATTAATTATACTACAGCCTCAATTTAATAACTAACAGTTATGATCAAAATATGCAAGTAAGCCCTTTAGCGTTTGAGTTGTATTTATATTTGTCTATATGTCATTACACCGGCAGAACATATGTTAGAGAGATACAAAATCAAACTGATGAGGAAAATTAATAATTAATCATTCATAGTACGATATGCAGATGTACATAGTCATCAATAAGCCCGTCATTATTATAAGCGCTTACATAATAGTTATGGGTGATAGACTTTCAGTTATAGGATCCTTAAGCATATCATGAATGCATTCGATACAAAGATTTAGTTTCCTCAATTCGTTCACAAACGAATAATTAATTTGTATCGAAATTTAATGCAGCACCTCTCGAACTGTTACTGTCCAAGGAGACATGGTAGCTGACTTTATCACAATAAGTCTTCAATATATAATTTATATGGAGTTGTAAACTTATGAGTCCACTGATAAATTTTCAACAACATTTAGTGACTATTGCTTTGTGATCAACAACATATTATGTCATTATATCTTAGGTTGTTGTTATCAGTTCTTTATGACTCCTCCATGAGATAGGTTTTGTCTGCTGACATAAGGATATACCCCGAAATTACATTTTGTCATCTTTGAATATTACAAAGAGTAATAAACCGGTTTGAGTTCTCACTTCTTCTTTAAGTTATAGTCTCTCGTTTTCTTTATAGATATTTTAATGCTCCATAAGATGCTTCACATTAATCTAGACATATCTAGTGTGTTACAATGAGAGTAATATCTAAACGAGTATAGAATTAAACCACATAAGGCTTCTAATTAATGAAGCGTAAGGAAAATAATCTCATTTACCCTATTATCCTCTAAAGGAGAGCTGTGTTGTTTGTTACATATGTAAGGACCCATTTAAAATTAAACTTATGGAACGAAAGTAATGTCACATTGGGTCTATCTCAGTATATTATGATATCTATTACATAAGAGATATCTCTGAGATCTATTATATCAAAGTTTGTGTTAACAATGCTTTGACTTATGTAACATATACTTTTCAAAAGAATGTCATATATATATAGACAAATTTATTTTAGTTGCTCCCACTCTTCTTGAGGTAGGTACATTAATCCACTTGGTTCTTGATGAAAATAATTGTGTTAAGATTTCATCGCATTATGATGTTTGCATTAACCCATACATGGGTTTTATCGGCTTATAGACAAACTGTTCTTTAACCTTAAGTTTAGAACTTTCAGGTTGTTTTATGAACAAGTAAATATGTAATCCAGTTGTTAGGAAAGTTGTTTTAATGTTCAGCTAATGTAGCTCTAAATTGTTATAAGCTACCAGAACAATGATGATCCTCAAAGAAACTTTTGTAATATAGGTAAGAAAATTCTTTGGTAACTTATCTCTTCCTGAGTATAACCTTTGACAATTAATCATGCTTCTTGGTGTCTAAACATTTATACTAGGATTTGGTTTGGTTATGAACACTCTTAGGTAATTCAATCAAATCCCAACGTTATATTCGAACAAAACATATTTCATTTAGAAAATTGATTGCTGCTAATCGTTTAATTAGAAGAGACATGATCAGTAAACTTTTCCAAAATCCACTTCAACATTAGTTAGGGAGGTTATGTAATCATCAAAGTTAATAAGTTTTTGAACCTAGATGACCTCCTGAGTTGATTATTGGGTTTATTAGAAGTTTCAATTTTGTGGATTAGCTCTTGGTTAGGTTGCTATCATTTTCAGGATTCTAAGTGTATAAGATTTGGTGCAGTATGATGTACAAGAGGTGTAAACGGAGTTAAATTCGGAGTAAAATTTAATGACTCTCTTCCCCCCGCCTCTTGTATTCCTTGCAAGTCATGATAAAGACTTTACTGCTCCCACTGACCTTAGAAGTTTTAGGAACTAGCATGCCTTAAGGTCAATATTTAACGACCGACAAATTCTAAGTGAGAAACAAATTAATGACGTTAGTCGTTGTAGTTTCTCTTGTTGAGGATTATATTAGTTTAGGTAAGAAATCTAAGTGTGCCCACAATTAAGCAACAATGAAACTTTTGTAAGAGTAGCATTATATTCTAAGGAGATAAGTTTTGATGAAACAGTGCCGAAATGGAGCAGTGTCTTGTACAAGAGGTGTAAATTGAAGTAATGTGAAGTTTTCACTCCCCCACCTCTTGCAACTTTTGCAAGTTATAATTAAGACACTTAATGCTCCCACTGATCTTTGATATCTCTAAAAATTGCTACAAGAGAAATTTCAATGAGGTATGTGACGTGGAACCTATCATATATATGTTAGACTTTACTTGATTTCCTTAATGTCCAGATGTATAAGAAGCTTAAGGACATATTTAATAGAAATCATATTAAGTATATATATGAGTAGATTTCTTTAAGACCATGGGCCATATGAGACAAGTTTAGATACAAGTGAATAGTCTTAATTGGTAAATGAAATATGTCTGAATATTCCATTTTGAATAAGTTCCACAAATGTCAATAAAATATAACTTATAGTGGATCCATACTTATTTATTTAGCCAAATAATATTTTAGGGCTTTTAACATCATGATTTAAAATCACTTAGAATGAGATTAGATGAAAAAATCATCCTCACTAGCCATGTCATGATTTCTCATGAATTACGGTTAAACGGATGAAATTTATAGATCCCATTTCCTTTTGTCAAATTCTCATTTGCATGATAACAAAAGTTTTGAAAGTGTAAGGTATCATCTAGTTTCATCATATTAATGTTTCTATTCAGATATTGAGAACAAATAATATGAGAGTTTAAGGCAAGTGTGACTTTATGTTGACTATGCAAACCTCACAACTGTCATAATATAGCTTTAGTATTGATACTAAATTCTGATTAATTTCCAGAATATGTAATGTATCATAAAGCGTAATTAGAAGACAACTTTTCATGGTTCTTATAACCTTAACATTTAATTTTGTCACTAACTCTCATGTTAGTTATTTATTGAATTCTAGTAAGGAAACATTTAGAACTAGAGTCAACTTATCAGATGTTAATTGGAATATTAAAATTATCAGACTTAAAGATCATTAAAAGACGACTACCTATTTTATCCAACTATTCTTTTGAATTATGGATAATCTCTGTGCTTATGCCTAATGGCATAATTAGGCAGTGAGTTTCTTCCTTAAAGAACCTTAGAGTTGGAATTACTACTTGTATATTGTCTATGAACCTTAGAAGTATCCTCTTTTAGGTTTTAGTGGTAGTGAGGTGAATTACATCTTATTTTCCAGTTTTAGGCATTTCTTTTCCTGTACATATGTTGCTGATCAACACACTCATTTTCCTTTGGTACTTTTGAGTGTTACAGTTGATTTATAAGGCATCAAATTGTACTAGTGGAAAAGTTAGTAGTAATGCACTGGAAAAATGTACTTCTTTCCATACGTAAGCCCTTCATTTTATGGGTCATGGTATTGTACATTATGATTTATTCACGAATACCATTTAACCTTCATAGTTTAGAATTTGAAATGAAGACATGCACCTTAGGAGTTCCTCTATTTATTCCATAAAATTAGATTAGTCTTAGGAAAAACATAATCTGGAATAATTTTAGTGATAACAGTTGTGTTAAATGAGTTCTTGATTATCATAAGAGACATCATGTTCGACTTATCATATTCATCATACTCTACTTTGTTTCTGTAGCATATTTGTCAGAATAGAGCAATAGGATTATCGTGTCTTAAGGGATAATAAAAGATTTAATTCAAGAGCTAATCTTATAGAAACTTTAAGTAAAGCAAAACATATTAGGTTTAGGAATTAGAGTGGATGAGATACTGATTTATAGAAGAAAGTTACAGTGAGTAATGTTATGGGATGTTAAAGATAAGGCAGACAAAATATGATCATAAGATTAATGAATGATCATTAATGTGAGGATCATTATTTGAAGAAGTTGTGATATACTAACATCAAAATAATAGACTAACTAAAAAAAATCTACTTAAATGAAGACAAATCAGCTTTGGCCAGAAGTGTAATCATCTAAGTATGTGTGCAAAGTAATTGTGACAAATTAGCTTTGGCTAGAAATGAGAAAATCACTTTAATTATGCACTTGTTAAGTATGCTAGACATGAATGAATTATATCAACTTTGGCCAGAAATAAGACAGTCACGTATATAATGCACAGTTAACATAGCTTTTTTAATACTTGAACAATAAATAGATGTATCAAATCACCTTTGGGCAGAAGTGATATATTAGAAGCTCATTCAAGTTAAGCTATTTGGTTTTGTAAAAGTTATCTTATTATAATTAATTAAGTATTTACAAAACATTACTTTAATAGCAAACCCCCTGTTAGCACAGGGTTCGGGGCGGAGCCCCGAGCTGAAATTTAGTTCACAATAATAGCCTAGTTTAGTAATGAGATTTCGGATAAAATCTTGGATTTTGGATGAAGCTCAAATTAGTCCGAGATAGGCATCTCGGATGAGTTTTGGATTATTCCGAGATGGGCATCTCGGATGAGTTTCGGATTAGTCCGAGATGGGCATCTCGGATGAGACTCAAGTTAGTCCGAGATGGGCATCTCGGATGAGACTCCAGTTAGTCCTAGATGGGCATCTCGGATGAGACTCAAGTTAGTCCAAGATGGGCATCTCATATGAGACTCAAGTTAGTCCGAGATGGTGTAACACCCTGTAAAATCGTGTCCAATAGTATAGTGACACGTGTTCTATTTTATATAATTATCTGTTAAAGACTAATAAGGACTAAAGGCGTCAACATGCTCAAGATTGAGCCTCTGAATGACGAACCGATGTCAACATGCATAAATAATAGCCTCTGAGTGACTGATACGTCATCATGCTTAAATCATTAGCTCTGAGGGACTGATATGTCAACATGCTTGAAACTTGGCCTCTGAGTGACTAATATGTCAACATGCCTAGCCTCTGAGGACATCGAAATCAACATGCTTGTGATAAGCCTCTGAGTGATCCTTTGTGAAGTCCTAACTCTCATACGTATCGTTTGTTGGACGAGAGAGTTCAATTCTGTAAATATGTGAAAGTTGGATATTGGAGGGAATTAAAGTGTCAACATGTTAATTTATACCTCTGAGTGACCTTTTAACAAACCGAGAGCTCAATAATGCCCGGGCATAATCCCGGGTATGCCAAGTATTGGCTACGGAGGGCTAAAGTGCCAAAATAGTATTTAAAATCGTTTTTATAATCTTTATATAGTTTAGGGGCCAAAGTGTCAAATTTTAAAACTGAAATAGGGGCGGTCGCGGGCCGCGAGAGACCCGGCCTATGTCTCTCGCGCCCCGCGAGAACAGACCTGCAGCAGAAAGTTTGTTTTGGAGCCCAAGCAAAGCTCCAAAACCATTAAATCGAAACCATGGCCTTCCTAATCAGCTATGCCACGTTTTGGGACACTTGTAAGCTTCTTCTTACACTCCTAGACACCTGGCTTCACCTCCTTTGAGCTCTCCAATTATAAATAAGTGCTTAAGTTTACCATTTCAACTTGCACCTTTCTTATTCACTCTTCTCCCTCCTCTGGAAGTTCCTAACTATAAGGAGCAGTCCAACATAGTTCTTTTACATCTAGGACTCACTGGTAAGTGTTCCTTCCTTGTGCATTTTCGTTTATAGGCTTCTATAGCCTAAAGTCAAGCGTTTTACATAAAATGCTTTGACTTTCGGTTAAGACCGTTATGGGACAGCCATTGTTCAAAATGAACATGGCTAAGTGATCATAATAAAGTGGGTGTTAGTCCCTATAACGGGCACCTCCTGAAGATCACGTTTGCTAGATCAACTTACGGGTCAAAGTTATGATATTAAAAAGTCAAACATGCCATTTTTCGTAAAAATCATAAATTGATCTTATATATGTTATGAAAACTGTTTTGACACTTAAACAAGTTGGTAATAATTATTAGAACATGTATGAACATGTTCGGCTCGTCAATTTCAGTTCTAGGGTCGGTTCGCAACCGAAAGTCGCGAAGTTTGACTTTTGCTTTGACTTTCAATTCTGACCCGATTTAGATTAGTTACCTACTGGTCTAAAGTTGCATTATGATCATAATATAATTTAGCATAACCCACTGATGTTATATTACATGATCATAATCAGAATCCAAGTTTATGCGCAAGTTCCATAATTATGCCATCTTTGACCAAAATGTCCTTTTTGCATAAAACAAGGTTTCAAATGGTAATGAACTTGAAAATGAATTTCTACTAATGTAATATCATAAGTAGGATTATTTGGATATTAAACCAAGTTATAAACTGAGTTTTTAAACAAGTCTTTAAACTATGTCGATAAAAGACGGTTTTAGCCCCTGTGGCTTATAAAATAGTTTTAATCAAATATTTTCGAGATAAATCACTTACTTACTGATATGTTATATTAATTAACATATTTTAAATATTTTAATCTGATCCAAACATCAGTTTTCATAAACATCGCTTAAAGACGTCACTTTAAGACATAAACACCGTTTCGGCACATAGTATTGTTTTAAACCATATTAGTGGACCAAGACTTGTTACCTACTGAATTTAAAACTTATTTTAAATATATTTACAGTGGGTACTTACTATAAACTCAGAACCCAAATAATTTATAAACTATGTGTAAAATGACCAAAATGCCCCTTCGGCATAGTTTGGTCATAAAAGGTAAAATACACATATATTTGATATCCTACTGATATTATATCATAAATAAATTATTTTTCCAGAATACTCATGATCAGAAACTTAAATTTTATTTAAGTTCTTTTTATGCGATACGAAATTACCGAAATGCCCCTATAAGGCATAATTTCGTTTTAAAACCTCAACGGGCATACAAGTTGATATCCTACTGATACTTAACTTATTTAAAGTATACTGGCATATATAACTTGTCCATAACTTATCCGATTACCCGATATCGCTAATATGCGCACGGTTACGTATATGTAACCATTTTTTGAAAATTAACCGAAACAGGTTTAACCTTATCATTTTAAGTTCAAAATCCAGAATGTTTATAGTTTACCCGTTTTATACAAGTCAAGGTACTTGTCGGGTTTAAGCTACATTCTATCTGATCATCGTTTAGTCAAGCGTTATACGTAATGATCATGTACTATTCGGTTTATAAGACCATTAGTATTTAGTTAGCTAGCTTATGCCATAATCCAGACTAGAGCCTTCTTGGTAAGTGCTATTTGCACTTGGTACTTTTGTATACGGCTGAGTTATTTAAAAATAAAAGAAGGAAGCAAGCTCAGGTAAATACTCTCAACTTATTTCCCCTATAAGGGCTTGGGATATGGTAAAATATTATTGCATGGTCCATTGCATGGTTAACCTTCCTAAGATAATAAAAGATTTTGTGTCGTTTGCACTTGAAATCATTTTTAATATTTTCAAAATGAGTTAGTTTGGTGTATTTACCAGCGTAAGCTGACGTATCCTCCAAAGACTAATCTGCAGGTACAACACGAAATTAAGCCGGAAGCTGCTCGGTAGAGAATAAGAGGATTCATGTAAATCCTTAGATCTGCCTAAAGTCTGTTTTGTATTCTTTCTTGTACATTCTATTATCTGCCTGTGGATCTTCTATTACGAGCCTGTATATTATTTTAGATTTCGAACATTTCGGTTTGTAATAGTAATTTTACTCCAAGACTTCCGCTGTGCTGTGTTTAATTGAAAATGATTTTATCAACTTACGTCACGATACTCCCCACCCGGGCCAACCGGTGTTTGGATTTCAAGGTTGGAAATCCGTGGTGTGACAGGGTTGGTATCAGAGCCAACGTTTGAGAGAATTAAACACTAGCCTTTTGTGTTTAGTCTCAAACTTACACGAGCACGTTCCTTAGACTTTCGAGTCTAGGCATTGACCTAGGATTACTCATTTCATTATTAAGTTATAGTATGTTTTTGAATTGATTTTAACTGGAAAATGCCGCCACGTGTGAGAGGACAAAGTGGATGAGGAAAAGGGCCAATGAGAGGAGGCCCATCAGGGCGTATTCCCCCTCAACCTCATAATTCAGATAATTATCAAGAATCAGGAGATTCGCCTTCATGGCAACCAGCGAGACGTTCCGTCTCTAATAGACACTCACCCTCACATTCCCAAAATTCTTACTATTCACACCATCATTCTCACCATTCCCATTCTCATCACTCCTACCATGAAGAGTTTAACCCCAACCATTACTTAAACACGCCTCCAGCCGATCAAAATTAGTTGGACCAGCCACATCCTATGGACGAGGACTCCGACCCGGAGATACCACCATCGGGATCAAATGTGCATCCCATCGAAACTTCAAGCGATTCAAACTCGTACGCTGGATCGCCCTACCAAGGTCCTAATGAGTGGGACCAATATTGGAATCAATTTACTTTTGCCCACACTCCTTCTCACTATTCTCAACCATCACCTGTTCAAGAAGGTCCACATGGAACCCGTGGACCAACCTCAACCACCACCTGAACCACCAAGAAGAAAGTATGGAGCGCGTACGTCGGTATGTGCCGGACAAAGGTTGGGATCGCTGCCACCTTTGCCCAGTTCTTACCCCACCATTCAAGAGGAACCACAAATGGGTGGACCCTCTAATATTCCACCTATAGTGGAACCAACACCAACACCAACACCTGCTGTTCAACCACCACCATCAGGTTATACTAACCCAATTCCCACGTATCTAGACACGTCTGGATATGATCCTTTTAACCCGCCTACACCGGTAGACTATCAAGCATGGTCTCAAGACCCATACATGCAGGCAGTTATGGACAACACACTTTTCCCGTCTCCTTTCCCACCTACTTACCCACCGACTGGATATCCAACTTATGGGTACCAGTATCCGGTTATGCCACAACCACAACCCCAACCTCCACCACCCCTTAAGGCCATTAATGAGGCCTTAGAAAGAATGAAAGAAATGCAGCAGCAGGCGGAGAAAACAGAGAAGAAGACAAATAAGTTCTTCAAGAAACTCTCCAAACTTGTCAAGGGAAATAAAGATGAGTGAAGTCTTTTTCTATTATATGTAGTCCTGCTGACATTATTCTTTAATCCCTGCATGGACATTTTATTCTTTTTAGTCCTTGCATGAACAATCAGTTTCATTTATTGTTTCAAGTATTGTAATTTCGTATGAAAATTTAATGAAGTACTTTTGGAATTATATATTTATATATATTATTCATCCTCTTGAAAACGAGCGTCTCGATTTTATTCGAAATTTATGCTCTGCGATTAATTCCAAAAATATTTAATGGTTTGATTTGCCAAGTGGCTCAAACCACATATTTGGCCAAATATATAAGATAGTTAAGGGAAGTTATCCTTCTATCTAGAGGTGATGGACTAAGTTCAAGCCTCCAAGTCATTAAGGTTATAATGCTACCCGGGACTTATAATCAACCATTAAGATCCTCTTATATTAACATTCAAGTAATGTGCATACTCTTGGTAGTGTGACTTGAGGAATCATGCTAGCCTTCAAGGTTATGGACTATGTCCTAACCTTATATAGCCTTTGTGACCTGTGTGTCCCGGCTTAAAAGCCTTTGTGATCTGTGTGATCCCGGCTAGTATCACCAGTGCGGTGATAAAACATCCATTAAAGATGTATTAAAATATAACCTTTGTGATCTATTTGATCCCGTTTATATAGCCTTTGTGACCTGTGTGGTCCCGGCTTAAAAGCCTTTGTGATCTGTGTGATCCCGGCTAGTATCACCAGTGCGGTGATAAAACACCTATTAGAGATGTATTAAAATATAACCTTTGTGATCCATTTGATCCCGGTTATATAACCTTTGTGACCTGTGTGGTCCCGGCTTAAAAGCCTTTGTGATCTGTGTGATCCCGGCTAGTATCACCAATGCGTGATAAAACATCCATTAGAGATGTATTAAAATATAATCTTTGTGATCTATTTGATCCCGGTTATACAGCCTTTGTGATCTGTGTGATCCTGGCATAAAAGCCTTTGTGATCCGTGTGATCCCAGCTAGTATCATCAGTGTGATGATAATCAAACATCCATTAGTGATGTATCACCCTTTCGGGTTAAAATCTATTCTTTAAAGCCCATGTGATCTATTCGATCCCGACTACTATCATCAGTGCGATGATAATTATCCATTAGCGATATTGTGCCTATGTGCCCTATTATATATCCATTAGTGATAGGCCTAAGTGCTACATATTATGTCCAATGTGACCGGCTAATGTGCCCAATTAATATGTCCATTAAGGGACATGCTTATGACCTATGTATAATTGTCTGTATGACAAATGACGGTTGTGACATTGCGATCCCCTGTCTAATAATATATGGATTTCGTCCAAATTGTAAATTGCCTATGATGGTCCTATTAAGACCTAGGCCAAATATAGATATGTTAAGCCTAAGAGTGGTGATATTATTCACACTAGTTAAGGCAAAGGATTGTTATATCCGATGATTAAAAGCCGATATGGTTTGTATACCATGGCTAAGACAAAATTTTATTGGTATATAGAAACCAAGACTTAAAGATGGCTAACTCAAACGAAGCTCAAAGTAGCCACAGAAATGTTGAATCTAATAAAGCTGAAAACAGAAATATAGAGGATGAAAACTTTCAAGCACGCATTGATGCGGCTGTGCAAAGGGCCATGAGTAAGGCCATAGAAAGACTAAGAGAGCCGAGTGCCACTCGCTCTAAACCTCTATCTATTCCACCATCCTCAGCTCATAAAGAGAGCTCGGTTCACTCGTCTAATGCAAGAAGTGAACCTAAGAGGATAGACTATGCTGATAGGTCCCGTTCTTCCAAGAAAGAATGTACCTACAAATATTTTGTCTCCTGTAAAGCCTGAGACTTTAATGGGAAAAAAGGGGCCATAGAAACCCTTAAATGGTTAGACGAAATGGAAACTATAGTTGATATCAGCAATTGTGCTGAAAAAGATGTGGTCAAGTATGTATCACAATCTTTCAAGGGCGATGCCCTGACATGGTGGAAGGCCATGATTCAATCAACAGGCAAGGTACACTGTACAACTTAGGATGGTCCAAGTTTGTTGATTTGATAAAGGAAACTTTTTGCCCAACCCATGAGGTGGAGAAAATAGAGACAGACTTCTTGTCTCTTTCCATGAAAAACCTAGATTGTCGAAAATATGTTTTCGATTTCAATTCCTTATCTAGGTTAGTTTCCTATCTTATCACCCCTAAATCCAAACGCATTGCGCGTTTTATAAATGGATTAGCGCCCGAGATTAAGGGCATGGTAAAGGCTGCTCAGCCAAGCACCTACAGGTCTGCTGTTGACCTATCTCTCTCCCTCACCCTTGATATAATGAGGAAGAAGTCAGTCAAGCCTGAAACTGACTGGAAAACAAAGAGAAAGGAAGACAACTCCCATCGATTTAATAAGAAAAATAAAGGGAGGTTCGGGTTCAAAGTGAACCAAGGCAAGTCGGCTGTGATGCCATTCTGTAAGACTTGCAACCGAAGACACTGGGGACAGTGTAATCTTGACCCACAAGCTAGACCTTGTGGCATATGTAAAAGAAAGGGGCATAAGACCCTAGATTATAAAGATCTTAAGGATTCTGTATGTTATATTTGCAATGAAAAAGGGCACATTGCAATTGGCTGCCCTAAGAATTCAAGGAATAATAATCCGAATCCTGGAGAGGCCAAAAGGGGAATGTACGCGCCTTTAAGCTAACTGCTAAGGAAGCTGTTAATGACAATAACGTCATAACAGGTACTTTCCCCATTAATGATATTTTTGCTAGAGTGTTATTTGATTCGGGTGCAGATAAATCATTTGTTGATCATAAGTTTAGTAAACTATTAAATCTACCCATAGGAACTCTAGATAAGACTATGAGATAGAACTTACCGATGGAACCTTAGAAACTGCTTCTTCCATTCTTGATGGATGCTCTATATCCATTAAAAATCATTCATCCCTATCTCTCTTTTGCCAATGAAATTGGCGGGGTTTGATGTTGTCTTAGGCATGGATTGGTTATCTCATAACCAAGCCCGCATTGCCTGTGATAAAAAGCTCATTGAGATTAAGACCCCATCTGGTGAAATGATCACCATATTTGGAGACTCACACTATGGACTGCCAGACAAAGTGTCATTATTTAAGGCATCCAAGTGTTTGAGAAAAGGTTGTGTCATCTATATGGCACAAGTTACCATAAATGAACCAAAGCCGAACCTTGAAGATCAACCAGTTATCTCGGAGTATCCCGATGTTTTCGCTGAAGAATTACCAGGCCTACCTCCAGATAGGCAAGTGGAGTTTAGGATTGATATCCTACCAGGAGCAGCACCTGTTGCAAGAGCTCCGTATCGGTTAGCACCGACGGAAATGAAGGAATTAAGGACGCAATTAGATGAACTTTTAGAAAAAGGCTTTATTCAGCCTAGTTCCTCACCTTGGGGAGCTCCTATTCTGTTTGTAAAGAAGAAAGACGGTTCGTTGCGAATGTGCATCGACTATCGGGAGCTGAACAAGCTAACCATTAAGAATAGATATACTCTCCCCAGGATCGATGATTTATTGACCAACTTCAAGGGGCTAGTTACTTTTCTAAAATAGATTTGAGATCAGGATATCATCAACTGAAGGTTAGAAGTGAAGATGTTCCTAAAACAGCCTTCAGGACCCGCTATGGTCATTTTGAATTTTTGGTGATGCCTTTTGGGCTCACAAATGCACCAGCAGCGTTCATGGATCTCATGAATAGAGTCTGCAAACCGTATTTGGATAAGTTTGTCATTGTCTTCATAGACGACATACTTATCTATTCTCGTAATCAAGTTGATCACGAGAAACATCTTCGGTGCATCTTAAAATTATTAAGGCTGGAGAAACTTTATGCAAAGTTCTCTAAATGCGAATTTTGGCTTAGAAAAGTCTAATTTCTTGGACACATGGTAAATGAGCGTCGTATCCAAGTGGATCCCGCCAAAATTGAGGCCATAATGAATTGGGAAGTACCCAAGACCCCAACAGAAGTTCGTAGTTTCTTAGGACTGGCCGGTTACTATAGGAGGTTCATTGAGGACTTTTCAAGAATAGCCACTCATTTAACTTTCTTGACCCGTAAGAATATTAAGTATAATTGGGGTCCAAAGCAACAAGAATCTTTTGAGATTCTTAAACACAAGCTGAGCAATGCTCCTGTGTTATCTCTACCCGAGGGTATTGAGAACTTTGTTGTCTATTGTGATGCTTCGCAAACTAATATGGGCTGTGTGCTAATGCAAAATGGTAAGGTAATTGCCTATGCATCACGACAACTAAAGGTGCATGAAAGGAATTACACCACCCATGATTTGGAACTGGGTGCTGTTATATTTGCACTAAAACTGTGGAGACATTACTTGTATGGTACAAAGTGTGTTATATACACCGATCCATAATAGTCTCCAACATCTGTTCAATCAGAAAGAATTGAACATGCGACAACGCCGGTGGATGGAAACACTTAACGATTATGATTGTGAGATTCGCTACCATCTCGGCAAGGCAAATGTCGTTGCCGACGCCTTAAGTCGCAAGGAAAGAATTAAGCCCATTAGGATTAATGCAAAGAGCATTGAGCTCAAGAATAGCTTCAATGAAAAGCTATTAGATGCGCAAAAGCAAGCCCTTTAGAGGCTAATATTCCTAGTGAGGAATTTGGCGGAACTGTGGATCAGTTAACGCCTGGAAATGACCGAATCCTAAGATTTAATGATAGAATTTGGGTTCCAATCTTTGGAGGACTTAGAGATCTAATCCTCCAGGAAGCGCATAACAGAAACACCACAGCGACGTGACAGCGGTGGTGGTGTGACGGTGGCGTCGTGGTGGTGATTCAAGATACTATGTTCACCCGGGTGGTGACAAGATGTATCAAATTTGAAAAAGAAATATTGGTGGATGGGTTTGAAAAAGTCCATAGCCACTTATGTAGCTAAGTGTCTGACGTGTTCGCAAGTTAAGGCTGAACATCAGAAACCGTCAGGACTACTACAACAATTAGAAATTCCCACTTGGAAATGGGAAATGGTAACTATGGACTTGATTACCAAGTTACCTAAGACCAAAAGTGGAAATGACACTATTTAGGGTCATAGTGGATAGGCTGACCAAATCAGCTCACTTCTTGCTAATTAAAAGACGTATAATTCAGATAAATTGGCTAAGTTGTACGTGGACAAGATAGTGTCCCTACACGGTGTGCCAGTATCTATTGTATCCAATAGAGATACTAGATACACATCTCACTTTTGGAAAAGTTTCCAACAAACTTTAGGCACACGACTAAACTTTAGTACGGCTAACCATCCGCAGACTGATGGCCAAAGTGAACGTACTATACAGACTCTAGAATACATGCTCAGGGCATGTTGATTGATTTAGGCGGAAGTTGGGATGACCACTTACCGCTAATAAAATTCTCCTACAATAATAGCTATCATACAAGCATCAAGGCTGCTCCTTTTGAGGCCTTGTATGGGAGAAGATGTAGAAGGACCGTATGTTGGGCAGAAGTTGGGGAGGCCCAACTATCAGGACTGAGATTGTTCTGGAGACCACGAAAAAGATTGTGCAAATCCGTGATCGTCTCAAAGCTGCCAGGAATAGGCAGAAGAGCTATGCTGACAAGAGGCGTAAACCTCTTAAGTTCCAAGTAGGGGACAAAGACATGCTAAAAGTATCACCCTGGAAAGGTGTGATGCATTTTGGAAAGAAGGGTAAGTTAAGCCCAAGATGTATTGGACCATTAGAGATAGTCGAATGTGTCGGCACAGTAGCCTATAAGCTCAGATTGGCAGAGGAGCTTAGTGGAATCCATGATCTATTCCACATATCTAATCTTAAGAAATGTCTAGCCGATGAGTCGCTAGCAATGTCGCACAATGAGGTGCAAATTGATGAAAACCTGAGTTCATTGAGAAACCAATTTCGATCGATGATCATAGGTTAAGAAGCTCCGAAGAAAGATGATACCTATAGTAAAGGTTAAGTGGGACGCTTTTAGAGGTCCTGAGTATACATGGGAGGTTGAGTCCACTATGTGACAAAAATACCCCCATCCTTTTGAATAAAATCTCGAGGTCGAGATTTCTTTTAAGGGGGTGAGGATGTAACACCCTGTAAAATCGTGTCCAATAGTATAGTGACACGTGTTGTATTTTATATAATTGTCTGTTAAAGACCAATAAGGACTAAAGGCATCAACATGCTCAAGATTGAGCCTCTGAGTGACGAAACGATGTCAACATGCATAAATAATAGCCTCTTAGTGACTGATACGTCAACATGCTTAAATCATTAGCCTCTGAGTGACTGATATGTCAACATGCTTGAAACTTGGCCTCTGAGTGACTAATATGTCAAGATGCCTAGCCTCTGAGTGACATCGGAATCAACATGCTTGTGATAAGCCTCTGGGTGATCCTTTGTGAAGTCCTAACTCTCATACGTACCGTTTAATGGACGAGAGAGTTCAATTCTGTAAATACGTGAAAGTTGGATATTGGAGGGATTAAAAGTGTCAACATGTTAATTTATACCTCTGAGTGACCTTTTAACGAACCGAGGGCTCAATAATGCCCGGGCATAATCCCGGGTATGCCAAGTATTGGCTACGAAGGGCTAAAGTGCCAAAATAGTATTTAAAATCGTTTTTATAAGTTTTATATAGTTTAGGGGCCAAAGTGTCAAATTTTAAAACTGAAATAGGGGCGGTCGCGGGCCGCGAGAGACCCGGCCTGTGTCTCTCGCGCCCCGCGAGAACATACCTGCAGTAGAAAGTTTGTTTTGGAGCCCAAGCAAAGCTCCAAAACCATTAAATCAAAACCATGGCCTTCCTAATCAGCTATGCCACGTTTTGGGACACTTGTAAGCTTCTTCTTACACCCCTAGACACCTAGTTTCACATCCTTTGAGCTCTCCAACTATAAATAGGTGCTTAAGTTCACAATTTCAACTTGCACCTTTCTTATTCACTCTTCTCCCTCCTCTGGAAGTTCCTAACTATAAGGAGCAGTCCAACATAGTCTTTTGCATCTAGGACTCACTGGTAAGTGTTCCTTCCTTGTGCATTTTCGTTTATAGGCTTCTATAGCCTAAAGTCAAGTGTTTTACATAAAACGCTTTGACTTTCGGTTAAGACCATTATGGTCCAGCCATTGTTCAAAATGAACATGGCTAAGTGATCATAATAAGGTGGGTGTTAGTCCCTATAAAGGGCACCTCCTGAAGATCACATTTGCTAGACCAATTGACGTGTCAAAGTTATGATATTAAAAAGTCAAACATGCCATTTTTTGGAAAAATCACAAATTGATCTTATATATGTTATGAAACATGTTTTGATACTTAAACAAGTTGGTAATAATTATTAGAACATGTATGAACATGTTCGGCTCGTCAATTTCAGTTCTAGGGTCGGTTCGCAACCGAAAGTCGCGAAGTTTGACTTCTGCTTTGACTTTCGATTCTGACCCGATTTAGATTAATTACCTACTGGTCTAAAGTTGCATTATGATCATAATATAATGTAGCATAACCCTCTGAGGTTATATTACATGATCATAATCAGAATCCAAGTTTATGCGCAAGTTCCATAATTATGCCATCTTTGACCAAAATGTCCTTTTTGCATAAAACAAAGTTTCAAATGGTAATGAACTTGAAAATGAATTTCTACTAATGTAATATCATACGTAGGATTATTTGGGACATTAAACCAAGTTATAAACTGAGTTTTTAAACAAGTCTTTAAACTATGTCGATAAATGACGGTTTTAGCCCCTGTGGCTTAAAAAATAGTTTTAATCAAATATTTTCGAGATAAATCACTTACTTACCGATATGTTATATTAATTAACATATTTTAAACATTTTAATCTGATCCAAACATCAGTTTTCATAAACATCAATTAAAGACGTCACTTTACGACATAAACGCCGTTTCGGTGCATAGTATGGTTTTAAACCATATTAGTGGACCAAGACTTGTTACCTACTGAATTTAAAACTTATTAACATATTTACTTTAGGTACTTACTATAAACTCAGAATCCCAAATAATTTATAAACTATGTGTAAAATGACCAAAATGCCCATTCGGTGCATAGTTTGGTCATAAAAGGTAAAATACACATATATTTGATATCCTACTGATATTATATCATAAATATATTATTTTTCCAGAATACTCATGATCAGAAACTTAAATTTTATTTAAGTTCTTTTTATGCGATACGAAATTACCGAAATGCCCCTATAAGGCATAATTTCGTTTTAAAACCTCAACGGGCATACAAGTTGATATCCTACTGATACTTAACTTATTTAAAGTATACTGGCATATATAACTTGTCCATAACTTATCCGATTACCCGATATCGCTAATATGCGCACGGTTACGTATATGTAACCATTTTTTGAAAATTAACCGAAACTAGGTTTAACCTTATCATTTTAAGTTCAAAATCCAGAATGTTTATAGTTTACCCGTTTTATACAAGTCAAGGTACTTGTCGGTTTAAACTACATTCTATCCGATCATCGTTTAGTCAAGCGTTATACGTAATGATCATGTACACTATTCGGTTTATAAGACCATTAGTATTTAGTTAGCTAGCTTATGCCATAATCCAGACTAGAGCCTTCTTGGTAAGTGCTATTTGCACTTGGTACTTTTGTATACGGCTGAGTTATTTAAAAATAAAAGAAGGAAGCAAGCTCAGGTAAATACTCTCAACTTATTTCCCCTATAAGGGCTTGGGATATGGTAAAATATTATTGCATGGTCATTGCATGGTTAACCTTCCTAAGATAATAAAAGATTTTGTGCCGTTTGCACTTGAAATCATTTTTAATATTTTCAAAATGAGTTAGTTTGGTGTATTTACCAGCGTAAGCTGACGTATCCTCCAAAGACTAATCTGCAGGTACAACACGAAATTAAGCCGGAAGCTGCTCGGTAAGAATAAGAGGATTCTTGTAAATCCTTAGATCTGCCTAAAGTCTGTTTTGTATTCTTTCTTGTACATTCTATGGTCCGTCTGTGGATCTTCTATTACGAGCCTGTATATTATTTTAGATTTCGAACATTTCGGTTTGTAATAGTAATTTTACTCCAAGACTTCCGCTATTCTATGTTTAATTGACAATGATGTTATCAACTTACGTCACGATACTCCCCACCTGGGCCAACCGGTGTTTGGATTTCAGGGTTGGAAATCCGGGGTGTGACAGATGGGCATCTCAGATGAGACTCGTGTTAGTCCGAAATGGTCATCTCGGATGAGACTCTGATTAGTCCGAGTTAGTCATCTCGGATGAGTCTCTGATTTAGTCCAAGTTAGTTATCTCGGATAAGACTCTGATTAGTCCGAGTTAGTCATCTCGGATGAGGCTCTGATTAGTCCGAAATGGTCATCTCGGACCAGCCTCTGCTTAGTCCGAAACTTATCCTGCAAGATTTCAAAATCTCTAATGATGGCAGTTAGTTGTGATACGTTTTGAAATTCGAAAATTAAGGGATTATGAGATAATTTGTTTCCTATTTTAGTGCTGATTAGATTTATCTTATTAATTCGAAAATTATATCTATTTATAATAATAACAGATTTCGAATAACTTTAAGTAGATGAAATAGATCAAAATAAGAAAAACACCCAATAATCCGAATTACATTCCAAAATATAGGATTTTTTTCGA
This sequence comes from Scalesia atractyloides, assembly GCA_947069175.1. Lineage (NCBI taxonomy): Eukaryota > Viridiplantae > Streptophyta > Magnoliopsida > Asterales > Asteraceae > Scalesia > Scalesia atractyloides. Next base: position 58,444,951 of record CAMTDV010000022.1, on the reverse strand, counting down.
ATTTCATAAGAACATAATGATGAACCCTAAAAATTTAAAACCAAATTCCGGAATCCAAAACTGAAAATTTAATATATTATGCAGATTTCGGAACAATGGTATTTCCGATGTGTTTAAACATCCATTTAAATCATTAAATACGAATTTTTTAACACACAAATTATGTGATTTCGGAAAAGTAATCAAGTTCAAAAATTATGTTTTCCAGATTTTAATCCCAGAATAATGGATTCAAAACAGAACTGATTTATCATCATATGCTCTGATACCACATGTTGATTAGTTTTGTTTAAACATAATGGAAACATGAATGAAATACCTGAGACGGCAGACAGGCCAGTGGAGAATCCAGTCAGAGACGCAGCCATGGAGTTCGACATCTTTGTCAGTGTGATCTGGTTCCTCCTTAGGGTGTAAAATTATGATGGTGATAACCGAACTAGGGATGAATTCGGTTTAGGTTATGGAGAGAGAGGTGGGTAGCGGCTATGATGTTAAGGATGTTATTGTGAGTGTCTAACCCTAAGCCTCTCTAATCATCTCCTTATATATACACCCAGAAGGAAACCCTAATTAGTTAATTATGGTAATATGGTTTATCAACAATTACCAACTAATATATAATAGGATTAATATATTTTGATCTAATATAATATAAATGATTATAATGGCTACACGATTAAATATTATAAATGTATTATATTTAATCTTACATTTCTCAGATGGTGCGTTAAACTGGTCATCTTAGGTGATTTATCTTCATCATTTTTTTTGAATTTTGATGGTTTTTCTAGCCTATACGAGTTACTCAAAATGGAAATCAAACCAAAGTGCTTTTTATGCAATCATCCCGTTTATGTGTTAAAAGCAACATGTATGAGTGTTTTTGCGTTTCTTGCACTTCTTTGGTTCTGTACTCAACGGCCGTCTCATATATACATTATGAATTTTGTATATATGAATGATATATGGTTGTATAATTTGCGGGGGCCCCTCACTAAAATACAAGCAGAATTAACAGCATTGGGATGGCGGCTGCAGCCTGCCTGCAAAGCTTCTTTAGTAAGTATGTTTTTTTGGGTTGACTGCCAATAAAAGCATGAACTAGAATCAGAAAGTCAGTTGATTATAGATCATGATAGTTTGGAACCATGGTCCTAGGGACTGTAGTTAACTAACTTAGATAATGTTTGTAAGAAAGAAAACTTCTATTGAACATTTTTACCAACTTATGGTTAACTAAATAGGTGCATGTTTTATACAAAACCAATTTAAATAAAGAATTGCGGGAACCACACCAACACATGTATGTAGTGATGGTCTAATATAATGAGACAGGAAGAAAGTGTGTTACATAACCCGACTAATGTACACTATTCACAATTTTGTGTAGTTCTCGCAGCTCTCTATTTAAAGTTGGTTTTGTATTTCACGACCTTCTTAACTATATTTTTTTATAAACAGTTGTAGATTGGTCATAAATATATCTTAATCTATAGGGGTATAAATCTAACTTGTCTATATTTTGGTTTAAATAAGTTGTATGGATTCCTGATTTTGTTTAGATTAAAGGTTTTATGTTATTGATACACCTATAACTAGTTTAATTTACGTAGAGAACATCGCAAACAAGTATACATAGTGTTACAAGATATAACTGGAGGGAGAGTATGTATCATAGTTAAAGTAATACATGCATATGTGTTTATGAGGTTATTGTAGTTACTTTAATATTTTAATTATGATGTTCTTCTATTTTATGAGGAAGCTTTCGGGATTGTAGCATGAGAAATATTTTTTTCTTATATAACTCTGAAGCATATTTCTCGATTTGACTGTGTCAAAAAGTAAAAGAAAAAATGTTCTGGTACAGTCGTTAAGGTTTCAACAAGTCAACACATTTAAAAAAAAAATAAACTGAAGAAGTGAATAAAGTACTTGACAAATAATATTATTCTACATTTTTTTTTGTGAATTTATGTCATGAAAATGTCTAATGGCGTGAAGGGATCTGTTCCATGTTAACTTATCTTCCGATATAAAAATCTGATATCGTCAAGTTATTATGAACACGAGTTGTGTTAGGAACTTAGGATGAAATTCTCATCCTTTAGGTTCCATTTAATTTGTTAGTTAGTCGTGCCAACTAAAACTTTATTTTAATTAAAACATTAAAAGAAACGAAAAATCCTTGTGGATATAAACTCCAAGTGTCCACATACAATTAGCCTAATGGTTTTGGCCCAACCTCCTTCCTAAGGGCCCTTTTAGGTGTACATAAAAGAAAAAGAAATAAAATAGTTCTTGAACCGGAAATGGAAAATCTACTGGAACCAAACCCGATGTAAAACCCGGTTATCAATCGGTTTGTAACATGCCTTATTTAAACTGATTTAACAAACGTGTTTTGAATGGGAACTTGCAAACACACTAGAACTGAAACTAGCATTGAAACCAGTGTGGCAAGAACTAGTTAGAGTCCAACCCGAACTGCCGATTATTAGCCAGTTTATAAAAAACCAGAATTGAACCAAACCAGTAACTTCCCTCCCCCAATACAGGTTTCCAACCCAAATTGGTTCTGTTAAACATTGGTATTGCCTTGGTTTTGATTGATCATTCAGAAGGTTTACAATCATAATATATAGCAACGAGGATCCACTAAAGACTCCTAGAATTGTTGATCACAATAAAGGCTATCTCAGTCAAATAAATTACCAAAATAAACATAATAATATCTTCTTCTAATAGTCCCCCTCAGCTGGAACGTGGATGTTCAGAAACGTTTAAGCTGGATCTAAATGACTCAAATAAGTATCATGGTAGGCCCTTTGTGAAGATATCAGCGTATTGATGAGACGATGGAACATGAAGAACCCGAATGTGGCCCAAACTGCACTTTTTTCACAAACGAAGTGATGTCCATCTCTATGTGTTTAGTACGCTGACACTGAACATGATTCCCGGATAAGTAAATAGCAGAGACGTTATCACAGAAAACAATTGTGGCTTTTTGTGTTGGAGTGTGAAGCTCAAGGAGAAGATTTCGAAACCACATGGCTTCGGCAACGACATTTGCTACTGCCAGGTATTCGGCTTTAGCACTAGATCTTTATATAGTCGGTTGCCATTTGGACGACCAGGATATAAGATTATCACCAAGGAAAATACAATACCTTGAAGTGGACCGTCTCGTGTCCGGGCACCGCCCCCAGTTGGCATCAGAGTAGCCACCAGCGAGAGATTGGGTGATGCAGAAAGGCGAAGGCCAAGATCAATAGTGCCATGGATGTACCGTAAAATGCGCTTCATAAAGTCAAAAGTGAACATCTCTTGGGGCATGCATGAACAAGCAGATCTGTCGAACCGCATACGAGATATTTGGCCACGTAATGGTGAGGTATTGTAGCGCCCCGGCTAAGCTGCGATATAAGGTACCGTCTAGTAAAGTGTTTCCTACCATGGCACTTAACTTGGAGGTTGTGTCAACTGGAGTATGACAAGGTTTACATGCTGTCATGTTAGCTCTATGTAGAATGTCGAGAGCGTACTGAGATTGAGTTAGGAACACTCACTGATGATCTCGTGTGACTTTGATGCCGAGGAATTGGTGAAGTAGGCCTAGGTCAGACATAGCAAATTCAGCAGATAACTGAGTAATGATTCGAATCTAGGAAGTCTGGTTTATTTGTCGTGAGGACAATGCGTTGACATAAAGTAGAAGATACGCTATACGATAACCACGTTGATAAATGAAGAAGCATGTTTCACACTTGCTGTTATGATATCCCAATGAGGTAATAAATGAAGAAATTGAGTGTACCAGGCCCTCGAAGCTTGTTTTAGCCCGTATAAAGACTTCTTTAACCGACAAACATAATTGGGGTGGCTGGAATTAACAAATCCTCACGGCTGATGCGTCATGCATGTAAACAGTTTCTTGGAGGTGCCATTTAGGAAAGCGTTTTTTACGTCTTATGAATTGGCCAAGAACTTGATACGGCTAATGCGAGGACAGTGCTAATGGTTGCTGGTTTTACCATGTGGCTGAATGTCTTAGTGCAGTCAACACCGACGGTTTGTGATTTTGATGTTGCAAATGAGACGATCTTTGTACTAATCCAAGGTGTCATTGGCATTAAATTTGTGACGAAACAACCACATTGAACAAATAACCAGGTTGTTTGTAGGACGGGGAACTAATTCCCATGTATTATTAACATGTAGTGCACTAAATTCATCGTTCATGGCAGTAACCAGTTATGGTCCGATAATGCTTCGGTATGCGAGTTTAGGATAGGTGAAATATTGGAAGTGGCAGCGAGATTGTACTTTGGGTTTGGATTCGTTACCCCCTACTTTGGATCGGGTTTGCATGGGGTGACCATTGACATGATGTGAGGTGGGGAGGGGGTGGGTTGTTAACAGTTTGCGGGGTAAAGATGGTGTCGGTCGTGGAGGGAGTGTTATGGGTTGAAAATTGGTTGAGCTTATAGGTTTTGGTAGTACCAGGACTAGTGGGTTCGGTCTTGGTGGATGAGTGTGTGGGAGTTGTAGTGTGGGGAGCGGAGGGTGTGGCAGAGGGGTAGACTAAGGGAAAGAACTGAGGTGTGATAGGTGGAGGGTCATCCGGAAATTTGTAGGATGCAGGGGCGGAGAGTTCGGTGAAAAGGGTAGGTGTTTTAATAGAAAATTACATGTCACCAGAGGTGTACCCGTCCGTTGACTGGGTGATAACATCGGTACCCGCAAAAGTCGGAGGGATAGCCTAGGAAAACACATCAGGATGAGCGACGTAAAAGTTTGTTGGGTTGTGTAGTAGACATGTTGGGGTAGCAAGCACAACCGAAAGTCCGAATGTGATCGTATATTGGGTGGCGTAATAATAGAACATAGACGGGTGTGTTAAACTGAAGACGTGTAATGGGTAAGATGTTATGGAGGCAGGTCGCGGTGTGGAGAGCTTCGACCCAAAACGTGGGTGGAAGGTGAGCGTGAATCAGCAGAGCCCGAATGACATCATTAAGACGACAGAGCATTCTTTCCTATAGGTCATTCTGTTGAGAGGTTTGTGGGCATGAAAAGCGAAAAAAGAGAAGAAAAGAGGGGAAAAATTAGGGTTTTGGTGAGGTTCTGATTACCTGTTAAACATTAGTATTGCCTTGGTTTTGATTGACCATTCAGAAGGTTTACAATCATAATATATAGCAATGAGGATCCACTAAAGACTCCCAGAATTATAGATCACAATATAGGCTATATCAATCAAATAAATTACCAAAATAAACATAATAATATATTCTTCTTATAGGTTCCACCGAGAATCAATTTTGACTTTCGTTGACTCAAACTGGAAAAACTAAAATGTGCACCATTGCTCTCAAAATTAGGACCCCTTGGCCATAATGATCTCGAGGTATGTAAACAAACGGAGTGTTTGGTGAACCTTATGATAGAAAGTTCGTTCGCTTTGCACGTGAAAAATTAATTATTCCTATAGATAAATGAACAAGTATTAACACACATGTCTCATTTGTTCTCTATGTTTGTGAATGTATGTTCATATAAGTTCGCACATTTATGTTGGTTTTCATTGAATTTATAACCATCTATGCCTACCGTCTTAAGAATGTTAGCTTAGAATTCCCATTCTTTAGCTCCCCTTAGTTTTAATCTTGATTAAATTAATCCCAAGTATTCTCAAGAACTAGGGTAGCCACAAGTCATACTCATAAGCTACTAACTCGACTTAAATAATCACAAGTCAGACTCAAGCAACTGAATCAACGTGCAAAATCGCAAGAACTACGACATCCAATGGAAAAATGACGCTAAGAGAGTCGACAGAATCGCAAGTCTTCCTAAGACTTTGCATCCGAGTTGAACCAAATTTATCCCATTTGGCATTGTGTTCTTATCTCTATGTGTTAAATTTAGTGGATAAAAAATTTTTGGTTAAGTTTCAATATAAACTCTCTATGCATTGGTTCCTCTGCTTTTTTGGTTTTTTAACCTAACGATTAACTTCAAAATGTGAGAGGAATTTAGGATGAATATCAGTGAATGTTATATCAACTTCAGGCTATAAACATTGACAGTTACGGACAGTTGTCTCATGTCTCCAATGTTGTACGCATATTTTCAACATGTTGGTTTAAAAGAGTCATCATAAATTCAAGATATAATTCACAATGTTCGTGAGAATGTGAAACATGTGGCATCTCTCGAAGGAACAATTACAATTAAAAAAACAAAAAAAGGCATTTCCTTTTTTGTTGGCCAACTATATAACTAGGTAAAAAACAAACAATTACAAAGAAAGTAGCGGGATTTTGCTACTTGAACCAAGCAACCTTCACCTTACTATTACAACAAAAAAACCATAAAAAAGAAATAGAAACAATCAAATAAAAAATATCTTTGCTGAGATTCTAACTGCTGAAAACCACTTCGTTCCGAGCTCTCTGAATAAATTAAAACGCATCTTATCTTACATGTTAGTACTCCATGGAATATCAAAAATGCTATGTTATATTCATCCTTGGATATTAAAAGGGATAGATGAGGTTGACAAAAAAAATACAATACATTGCCAAACATGGACGATTCACAAAAAAGTTGGTTTTTTGTCACTTCTCAATGATGCTATAAACATAATTTCAGGTGTTAATATACTTCACTTTTTTCGGTATTCACTAGTAAGTGGTAGAATGTATTATTCTTGTTTTTAATCTCGTGTGCTTAGCTCTAAGCATCCAATTTCTTTGGACAAGAATGATTCCTTGAGTTCTATAGATTGTAAGAGGAAATAAAATTTTGAAAAGTGTTTGGGTTCATCTGATTTGTTGATTTCCATATATGAATCTAGCTAGATATAACATTTAAAAATTGAATTTAAATAACCTCAACTTCATCAATTGATCGATAACACTCTCAACTTTCGATTTGTACACAAGCACTCCCAACTTTTAACTTATTGGCCGATAATACTCCCTAACCAACTGAACTCTAACCTAGTTAGCTGATGTCAGCTGCCACATCATCAAAAATGCCATGTCAGCTGCCACGTTATCAAAAACTTTTTCCTGATGTGGCATTTGATGTGACCATTTTTGCTGACGTGGTATATGATGTAGCATTTTTTTGATGACGTGGCATTTTTTCAATGACGTGGCAGCTGATGTTGTAGCTGACATGACATTTTTGATGATGTGGTAGCTGAGTGTGTTGGGGTTCTGTTAGTTAGGGAATGTTGTCGGCTAATAAGTTTGAAGTTGGGAGTGTTATCGGCCAATTGATAAAAGTTAAGATTATTTAAATTCAATACACCTAAAATTAATTTACGTTTTCTTTTAAGAGATTTTCTTTCTTTTTTTGGAGAATGGGGCTTGTGTAGAAACTAAAGTGTTTGACACATAGAGAGACCCATGTTATTTCATCCAGCAGTGCAACTGTTGGAGTGGAAGTAGGAGTGATAGTGGAATTCATTGATGATGGTGATTTGAAGATGAAGTTTGAAGTTTGTTTTGTCCTTTCTTTTTTAAAATTCTAATGGTATTTAGATTTTAATTTATAAATTTTTGTATACTTTCAATCGTTGGATGCAATGATGATTATATTAAGACCTTATGTTTGTAAAACAAATGAACATAAAGCGATCACATATACTTTCATTTTTTAGCAAATGAACACGAACAATAAAAAATCTAATTTCGTGTTTAATTGTTAATTTGTGTTTGTTCAATTGCATAGTTAACGTTAAACAAATGAATATGAACATGATCTGTTCATTTACATGCCTTATGGTCTTTTCGATCTTCACGCCTCTCCTTACATTATAACTTACAACGATCAAAAAGTTTAGCAGGTCAATAACACGACTTTTCTGAAACAAAATGTAAAAGCTTCATACTCATAATACACGTTACATGTAACATTATGCTACAAGATTAAAAGATTGAAAGAAGTTATTCATTGTTTTCTCATCAGTGAAAGTATAAAAGTAAGTTATAACGTATTTGTTTTTTTTTATATTAATATAGAAATATGTCGGTATCCATATGAATTTGTTTTTCTAATAACGATAAATTATGATATCATTTTCATAAAGACAAGTTATGGAATAAAAAACAGAAATAATAAAACATGCCGTTTGGTTTTATCCATGAAGTTCTTTTGTTTATGTCAATTAGCAAATGTCTTGATCTCCATTTTTAGTTTTATAATAATATTTGTCTTAAATACTTTATTAAAATATGATATATTCAAAACTAAAATAAACAAAAGAAAATAGACTTATGATCGTCGTTACGTTGTTGGCTAATCTTTTTACATTAGATACATCGATATTCATCGATGGAAACCATGTGGAATTGTTTGGGTGATTGTGAAGAAATATAATTTTTAAAAAACATTTATATATTTATTATTATTATAGTATGAAAAGTTATTTTGACTGGATTTTTAGAATTTGTTTGATATTCTAATTTCTGTCGCCTTCTACTCTCTAACTTTTAGCCGGAATTATTTATTACATGAATTTGTGAAAATTATCATAATTAGGTTTGTTCATTTCGCACGTTACAATGAAATGGAACCAATTATGTTAAATAAACGTTATTTGAAAATGAAAGTTGTTGTTTAGAAAAGCAAGCCGTTAAAATCGGTTCAGTTCATTCATCATCATATTATTTTATGTTACTAAATAAACATTCTATTTTAAAGACAAATTCATTTATTTAAAAAAATTATACTAGAATGAAATGACAAAAACAAATTAACCATAAGATTCTTAGAAAAATCAATAAATGTAAATTACTAAAGAAATATTATGGAAAAGAAAAAAGGAAAGAAAAATTATTAAAAACATATAAAATTAAATGATAAATAATAAAGATGTAGTAAAGAATGGGTCATGTACTTGTACTATTCACGACCCTTTATCAATATATAACAAAATACATTAAAAATAAAATATTATAAAGTTGTATTTTACAACTTCTATTAATACGTCGGACCAGACCAGATCACTTGATTTACCAAGGACCCAAGTGAATGCTTCATATTTATTGTCAAAAGGGAAATAGGAAAGCTTTAAGGGTGAAAATAAGAAAAGAAAAATGAAAAAAACACTTGTAGCTAACACTTCACTGTTTTTGTAAGAATAGGTTTTGTCAAAATATCAAATAATAAAACTGTGCTGTTCCAAAATGACACCTGTTTCGAATACAGTTTGGGATACTGTTTCAAGTTGACCAGGTTTGAATATCGTTTCGATATGGATATTGTTTCGGATAACCTTTCGAGTTGACCAATTTCGGATTGACCTTATTCGGATCGTACCTTTGCCATTCGGATTGGACTTTTGATGTTTTCAAACTGTTCACATTTTATTAAAAACAAATTAAATGATTATTTGGTAAATTTAAAAATGATGAACACAAACGATGTAATAACTTCTGTAGTGCTAATGCTACTTTGGCTGCCATCCAGACTCAAACTCTAGCGCTGCATCAGGAACTCGATCAGATTATCGGAACGTCTACGAAAATTCCAAGGCTATTGTATGGAGACAATTACTACGAGTGGATATGATACTTTGAGCAGTATTGTAAGGCAAAAGAACCTTGGGTTTAGAGGTGTATTAGAGATGGACCTCATGCCATTATGTATGCTACGAAAGATGAACCTCTAACTCAGATTCCTAAACCTGAGATATATGGACAGATGATGACCGAAGAATTAAAGACGAGGATAATAAAGCTATGGCAAATCTCACCATGGGTCTTGGTCCAGACATTTCAATCGCCGTTGGGAACTTCACGAACGCAAAGGAAATTTGGGATGTGCTTAAAAACTTGTACGAGGGTAATACAAAGTAGGGTGAATATGTTGAATTAGCAGTTTAGTTCATCTAACCACATTTATGGTGAAATTATAGAAAATCAGATAAGAAGATTCGTCAAACTGGCCTCCCAAATGGTAAGTGTGGATTTCACCATCACAAACAGTGGGATGAAACGTCAACTTCTGAATTCGTTACCAAAGATTTGGGATGATGATGTATCTATGGTCAAGCGTACAAAGAATTTGAAGGAAGTCACACTTATTGAGTTGATTGCTACAATCAAGTCATGTGAGATTGACAATCAACAAAGAGAGCTTAATCATTAGAATTCAATGATTGCTGCCGGGATGACCAGTTCAGACAATGCTTTAATGTCTCAGAGTCATCCCAAAAGAGTTTTCAATCCTGTTTATGGAGTGCCAAAAAATAACCCGAATGTTGTTTTCAGTCCGATAACACAAGCTCAGATTCAAGCTCAAAGACTAACTACGTGTACGACATGTCACTTCCTACACCACAAGTTATTGTCAACACGTCTGCCATACCCACTTCAGCCCAACAATATTCCTCAGCATGCCAATGTGGTTTTCAGTCCAGCAAACCCTTCATCATCTAAAAATATTCCATCCACACCCTCTTCATAAAACATAGCCTTTCTAACTAAGCAAAATGAAGAAAAATTGGCTCTTGCAGCTTCTATGCTTAACAGCCCGAATGCTTTCTTAGTAGGTGATCTTTTGCCTCCATCTGTTTTAGCAACTGAAATCAATTAAGTGGTCGAAGAAGATATAGAAGAGCTGGATACATCATGGATCTTGGCAATGGCGGCATTTCGGGATGAAAAGTTTCAGAAAAAGTATGGTCGTCGTCTTATGTCGAATCTTCGCACTGGATCTTTGAGAGACAAACTGAGATGCTACAGATTTTATGAGTCGGGACACTTTGCAAGGGATTTTAAGAAGATAGCGGTGGGATATGAAGCCACTCAGGCAGCTACTGCTCGGAACACTGAAAGTGTTAGGTCCTAGATGTGTGAGACTGACGCATCAAATATATGCAACGGACTATGTTGCGAACTTGGTTTAACCAGATTAGTTTATATTAGCTTTGGACCTGTTTAGGTCATTCAGGCCATTCCTAAGGCCATATGGGCCAGCCAAGCCCAAGGGGAGCCCATGTGGGAAATGGGCATACCTTGGGTATTAAGCTAGTTGTTTAACAAACTAGGGTTTAGAGCCTGCATGATATAGAATTCCTAGAGAAAGCCAAAACGAGGCGATTTGGTAAATAGAACACTTGTACCAGACGTTTTTTTCTTATTCAAGTAATAGAATCATGTGCAAAGTGTTAAAGTTGATTCGGTACTCTCGTGTTTTCTGTTTTTCTTGAATCACACCAAGTTTGTATTCCGCCCATCCTTTGCGTGTGTTTGATATCATTGTTTGATCCAGATATTTAGGACTTACTATTATCCTATAATATACATTGGTTGTTATGTTTTCATCATTGGTTGTTATTTTATTCTACTACATTTCAAACCACCATAACATTTCAGAAGTACATAACAACTTTCAACTTCATTAACATTTCAAAAACAACATGCATTACATCTGGTCCTTATATCAGCAGCATTACATATTACTGAACCTAAACAAATAACACATACAATATGAATAAAACCTAACTAAGAACCGAAAACTTGTTCAACTTCCTAGCTTTTGCGTCACTCTCTTTAAGTTTGCCTTCAACAGCTATGTTGGCCTAATGAAGAAAGCTGTTTGCTTGTTCCAAAATTAAAATTTATTTCTTCCAATGTGTTTTCCTCCTTAGCAACCAGGTATGATATCGATGCATCTTTGACACCTTTCCTGATCGTATCAGCCAATAAATCGACAATTGGTGCCCTATATTACACACCATAACAGTTAATAACAATTTACATCACAATGTGTTCAAATTGAAATTACTTACGGGTTTAGGGCATGCATAAAATTGTCAGGGTTCTTGCTAGTCCATGATTTTACAATCACAACCTCTTTCCCACATTAGCAGATCACCATGATTAATCGGCCCACGATCACGTGATTTGAGAAAATCCTAAATTTCAAAACTTTATGTTGCACAATGGAAATTAGGGTTTCTAGGGTTTATAAAGGGGGCAAAATGAAAGGGTGGTGGGAAGACATAACAACCTCGTGTGCTTATCATGTGTCAGACTTAACAGAGTTTTTTTTAACTGAGTTGGATGTAAATGACTAAACGTGCAACAAAATACCTAGTAAAGTACAAAACCTGTCAACATTCGTTGAAAAGGATTCCACCTGTTGGTATTAAGATAAAGGACAAAACGTGTAATTTTTCCTTATTATTTATTATTATTATTATTATTATTATTATTATTATTATTATTATTATTATTATTATTATTTTGAAAAGGGCATCCTATACATCACAATGACAATTTAATATCTTATCGTTTCAAACGGTTTTTCAAGACTACACCAAACGGCCATTTGAAAGTTTTGCCTTACGTCATAGCCTCTACCTTTAAATGGCCGTTTGAGTCTCTCATTTAAGGAGCATTTAAATTTGAAGTTGTCATAGGATTAGTTGTGCCCCTCTTTGAAAACATCATTTTAGAATGTTAAGAAATAATTCATATCACCATTACATCATATATGTGGACAACCAAAGAAATTATTTAAGTTATAAACAAAGGTTTAGGATGGGGGAAAAGGTCCTTGTTATATGTCGGCATTATTATATGAAGACTTGTATATAAATATACAAGCCAAACAAAGACACATAATACATGCAAACCCTTTTCTTCTTCCTCATCTTCTTCAATAATTCAAACCATAAATCATTCTCTGGTTTTGTCTTCCTCACCAACCTTCCACATAGATTTTGGTTTCTTGTTTCTTTTTAAGAATACAACAATAAACTCTAATTAAAAGGTATGTCTAATATAACAGCAGATGAAGGCAGTTTTTCTTCTGGAGAAGATGGTCAAGAAAAGCAAGTCCAAGGAGGAACTACACTCCCCCCACCACCACCACCTAAAAGGAAAAGAAACCTACCAGGAACTCCAGGTTTGCTTGTCTGAATGTTTTAGACAAACTTCTTAGAAATTGATTATTACATCCCTTTTGGCCAAACTAATTAACACGAAGGTTTGGTTTGTGTTTTTCCAAAACAGTAAGTAGGGTTTTAGTCCGAATTGTTCTTCAAATCCTGCTGAATCAGACCATGAACACCCTTACTGATCTTTACGTATCGGGTTGGAAAAATCTTATATATAATTCTAAGGTCCATGGTCATTTTTATTAAATCTGGAGGCTCATTAAGCACCATGAATGTGGAGTGTCGACTGATATAATAAAATATTGATATGAAAGTAAATAAATAAACCAACACATCGAGTAAAATCTCTAAAACAAATCTATTAGTAGGTTTAAGAATGGTGGAATGATATATTTTCCCTTTATTTCACATGCACAATATATACTTAAGATACACAAAATGTTTCAAGGTAATAAAAATAACAAATTACAATCATACAAAAGTACTAATAATGATGTGGGCAGTAAACTACCACTAATAAAATATTGATTTTGTAAAAGTGAATTACTAGTTAAACATTACCATATATATATATATATAATATATATATATATATATATATTCATGCCTTCATTATAGTTATTATTTAATTATTTTATTATATTATTATATGTAACTAATTAACTGTATTTTAGCTTACCATAGTTTATATCGTTCTATAGAGTTATTCTCTTAATAATGAGGGTGTCAAAATCAGCTACTAGAATATTCCCTCCTTTAATTGGCATGCCACGTAAATTAAATAGAAAAGTTTTGCTATTAAAATTAAAAATACCATAAAACGTATAGTGACTATTAGCGAGAAAAATATAATTTCATAATTTAATATTCTTTTTTCACAGATCCTACCGCAGAAGTGATTGCATTATCACCAACAACGCTAATGGCCACAAACAGATTTGTATGTGAAATTTGCAACAAAGGGTTTCAAAGAGACCAAAACCTACAATTGCACCGAAGAGGTCATAATCTTCCATGGAAACTGAGGCAACGAACTAGCACCGATGCCCGGAAACGGGTCTATGTATGTCCCGAGCCATCTTGTGTTCATCACAATCCGGCTCGAGCACTAGGTGATCTCACAGGGATAAAGAAACATTATAGCAGGAAACATGGAGAAAAGAAATGGAAATGTGACAAGTGTTCAAAGAAATACGCGGTTCAATCCGACTGGAAGGCTCATCAAAAAACTTGTGGCACTCGTGAATATAAATGCGATTGTGGGACTATCTTCTCTAGGTTCGATCTTCCTCGCTAGCTAGTTAGGTAGTTAGTTAGTTAGTTAGTTAGAAAGTGATGGGTGCAACCATGAGTCATGACCAACTTTCCATATAATGGGTTGATTTGAGTTTAAAAAAATGCATATGGCCTCATTTGGGTCACTCAAATAATAAAGCGGGTCAGTTTGGATACGGGTTACTCTGATATAACTTGCTGACTTAAAACGAATCCGGATGGGTTAACACCAAAGATCTCCACTGATTCTTTACAAAATATACCATGTGAACCTATTTTGATATTTTCTTTTGTATAAAGACTCATTACAACACGAGTTCACTTTGGTGAGAACCCATTTTGAACCAAACCATGTTTATGCTATTTTAAAACAAACCATTTGATCCGAACCCATTTTGCTCAAACTCAACCTGAACCTAGTTTGACATCTCACACGACTTGCCCGTTTTGCCAGGCTTATCGTCAACCCATACCGTTAGTATTCAAAAGCATAATCTTTTATCTAATAATTTACACAATTAATGATTTTTTTGTATCTTTGTAGGAGGGATAGTTTTATAACTCACAGAGCGTTTTGTGATGCATTAGCCGAAGAAAACAACAAGGTGAACCAAGAAATGTTAGAACCTCAACATCTTAATGATCATCTAATGACATCTAAGTTAAACGACTCCCGAAACAAAGGGTTAATTGGGTTACCAGATTTCAACAATTATGACCCTAAAAACCAGACTAAGTCACTTCCTCAAGAGCTAGTTCCAATGCCATTCAAGCCATTGAACATGGCTGGTGGCATGTTCTCTAGTAGCTCAGGCACCCTTTTAGGAAACCCAAGAGGTGGATCATCATCATCTTCTGGGCTACAACTGAGCTCCCCAAATGGCCCGTCGGGCTATGGGTACTTTCAAAACGAAAGTAAGGATAGAGGGCTGCTTTTTGGGCCAGGAAATATGTCTGCGACGGCCTTGCTTCAGAAGGCAGCCCAAATGGGCGCTACAGCAAGCAATGGGATTAATTCCCCAATGATGCAAAAGAGCTTTGTTACAAGCATGGCTGGCCCGGATCAACTCAGTTCAACTGGGCCAAGTTCTACATCACCTTACGGTATGCAACGGGCTAGTACCTATGATGACTTCCATGTCCAACCTAATCAAACAACTATGGTGGGACTAAATGCGAGTAGTGATGGATACAATCTTTTCCAAAATCCCAACCAACAAGATATGTTTGGGCTGAGCCATAATCCTGTTATGAATGATATAGGAATTTATAGCGAAATGTTAATGGGAGGAGATCAAAGTAATGGATTTGTTAAAAATGTTGAAAATCACGAAAACAGAAACGATGACAACTCTGTCTTCCTTCAGGGTAGTGGGAATTTGGGTATCGGGAAAAGCATGCCAATGTTAGGTGGTGGTGGTGGTGGCGGCAACCATGGCGGTAGTGACACATTAACGGTTGACTTCTTAGGCATTGGAGGATCAAGACCTCTAAATATCCAAGAACAACAGCAACGATTAAATGGGTTTGATGCAGCAAGTCAAGTAATGAATCCTTTTCAACAACTTATCCATGGAGAGTCATCAGCCCATGAAAAGCCCATTTGGGACCATTGAACAAGAGGCAAAAGCCCATTTGTAAGAAATCTTTCCATCAAGATGAAGTAATATTGTGAACAGCGGCCTAATGAGCTTTGTGCTTTGTTAATTTGATCACGAAACTAACCTTGTAATAGTTTTAAGGATTTATAGGCGCTTTCCATCTTGTTTTAAAAAAATGATAATAATTTGTTAACTTCATCTTTTTATTACCTACATATCAATAGTTATATACTTTTAGCACATACACATACATATCAATATTTTTATACTTTTAGCCTATACTTTTAGCATCCGATAAATGAAAAGGCTAATACTTAATACTCTCTTTATATTTTTTAAAAGCAAAATTCATTAGCACCCATACAAGAGGTTAAGCGGCCCACACCTATCTTCAAGCCGATCGAAAACACAATGTTGCCCGGTTACAACAACCAACTAGCCTAATGTTATGGTCTTGCTTGAATAACCCACAATAATAAGCAACAATGCTTAAATCACTTATTCAACTCCTGTTGTGTGGTCTTTTACTCAAAAGTTTATGCTGAGAGAACATTATCAAAGTTGAGAATGCTACTCTTTGTTCCAGAAATCCTATTAAGTGTGTCTAAGTGTTAGAAGCCACCATCCTTCTCGTGGATGGATAAATAACTTTACATGAAATGACTTTGGATATTTAAGAAATGTGACATCCTATCAATTAGTATTGTATAGTTTTGAAGGAACTTTGTCTAAACTCATATGTTTGGAGTTACGCAGATCAACTAAAGAGCTCCAATTTTCACCATTACACGAGAGTTAGTTATGGATTTGATCCTCAAATTGCTTCCAAGTTCATACTTACTAGTTTACGAATAACTACAACACAAAAGAAAATTGATAAAAGATTCTTGGAGTTGCATGTGATGCTCAAAACTTCCAAGAAGAGAATACTCACAGACCTAAAATCGGTCCTAACTCAAGAATTAGATAGCCAACGACAAAGTCAAGGCTAAAGTTGGAATGTTTGTTCCTTGTTTGAACAACACTTTTTAGCATAGCAGGGGACCAAACATGTTTAGAAAGTATCTTAGATCAAATCAACTAGGTGTCCGGATACTTTATGGAAATATTTATTCAGATCTACTATATGAGGTGCGAGGGACCTAAAAACTTTGAGGGCTACTTCCTTTGGTTAATCTTTGATATAATTATGGATATTCTTATAGACAAATGCATCTCTCTTGTTCTTGTTTTGCTAATAAGACTATTATAATACACTCCCTTGCAAAGTATATATTATCATACAAACATCAATGATCATATGAAAACTTATTCATCATACAAGTCATATCCAAGACAAAAGAAGACGACGACATAGTAAAGTGTAATTTGCCACCTTTTAGTTTGGTCCAGATTACATTGCAGAATGACAACCTAAACTTCCACTTTTTGCGTAATGACAATCTGTGGTAGATATTTCATCACACTCTGCAACCTGTGGTCTTGTCCAAATTGTAGTTCCCACCCTGACGTTGGGTCTAGGAATTAAGGTTTTGGGTGCATAGTGTAATGAAATGTCCACCACAGGGTGTCATTACACAAAAGTGAAAGGTAAGGTGTCATTATGCAATCTGAACCAAACCGCATGATGACAAATTACACTTTACTCTAATAATAAAAATAATACCCAAATATATTTAGGTCAGATTAGATTGCGATCTCCCAAAGGGTTTCGGGGACACCCGTCGTGCCACACTATATTATCTTATCTAAATACATAAGTATATAATTACTAAATATTTTTATAATAATAATAATATAATTAGTGTTTAAGATAGCTCGGGTTAGATGTGCTCTCCAAAAGAGCCCTTAATGACACCCACCACATCATGCGGGCCAGCCCACTAGTATAATTTTAAAGACAACCGATAATATATATGCTAAATTTCATAAGCAAATAGATAGAGTAACATCTGACTTGTAATAAAGGATTATAGTAAATGTCACATGGCACTCCCTCTTTAAATTTATTAATAATAATGTCAGCTACACATTTATATTCTCTTATGATTAATTGAAAATGTTAAATTGGTAATATGTTTTATTCCACAATCACACACTCAGTCTTCAGATCTCTCCCTCCACCTTTCCACCAACACCCTTCCGATCTCTCCCTCCCCCTCTCCACCACCACATCAGATTCATCTGAACCAAATTATCACTCGAATCTAAACAGAATAAAACTCTATGAATTGATTTATGGTTTATAAACCCTAAAACAGCTCGTAGCACTCCATGAAACAGAGGTTAATTGCTTTAGGAAAAAGCTAGGTTGCAGTTTTGTGGTTCTTAGAGAAGGAGAAACATCAACTACTTCTAATTGCTTCGTATGCAACGACTACCAAAACCCGAATTTTGAGAAATGGACATCTGTGTGGTATGTACGCTATTTCATATATGTCTCTGTTTTTTTATACAATCATACTACAATATTATAAGTCAACCATCACAAATTTATAGTGCACCATTACCAAACATACTCCAGTTTTGGTTCTAGGGTTTTATGATTTATCCGGAGAGTAAACAAAAAATAGTTGCAACACCTTATTTCATTGCTTACCCACTTTTTATACAAGTGTACTAGACTTATAGAATTGAATAATTATAAAAAGTGTTAATTTAGTATTATAGTATTAAGGATTTGTACAGAACAAACTAAAAATTTGCAATTGTTTTAAGTATTAAATCTTGCAGCTTTTAGTTGAAAAAATTGATATGATTTTGATGTATATCTAATACCATTGCATTTTTCTGTTTTAAAGGATATGGAGTATTGTACTCTTGGAATTGTTCATTTCATGTGGCCAAGGTTACAAATTAGTTTTATACGATTCTACTTATTTGAGTTTGTTTATCAGTTGTGGTTATGCTTTGTACTAGTAATCTTTAAGTTAGATTTTGAAAGTACTTTTCTTTTGCGTCTAAGCTAGAGGTGCATGCCGAATCTTAATTGGGTTATAGAACTGGTTGATGAATCAAAACCAGTTTGGTCCATAAATCGATTTGGGGGATCTTAGATTGAAAGCAAACTGAACTGTTGTTTTATAATGGCTTTGAGAACTACTTGGTTTATCTGGCTTGAAATGGTTAAAGCTGAACTGAATAGTTATGTCCTTTGTTTGATTTGTCTATTACTAAATTACATTAATACATATAAAAGAACCATATAATTACAATCTTATTTATATTGTTAGCATCAAATATTGTATATGTGTTTTTATGTGAGCTGACTAATACCATTGCATTAGCCTGATAATGTGTTATTAAGGATCCCTCTGCTCTTGTGTAACTACATTGTAACCTTTTGTGTGTGTTTGCCTCTTGCAAATCCTTTTTTTATCCAAAGAGTATAGTTGCATCGCTTTTTATATTCTGACTTAATGCAATTCCCAATCTCAAACGTCGGAAGATATCGACCATGTTAAACAGGAACAAAATCTTGCATACATTCTTAACTTGCAACAAGATGGGGTCATTTCATATTGGGAATGGATTTAGTGTTGATTGTCAAAATATGCAAACAACTTGGAATATGCTACTCGAGAAGGCCTATAAGCAAGAATGATGCGGTTATCATGTACCGGTCTTATGTTGACAAGGGGTATGGTTTGCTATTTGGTTATCCATAACCAAGAAAGTAAATTGTATTTATTACCTATAGGTATAACATTTGTAGCATAACATGCAAACCCAATTGTAAAATCTTAATTCAATGGACATGAAGTCAATTTATAAGTTACCTCATATCACTATTCAAAAGGGTTAAGACGTTCATGTAATATGATAATCATTGATGTACGATAACTAGATGTTTGAACCATGTTAACATTATCTTCAAGTTTTTATCTAATGTGATTGACACATGTGTAAATCCTTTACATCTAAACTTATTTTTCTTAACTATTATGATTTACACATGTGTAAACCTTGATATCTAAACTTATTTTTTTAATTATTATGATTTATATATGTGTAAACCTTCCTATCTATATCAATTTTCTTACTATTATGATTTACACACTGTAAACCTTGATATCTATGCTTACTTTTTTTTATATTATGAATTATACATTTATCACTAACTCCATTAATTCAATACTTCTTCATTTACTTTCATAATCTGCAGATACAGACGCTTTACATTCTATATAATGTTCAGAATTCAAAAGCCAATCAGATGGGTGTTTGTTTATTGCAAATTAGCAATTTAACCTTTAATGTGAAGTGGTATTAAGTAAAACTAAATAAGTATTTTATTACATAGACTACCTTGTAAATTGATTGAAGTAAATTATACAGTTCATCTAAGTTGACTTTGGTATATAAATATTACGTGTTACATATATGAACTATTGATTTATAACATATAATTTATGAAATACGTAAAAGTGAGTTTTATTTGTTATATAAATGAACATTATTGAATTTAAATAATTTAGTGATGTAATTCAATGAACCTAGGAGAGATGATGCTCCTCCTACTGAGATGGCATAATCAAATTATACTTCATTTGTTAAGAAAGAAGAGACAGGTTCGTTTCTCCACTCTATAAATTAGCATTAGGTACATATGAAACAACTTTCTAAATTATTCTAACCTTCTGGACATTCAACATCAGGATTATGAACCTGCTCCTGTGGATTCTCTTTAGGTAATGGTATTTTTCAGAGGTTATAGTGCATATGCATTAATCCTTTGTATGGATTTGATGTCACGATACTTTTCTCCTTTTTAAGTTTTCTTAGGATCTTAAAAACTACAAAGGACCATAACGCCACATTACCATGTGTTGCGTACAAAGGAAGGTGACAAGGTGTCATGCATCAATGCCAATTACCATTATCACAAATAAAATGTTTTCCAGAAGAGTTATGTTCTTCGTGTAAATGCCCATTAAACAGGGTATAGGGTGATGGGTGCCCCCCTCCATCCCACTTTTAATTGAAAAAAAAAAATTTTAAAAACATTTTTTTTTGTATCTAAGATTTTAGTAATTTAAAAAAAACATTTTTTTTGCTTCTAAGATTTCAGTTAACAAATGATTAGGGTTTAAAATAAATAATAATTATTATATTTTCCTTAATTTTTCTTGAACTTGTATTAACATTTTATTTTTATCCTTTTTGGATTATGTACTTCTTAAATATGTCCTAATTCTTTAAACCTTTTCTTGCTCTTTATAAACTTCTGTTTTATTTTTTTCACTTTTTATGGACTTTCCATATTTTCAGTTATATAAAGTTTGTTTTATGTTTTTCAATTTCATCAACTGTTATGTGTTTTGACTATGATTTTTGTGCAGTTTTCACACGATTGAGAACATCAGGTTGTTGTAGGGACTCTGGATCTATATTAGTGTTTAAGCCTCCCAAATGAAATTACAGGAATGAAGCCAAAGGTAATCCATTTCCAGTTCCAGTATACTAGCAAGCATATAAGATCAATGAACCCTTAATTGGAGGAGATTTTGAAAGAGCTTACCTAAGTAATGTATGTGTTGCCAACCAATGCCAAAGGAACGGGTTGCTTCTCTCCTTATCTAGAATTTATCAGTTGCTCAAGAGTGGGGTAAAATTGTCTTGATACTAATTATGTGTGTTTTATTTCAAACGAGTCAGCTAAAAAACATTTGAAAAGATGTCAAATGATTGAAAGTCACCTGATTTATATATATATAAGGTATGTTCTAGAGTAAACACTAGGTTGAGAGTGAACTATGTGAATTAATCTGAGCCATTGGATTATATCATCTAGAGATTTTTAAACAATGCCAAAATTATAATTATAATGTTGTAACTTCTCTTTAGATTAACTGACAGAAGGGTATTTGCGTCTTTTGTAAATTGCATTTATTAAACAATATAACAAAATTTCTAAAATCTTGCTAGTTTCCGTATATACAAGATACACAGTTATTAGTGTATACACATGTGTACAGTCTCGATAGTATCAGTTTATACAAGATACACCGATGTTAGTTTATACACATGTGTACAATCTCGCTAACTATCAATTTATACAAGATACACCGCTGTTAGTTTATACACATGTGTTCACTCTCGCTAACTATAATTTTATACAAGATACACAGTTGTTAGTTTATATAGATGTACAAACTTTTGATACATCTGTGTATTTGTAGTCCACGACCTAGTTCCATTAGGAGTTTCATATACGGTTTGAATCCGAGAGGGAAAGTTGGTGTGCAGTACCTAGATCCGTCAGGAGTTCATATACGTTATTAGCAACTGATTTACACGAGTTTAACATAATGGAGAAGTAATTAAAAATGTGAAAGAGAGAGAATTAATAGATGAGAAAATTAAGAGATTTTAATTAGAAGAGAGAGAGAGAGAGAGAGAGAGAGCTAATGTCAATCTTATCCTTTTAATCTAAAAAATAATCAATGATCAAGTTTAGTTCACTAAGTTCATTTTCAAGAAGTTGTTCACAAATGATCTTAATCCAATATATATATATATATATATAATTGTATCCTTGTAATAAGAGTAGACAATTAGCTTTGCGGGTCAATTTTGACTCTTACTCTGCACCAAGACAAAGTCAACCTGGTTGTAACTACTTGACCATTCTGGATATTTTGGAACTTCAGGGATTAGTGATTTATATCTGCACATTGTTGTCAATAATGAGCCGGCCAAAAATCTATACATAAAATGTGGTTTCTTTTAGAGTGCGAGGAACCTGCGTGGCAAGCAAGATTTACAAGTGTGTTTCTATATATAAGAGTTGAGGCCAAGTATCTTTATAAGTGTGTTATAAATTTTAAGTGCGGTTTCATGTTTAAGACATCGTATGTTTGTGTTTCTATATATAAGAGTTGAGGCCAAGTATCTTTATAAGTGTGTTATAAATTTTAAGTGTGGTTTCATGTTTAAGACATCGTATGTTTTTATACTGTCTTATAAGTAAGTTTAAATTTGAAGTATGTTAAGACTTATAAGTGTGTTTCATATAACTTGAAGATGAATGTATTGATCAGGATAATTTTACATAATGCTTACAACATAATATATAGAGGTACAAGGTAAATGCAAAGATTACAAAGTAATTACAGAAGCATAATTCTTGGGCGAGATTAATGCCCAGTCAATCAACTTGATTGATTTGCAATTATCTTGGTAATCAACTTGATTGACCAATTGAATAGAGAGAATAATATGCAATTAATGTTGACTTAATTTGTGGTGTTAATACGCCCCCGTAAGATGGAGGATCCTTTGAAGACTCCAATCTTGGACCGAAAGTTCAGGAAAGGTGCTTGTGAAAGTGGTTTGGTAAGGACATCCGCAAGTTGGTCCTTTGAGCTGACGTGAAAGACTTTAAGTTGTCCGGAGTTAACTTGTTCCCGTACAAAGTGGTAGTCCAGGGCAATGTGTTTCATGCGTTAGTGGTAAACAGGATTGGCACATACATAGGTAGCCCCGGTGTTGTCACAGTAAAGTGATGGAGTGCTCACAATTGGTAAACCAAGTTCACTGAGTAAGTTTTTAACCCATGAAAGTTCAGCCGCCGCATTGGCAAGAGCTTTGTACTCAGCTTTGGTGGATGATCTAGAGACCGTTTTTTGTTTTGCAGATTTCCAAGAGATGATGTTTGACCTAAGGTATAAGATGTATGCTGTAGTGGATCGTCCCCCATCATGAATACCACCATAGTCTGAGTCCGAGAAGGCTTGTAAGGTAAGATTGTGTTTGTTTCAAAAACAACCCATGATGTACCGTTCCTTTCAAATATCGGAGTACCCGTTCGAGAGCTTGCCAGGGTGATTGTTTGGGTGAATGCATGAATTGAGATAGTTTGTTGATGGCGAAAGAGATGTCGGGGGCGAGTGAATGCAAGGTACTGTAGGGTACCTACAAGTTTGCGGTAGGGAGTTAGATCAACAGGAGGAGAGGAATCAGTAGAGGAAAGAGGATCAGAGACGCTTAGAGGAGTGAGGACCTCCTTGGCACCATCCATTTTGAAGGTGGTGAGAACATCTTGGATATGGAAATGTTGAGAAAGGAAAAGAACCTGGGGCGTAGGAATAACCTCTATTCCTAGGAAGTGATGGAGAGGACCTAATTCTTTGATAGAGAATTTGTTGCTTATGGCGTGAACAAAGGATCCATAAAAGGATTGTGATTGCTGGTGAGGACAATGTCATCAACATAGACGAGTAGGTAGCATGTGATACCATTAGAGTTATATACAAAGAGAGAGGTATCGGATAGACATTTTTTGAAGCTAAAACCAATGAGAAAAGTGGTGAGCTCAATGTACCAAGCACGCGGTGCTTGTTGAAGGCCATAGAGAGATTTTTTGAGTTTGCAAATGTGATTTGGGAACTCGGAATTTGTGAAACCGGGAGGTTGAATCATAAAAACATCTTCATGTAGGGTCCCATGAAGAAAGACGTTGTTTACATCAAGTTGACGTAAGGACCATCCTTTTGAGAGAGCAATGGAGAGGACGGTGCGAATAGTGACATAGTTTAGTGACGGGGCTGAAGGTGTCATGATAGTCTTTTCCATATTGTTGGTGAAAGCCTTTGGCAACGAGACGGGCTTTGTATTTGTCAACAGTGTCATCGGGTTTGCGTTTAATTCGGAACACCATTTGCAACCAATGTGGTGTTGGGTGGTGCTAGGAACAAGTTCCCATGTGTGGTTTTGGATAAGAGCATTGTACTCAAGATCCATGGCATGAAGCCACTCTGGGTCTTTCATAGCTTGTGTATGGGTTGAGAGTTTAAGGGAAATGGGAGAGGATGAAAGTGGTAGAGTTAATAAGGTTCGGGTTGTAGTATTTTGGGTTAGGTTTTGATTTTCGACGAGATGGTTGCGAGGGATTGGTGGGAGAGGTAGAAGTGTGGTCGGTAGGGAGTGGGTTATCAAGTTGAGTGTTGGGTTGGTAGATGCGAGTGGAAGTGGGCTGGCAGAGTGAGTGGTTGGGCCGTGGGAGGTGGGAGTGGGATGATGGCTTGTGTGGACTGTGGAGTTGGGCTGGCAAAACCAGGAGAGGCAACAAAGTGGGCCGCAGTTTCTGTTGGGCCAGAGGTGGTTGGTGTGGGTTGTAGAGAAGGGACAGTTGGGCTGGAACAGGTAAGAGGTGAGGGTGTCGGGCCTGTTGGTTGGGTTTCGGTGCTGGTTAGGCCAGGCGTGGTATTAGTGGGTGGTGCGAGAAATGTGGGTTGGGTTGAGGTGGTGAAATGGGAGATTCGGTGGGTAAGGGTGGGGATGGTGAGAGAGAGGATGAGTCGAAGGTGGGATGGGTAAGAAAGTGTCGAAGGATATATGTAGAGGTGTGGGATTAGTAGTTTGAGACGGGAAGATATGGGTGATGAATTGAACATGGCGAGAGTGGTAGAGTTTGTCATTTAATGGGCCATAGCATTTGAACGCGGATTTAGAGGATGAGTACCCAAGGAAGATGCATGCCAAGGAGCGTGAGGCTAGTTTGGAAATATCATAAGGTCGTAACCAAGGGTAGCAAAGACATCCAAACAGCTTGAGTTTGGAGTAATTTGGAGTTGATTTGAACAACATAGTATAAGGGGATTTTTTGTTAAGAGTGGGTGTAGTCAACTAGTTGATGAGGTGAGCGGCGGTTTGAAAGGTGTGGGACAAAAAATGTTGTGGTAAGTGAGAATGGTGGAGTAATGCAAGACTGGTTTCAACGACGTGTAGGTGACGTCGTTCGGCAACACCCTTTTGTTCTGGTGTGTGCGGTGGTGTTGTGTATAGATGCCTTGAGAGGCTAGATATGATGAAAGGCTGATATATTCACCGCCATTGTCGGTAAATAACGCAATTAAGTTGGTTTTAAAAAAAATTTCAACAAGAGATTTGAATTGTGGGAAAAGAGTTTTGACATCTGATTTTCTTTTGAGTGGGTATAACCAAATATAGTTAGAATAATAGTCAACAAAAATTATGTAGTATTTAAAGCCATCAATTGATGTTTTAACGGGTCCCCAAATGTCCGAATATATAAGTTGTAGGGGTTGAGTTGCAACAAAAGAATTTTGGCCAAAGGGTTGTTTATGGCTTCTATTTAACGAACACGGAGTACAGTGAAAATACTCATCGGTCACCTTATTACAACGAAGTCCTAATCAAGAAATTAAAGACTTAAATACTTGAAGCAATGGGTGTCCAAGTATGTGGTGCCACGTGAGAAGAGAGTTTGTTTGAGTGGTGTTGACTTGAGGGGATGTAGAGATTGGTCCGTAATAGACATCATTGACGTTCACTCCCCGCATGAGACGCGTCCCCGTGCGTAGATTCTTGACAAAAATGATAGGGAAAAAATTCAATAGAAACACGATTAGTACGACAAACTTTGGCATCGGAAATAAGATTATTTCAAAGATTAGGAGCAATTAAAATGTTATTTAAAAGAAGTGGACGAGAGTTTGTAGGAAGAGTTGTTTGAGCAATGTGAGTTATAGGAAGAGTTTTACCATCACCTAGCACGATCTCATCGGGTCCTCCGTATTCGGAAAGAACTGGAAATTGTTGGTTGTTGTTCGCAGTGTTGTTGGACGCACCGGTGTCCCACATCCATGATGGGGTTGTGGCTGATGGGTGAGGGGTTGTGTAGTTGACCACCGGGGTGTTGTTATTTTGTGGAGAAACATTGTGTTCTCGTAGGAAACGACTTAGTTTGCGGCAATCTTTAGTGTCATGACCGGGTATGTTACACTAGTAACAATAGGCGTTGTTGTTGAGGGTTGGGCGAGTGGTGTAAGAATTGTTGCGAGAGGAGTATTGGTTGCGAGTAGTGGGTGAGTTTGGGTGTCGAGTATGGCGCTGCTCAGGTGTTGTTTTGCCAATTTTGGTTGGTGCGTGGGTTGGTTTGGTGGGTGTAGTTCACGGTGGTGAGGAGGGGTTCGGTGATAGTTTCCTTTAGAGTTCTCTCATGATCTAAATTTTTTTTAAACAAGTAGGCAAAAGATATAGTGGTGTCGCGGGTGCGAAAGGAAGCGACTAAATTGGAATAGTCATCTCTTAGTTGATTCATAATGTAGAGGAAAGGTCCTCTTCGGACATGGGGCTTTGGGCAATGGTAAGTTCATCAAATAAGGATTTCATTTCGTGTAGGTAGTCGGAAATGGAGCGGTTTCCTCTTGGGTTTTTGGCTAGCCGTGATTTGAGGGAGATGATTCGGGAACGTGAGCGACTTGCATAGCTTGAGTTTAGTAGTTCCCAAGGCTTTGCGGGCTGTTTTGGCGGAGGAAACAATGGGTTGGATTTGGTCGGAATAACTACCAAGGAGGGCATTATTATCATTGATCTTGGTGAAAACCAACGAAGAAAGTCGGGATTCAGTTTGGTGGTTTGACCGTCAGGAATAGTTCCAGCAGGAGTTTGGTCAGGTCCAATGATGTGGTAGTCTAGTTCGAGACCAATAAGGGTGGCGGTGACTTGGGTGCACCATGAGGGAAAGTTTTGTGTGTTAGTTTGATGGGGAAATGAGTTGCAGCGGTGATATGGATGGTTGGTTTGGCCATTGGATGTTGGAGGGTAATCGGCCGCAAAAAGAAAAAGGATTGCAGTGGATCGAAAATGCTCATAGGAGCTTAGTGGCTCTGGATACCATATAGAACTTGAAGATGAATTGTATTGATCAGGATAATTTTACATAATGCTTACAACATAATATATAGAGGTACAAGGTAAATGCAAAGATTACAAAGTAATTATAGAAGCTTGGGTAAGCTTCTTTTCCTGAAGGTTACTGTTTTCTGCTTCTATGCAGCTAACAAGTCCAGCCGAGTCCGCAATTCGTCCGATGAATTGGGTAAGGACTCGACCTTTCTCAAAAAGAGGGGGAGGGTCCGGGGAGGGGGAGATTTCTCTCACCTTCCTACCGGGCTGGCCGTCGGAAAAAAATTTTTTTTTTACTTTTTCTTTGCTCGTCAGAAAAAACAAAAATAACCACTCTACATGCTAAACTAGGGGTATGGAGCCGCGTTGGTTGATTGGCGTGGTTGTGTCTTGGGGGCACTAGTCCCCAGGGAGCCGAGAACGGGCGGGAAAAGTCTTAACCACTTTACCCAGCGTGAGTCTTTATTTTATTTAAAAAGAAGGGGACGCTCAGTCAGTCAACTTGATTGATTTGCAATTATCTTGATAATCAAGTTGATTGATCAATTGAATGGAGAGAATAATATGCAATTAATGTTGAGTTAATTTGTGGTGTTAATATGTTTTTATGACTAAGTATGTCTTATAAGGTTGTTGTTTAAGTAGAAACAATTTAATAATTGTTATGTATAATGAATATTTAGAAGTTTTTTAACAACACTTCACGTGTGAAGCGTCAAGCGTGTGCATTACGCATTGGATTTTGGGACTAAAATGCATTGGAGCGCATCGCGGCTTTTAAAACTAAAGAAAAGACACGACTGTGTGTTGATTTTTTTGTTAAACTGTTGATACCGGAAGACACACGATCACAACTGTACGTGGCTGTCTTGATTTTACCTGTTGTTTCATCCTTTTCACCACCAAAATGTCACATTTCCATTTCTCATATCTGCTACATTCTGTTCTGGCAGGCTAAGGTTTGATCATGATGATTATTAATAGGCGTAATCTAAGTAGGTTTGATCACAAATTTGACCTTTTATATTTTGGTATGTTGTGTTGATCTTGACTCCTGCAACCAAGGTAATGTTTTTTTATGACCAGTTCGTCCATCTGGGCTGTAAGTTAGAAACCCAGGTCTGAATACTGAATGTCTATATCTTCTTTCATTTTAACTTGCGGTTTCTCATTCTATGATCCTAGCATATATACATATTTGAGTAATTAATATGATCAATTAGCAATTTTATTTGTACATAATTATGTTGCATAATATGTCTTCTCTTAGCCAGTCTTAGTCAAGCAGGTTTGCCAAAAATGGTGACTTTAATACACAACAGGGTTGCTTGATCCGACATTCAAAATATTCTTTTATTATATTGCTTTTTTTATGTCAATTCTTTTTCTTATCCTCAATTGCTCTTCATTAATTTAGTTGTATTATAAATTATTTTTATGAATAAAATACATGGAAACTACCGCGCAATGTGTGGCAATAAAGCATAAATACCGTGGCACTGTGCGGTCATTTCTACTATAACTTATTAGTGAATATCAATATAGATGAATGAATGATAAGTGAATATATATTAACTTTAATATTTATTCTATTCATCATTCACAGTATAACTTATCCCGTGTAGTAAAGTAATATATTATACAAGATGTGATATACAACTTTCTCTCTAATTATGTTAATCTTTGATAGTACAAATAATCCTTACTTTATTTTATTATAATAAATGAAACTAAATTGCCAAATATAGTTACTGAAAGTCGTACAATTAACAAATATATACTTTTGATTTTATATTAATTTTTATATAATAATTAAATTATATTTGAATTTATGGTTGTAATTTAAGATGAATTAAGTTTAGCTTATGTGTTTAATGATAAATAAACTAACCTATTAAATTGTGTAAATTTATTTAAAATTATTTTTTTTCTTTAAATTTCAAAGAATAAAATTGACATTATTTTAATTCTGAGTGGCTTTATGCAATCTTTGTATTATATTTATCTTCATTTACTTACGTCACATATTTTCTATGTTTAACCCGTGTAATACACGGGTTCATAATCTAGTAACAAATAAATATAATGGTTATTTGTTCAATCCTTAGGTTTCTTTCCTCTTCATAATTATGATTTTATTTGCTATTAATATTTACACTCTCCTTATTATTATATTATTCTTTATGTTTGATTGATTGTTTATCTTAAACTAGTAATATATTTTGCACTTCGCAACGGGAACATGGTATCGAACAAACATATATACATAAGTTTCCACATGATTAAAAATACAAAGTTGTTGGGATTAGTACCAACTACAAACGACGTACTTTTTGTATCATAATCTAAGCATCATTGCGTGAGTTGCACATTTGATGAGGCAAGAGTAGGTGATGATCATTGATACGTGTTTCGAAGGAACTTTGAGCAGCAAGAGTTTGAAATCTCACTTTGGTTATTTTGTTTCATCTCCTTAAGCCTCTTTCAATTTCGACTTGCCTTTCATTCATTTCAAGGACACGACCATCAAGTTTAATAGAAACTCATGGATGGTAAGCGCATTTGATTCGCTTTGAGTATTTGATTCAGTACCTCTTATTTGCAAGTATCTAAAAAAGTTATAATTATTAAAGGAGTGTAAACCACGTCTGAAATATATATATATATATATATATATATATATATATATATATATATAAAAAAGAGAGAGATCCACACCATGGCCAATGAACAAAAATTCTAGCCATGGCAACAAACACAAACATATGAATAAAAATATGTGATTAAAGAGTATTGTTGGTATCAGAACAAATGAAGTTACCAAAACGACTGCTACATGAACAAAGCATGAATAAGCCTCAAATTTGTAAATAACTAAAATTAAGTTAACCAAAAGATAAGGAATTCACACAACAATCTCAATTTTCTGCCATGTGTCTGCAAGAGATATGGAATTCACACAATAATCTCAAGATAACCAAAAGATAAGGAATTCACACAACAATCTCAATTTTCTGCCATGTGACTGCAAAAGTTAAGGAATTCACACAACAATCTCAATTTCCCTGGCATGTGATAATAAAGCGACAACCTTCGATTCTATTGGGACTTGTCTATTGCCTACGTCTAGGATATGTCTGTATTGTATATAGGGCTTAAACGTCATTCGTTTATATGTTAATGTTTATTCTTATATAGTTTGTAATGGCTCGTACGAGCGAGACAAGGTGGCTCGTACGAGTGACTCTCAGTCACTCGTACGAAACAACTACTCATACGACTCAGCTCTCTGTTTAACACACACTCTAGTGCGAGTCATGTCGACCTATAAATAGAGGAGTGTTGTGTCAGAGCTAGTAAGTGTTAGTTCAGTTGGTACGGTGAAGCCCTGCTGATTTGTTTACCGCGTCTGTACTTGCACGTCATTCAATACAATCAGAGTAGTTAAACAGTAAGATCTTTTTTGTTCGTTTTGTCAACCTCTCTAACAATGAATTCTGCCTCTCCTAGTTTAGTTAGATCAGACCGGTTGCTCATCGGAGGAGCCGATCCCCCCATACTGTAGGTCTACCTGCGGATGGTGTTAAACCAGTTCCTTGTTCAAATGACATACACACAAGTGCGGAATCCAAGTGTGCATGCAACCAAAGCAAAGTAAAGCAAAGTAACCAAAGATTCACTATCTTGATAATGATTGAGAACAAGCACAAACATATACACACAATGCTCGTATGACTCAAACAAACTTGCTGTGTTCTTGTGTCTTCGTCTTCAGAGAGAATACCAAGAGGCTCACTTAGACCAACTAGCTAGCTAACTCTCACGCGCAAGTCCTAGTTAACAAAAGTCTAACCCTCCCTGAGAGGTACAAGTCTGCTTATATAGTGTGATTCGTACGAATCACAAATCCAGACATATGGAATACACTATTTCACACGAGATATAACTCCAGAATTTGGTGCGTGACAGCTGTGTCGTACGAAATACTTATTTCGTACGAAATAAGTAACACACTTGTTACTCAAGTATTTCGTACGAATCACCTGATTCGTACGAAAACTCTAACTCGCACAAAATTCTTCTTCTTGGAGAATGTGTGTAGACTTGACGTTTACAAGACTTATCAGTATGCATACATGCAACCGATTAACACGGACAAGCTAAGATGTCATACTAGATCAAGATAGAAGGATATCTCGATCTATTCGACACGACCAAACCTATACAGACACTTGAGCAAAGACCGTACAATTACAACTGTAATTAAGAACAAGCAACAGACACAAAACTGTATCAACAAACTCCCCCTTGGATGTTGCTTGGTCTTCGGTCTTTGGTCTTCATATGTTGGTCTTCACATTGAATGGTTTTGAGTATCAACAAACTCCCCCTGAAGATCTGCTATCCAATGATTAGAGCATCAGATCTTCGAACTTCTAAGAAACTTCAAATCTTTCTTGTTTCCTCTTCTGACTTGTCAGATTTCTTCGTTGCTGGTCTTTGTTTATGTTCTTTTGTATCAATCTGTACTCAATAGACAAATATATAATTAGAACACAACTTTCTCAGGGAATACACACGAAAAACTTATCATAAATTCTTCGTATGATTGTATTCCCTGAACGTGATACACACACTCGTATGAATTCCAGCAGCAGATTTGAGAAAAACAAGTGACCAAGTCAAATCAAATGACTAGGTTCATCCTTATGAGATACACACACTCAAACGGATTTTAGATTTTGGTTTTCTTTGATGGATTACTTGTTGCAAGATATTACTTTATGAAGTTGCGATATCAAACAAATGGTTTTCTGGCGTATCTTGGTAGAAACTTTCGAGTATCAACATTGGCTAACTTTCAAAAAGTAATTACATAAGCAACTAAGTAACTAGAATTAAAAACTAAATATGCAGATAAACTCAATCTTTTTCGAGTTTCAGGGTAAAGGAATCATACCAGCATTTTAATCTTTGTCAAAAACGGTATTAGGTTTTCAAAATTAAACAGATAAGTATTTAACTATGATTATCGGTATTATTGTCCACGTAAGCTCAGACTTATCAGATATAATCATGATTAGGAGATATGATTAAGGTATGGATTATATTTACTAGCAAGTGTTCAACCACATCACGACACATTCCCGTATAAGGATATGCACGAGAGAAAATCTTACTGGTGAGTATACTGCTTTATCATCTGTTTTGACATATATGAATGATGTAGAACTCACTTATTTTGATTGAAAACAAGCCCTTTGTGATTTAATCACTTATTGATGAGGAACTTGATTTTCATATGCATGCAGGGCACAGTAGTAAGTCGTGAACAGGTTAGTACCATCATACCGACAAAGAGACAAACTTAGCTCCCGCTTAAAGCTGTGATATTTTATCACTTATTTTGGGGATATGATATTTTTATCACTTATTTGATGGTCGAATGCAGTATGTACACGTATGTATGATAGCAGGGAAAGTTCTAGACTTGCCACGTTATTTTTTGACAAAAGATTCAACCATGATACACAGATGATAAGCCAGCATAAAGACCGTATATCTCAGAACCTCGGCACTCTATCAAATGAAATTTGATGCCAAGACCATATGCCAATGAATGGTTCCCACCTAGCGTTCTGTTTGTTAGGTTTATATCAACCTGCACATTTTAGTCTGATTGTGAGCCTACCGATACATCATAAGTAAAGCTACTTATCAATCCTCTTTCTATGCTTTTAACCATATCTGACAGATTTACCGGTGAATTTCATCATCTTCAGCTTATCTAAGAAACTCATTTTTGATTTTTTAATGTTTTTGTATTTTCTGAATTTTTCTCCCCCTTAAACAAAGAAGGTAAATAAAAGACATATTTTTGTATTTTCTTGAAATTTACTCCCTCTAAAATGTAAAACTGAAAATCTTTTTGTAGTTTTAGATTTTTAGAAAAGTATATCAAATAGTTAGCCATTGTTGAGTACTCGGGTTTCACTTGATGCCATTGACCAAAAGTAGATAATCAAAACGTGATTTATCAAAGGCTTTGGTAAAAAGGTCGGCACGTTGGTGATCAGTGTGGATTTTAACAACATCGATAAGTCTTTTTTCATAACAATCTCGTATGAAATGATACTTAATTTCAATGTGTTTTGTTTTTGAATGCTGTACAGGATTCCGAGTGATCTGTAAAGCAGCTTCATTATTAACAAAAATAAATAGTAAGAAATTAAAAACCGTAATCGCGCATTTGCTGTTGAATCCATAGAACTTGAGAGCAACAACTAGAAGCTGAAATATACTCAGCCTCACATGTTGATGTAGCTACACAAGTCTGCTTTTTTGCATTGCCACGTGACTAGGCGATTTCCCAAGAACTGACATCCTGCTGTTGTTGATTTTGCATCGATTTTGCAGCCGCCATGATCAGAATCACTGAATGTTGTCAGGTTAAGTTATCATCCTTAGGGTACAATAGACCAGTGTCTGGACGTCCCTTCAAATAATGAAAGATACTTTTTACAGCCATCAATTGAGAAACTTTCGGACTAGACTGATAGCGCGCCAGAAGGCATGCTGGGTACATTATGTCAGGTCTTGAAGTCAGTAAGATACATGAGAGATCCGATCATAGCAGATAGAGAGATGGTTCTACATGTTCACCCATTACGTCTAGAGTAATCCGATGATTTTGAGCTAATGGAGTTCCCAAAGGCTTTGAGTCATCCATCTGAAATCGCTTGAAAAATATCTCCGACATACTTGGTTTGATGGATAAAGTCCCTTCCTTTGATTGCTGAACCACAAACCTAAAAAGAAATTCATTTCTCCCATAGCGCTCATCTCGAACTTCTCCTGCATAACCTGTTCGAATTCTTTGCACATTCGAGTGTTAGTAGACCCAAATATAATATCATCAACATAAACCTGTATTAGCAGCAAATCCTCGTCCTGTTCCTTGATGAAGAGAGTACAGTCGATCAGGCCTGGTCAAAAACTATTCTTCAATAGATAGGTAGACAACGTTTCATACCAAGCCCTTGGAGCTTGATGAAGACCATATAACGCCTTGTTGAGAAGCCAACCTTGTTAGGATGGAGAGGATCTTCAAAACCTGGCGGTTGCTCAACATATACTTCCTCTTCTACCACACCATGAAGAAATGCACTCTTCACATTCATCTGATAAACAGTGAACTTCTTGAAGGAAGCATAAGCCAAAAAGATTCTTATGGCCTCAAGTCGTGCAACCGGTGCATAAACTTCATTGTAATCGATCCCTTCGACCTGATTAAACCTTGAACAACCAATCGCCCTTTGTTTCTCACAACAACACCTCGGTCATCCTTCTTGCATTTGTACACCCATCGTGTACCAATCTTCTTGTAGTTGTCAGGCCTGTCAACCAATTTCCAGACACCTAACTTCTGAAACTGCTGAAGTTCTTCCTGCATGGCTTCAACCCAAGAGTCTTCTTTCATTGCCTCCTTCCAAGATTTTGGTTCTACTTGGCACACATAGCAGGCAAAAGACCAATTGTTCAGATCACCAGATTCCCTAATTTCCGAATACAATCCAGCATTTGGTTGTTTCGAAGCTGATTACGAGTCTGCACACCACTCTGGACATCTCCAATAATATTCTGCTGAGGATGGATATTATGAATATGAGTTTCTGTCACTTTCAGGAACTCGAGAATTTATACCCAATTGTTGATATTCAGATCAACAGTTACATCGAGAGTTGGATTTGATGACGTTGTAGATGCCTGACCTTCTGTCGTTCCTTGAGGTTGAATATTTGACGTATCATTTGAAAATCCAGGAACTGCACCAGAGGCAGCTTCATTTGCATCATGAAAATCATCATCTTCTGATGAAACATTATAATCCGCGGCGTCTTCGAATTCCTCATTTGAACCAGATTGTTAACCGAAGTCGATACTGGAGGGTTAACAATAATTGGTCGAACTAATGATGAGTCTACTGTCAGTATCACTTTCCAATAAAATCTGAGCAGCACTGTTGCATCATAAAAAATTGGCAGATTAAAGGAGTCAAACAGCCAATCGTAGTCAAACATCCAAGGAGCACCCGGAGCTCTTACCGCTTCTGTATATCTCTGAACCTTGACTTCACCCCATTCTTCAATCTTCTTTGAAAACAAATTCCACACTCGAAAATTTTGGAGTAGCATATCCAAGAAAGAAACCTTCGATAGCCTTGGGAGCAAACTTTCCATGTGGGTCAATCATAGTGCATGGAGCTCCTAAAGGTTCTAAGAAAGAAATGTCCGGTTTCCTTTTATATACAACCCAAAACATGTCTTCCCTGTCTCTTCACCGTTAGAACTCTATTCATAGTGTAGCATGCAGTAGCAACAGCTTCTCCCCAGATTTGAACGAGAAGTTCTGATTCTACTAACATGGTTCTTGCAGATTCAATAAGAGTTCTATTCTTCCTCTCAGCGACACCATTTTGTTGTGGAGTGTATCGAGAACTGTACTCATGCAGAATACCCTTTGAGGAACAGTACTCATCCATAACTTGATTCTTAAATTTCATGCCATTGTCGCTTCTGATTCTCCTTACTTTTTAGATTGTACAAATTTTCTAACAGAGTCAGGAGATTCTTGAGGATAGTAGGAACTTCACTCTTGTGTGCCAACATGTTTAACCATGAAAATCTGGAATAGTCATCAGTAACTACCAGACAATAAGAATCACCAAGGTTGTCTTGTGTTTCATAGGTCCCAAGAGGTCCATATGAAGACGTTCCAATGGCATATTCACAGTGTTGATCTTCTTCACAGGATGGGACTTTCTTGCTTGCTTCCCTTTCTGGCATGATACACAAACGTCTTGAAGATGAAAATTCTTCACTGGTACACATTCACTAGATTTTTCTTCACCAAATAGTTCATTTTGCTCAGGTGAATGTGTCCCATACGTCTGTGCCAGGAGATTGATTCCTTCTTGGTGGCTTTGGAGACAAAACATGTGACTTGTGCAGATGTTGTAATAGCTTGGCTCATATCAAGAATATACAAATCATTAATTCTTGGAGCAGATAGGAGAATCCATTCCTTGGGGATCTTGAATCCAGGCTTAGCACATAACATCCGGCATCATCAAAATGTACCGTGAACTTCTTTCGTAGATTTGAAAAACGCTAAGAAGATTGTGATCAATT
Source organism: Scalesia atractyloides (assembly GCA_947069175.1). Lineage (NCBI taxonomy): Eukaryota > Viridiplantae > Streptophyta > Magnoliopsida > Asterales > Asteraceae > Scalesia > Scalesia atractyloides. The sequence continues at coordinate 58,408,298 of CAMTDV010000022.1, read as the reverse complement.
TGCCGCACATAATTGATCTTGTCGAAGCTCACAACACCATTGGAGACCATTCCTTCTCCAGTGATGTATCCACCTTTGTCACCAGCAAAAGCAACATAACCACCCCTTATGCTTTTCACATCATATAGGAGCCGCAAGTCGCCCGTCATGTGCCTTGATGCTCCACTATCAACAATCCAATGACTGTTTACAGTTCCTCCTAGAACACCCTGCACATTACACAAACAAGATTAGTTTGAGATGGGGACTCAAGCCTTAGTGGTCTTGGGTCGTCCCTTATCATCGAGAAATGTAATCTCAATTTCTTGATGATTAACAAACTGAGAAACTCCTTTTGAACCATTACCGGTCTTCTATTTCCAAGATCCTTTTTTATTACCAGATTTACTATTATTTACAATTTTAACAGTGTCTGGTTTTATTGACTTTGAAGATCTTTGATCCTTTTTCAAAGAATCCGATTTAAAGCTTTCTCAACTGCTTTTACCTGTTTACGTTTTTGCTTCTCTTTTTGATCTTTAATGACTCGTTTATCTTGTGTCGGAGAAACAGATTTACGTTTGCAAGTTGGTTCATGAGGGGTTTTCTCTATACATCTTATTTGGCTGGATTTTGACATCCTTTATATGTGGCCAATTCTCCACATTTGAAACATGTTCTCCTTTCAACAAAACTAGGAGATTGTGTTTCTCTGCCTGAAGTTGAATTACGGATCCTGAGGTACTGGGTTCATTTTCATTACATCCATCAGTGTGTTTGATGTAATTTTTTTGACAATTTCTTTTCAAAATCTTAACTTTCTTTACAAAATCAACATTAGATTTTCCTTGTAACGAGAGCCTTTTGCTTCAACCTTCGATTGAGAAACTGTAGACTTTTCAACTCGGTTCCATTGTTTTCTTTTGAAGCGGATAATGGTTGTGTTTTGGTGGGCTTTTTCTTCTCTAAAGGTTTGGTTTTGACTTTTCAAACACCTGATCTATAGAGATTGGATTTACGTTTTTAATTGGAAAATCTTTGTTTGAATAGATTTTCTTATCTCCAACCAAAGTATACAACATATTATCTGCTTCATCTGTCGACACTTGTGTCTTGACAGATTTCTTAGGAACGGTCTCTTGATTCTCAACAGATTGAGTACTAGGAATAGCAGAAGATTCTACTCTTTTCCTTTCATCAAGAGGCTGATCCTGATCACCATTTCTTGATTCATCATCGGATGTATCATCCTCTACTTCATCAGATGGATTTGAACAACATCAGACGTTGAATTTTCTGGCTTGCATGGTTCTTGAGAGGAATTTCCTAGTTTGAACCCTAACCCTGCTGCGAATTCCTCAGGATTCAAAGGTACAGAGGGTTCAAAACGAGGCATCTCCTCTTCATCAGGCATTTTGGTATAGTTGTGTTTCATTGGGGGTGGACATGACTTATACCCTATGCATTGAGCATCTCTCTCTAGTTTTTGAACTTCAATAATATGATCAAGCACATATTGGGAGTTAGAATAACTTTCCAATTTGCGTTTGATCGAATTATATTCACATTTGGCAATGGCTAACTCTTTCTTTGTTTCTTCTAGGAGATTAATGTAGTTATTAATTCCTGTCTGTTTATTAAAAACTGTTTTTGTCAATTCAGAAACACTTTTCTTAAGGGTTTCTATTACAAATTTGAATTCTTTTTCATTTCTAGTTAGCGCCAAATTCGCCTCTTTGCATTTTGATAGTTCAACAACTAAATTCTGATTATGATTGTTGACAGTTTCATATTTTATTTTAATTCAACACAGTCATTGCAAACAGTAGGAGGTTCAAATTTACCTGTTTTGAAGAACCTTCAACATTTGCCATAAAGGCAGTGTGATGAGGAAAAGCTGCACTATCTGTAGAGAGTGCCTATGTCTCTTTTTCCACAGCTTCTGCATTCCTCGTCATACCCACCTTTTCAATCTTCAATAACTAAGTTTCACTCAGCAATTCTTCCACCTCAGCATCACTTCCTTTCTTCACATCAGAATCAGATCCATAACCATCTAAACTTGAACATTCTTCATCTAAACTACCAGCATCCCCAGATGTATCATCGTTATTTGGAGTATTGATGCTGTGATCATGCTTGATTTGATCCACGATCTTCGCATAGCATGCAGTTCTTCCGTTGTTCTCAGTTCCCAACTGTACTGACCAATCGCATCCTTCATCAGACTGAACTACCAAATCTCTGTGCGTGTTTGAAGGTCCTGATTGATTGGTATTGTTAGAGTTGCCAACAGCTACTATTCTTCTTTCGTTGTTGTACTGTGCTGTGTTGGATGGTTGAGACTGATTTCGAAAGGGGTTGTGATTTCCTTCCTTGCTGGGTCTTGTGCATTCCCGCTTAAAGTAACCTCTTTCTCCATAGTTGAAGCAAGTGATGGCGGTTTTTCAAAGCCGTATTTTGTATCCTTCTTGCTTTCCAAACAGGTTCTACCCGTTCTTCTCATTAATCCTTCGCTTTTCATAGCGCTTGCAAATGCCCACTGAGTCCATCAGCTCCATTTCATCTCGATCAATTTGTTCATAGTCTTCGTTTGTCAAATTAATGTTCCCTATTTGACCGGCAACTAAACCACAATACGCACTGACCATGGTATTTAGAAGTTTTGCATGTTCTTGTGAACTTCTACGTTGATTTTGGAGAGATTTGATGTGTCAAGTTTGACAGTGTTGGAATTTGCCTATTGACTGTTGAGGAGCTTGCTGTGGAGCTTTATGCGCTAAGTCCCTTTGCTGTGGAAGGAAGGCTTTCGGATTAAAGGCTTGTCCATAGGCTTGATTACTTGAGCCTGTAGTCTGACTTGATTGAACTGGTTGGGGTAGAGAAGGGTTCATGTTTCACACAAATGCGGTTTGCAGCTTCAGTTGCTGACTTGAGCTAGTACCTGCACTTATACCTCCAAAATACATTTCAGGGTTTTGTGGAGTAGAGACTCGTTGTGCCTTCTGGAGTTCTTCTTCATTCTTGTTCTCCAGTTTATGCACAAATTCATAAATACTTATTGAGTCCAAAACACCTGTATGTTTTAAAAGATCAATAAATAGACCCAATTTTGGTGGTAAAGCATCAGCAAATCGCATCACAATTTCTTGTGGTGCTGTTAACACTTTATACGAGTACATTTTGATGATAAAACCGAGTGGTCATATCATTCAAGGTTTCGTTCATCCATGAACATGAAACCTTCAAACTCTTTCTTGAGCGGATCATGCCGGATCTTCCTGGTACCAGCGTTACCTTCACCTATTGCTTCCAAAGGTCCCACAAATTTTTCGTTGTAGTGCAATACACAAACTGATGATAAATTCTTTATGCAGAGCTTGTGTGAGGATACCAAATGCCTTTTTCTCTAGATCGTAAGCTTTCTTGTCACTTTCGACTAGATTGGCCAATGTGGTTGGATTTGATCGAGCTTCTTCAAGTGCTTCATTGTAGGGGGTAGTGAAACACGTCCACAATTCCGTGTTTTGACCGAGAACATACGTATGAAAACGACTTTTCCGATGAAGGATAGTCGTTCATGTGATTTAACTTGGCGGTCGATTATTACTCCTGTTTCACTTTCGCTCATTAGCAGATTTTGGATGCTTTGATTCTGATTCGCAACACACGCCCATTAATTTGCAGAGATCATTGCTGTATGTTGTGGCATCAAAGATTTACCCATGATGTTGCGGAGCTTTGCGAAGACTCTGATTTGAGCTTGAACAACTCCAATCCCACGGGTTAGAACTCATTATATTTTCTTCTTTTATGAAAATTTAAAGGTTTTAAAGTTTCACAATTATAATTACTTTTTAAAAATTCACAGATCTGAAAATATGACAAATTCTTAAAATCAAAAGCTTTGAAAAATACGAGAAACAAACAGATTCTGTTTCATGCGTGACATTTGTTTCGTGCGAAACACTGATGTTTCGTCGAGCGGGTTTCGTGGTCAGATGATTCGCACGAAATAACTCAATCGCACCAAATGTTTTGTTCAGCGTTTTTCAGATGAATCTTTTCAGAAATGGTTTGGTGAGAGATTTTCTTTCTTGTGTAGATCTGCTTTTTTGAAAATACCTGTTGTCTTACCCACTTTTAGTTAAAACACAATTTTAACAGTCCACAGTCCAAGTCTCAGATCCAAGTCAGAAAATGTCAACCCTACCAAAACTAATCAGATTCAATTTTTTTGCAGATTTCTTTTCAAGGGTGTTCTTCAGAAAAATTTTACCAAAAATTTTCTGCATGCAGCAGATTTCAACCAAGTTTTAAGTTATTATCTATCCAAAACTTATGTTTTCTGCTGGAGGCTCAAGAACACTTCAGAAATCTTCAAACTAGCTCAGACACAACTAAGCCCGGTTTTGAACAAGGAAAGAGCCAAAGCTCTGATACCACTTGTAGGTCCACCTGCGGATGGTGTTAAACCAGTTCCTTGTTCAAATGACATACACACAAGTGCGGAATCCAAGTGTGCATGCAACCAAAGCAAAGTAAAGAACACGGGGTAATCAAAGATTCACTATCTTGATTAATGATTGAGAACAAGTACAAACATATACACACAATGCTCGTATTACTCAAACAATCTTGCTGTGTTCTTGTGTCTTCGTCTTCAGAGAGAATACTGAGAGGCTCACTTACCCAACTAGCTAGCTAACTCTCACGCGCAAGTCCTAGTTAACAAAAGGCTAACCCTCACTGAGAGGTACAAGTCTGCTTATATAGTGTCTGTCTAGATTCGTACGAATCACAAATCTAGACATATGGAACACACTATTTCACACGAGACAGAACTCCAGAATTTGGTGCGTGATAGCTGTTTCTACGAAATACTTATTTCGTACGAAACAAGTAACACACTTGTTACTCAAGTATTTCGTACGAATCACCTAATTCGTACGAAAACTCTGACTCGCACAAAATTCTTCTTCTTGGAGAACGTGTGTAGACTTGACGTTTACAAGACTTATCAGTATGCACACATGCAACCGATTAACATGGACAAGCTAAGATGTCGTACAGATCAAGATAGAAGGATATCTCGATCTATTCGACACGGCCAAACCTATACAGACACTTGAGCAAAGACCATACAATTACAACTGTAATTAAGAACAAGCGACAGACACAAAACTGTATCAACACTTACTAGTGGTAGCAGAGCTTTGAGGTACGATCTGCTGACAAACGTCAAGTAATTGCAGGCTACCAACAGTTTCAGACTTGGATTCACTTTCTTTTTCTACATATTCCTAAACTTAACTGGATTTTGGACGAATTTACGGACGAAATGGACTAGGAATCTAGGAAATCACGTTAAACTACATTCTAATCAATCCTTAACAAATTCAATCTAAAATCGAACTTAATCATGTCAAAATCGGTAAAATTCATCCGTTTGAAGACTTAGTTGTTTTGTACGGGTAGAGAGACAACTCGCACGAACAACTGATTTGAACCATTCGTACGAACAAGTAACAAGAAGTTCCTAAAATTACAAGTTTCAAAATTTTAAAAGTTTGATTCGGACGAATTACACATACCCCACGAATATCTCATTCGTACTAGTGAAAATGAGTGAATCTCATTGTTCACATGAGTTACTTGTTAATTCATCTTTGTTTATACAAATCTTTGATTCGTACGAACGAATCTTGATCGCACGAATTGGTTTATCATCCGCACGAAGGAATTTTTCCGTACTAATCAGTTTGTTCGAAAAGTGTGTTTTTGAAGTTTTAAAGAAAAATGGCTAAAGAATTCTACAATGCATTCCCTACGTCAATAGTCATAACCACAGTGGCTCAAAACATAAATCTCGAAAACGAGATGGGCACAATGACCAACCGCCAAAGTCTAATGAACCAAGAAGAATTCGTTAGTTGGAGCAAGCGGTTAATGAATTGGGTTCAGGCAAATCACTTTACCTGCTGGTTCGCGATCGAAGTGAAATATCAAGCTCCTATAGGTGAAATTGGTTTCGAGAAGACTCTAGCTCAACTCTTGGATGTTGAAAGGGAAAGATTCATAAACGAAAAGAAAATGATGAACATTCTGCGACAATCTATCAAAGAAGATATTCTGGCGTTATTACAACACGATGATGATGCTCAATCATTGTGGAATGCTCTTCGTTTGAAGTTTCAGGGAAGTGCTCAGCTTCGAAAGAGCAAATGGGCGTTGCTAAGTAAAGAGTTTGATATTTTACGCTGATTAAAGGAGAGACTGTGAAGCAATTGATCGAAAGATATTGTCATTTGGTGGTACAAATGAAGAGAATGGGAATCATGAAGACCGACGAAGAACTTGTTGATAAATTGGCAGAATCTCTACCACAAGGCAAATGGTCTACTTATCTGACCATATTGAAGAATGGAACCGAGTATGGTAATTTCTCATTACCACATTTCATTGAAAGACTGGAGGGACATGAACTTGAAATGCAGAAGATGGAAAAGAACAAAACCGTCCAAGTTCAACAAGATGTTAATTATACTTAAGAACAGTTCTGCTGCTCAAATTCAGTCTCCAAAAATCCAGACAGCTTTCAGCGCCTATAGTTCGCCAAGTTCACCATCAAACAAAACGGTGGCTTTCAATCCTTTACATCAGTTGATCCTAACATGGCTTCAAGCCTATAGTCATCTTATGGTTCAAACAAGCCCCAGATCAACCAGACTACTCAATCTCATCCTAATCAGAGAGTCTTACAGTGCAATATTGTTGTAGATTTCCAGAATGCGCATAATTTTGATGAGAAGACCGCGAAGCAACACATGTCTTTATTAGCTTCGGTACTCGAGTTATATGATAGCCTAGTCGCAGGAAAAATTGGAAACTCAGAAATGACAAGAGAAGATTACGATCAGATATATCCGGTTGAAATGGAGCTGATGACATCAAGTGGTGTATGGATCGATCGTTCGTCGTCGCAAAAGATTCATGGAGATAACTCGAAAGACAACTTGGGAGGTCTGGACGAAAAACTTAGGTTTGATAAATCCAAAGTTACTTGTTTTAAATGTCGGGAGAAGGGACAATTCAAGCGTGAATGTCCGAACAAAGAAGTTAGGGTAACCATAACCCTTTTGCTGATGATTACTAAAAGAGAGCAAACTACCACCATCCTCAGCTAAGATCTCGAATGGTGGCGATCGAAGACAAATAGCCAGAGACCAAGATAAAGCACTGGTGGTGAGTCAAGAAGATGAGGGCTTCAACTGGAACAAGTATATTTCAAAGAATGAAAGTTCGGCTTTGGTTGCTGAGATTATTGAAGAACCTGAGGAAGAATCAAGGGCATCTTTTGACGAGGATCCTGAAGATGATTTCTATTATCACTCAGCGGAAACGACAGTCCATTTAAACACCTCTTGCCTAATGATATTTTAAAAACTTTTGCAGGTTATTTTGCACCAAGTCAGCAATCATCATGCGAAGAACAAAAGAAGCCAGTTGATGAAGAAAGAGTTAATGAAAAGATGGAGAAGTTGTCAGATGACATCAGCATGGCATGCGTGGCAAATGTCAGTGAGGTAAATGAGTCGAAGAGTGAGTTTGTGATTGAAAAACCATGTCTAAAATGTGCTGAGCCATGTAGTGATTGTCTTGTAAAAGACACACGATATGCTGAACTTGAAAGTTTAATAGATAATTTGTCAAGCGATTACAAATCAACTAAAGAAGCATATGACAAATTAAGTAATTCTTTTAAACAATATACAAATGCACTCAGAGAAAATGACGCAACACTTTTGATGCTTAAAGCGACAGTTATGGACAAACAATGGCTATTAACATTTATTGAATACTATCGCTGGCTAAAAGTGAGCTTGAGAAAATAAGAATCGAATATGAACAGGTTAACAAATTTAATCAGTTACTCAACAAGCTCTACGTCATTGATCACATTCTACCCAAAATTGAAAACAATGATGAATCTAAAAATGGTGAAACCAAAAGTGCGAGTTACGATCGTGTTCCACCACCCATGTTGAATAGTTATGCTTGTAAAAAGCCATGGGGTGGAAAAGACGCTTAATCTAAAATTGAAAACTAAACCGTCTAACGAGCTGCCTACGAATGTCGACGTAACTTACACCAAATCCGATAATGAATGTGACCCTGAAGTGGTGAAAACAGTGGTTAAAAATATGTCAAAAAGTGAATCTGAAAATTTTGAATCTGAAAAATCTGAAAAGTCTGAGTCTGATGATACATTGGAAGATAGTTTAAATGTTGATTCAAATGTCATAGTTTATAAAATGAAAGGATCTGATAAACTATATTCAGATGAGGACTTTCCGATCCAGAATGTGAATATGGATCGTGTTGATAAAATGTTCAAGCTTGTGGAGGTTAGTCATGCTGATTTAGATAAACACGATTCATCTTTTTACTCTAAATCAAAAAGTGACACCTGACCCTACTATCATAAAAATAGAGATTATCCTGAAAATAAAAGGGCGGGTTTGGGCTTCTAGAAGCGCAAAATGAACAACAGGTCCCAAAAATTAAACTTTACAAATAAAATCAACTTTGTTTTTGGGACAACAACCGAGAAAGAAAAGGAAATCATCGGGACACAATTAAACGATGATTTTCATAAAGAAAAAAAGAACAGGAAACAAGTTTTGGATACCTCTGTTCATAAGGACAGTAGGATGTGCTATAAATGTAAGAATGTCAGGCATATCGCACGATATTGTTCACAGACAAGTCCAAAATCTGTTTCTAATTCTAGAAAGTTCACTAAGGATGAAAAAAGAAAGCACCCATGTTTGTGCCAAAATAAATCCTAGAAAGAAACAACGAATCCCATAAAAATGTTAAACCAAAAGTTAACATCACTCTAAATTTGAAATTGGTGAAACATCAACCAATATAGTCAAGTGGATTCAAATTCAAAGTTTATGCTAAGAAAGCAAAACTACAAACGCAAAAATGGGTTGCCAAAGTCAAACCATCCAAGGTTGAACAAAAACCTTCTGTTCCACACAAAACCGAGCCTAAAAAGAAAGATAAAACAAAGTAGGCCGAAATTCGACATTCCAAACCCACCCGAGACAAAGCAGGCTTGGGTTTCTTTGTTTAAAGAGTCTCTTCATCATGTGTAGGGGCTCCAGCATTCGATAATGTTAAAGTGGATAATGGATAGTGGAGCTTCTAGACACATGACAGGGATGCTTGCGTTGTTACACGACGTTAAAGCTATCCGAGGAGGATATGTAGGTTTTGTAGGGACGCAAGGTGGAAGGATTGTCGATGAAGGAATTCTCACTAACAGAGTTGTATCATTTGACAAAGTGAACTACATCGTAGAGCTTGAGAACAATCTACTCAGCATTTCGCAGATTTGTGACAAGAAGTTCACGACGCACTTCAACGATAAAGAATGTTTGATCTTAAAACCCGGTTTCAAGATTCCGGAGGAATGGATTCTGATGCGTGCTCCGCGAGAGAATGATTTATATGTTCTTGATATGGGTATTGCTTCTACCACATCGAAGAAAGTTTAATGTTTTGCTTCTAAGGCTACCGATAAAGAGTCTATTATGTGGCATCAGAAGATGGGGCACATTGATCTACGAAAGATGAATTAACTTGTACATAACGACCTAGTGTAGGGTGTTAATTTGAAGAACTTTCAACTATTTGATGATTGCTGAGCTACAAAAAGGGGAAGCAGCATAAGAAGTTACACCCGAGAAAGCTTTCAAGCTACCACTAGAGAGGCTACATATGGTCTATTTGGGCCAGTCAACGTCAAAAGTATATCTGGTGATCTATATTGCCTAGTCGTTACAGATGATTATTCTTGATTCTCATGGGTTTTCTTTCTAGAGAGCAAAGACGAAACTTTTGAAACTCTGATAATTTTCTTTAGAAGACTCGAAAACCTTTATCACTTGCCAATCAAGAGAATCCGCAGTGACAACAGAACAGAGTTCAAGAACAAGAAGATGCAAGAATTCAATGCCCCCTATACTCCTCAACAAAATGGAGTAGCGAACGTAAGAATCGCACACTGATCAAGACTGCCATAACAATGTTAGCCAATTCGAATTGCCAATCAGTTTCTGGAGTGAAGCAGTCGCGTCAGCATGTTATACCTTGAATCGTGTGTTAATAGTTAAGCCTCACAACAAGACGTGTTTCGAGTTACTGAATTAGCGAAAGCCCAACCTAGCATTTTTGGAACCTTTTGGATCTCCGTGTACCGTATTGGACCTGGATGGTAAATTTAGAGCCAAATCCTTGGAAGGATTTTTGTGGGTTACGCTACTCCTCAGAAACGTGTTTTCTTGCCGATTCTGAACCAGGTTATTCTTGCGCATCGTGTTGATTGTCAAAGATATACTACGCCTACGCAGAAACCTGGGGATCCATGGCTGTTTAACTATGATGGGTTGTGGGATTCATTTGACCTGCCAATGTGCCATCAGATGAAGAACTTGTTATGCTCTTTTAACAGCATCAAATATCTACTCAAGAACAAGTATCTAGACCGTTGGTGATTTCAAACTCACTTCCTGTCAACATGTCTGATGTCGGTCCGAGCTCTTCTCATCAAGAACCCTTTTCTACACCAAATGTCAACACTGTTGAATCATCTGCCCAGCAACAGCCGGATGCTGACTCTGATCAGGAACCGACTTTCGATGATGGTGGATCCAGTTCGATGAAGGATCTGAGTAGATTGAAAGCTTCTTGAACAAATAGGATGATCAGTTAAATGTCAGGAATGAAGCCTCTTCATCTGTACCGGTCGGTTGATGAAGTTTTCATGAATTTGCAATCGCAAGTAGATGTTCCAATCGAAGTGATGCCAAGGTCACTTTCATATCATCCTTCGGAGAATATTATAGGCAACTTACAAACGGGAGTGCAAAACTCACAATCAGATCAACAAGGATCTAAGTTGTTCTTATACTCGTATTGCTCCACTCCAAACTAGACTTTCTAATAGTTTTTTTTGTTTCTCAGGTTGAACCGGGGAACTGGAAGGATGCATTAAAGGAAGAAAGTTGGGTGGATGCAATGCAGGAGGAATTGCTTCAATTCTAGAAGATCGGAGTCTGGAAGCTTGTTGACCTACCAGATCATCACAAAAAGATTAACACTTGATGGGTCTTCAAGTGCAAACGTATGATAGAGATGTGGTAGTCCGAAACAAAGCTCGACTTGTGGTTCAAGGTTTTCATCAGCAAGAAGGGATAGATTACACCGAAGTCTATGCCCCAGTTGCCCGTCTTGAAGCGATCCACATATGATTGGCCTTTGCTCTTGAAAGGTTTCAACGTGTACCAGTTAGATGTTAAATCTGCTTTCTTATATGGTAAAGTAAAAGAGGAGGTGTATGTCGGCCAACCACTAGGGTTCGTTGATCCAGTGTACAAAGACAAGGTCTACCTTCTGAACAAAGCCTTATATGGTCTTCATCGAGCCCCGAGAGCTTGGTATGAAACATTGTCAAGTCTTCTTCTGGACAACTGCTTTACCAGAGGAACTGTAGATTCTACCCTCTTTACTAAGGAAGTTGATGGGCATTTGATTATCGTACAGATATATGTGGATGATATTATCTTTGGATCGACAAATGACAAGTTGTGTAAAGACTTTGAAGAAGTCATGAAGCGCAAATTCGAAATGAGCGCGATGGTGGAGATGAAATTCTTTCTAGGACTTCAGGTCGATCAGTTGCCTGATGGTATCTTTATTCATCAGACGAAGTATGTTCATGACATATTCGAGAAATTCAATATGACAGGAGCTAAACGAGCATCTACCCCATTAGCTCATAATCACGGCATTTGTCCAGATCTTATTGGAGAGAAAGTTGACGAGACTTTATACCGCTCCATGATTGGATCCTTGATGTATCTCACTGCTTCTCTGTCACACCCCGACCCGCAGCGGAAATAAAAGTCGGGGCATAATTGGGTTATCATCAAAGCTCATGACATTTACTATAAAGTTTCATATTTATTATCTCCAATTTAAGAGAGAAATCACATCAATCATACAAGCACAACATGTTCTAAACTCAATATTCATGAACTCTTTATTTTCATCTAAGGCAAATTCCTATGTGTTCCTTGCTTCAACCTGTTCACCAGTATCATATGTAAGAAAAATGGTTTATGGGTCAACAAAAATTGGCGAGTGAATCTTAAAAAAACATTTGAACGAATTTGTTATATTGGTTATAAAAAAGTGCATAACCACATATGAGTATACGTATATATAAATTTAATCACAAAATACATAATATCAATTAATGCACCCACACACACATATCAAATGATGATCAACGAGATTAAGGCTCAATCAAACAGAGCTGATCTAATGAGGCACTTGATGCTCAACTCGTCTCCAACGAGGAACTGATGGGCCTAATGAATGATTTGCACGCAACTTGACAAAATGTAAACACGCAACACAATAACCAATATTTACATCACATGTCTAGATCATATATTGGTAGTAGCACAAGTGTTTAAATAAACGAAATAAATAAAACGACACATGATACACCCCAAAACATAAATAAAAAGGGGAATTTGTAAGGATTCACTCACAGTGGGTGCGTTCCTTGCTAGATAATAAATGCGCACGAAATTACGGTGTTGTTTTGACGAACGAAAACTAACCTAAAATAATAGTACGATAATTCGGTAAATATTACAAATTAATATTTTTATTTAAACATCTTTTTAGTTTTTTAGATTATTTTTGGTGGTTTCATATCCTTTAAACTTGTATTTATTATTTTTTTAATTATATTCTTACTAAAGAGTATATATATACGTGTTTTAAATTAATTAAAAAGATATATATAATAAGAAAAAGGAGCATTAAAAATAACTGTCAGATCTGACAGTAAGAGGAGTCTGACAGGTTTAATAGCGTATCTGTATGTGTGGGGTGGGATATGAATTTGAGTCCTTCCGTTCACGTGCACGTAGCTCTTCCAACTGAGCTACGTGTCGAACCTGTTAGATATCTGATTTATAATCCTCTTATATACTCATTAGCAAATTTCAGAATTTAATTAAATTAAAAAGGTTTTTTTTAAATGGATAACCCGGTGTGATAAGCAGAACTCGAACCCGCGACCTTAGTTTATTTGCACCCAGTCTAACCCGGTTATATCCCATTTCTAAAACATAAATATACTATTAGTATTTCATCTTCTTCCCCACTATAAAAGAAAACCCAACTGATAAAAAGAACATCCAAAATTCGATTAAGCGAATACATAGTTATACACAAGAGGTTCAGAGTTTATACCGAGGTCGTTTGATTCCTCCGGTGATTGGACAGGGGTTCGGCGACGACTTCGACGGTAGCAACGATTTCACAGAAACGGAGATTTGAAATGAAATGAGGTATGAGCGAGTTGGTTTGAATGATTAGGGTCGGTATTTATAGAGTTACAACTCCATGCCTTTAATTATTTCAGTTTCAAGATTTTTAATTGCTATGATTTGGGTTTCGGTTTCGAGGCTAAAATTATGCATCAATGATTTGCTAACAGTTTGATTCTTTAATACTCAAAGTTTGCGGATTGATTTGTCGTGAAAAGAACTGTTTTGGCAAGATTTGAATTTGTTTTGAACCAGGGCGGTTATGGTTCTGGATGAGCGATTCTTGAGGATGATACGTTCGGTATATCATATAAGATTTAAATGTTTCCTTAGTCCAACACATATGTGTGTGCAGTGTAGTTGTGTAGGTTGTGTGTGTGGTCACAAATAAATCCGGGTTCGATTCTGGTTACCCCTCTTTTATTTTAATTATTTTGTTAATTAAAATTTTAATTATTTTTCCTTTACTGATTATTAATTTAAGTATGTATTTTATTTATAAATATAGGTTATAAAATAAATAAATCAATTAATACTAATAAAAGCATAATGAACATTAAATAATTTACTTGAATTTCAAACGGAGTGGGTTCTTGAAACCCGTTTTACACGAATGTTACAGTATCCCATACTTTTACAAATTTCATCCTGAAATTTAAGTAGAAGTTGTAATAGTAAAAATATGCGGGTATTTTTCACGCATTGAGTCTTCGCGTTCCCAAATAAACTCAGGTTTTCGTTTTGACTACCAACGCACTCTGACTAATATCTGAAAAATCTTTTAACAGAAAAAGGGAGATGTGATGTTTGGATTTTGGTTGAGGCGGTCATGTTCCTAGTAAGGGTTGAATACCCTGCTACAGGAATCGCTTTTTGATGCCTAAGCTGAGAAGCGTTGATGAGTTGATGGACTTGATATGATCTCATGCATAAAAGTTTTGAGAGAACTAATGCGTTGAAAAGATAAAGTTATATCACAAGACAAAAACTTCAACCATGACGATATTAAAACTTACACGGAACTTCTCATAATCGCCTGACAATGCTTTTTATCCTTTGACAAGAATACTTATATATAGGAAGTACCAGCCACGTATCCACCATATTCTTGTCAAATTTTCATTGGTTTTGTCAGTAAGTTATGGTTAGTTCTATGTGACTCTAAAATCTACAAAACATAAACACACACAATAGCCAAAGCTTGACTCTCAAATTTGAAAGAATACATGACTGAATCACGACGGTACCTCTCTCGTTTGTTATGATGAAGGGTCAGTATATGAAAAAGTGAGACACGACTCAACTTCCTTAAATGATGAGGCGAGGTACGTCGTGATGTTATGAAATTTTAAATCAATGAATGAAATAAAATAATGATATCAACTTGCATTAAAATTCTTAGATACATAAATATTAAAATAGGGATACACAAAGATTGAGATTCATAGGAAACATTCATAACTCGATGATTGGAGCGGAGTCTTGGTTCTTGGTGCTGGAAGGCTAGTTGGGTTTCTTATTTGCACCGTTATTGGCTTCAACCGGATTAGCGTTGATGTTGTACGCTCTTCCTCTCGCTGGTGGAAGTGTTGGGTTTGCTTGATTTGCTTGATTAACCGGGTTCACTTGAGCTTGGGCGTTAATGATTTTAACCAATCTAGGGAACGTGTTTCTAAAATGGGTAGGGTCGCCATAATTAAAGCAAGCTCGAACATATGGAACTATGGGGTATTGAGGTTGTTGATAGGGTTGGATCATGTTTTGGGTAGGGGGTGAAGCTTGGTTTTGAGGGGTACGACAAGTTTTACTTAAATGACCATAACGCCCGCAATTAGCACACAGTCGACAGGGTATGGTGAGTTGATGGTGGTAAAAACAGGTGTTGCATTGAGAGTGAGGTCCAATGTAAGGTTTCTTATTTGGGTAAGCAGAATCGGGTGCTACTTGAGTGATTGGGATAGCTTGGAGTGGTACGGCTTGTGGAGCGGGTTGAGTGACAGCGATATTTTGCCCGTCTCGCTTTCTCTTGGTAGTGGGTTGGGAAGAGGATTCGGTTTGGGTTGGTTTGAGGTTTCGGTTGGTGTTTTTTCCTTCTTCTTCTCCTCCTTGAAGTCTCCATTCCTAATGTGGTTTTCGGTGAGCTCTGTTGCTAACTCCATTGCTGCTTCCAAAGTTGCAGGTGTGGTACTTATTACAGAGCCCTGAATATTTGAAGGAAGACCCCCAACGTAGCGTTCAATCAAACGGTAGAGTGGAGTGAACAAGTTGGGGACCATTTGATTCAACTCAAGAAATCACTTGTTGTATGTGGTGTGATCGCCCTCCTTTTGTTTCAAAGAGTAGAACTCGTCTTCTAATTTCTTGATTTCGCTTCTTGGACAGAATCGTCTTGTCATGATCTCCCTCAATTCTTCCCAAGTCAAAGTCATAGCATCCTCAGCACCTCGCTTGCCCTTCTCTGTGTTCCACCATGTAAGTGCTACTCTGAACAGACGACCAGTAGCATATCGTACCTTGCGATCATCGGGGCAGTCAGAATTGAGAAAAGTGTTTTCCATCTCTTCAAACCAATGGAGGAGAGCGGTGACACCTTCAGTCCTTTCGTATTTTGGGGGATCGCAGGATTTGAAATGCTTGTTGGTGCATTTAGTGGTATTTGGGGGAGGGTTGGCAACGTTTTGACCTCTTGGTTTATTGGGTTGATGAGATTAGCGGTAAAGGCTTGTTGGACTTGAACTACGATGTTGGGTATCACAGCGGCCATTTGTTGAGCGATTTGGGCAGCCATGCGCTCGCGGGATTTTCCTGATCTCCTACCTCTACGAGAGTGACTAGAAGACATCTACAAGGAATACGTATCGAGAGTATGTGTTCGACATATAGGTTCATGTGTTGTATAAAATGAACATCCACAAAACAAATGAAAAATAAATTTGCTACATCCAAGATGTCTTGGGCTTTGCTTAGGTTTGGGCCCCAATATGTCCCCATACCTGGCCTTTGTAGTCATGTGGGCCCCCATGACTACTGGGCTCTGGTAGGGTTTACATTGGTGTTGGCCTGTTAACACTTGCGCCGAACGAATGAAAATTGTAAAACATGATTGCAAAGTATAAGGTCGGAGGGTGTCCTGGTATAGACACAGTGACAACTCAAAGTGGGGTTAGCTCGAACGACGTTTGGTGTGGCATGGTTTGGCCTAATAGGTCCTTCATACTCTCATCGTTAGTCACCATGTAAGCAAACTAGTCCGTTATATTGGATTTATATGAATGCCAACCTAGACAGGACGCTTCGACTACCGGTACTGTACCCTTCCTGTTACTACATGCCCGTCGTAGAACTTACTTTGATGAGATCGAAAAAAAAACGAAAACATCACAAAATCTTGAATGAAGAAAATATGAGAATGATTTGAATATGTGAGAATTGAAATGTGCGTGATGAATGTATATGTAAGCATGCTATGTTTGACAATATGTTTAACTCATTAAGTATCACACAAAATGATAGTGGAAGTGCTTGCATTCATTTGTGTGTGTAGCAAACATGAAACAAATAAACATCATAAGTTTGCATGTACCACATAAGCAATTAAAAATCTAATCGACTATAGTATAGGCTCTAAGGGTCTAATAACCTATCCTATATCCCTATAATCAAAAGCTCTGATACCAATCTGTCACACCCCGACCCACAGCGGAAATAAAAGTCGGGGCATAATTGGGTTATCATCAAAGCTCATGACATTTACTATAAAGTTTCATATTTATTATCTCCAATTTAAGAGAGAAATTACATCAATCATACAAGCACAGCATGTTCTAAACTCAACATTCATGAACTCTATATTTTTCATCTAAGGCAAATTCCTATGTGTTCCTTGCTTCAACCTGTTCACCTATATCATGTGTAAGAAAAATGGTTTTTGGGTCAACAAAAGTTGGCGATTGAATCTTATAAAAAACATTTGAACGAATTTGGTATATTGGTTATAAAAACGTGCATAACCACATATGAGTATACGTATATGTAAATTTAATCACAAAACACATAATATCAATTAATGCACACACACACACATCAAATGATGAATAATGAGATCAAGGCTCAATCAAACGGAGCCGATCTAATGAGGCACCTGATGCTCAACTCATCTCCAACGAGGAACGGATGGGACTAATGAATGATTTGCACGCAACTTGACAAAATGTAAACACGCAACACAATAAACAATATTTACATCACACGTCTAGATCATATATTGGTAGTAGCACAAGTGTTTAAATAAACGAAATAAATAAAACGACACATGATACACCCCAAAACATAAATAAAAAGGGGAATTTGTAAGGATTCACTCACAGTGGGTGCGTTCCTTGCTAGATAATAAATGCGCACGAATTACGGTGTTGTTTTGACGAACGAACACTAACCTAAAATAATAGTACGATAATTCGGTAAATATTACAAATTAATATTTTTATTTAAACATCTTTGTTAGATTTTTAGATTATTTTTGGTGGTTTCATATCCTTTAAACTTGTATTTATTTATTTTTTTTAATTATATTCTTACTAAAGAGTATATATATACGTGTTTTAAATTAATTAAAAAGATATATATAATAAGAAAAAGGAGCATTAAAAATAACTTTCAGATCTGACAGTAAGAGGAGTCTGACCGGTTTAATAGCGTATCTATATGTGTGGGGTGGGATATGAACTTGAGTCCTTCTGTTCACGTGCACGTAGCTCTTCCAACTGAGCTACGTGTCTAACCCGTTAGATATCTGATTTTTAATCCTCTTATATACTCATTAGCAAATTTCAGAATTTAATTAAATTAAAAAGGTTTTTTTTAAATGGATAACACGGTGTGATAAGCAGAACTCGAACCCGCGACCTTAGTTTATTTGCACCCAGCCCAACCAACTGGGCTGGGTGTCTAACCCGGTTATATCCCATTTCTAAAACATAAATATACTATTAGTATTTCATCTTCTTCCCCAACTATAAAAGAAAACCCAACTGATAAAAAGAACTTCCAAAATTCGATTAAGCGGATACATAGTTATACACAAGAGGTTCAGAGTTTATACCGAGGTCGTTTGATTCCTCCGGTGATTGGACAGGGGTTTTGGCGGCGACTTCGACGGTAGCAACGATTTCACAGAAACGGAGATTTGAAATGAAATGAGGTATGAGCGAGTTGGTTTGAATGATTAGGGTCGGTATTTATAGAGTTACAACACCATGCCTTTAATTATTTCAGTTTCAAGATTTTTAATTGCTATGATTTGGGTTTCGGTTTCGAGGCTAAAATTATGCATCAATGATTTGCTAACGGTTTGATTCTTTAATACCCAAAGTGTGCGGATTGATTAGTCGTGAAAAGAACTGTTTTGGCAAGATTTGAATTTGTTTTGAACCAGGGCGGTTATGGTTCTGGATGAGCGATTCTTGAGGATGATACGTTCGGTATATCATATAAAATTTAAATGTTTCCTTAGTCCAGCACATATGTGTGTGCAGTGTAGTGGTGTAGGTTGTGTGTGTGGTTACAAATGACCCGGGTTCGATTCCGGTTACCCCTCTTTTATTTTTATTATTTTGTTAATTAAAATTTTAATTGTTTTACCTTTACTGATTATTAATTTAAGTATGTCTTTTATTTATAAATATAGGTTATAAATTAAATAAATCAATTAATACTAATAAAAGCATAATGAACATTAAATAATTTAATTGAATTTCAAACGGAGCGGGTTCTTGAAACCCGTTTTACACGAATGTTACATTCTCGACCTAATATCATGTATCCAACGTGCCTGTGCGCCCGTTATCAGTCAAATCCAAGAGATTCGCACTTGCTCGCCGTCAAACGCATCATGCGATATCTGAAGGGAATTCCAAGCACCGGCTTGTGGTACCCTAGACATGACAACTTCAATCTTGCGGGTTACTCGGATTATGATTTCGGTTGCTGTAAACTCAATACCAAATCTACGACGGCTGGTTGCCAGTTCTTCGAAACTCGTTTGGTAACGTGGCAATGCAAGAAACAGACCGCGGTTGCTCTCTCTACCTGTGAAGCTGAATACGTTTCAGCATCTAGCTGTTGGGCCCAGATACTCTAGATTCAACAGCAGATGAGAGACTTCGGACTGCAATTTCTTGATACGCCTATATATGTAGATAACCAGGCCGCGATCGATATCACTAAAAATTCATGCCAACACTCACGCACTAAATGTAACATTTGTAAAAAATCGGGTTTTCAAAACCCGCTCCGTTTTGTAATCGAATAAAACGATTTAGAGTTGGGATTGTTATGTTGGTTTATTTTCTTTGTATTGAAGGAACATGTTTGGATTTTTGGAAATGTAACTTTGACTTTATTAAATATGAAACATATTAGTAAATGTCATGAGCTTTGGTGATAACCCAATTATGCCCCGACTCTTATTCCGCTGTGGGTCGGGTGTGACACTAAACATATCGAGATTCGACACCACTTTATCCATGACTGCTATGAGAAAAAGTTGGTTAGAATTGAGAAAATCCACACTGATGACCAAAAAGCAGATTTTTATACTAAAGCATTTGATAAAACAAGATTTAAAAATCTTTTAAAATTGAATGGTTTAAAAAATCTGACATCAGGGGATGTTCATGAGGTTAAGTTTGAGGATGATGACGACTTGATGTGAATTTTTCATCGGTATGACGTATTTCTGTACATTCTTTCTTAAAAATTCAAAAAATCTAAAAATATGTTTTTGATTTTAGGGGGAGAATGTATGGGGAAAATACAAAAACATTATAAAATTCAAAAAAGAGTTTTTGTGAAAAAGAGAAATCATATTACATCAATATGACAGTCATAGTATGCTAAAGAATTGGAATGTTAAACAAGTTATTAAACAGGTCTTACTGAGGATATGCCAGTAGGCTTCACTCGTTCAGTAAATTGTTATCAAGATATAAACCTAACAGAAAAACTGAATAACTTGTGGGTTAACATATCTCGTATATATGGACTTAGTACTCTGAAATTTCATTTGAGAGAATGCCAGATTCTGCAATACTAGGTCTTTATATTTAATCGATATCTGGGGTATTATCAGAGTTCTTCTGATTTTGCTTCAGCAATGGCCTAGAACTTGTATAATACTTTTCGCATTATTCGCCCAAGTTGCATAAAAATGAATATGTCATAAATATTTACGACATCTGCAGTTCAAAAGATTCCTTTAAGGAACACCACCTAAAGACGAGCCTTCATCTCTTTGTCTGTATGGAAATACTAACCTTAGCTCTCAAGGTCTCGCAATTCACCCCTTTACAGATATCAGTTGGATATATTCACTTGTGAAATGAAATTCTAGGAATCTTAATACAGGAGTATATTCTGAGATGGGAATAACAGTTATTTTATGTTCATAATATTACTTAACATATCTTGAAACAATTGAAAAACGAGAAGAGGTTTAAAAGGACAAGTATATTGGCAATCTAACTAAATCTGATTAAAAGCTTAATTGGTATACCAAGATCAACGGTACATGTGATTTGTTAAGGACTTGATATGATTCTCTTAACATAGAACTCACAAAAATATGTTTGTTGTTTCGATAAAATCCTAAAACCCAAAACGATTTACAGTTTCCTTAGCTTTATAGGTTTATTTTTAGTCTACCGATGTTGAAAACACTGATTGTTGAAGGCATGGCGACATCTTGCTGAGTGAGAGCTGAAAACCATGGGTTGGGAGCTAATATTTAAAGGAAATTACCTGAACGTCAATAAAGTTCATTAATTTGAAACTTTACATGTTAAAATAAATCTGTTTTGGTCAAACATTGTCAACCAAGGTCATTAACTTGGACTTGGTAGGCAAATCGGATAACCAGGGTCGTTAACTTGGACTTGGTTAACTGAGTGGGTTTTAAACAGATAAAATCAGATAAAAATAATAATAAATCAAAAGTTTAAAAGTTTCAGAACTGATTCTTACGAATCACACTAATTCGTACGAACAAGGTTTGGTGTCATTCGCACGAACCATTGGTTCGTACGAACGAACCCTCACTAGTATAAAAGCTCACTTAATTCGCACGAACCAAGTTTATGCTACTGTGCGAATTGAGAGAGTTTTTTTGCGAACACGTTCTAAAACTTCACATTTCTTGACATATTTAGATTATTATCACATTGGGGAGGTTGATTAGCACACCTCTTGCAATGGGAAAGATAATTTTGCTCAATCCTAGCCGTTATAATGCCAGATTTAAACCAAACGGACATAAATAATAGATTTAGGGAGATTCGACTGGTAAAACTTAAAATTAATCATAAAACATTAATATCGGCCTTAATAACCCACAAATCAACTATTAATTTGTTAAAATCTACATGTTTTAGGTTCGGTTTAAACTTGGTGTTATTAGAACGGTTCATCATTCGTACGAAGAAGTTGTTCGTACCAAGCAAGATTTTTCAATGTTATCTTTCTTTCATTCGTACGAATGATCTGATTCGTACGAAGCAAAGTCCTTAAAAGTTAAATTTTCAAAATTTTGTTAAGTACTAATGATTCGTACGAAGCATCACTCATATGAAGCAAGTTTGGAAAAACTCTACAAATTTCTAAGTCTTATGTCACCCGTACGAAGTAGCGACTCGTACGAGTGATGAGAATTTACTTCAAACTTGTAAAAATGACTAAGTGTTGATTTGTACAGTATTGTGGCTCGAACTAATGATGTTACAAATTTGAAATGTTTGAAAATTTTTCTAACGGTTTGTTATCTTTGTGTACAGGTCAAGAAAATGTAATTTTCGCCATTCCACAACATATGTTGTTTGATAGACGAAACTATACCAAAGATTGCAACTTATCAAGATGTATTAGATTTTCTTAGCCGAATTCCAATCACGAAGGCACTCACTGATCGTCACACAGTATATAGATCACGTTGAATTTTTCTGGAACGCCACTGAGTTCAGTGCTGAAGATAACGCGATAGTATCGACCGTAAAGATTGATGACGAAGATATTCCAGTGAAGATAACAGAAGAGTTGATCCGAACAGTATTGGGTTTCAAAGATAGTGAGATGATCCTACTGGCTTTTCGGAATACATGGTGAAAGGATGTTTCTACCGGATGGGATATGCTGGCTTTGTGAACGCAGCACCATATAAGAAGGGGAATCTGAGCGCGCCTTTTCGATATATTGCACATGTTGTGGCTCACGCTCTAAGCCATCGGAAAGGAGGTTTTGACGATCTTGTGGATTATCAGATGTTTATGATCACTGCACTTGTCCTAAACTTGCCATATAACTTCTCCAAAGTTATGTTTACTCAGATGGTGCAAAACATACAGTGGGAGAAGTTTTGACAGTATCCGCGATTCGTTCAGATGTTGTTAGACCATTTACATCCAAATCTAAAGAAGAAGAAGGAGGATGTGCTGAAACTCGAACATATGGATGTGTCTATGCTAAAGAAGATGAATCTACACCTGAAGACATTTTCGAACGCTAAACCGGTGTTTGGTGCTATTGTTGATAAAGATTATATTTCTCCAGCTCCTGGCAAATGGAGGAAAGATGATAGCGGCGATGTGAGTGAAGAATTAGCAGCGTTAGATAGTTTTGTTGCAAAACGCAGTCCATGGTTTATAAAAGATGGTGAGAAGGAAGTTAAAAGAAAAGCAACTGCTACAACTTCTGCATCAGCACAGCCAAAGAAAAAGGCCGCAACAGAAAGTTCTGGATTGCGTGACGGACCAGACATTGAAGAGAATGTTGAAGATATTGCGGCAGATATCGAACGTCAAGCGTTTGGTGAAAGTAAAGCAGCTGAAGACGCTTCGTCTTCAAGCACAAATTCAGATGAACGACGTGCTGATGAAAAGAAAAGAGCGCAAAAGATAGATAAAAAACGTTAGGCTTAGCTAAAGAAAAAGGCTGAGGAGCGCAAGCGTAAGGCTATAGGAGAGGATGATACGACATACGTACCTTCGGGTTTTGATCCAGACTCCTCTACGCACGCCTGTAAAGAAAAAAGACTAGAAGGTTTAAGCGTTCAGCAGCAAGAAGTTCTGAGTCTCCGACTGTCCGATCCAAAGAGGCTATGCCAGAACAAACAATGGAAGAAGAGGTTATTGGTGAATTTGCATAGCAAATGCCAACTTCGCCACCTCGACAGGCTGATCCACAACCGCCAGCACAACCAACGCCACAACCAACTCCACAGCAGCCAACACAATAGCAAGCAGCACCGCAACAGCCACCACGAACTTCACAGACTTCACAGCCCCAGTTCGATTTTGATTTTGACTTTGGTGATATTCCTTGGGGTGAAGTTTTTCATTTAACTATCTATGTGTGGATGAGTTGCAAAAGTAGGTTTTATTGAACACAGTGAGAATAGATGAGTTCCAAGAGCAGATAAATGCGTTGACTGAAGATAAACAACAATTAGAGGCTATGCTTGCAAGTATTATATCGGAAAACGAACGGTTGAGACTTTGTATGGCAGAATATGAAGAAGAGAGGCTTCAAAGTGATAGAAGAATGAGTTTGTTTGAAAAGATATTGACAAAGAAGCTTGGAGTAAATATAGCTGCCGAAATTGAC
Organism: Scalesia atractyloides; assembly: GCA_947069175.1. Classification (NCBI taxonomy): domain Eukaryota; kingdom Viridiplantae; phylum Streptophyta; class Magnoliopsida; order Asterales; family Asteraceae; genus Scalesia; species Scalesia atractyloides. The sequence continues at coordinate 58,384,248 of CAMTDV010000022.1, read as the reverse complement.
AAGATCGAAGTGCGGAAGCTCAAGAACGTGTTGCAGAAAGAGAACGTCTTGCAAAGGAGAAATCAGATGCACAGGGAAAAGGCAAAGAGAAGATTATTGAGGATCCTATGATTGTTCAAACTGAGCCAGAAGCTGAGTATATGCCGGTTACTTGTACAGATATTGTGTTATACCAGGTGCCGAACAGGTTTTTGATTCTTGGGAAACCAAAAGATGTGGATATTGACATGTTAGATCTTTCTCAGAGGCACCGTGATTGGTTGTTGAAGAAGAAGTTGGAAAAGGAAATTGAAAAAGCTGTTGAAGAATTTGAAGAGGAAGCTAGAAAGATGACGAACAGTTAGATGATGTTTTGTCTAGTGATTCTGATAGTAGTAGTGATAAGGATGATGATAACATAGGAGGATCGGGTGTACGTATAACTGATTCGGGTGTTAATGAAGAAATTGATTTTTCAGTGTACCTCGATGATTCCGCAAATCAAACTACTAAAGAAGGGAGTAAAGATAGAACTGAAGAGTCTTTAGATGCTCAGCAGGCAGGAATCTTCTTGGTGATTGACTTATCTACCGTTCCTGTCATGCAGAAACCAAAGATCTTTTATCTTGAGCATGACGTTGAAGAAGGCGAATTCATTCACAGTTATTCTAAAGAGGAGATCGCCGAGATGTTAGGTGTGAATGAAGATAACTTTGAGTTTGACTTTGAGAATGAGCTGAACGAGATAAATGCGTTCGAGTCAAATGATTATGTGTTTGAAAATGTTGAGGAAGCGAACGAATATGACAGAGTTGTCGTGGAGGATGATTCTGATGACGATGCTAATATTGCCGATCAGGGCACAGAGGACTCCCTAACTTTTGCCGAATTATTTGCAGCTGAAAATTCAGATGTGTTAAAGCGTAAGGTTGAAGAAGCTGCAAAGGAAGGTACTATTCCTCAACAATTGAACAGTGCTGAAATTGCTGAAATGAGGAAGAAATGGTTTAGGAACGCACCAGCCGAGCGTAAATTCAAGCGTCCCCTAGCATTCTTTACTCGTGATGCTGACATTTCACTAGGGGATATCATTAGCTGGGGTTGGATCGAAGAGCTGAATGTCTATGCGATCAAAAGGGAGTTTGGGATTCAGTATTTCCGATATCTAAGCGACATCAAGTCCTTTCCTTTCTAGGATATTAAAGAGTTGGTGCAAACTAAAATGATAAATCTTAAGATGAAGTTTCATGACCAGAGGCTTTGGAAATTGATCAAGCTAGAGGCTTTACAAGGTTTTACACACTGGAAACCTCACTTTCCTAGATGCATCACAAAGATAGATCCAGTAACGAAGGAGAAAGATGTGACGCTCGTCGTAAAAAGGCCGAAAGTGATGAAAAATATGCCTATGTTACAAATGGAGCAGGATTTTTATATGATCTTCAAGTGGTGGCATTACGATTCGAATACAGGAGAGGTTGATATATGTGTTCACCCAGACGAAGATTCGTGGAAAATTGTAGAGGAGCTAACCGAAGCCGTTAGCCCACAAACGCATATATGGGTTATGGCGTGACATTCGAGTGCTAGACCCGATTGGCTAGTCAACTGCACAAAGAAGGATATTGAATGTTTATTTTATAGCAAGATCAGTTTCAAGGAGAAGGATAAAGAACAAGCTCTTCAATTCCAGAAGATTGTTAATGTTTGCTTTGCAAATGATATTCATTCAGGATCGACATGGAACACTTCGTGGAGGAAGCTTGAGGAGACTGAGCAGAAAAGGAAAGAGAAGAAAGAAGCTAGGATTGCGGAGCGTGCTCATATAGCATCACTTAGGAGCTTTCGGTTTGGCAATACAGTGAACCGACCTCCTCCAAAGATCAAACGCCAATAGCATTTGAGGAGCGCCGCAAGCCGCCGAAGAGATTTTTTGGTCGTTAGCGTCAAATCTTATGAAGATTTTTTTGAAGACTATCCAGACTGCGGCAACATCCAAGGGGGAGGTTGTTGGTGCATTATGTCTATTGCCTACGTCTAGGATATGTCTGTATTGTATATAGGGCTTAAACGTCATTTGTTTATATGTTAATGTTTATTCTTATATAGTTTGTAATGGCTCCTACGAACGAGACAAGGTGGCTCGTACGATTGACTCTCAGTCACTCGTACGAAGCAACTACTCGTACGACTCAGCTCTCTGTTTAACACACACTCCAGTGTGAGTCATGTCGACCTATAAATAGAGGAGTGTTGTATCAGGGCTAGTAAGTGTTAGTTCAGTTGGTACGACGAAGCCCTGCTGATTTGTTTACTCGCGTCTGTACTTGCACGTCATTCAATACAATCAGAGCAGTTAAACAGTAAGATCTTTTTTGTTCGTTTTGTCAACCTCTCTAGCAATGAATTCCGCCTCTACTAGTTAAGTTAGATCAGACCGGTTGCTCATCGGAGGAGCCGATCCCTCCTTAAAGGTTCAGTTATAACTAATCATCATAGCCTATAAAATGCAGCTTGTAAATAAACATAAAACATCAGATGCCCTGGTAAGACATCAAATTTGAGAACAAATCCACCATCGCTGCATATGAAATAGCTGCAAACAGAAAACATAGATCACCAACATGAACATACATACAAAGTGACAACTAAATGCATAAGGATACGCCACCACATAAAATCCTACTGTTGGAACCTATTAGACTATCACTACCGATTGACGTTGAAGACACGATGAACACAGCTTGATGAGGTTTATATTGGTTCAAGGCGTCAATCTAGTGACTAGTGACGCCCGATGATGTTAATAGACTTAACTTACGTTGTTGGTGGTTCTAGTATTATGATCAACTGCTGCAACTGGCCTGCAGCTATCACTGACGGCCATGCACATGCCGTAGTGACGCCAATGCCCTAATTTGAAGCCTGTAAATTGTTGTCTTGTTTTTAGTAATAGGTTAGGATTTTGGTTAATTCATTCCATTTTCAAGTGTGTGGTTTTTGCTTATTTAGCAAAGTCCAGATCCAATTGTATATCTTTTGACTATAATCAAAAAACTTCTTATTGTGTTGTCATATTGTTCATGTTTAGGCTTTAGACTTTTCTTAGTTTTCTATCATTTTCGGATCACATATCAAACTAACTGATATTTTGAGTCTGATTATTATTGAGAAACATCACCTGCGTTGATCATGGTTTTTAAAACTTACACCTACCCTTTCAAAATTATGAATTGAGCATTAACAATGCAAACATCAAACAATACCCATATAGAAAAAGACATTTAGAAACACAACGCACGCCATGTTGTGGCATAAAACATGAGAACATGTCAGCCACAGTCGCGTAGGAAGCAACAAGCATGTGAATATATAAACTTTTAAAGGCCAACAAAGGCTTTACAACCTCGTAAAAGAATACCATTGACCATGCTAACAATAATGTCACGTTAAAATACCATTGTTAAAAAAACGATGTCTAAATGCATCATCATCATAGTGTATATAAAAGAAAAGATGTGTATATACCCAAAGTGGCTACAAACATAGTGGTAGCCAAACTGCATTACCAAACCACAAAAAGAACAAAATTTAAAACCACCTCAAAAGCCTTGTCAAGATACAGGACATCATATAGAACCACATAATAATTAAGAGTACATGGAATCCAAATATGGAAAAAATACCCCCGTAAAAATACGACATCAAAGGAAACACCATAAATCCATAAACAAAACTAATTATGAATGACAACAACAAAACATACATCATCAAACCGCAAATCCTAAATCCAAACGAGACACCCCTGTTAAAATACAGCATCAAAGGCAACACCATAATGCCAAAAATAAAATTAAAATATGAAAGACAACAATAGAACATACATTACCGTAAACGAAAAATAGAAAATCAGTGCAAAACCAAAGTAACTCATACTAGAATAATGGCAGAAATAGGAAGACCACCTGAAAAGGCAACAACGACAGAAAGCAAACAATGATAGCGGAGCAAATCACCAAGATAATAAACCATCAATGTCAAACAAAGAGGTGGACGGGCAAAAAAAGACGCAGCAACATACTAAAAGGGAATCCAGAGGCAATATGTACCAAAAGCCTAAGAATGTGTACTACTAGCTACAAACTTTTCTCTTACAACCAGAAGTCACCTTTTAATATGTAATAGTTGTTGTCATTATTAGTGTTTTTATTGTTGTTATTATTACTATTATTTATCATAGCCATCATCATTATTATATTTGTTGTAAAACAACAACCTATTAGCAACTAGCATATAAACTATATAAACACACGAACAAAGGAGCATAGATTATAGAGAGAAACATAGATGTAGAATTCTTATTCATTGAGTTGTAAACATGCAATACAAAGAACCTTTATATATAGTGTTCTTAGATTAATACAAAAGACATGAAGAGACGGGAGTTAGAATGTTACATTAATACAAAAGACACGAAGAGACGGGAGTTAGAATGTGGATAGTCACCATAATATAGTTTATTTATAACACTCGCCCTTGACTATCCACGTGATAAAAGAAACAATGTATTATACGCTAGGAAAACCTTGCTTGGAAAACCCGGTGAGACAAAACCTAAACTAAGTGAAAAAGAGTGTAGCGCGTATTTTCTCCCCCTGATAATTTGAGATCAGATATGTTGTTTCATTAAAAACCTTACTAAGAAAATCAATTGTATAAAACTTAGTGAAGGGTAAAGAGTGCAACTTATGTAAAACTCCCCCTCAATATAAAAGCCCGCCTCTATGTGAGAGAGGTAGCCATTGAGGGAGAGACCGTTGGCGTGATTGCTTCGAGCATAACTGGAAGCCATTGGAGTATCTGTTTCCATCCTGACCAAGGTGGGATGGCGTATGAGCTGACTTAACCAGAGCAGCAACCAACAATACAAGCATAACGTTTGAGGCGCGTGTACCGGTTCTCTTGTTGTCTTGACCAAAAATTCTGTAGCTCTTCTCCTGAATCAACACCCCATTTTTTTAAATAAGGTGGTTGAGGTTGATTCAAACCAAATTGAAAAAAAAAAATCAGTTCTCGATCTGATTTGCAGATGAAAAACTCATGCAAAAAATATTGTTATACCATTTAAATAAAAGATTCGATTTTAAACATTGTTTGTTCCATTTTTTGAAATGCATTTAGTTTAACTAGTCATTCTGTTTTCAGAATCATGAACACTAGAGGTTCATCAGTTCGTGCACTGATATTTTGCCGGTGCCAAGGGTTTTCGTCTTCAAATTTCAACACTGATATTAGAAAGTTTGTTTTAGTAGATAATATAGCACATTTTCAATCTTATTTTCTATATGGTTTTAATCAAGTTATGTTTATACTAGCAACAATATTTTTTTAATTTTCTAAATTAATTATATGAGACCTTTATAAACTTGTGTCTAAAGTTAATTTGTTTAATACAATCGTATATGAACTTTCTAATTCTTTGTAATGTGGGTATTGTACCACATCGCCTCGGGAAAAGATTATTAGTGCTTTATAAGCATGTCATTTATTTTTCAACTTCTACCTTTTGAGTTCATAGAATTTAATTCTGTTGTTTTTACAATTTTTTTCTTCTAGTTTTTATTTTTGGTTTTGAATTACTTTTTGACGAGTTATTTCTATCAATATGGACCAGATAACACATATGGAGCTTGCCATGCAAGTCAGTAGTTTAATGATGATTTAATATTGTTTTTAAGTTGATGTTGAAGCTAGTTGAAAATAAAATGACTATGGATTTTGAAAAACTCTATCCTTACTAAATACATAGACTATTAAATATCTAAGTTGGTGATTTAACCTTTCTGGGTTTTTGTTTTTCTAAATTAAAAAGGTAATTATTTTGTTTTCATCTATATATATTTGTGAATCATCATGCTTTTAGACGGATTAAATAATAGTTATCACTAGTTTTTACTGAAAACGGTTTGTAAATAAAGATTATAGTATATTTATTTCACATATATTCAACTTATTTTACTTTAATTTTAATTTTAGGTATTAGAAATGAAAATTCCATAGTAGTATGAAACAAATCTCCACATTTAGAAACTACATCAATAGATGTCTATAATGGGTGTGCAAAAATGGACACACTGCATCGCGATATCAACCCGTACTGTAAAACACAAGCATAAAATATTGCAACAAAATCACAAAAAAACAGTGGCGAGCAACTTCAATAATACTTTTTGAAAACAATATATAATTAAATTTTTTGTCCGCATGAAATTAATAATTTATAGTGTCCTTTGACATACACAAACCCAAAATAAAAATAATGTGTATTTAATTTATAAGTAAAAAGGCACACAGAAATCCTATATAACTTCATTGTTAATCAACACAACCATTTACACCCGATAATAATCGAGTAAAAAAATAGTTCAACAAAGCAATTACTATTTAGAGAACATAGGTTTACGAATTTTACAACATCATATTATCACAAAGATGGAATATAATCCTTAAGTTATAAATATTAATGACCATACAATATGTAGTAATCCTATATGATCTCTAACTAACAAAACACTAGTCATGATTTCAATACAAATTAAAATACAATTAGTTGGGTTGTTAAGTTATTTAAAAAAATAAAAAAAAAAGTTATGAAAATAAATTATATAAGTAAATAAAATATAAAATAATTAATAGAAATAATAAAATTAAAATATTCAATGAATAGTAGTAATCTAATACAAAAAAAAGATTTATTATTCACTAAATATTTGTGAAGTTGGAGCTTTAGAAAACAGAGGAAGTTATAACAAAACCACTAACTTATTACATTATCTTAATACCAACACTCTCTCTTGATTATCAATCTAATACTTGATCGTTCCTATTTAAAAAACAATTTGATCTCAGGAAACCACGATTATACAAACCCTTAGGATGATAAAGGAGTTGCAGTTGCGTATGTATTTCTTAACTTTTCTGATTTGATGTTGTCTCATTAAAAACCTGGCTACAAACCCAGTGGGATAAAACTTTGTCGGGAAAAAGAGTGCAACTTGTATAATACCCCCCCCCCCCCCCCTCATTTGAATATGTAACCCTTAAGTGATGTGTGTCAATCTTCCTTGAAAATTGCTCAAAGTTGTTGTAGCCAATGAAATGTCGATCGATCACTTTAAGTACAACCCCTTGTGTTGAGCAATGTTGTATGATATTCTATGGAGACTTTGGGTGCCTCTTCTAAAAAACAAATATCATATGATCTTGACTGTGTTGTGTTACATTCCCTACAGCTAAAAGACTAACCAAACTTGTTTTCATGAATAGTAAAATATAATCAAATATCGTTCATACATGAAATATTGGTTTTAACTCATTTCTTTCTTTGTTTTATTAATCAATTATTATGTTTTTATAGGTTTAGCATGTTCATGACTCGACTTAACAATAAGATTTGCCTGCCAAAGGGTTTAGTTAAAGTATACGACAAAGTATATTTAACTCAACTTCACATGCCATGCTACAGTAGGCTTCTTCAATCAAGCTTAGGTTTGTAGACTAGCCAACCCATTTTTGAACTATTTAAGATTGGTTTGCTAAATTTAAGTTCTACAGAGACCTTTATAAAGCTTTTGTCTAAAGCTAAGTTTGTTTAAGGGTGGACAGCGTGGTATATGTTTTTTATTATTCTTTAGTAAACTCCAAGTGGGTATCATCCCACATCGCCTTGGGAAAAGAAATTATTAGTGCTTATAAACATGTCATTTTTCTTAATCGCAGGTTGATTCATCTTCTACCTTTTGAGTTCATAGAATTTTAATTGATTGTTTTCAGTTTTTTTTTTTTGGTTTTGGTTGCTTTTGACGTATTATCCAAGATCCAAAATGAGACCCAGTTACCACTGATGGAGCTTGCCAATGCAAGCGAGTAGTTTACCAATGACGAGTTTGAATAACGTCTTTTTCAGTTGATGTGTGTAAGCTAGTTGAAAAATAAAAACTACTGGATGTTATGACCAAAACTATATCCTTACTAACAACATAACTATTAAATTCTAAGTCATGAAGTAACAAATTTAAACCAATTTCTGGCACAAAATTTAAATTTGTGTTCTCTAAAATAACAGGTAATTAATATCTTTTCTTTACCAATTTAACTACCAGTATTTTATAGTGAATCATCATCGCTTTTACAAGATTCAAATCATAGGTATCTGACCAGAGTGGTGTGACACTCGGCAAAATACCGGTAATTCCGTACAACATAAACAATTATTATATGATTTATTTTCGCATATTTCAACTTAATTTTTATTTATTTAAGTTTTAGAAGTATAGGAATGTAAAATATCATAGTTTAGTATGATAACAAATCTGCCACAATTAGAAACAATACAAAACTATGTCCTATACTGGCGGTAAAAATGCGAACACACTATTCATGCAAGGACTAGTCGTGATACAGCCCGACATAAGGGAAAAACGAGACAATGAAAATATGTCCGCATCAAATATTACATAAAAACAGTAGTTGGCAGCAACTTACAATTAATACTTTCTAGAAAAATTATATAAAACACTAAATTGTCTTGTCCGCAGACAAATTAGCAATTTCGCAGAAGTGTCAACACTTCGCAGAGTAATACAGCACACGTCCAAAATCCAAAATAAATGTTATTTATCATTAACCATATATAGGGTATTGAAAGCAACACATAAATCCTTATATAAACTTTATTGTTTGAATCTACACGACTCATTTGATAACTACCCGATAACAAAATGGGTACAAAAAATAGTTACAAAATAGCAAGTTTACTAGTCTAGCGAAGTAGTTAACGAATTTTACACATCATAAATATCACAAAGATGGATATGTAAATATATCCGTTTAAGTGGTATAAATTATCGGTAATTGACCCGATAACGAAATATGAGCTAAATCCATTGTCCGAACAACAAAACAACTAGTCTAGTGAACTAGTTAAACAAATTTTAACATCACAATGTGTTGGGTTGTTAGTTTTTGTAAAAATTTAATTATCAAAGTATATAAAAAGTTTATAAAATATAAAATTATATAAGTAAATAATAATAATAATAATAATAATAATAATAATAATAATAATAATAATAATAATAATAATAATAATAATAATAATAATAATAATAAAGATTTTAGTTTGCATTCCACTAACCCAATTTGTGATGTGTTGGAGCTTTTATAAATACATGGAGGCAAGTTATAACAAAACCCACTAACTTATCCTCACATTCATCTTACAACAAATTACCAACACTACTCTCTTCATCTTCATCTTCATCAACTTCATCTTCATATCTTCAAAGAAAACCAACTTTTTGATCTTCATAAACCATCAATTTTATTACAAGCATGGCTCCTTGATGATGATCAAAGGCATTTGCAAGTTGATGGATGTTGTTTGAAGCTTTTCTCTGGAGCTTTGGATCTTCATCTTTTCATCATTTTCATCTTGTTAATCTCTAGCTAGTAGTAAGCTTCAAATCTTTTATTTACATTTCTCATTTTATGTTTAAACACAAATGTACAAGTAATCATCTTGAAGTTTATATAAAAATCACATGAAAGACTAACAAAAACTAAACAAACTAAGATGATTATGTGTTATGTTTGATGATTTTGATGATCTTTGAAGTGGTGATTATGTAGTAAACTTGATCTTGCATCTTCATGTTAAAAAATATGATCTAAACACATGTATGTTTAGAACTAACAAGATACATTAACATGAATATTATGAACTCTGTAATCTTGTTTAAAAATGTTTTTATAAAACATGTAATGCATAGATTTATATGGAAATCTTGTTAAAAATAATGTATTGAAAATATATAAACAAGTTTACATAAAGCTTTTGTATAAAATAAAAAGTTTACATGAACTTGTTAACAAAAGTAAACATGAACACACTTTAAAACATGATTTTTGAATTATACAAGATTACATACTAATTTATAATGCTTTTTGTTAAGATTTTTAAGTTTAAATTATTCTTATGTAAGATTTAGAAAATGGTTGAATTGAAAAGTGTATAAAATCATGTTTATAAAACATGGGAGAAGTTCATAATTTAGGGGAAACTCATGATTAAAGTGTGTTTAACTAGGATTTTGTTGATTAAAAATGATTAGAAACTTTAATTATGATTATACAAGTTTTGGGAAAGTTTAAGATTAAAAATAGCTAGATTTTCTTAAACTAAAAATGATTAAATATATATATATTTTTAGGATAAAAATATACATATTTAGATCACCAAAAATTTGTATGTGTATAACTTTGTGTGTTTATTTGTATGTATTTAGAAAGACAGGAAAATAACTACTAAAGCTATATACTTACAAAAATACAAAAAGATAAAATACTTGAAACTTGACAAGCATACAATATGTATATCCAAACATGGACAAACAAATCGGATAAATCAAACATACGAACCGACACACGATCTCTACATATATAAATATATATTAGAGCTTATAAAAGTAAGTTATATGTATTTTTTTGTAGTTTTTATAAACTTAATTTTATAAAAGTACAAGTAATCTTTAAAATATGGACCAATCTCATTTACATAAACATTAGGCTAAGACCATTTATATAATCAATTGAACTAAACTCATTTTCATAAAAACTCAATTGGGCTAGGCCTACTTTTATAAATTAAATTGGACTAAGCCCGCTTTTATAAAACTAGATTGGGCTAGGCCCACTTTTATAAATCATTTGGGCTAGGCCCACTCTTATATAATTTCTTTGGGCTAGATTTTACTTATATAATTTAAATGGCTAGGCCCACACATATAAATTCAATTGGGCTAGGCCTATACATACAAAACATATGGATATTCACACTTAACTTTTGGGCAAGACCCATTCAAACTAAAAGAATATAAAATGTATATGAAATATATATTAACAAACATAGAAAACAAACAAATACAAGTCTAATTAAGAATTCGAGATGTAAGACTTGTACAAAAACAAACATAAACCTAAGTGTCCAACGAGATTAGAAGACTTGTATGTTAAGGCACGAACGCAGAATCAAACATCACCTAGAGATTTGACAAGACGCAAATTTGTCAATTCATGTTTCCACTTTTTTTAGACGTTTTATAGTTTTTAAATACACAGGGAAGTATACATGTTACAATTGGTATGATTAAGCTAGAGAGTTAAAATATTTTAGATCATATGCAGATAGGATAATATAAAGGGGCCATAAATGAATATCCAAGTACCGAGGAACGAAAGTAATAGATCTATTGGGTTTTGGCGAGCCCCACTCTTAACGGCATAACAGAGATCGTTAAGAGTGCTTTTGTGTCTTAAACGACACCACCTCCCGTACATTCACTTGATACTGTTTTACCACCATCCTCAGATGCTTTACCTGCTCATGTCGATCCTGTTTCATCTGATACACTCAATGTTGATCACATATCTGGATCCATACCACCTCAGTATCCATCAGGAGATACTACACACCTCACTGATCATCCGATATCTCATCCTTTTTACTAGACCATCACATTATACTCTTGGAGGTACTTCCCAGTCTGTTGAGCACCTACTACCTCATCCTTTTGTTGGACCATCACCTACTACCGCTACACTGATTCTTGATCTTTACCAAACCCCATATGCTACAGGACCGTCATATCTTTCACACGTATCTATTTCTGATCCTTACATCTCACCATGTGCAGCTGGACCCTCACAAGTTATTCCTACTCATTCACTCTGCGACTGGGTATCATCCTTATATCCGACCCCCCACTGCTGGAGATTCATCTCATCCCCCACCTCTCACACATGGTACTGTTACTTACCCTTTACCTCACTATTGAGTTCACATGTTCAGCCACCACCACTGGGCATGAGCCCATCTGATCCTTACCACCCTAGTCACATGCCACTACTACTACAAAGTATAACGTCACATCTACCGAGATTCAGCTCGGTATTCTGTTTAGTCATTTTCATGAGCTTAATGTTGAGGTTTATGCTATTCGAGCATCTCTGAGTGATCCACCATCATCATCATCATCCCAACCACCATTACCCATATCATCACCTCTACAACTACCACCACTACCGATATCTCCACCACCACCATCTCCATCTATACCTTCACTTCCACCACCTCATGTTGCTCCATCATCTCATGAGGGGCATATTAGCACTTTCGAGACCATAGCGACGTCCACTACTGGACGTGTGTTTAGTATTGAGGAGGAGATTGCATACATCTGTGGTATGATACACGTGTCTTCACCTCCACCCCCACCATCAGTGTAGTCATGGTATATTATCATCTTTTGAGGGTAGATACCCATACCTGTTTTTGTAGAAGACCGAAGACTTTTTGAAGATATATAGTCAACTTGAAGACCGTTGAAGAACAATGTGAAGAAAGTATCTAGTTTGTTTTGTGTATTGTATATAGCTTGTATATCGGAGTGATGTAACTCTGAATTATTTTTGTTTCTTCACAAAAATGATGTATCAGGTTGACAATATATGTATGTATATATATATATATTTATGTATATAAAAGTTGGTATCTTTTCTTTTATTATGCATCGTTATTATTCGTTATGTACATCTTATGATGATTATAGTATGGATGCTTTACGTGAGAGATGATTTGATTTATCCTACCTTTATATATACTAGTATTATTTAATTAATGTATTTTATTCAATACGAGCCCATGAATGACAATATTTATTTTTAAATATTTGTCGAATCACTTCTATATGTTATATATATGAAGATTATGGCACCAAAAAGAAGAAATCTACATCAACTTCAAACCCCTCTACCTACATCACGAGCTGAACTTGATGCTCTGTTGAATCAGTGAATCACCGAAGCGATCGCACAACACAAAACAAACCGTACAAATCAGGATGACGAAGCTAGGGTTCAAACCCAACGAGAGCTTTGAATCTTGCTAACGGTTGGCTATTCATAACCTTACAAAAGAATTCGCATTAATATTTATTTGCAAAAATTTATATTTTTGACAATTTTAGAGGACAAACATTTCAGGATGCACGTACAAGCAATTCTTGATTGCAAGCCACTAAAATTGATGGCACTAGCGTTACCATAACATTTGTATGATGGACTTGAAGGACAGACTTAGTGATCCGTATGAGTAATTGTTCTCCCAATCGGGCGATTATCCATGTTTCGAGTTTGTTCGTTGACGAAGCTCTTTCGTGGTAGAATCTACAAGTATGAACATTAGGAGATGCAGCTGCTTATGCTCTTTTGTGGGAAAGATTGAAAGAAATTGTAACATTCATGTAAAAACGGGTTTCAAAACCTACTCCGTTTGAAATTTTAGTATTTATGATAAAGTTCGTTTCTAATTTAATTAGTAGTGTTATTATTATTATTTATTTTCTTTGGTAATAAGTAAATTTAATATTGAAGAATAAAAGATATTAATAAAACCAAAAGAATAAAGAAATAAAATAAAAAAATAAAGAAGAAGGGGACAACCGGAATCCAACTCGGGTTCCCCCACATATTCACACCCTCAAAACACCACTGGACTACACTCACATTTGTGAAATTATCCTGACATAAATAAATTTATACTATATCCAGTTCTTAAACCAGTTCAAGTTTAAACCGCCCAAAATCTCGGCGACTGTAAACTCCAATCCGAAATCAATGGTTGTCATCTTTGAAGTAAATCAAAACAGAAACCGATCTCCAATTATGTTTCGGTTACAAATCATGGAGGATATCAAATCTTAACTAAAATCTTTTAAATCGATTTCCGAAACCGTCCACACTACGACATCAATAATTAGTGGGCATTAGGCTTTGTAAAAACCCGCTCAATCGATTGTCTAGAACCTCAAATAGACCACACACTTTCTGCGTTTAATTGCTGCTTCGCCGGAGTTGTTACAGTCGCCAGAATCTGGGTATAGCCACTAGAAGAGTCACCGGAGTATCAACCACCACCTATTCGGTACAGAACAACCTTTCCTATCTTTTTGTAATTAGCGTTGCACAAAAATCAAATCAAAACATCACAATCCAGTCGGATGATCTTGTATCAGTGGGTTTTAATGAAAGAAGATGAAGTCGGGTAATGTTTAAGAGTATTTAAAAATGGATATTTCATCGGGTTAGACACACAGTCCAATGGTGGACTGTGTGCAAATATAACATGCAAGTCCCGAGTTCGATTCGTATTTACAGCCGGTTTTCAGCGATAAAAACTTAATTTTTTTTAGTCAACCAGAACACCTTATAGTTAGTTCATAAGTATAATAAAAATTCTAATATAAGCGGGTTAGACACCCAGCCCAGTTGGATGCGCTAGGTGCAAAACAACAGTAAGGTCGCGAGTTCGAGACTAGGTATGCACGCCGGTTCAAAGGATTTTAAATCCTTTTTAAATTAAACAATTTCTGATATATTCTAATAAGTGTGTAAGAGTAATTAAAATCGGGTTTCTTACTAGTTAGACACGTAGCTCAGTTGGAAGAGCTGCGTGCACGTAAACTGGAGATCACAAGTTCGAGTCTCACCAAACGCTGCCAACAACACCAAATGAACCGGTCAGACCCCCTTGTCAGACCTATGATTGGAGCCGACATTTACGGCTATACTCAACGTTTTCATGATCTCTCATGGGTTGTTCCATACATTGTAACTCCCGAGTTCAAAAGAATTGAACATTACATTTGGGGATTAGCCCCCGAGATCAGGAGTATGGTCACATCATCACATTCGGCTACTATCACTTAAGCTATAACTATTGATGTGGGTCTTACCGAAGAGGTGGTAAGAATGAATAAGTTGTCAAGAAAAGGTGCTGAGAAAACAAAATAGACACATGTGGAGTCATCTTCACATGACAACAAGAGAAAATTTTCTCATTTCAAGAAGGGATCAAGGCCAAACAACAAGAAGAAGGAAACCCCCACAGCAAAAGGGGGCAAGGCATTTGTGGCTACTGCCGAAACTGGACCGAAGGGATATGCTACGGAATGCACCAAAATGCAACAAGTGTGGATATCATCACCAAGGTGGATGCCGAACCACCAAGTGTGATAAGTGTGGAAAGTTGGGACATTGCACTGAGAATTGTTTGGGAAATAATAAGGGAAATAAGTATGGGGACAAGAAAGAAGGCGATAGCGGAAATGGAAACTAGAAAATAAAGAACCAAGGCTGTTATGGATGTGAGATTTGGGCCATTACAAGAAGAATTGTTGGGGAAATAATAAGGGAAATAAGAATGGGGACAAGAAAGAAGGCGATAGCGGAAATGGAAACTAGAAAATAAAGAACCAAGGCTGTTATGGATGTGGAGATTTGGGCCATTACAAGAAGGATTTCCCAAAAGAAACTAAAGGCTACAGTCGAGCCTTTGTGATAGGAGCCCAAGAAGCGCGCCAAGATCCTAATGTGATCACGGGTAAGTTTTCTATCAATAATCACTTTGCATCTATTTTATTTCATACTGGCACAAACTATAGTTTTATATCTTTAGAGTTCAAATATATACTTAGATTAAATTCAAATAAATTAGATATTCCTTTCACTATCGAACTAGCGAATGGAAAAGTAATCGAATGTGGTGAAATTGTTAGAGGATGCTCTTTAGAACTTGGTGAACGAAAATTTAACATCGATCTATTACCAGTTCAATTAGATAGTTTCGATATCGTTGTTGGTAAGGATTGGTTATCATTAACCGAGCCGAGGCCCTGTGTTGCGACAATATTATTCGCATTCCTCTTCCTAATAACGAAACAGTTCTTGTTCATGGCAAGAAGAATGAAATGCCACTACGAGTTATCACTTGTACGAAAGCTCAGAAGTGCCTACGGAAAGGATGTATAGCATTCTTAGCACACATAGTTGACAAGAAGGCCAAAGAGTTGAAATTTGAGGTGATCCCTGTTGTGTCCAACACTTCGCAGAACAATACAGCACACGTCCAAAATCCAAAAATAAATGTTATTTATCATTAACCATATATAGGGTATTGAAAGCAACACAGAAATCCTTATATAAACTTTATTGTTTGAATCTACACAACTCATTTGGTAACTACCCGATAACAAAACGGGTACAAAAAATAGTTACAAAATAGCAAGTTTACTAGTCTAGCAAACTAGTTAATGAATTTTGGACATCAAAACACAAAGATGGATATGTAAATATTTCCGTTTAAGCGGTATAATTACCGGTAATTGACCCGATAACAAAACATGAGCTGAATCCATTGTCCGAACAACAAAACGACTAGTCTAGTGAACTAGTTAAACAAATTTTAACATCACAATGTGTCGGGTTGTTAGTTTTTATAAAAACTAGCCATTTAATTATCAAAGTATATAAAAAGTTTATTAAATATAAACTTATATAAGTAAACTTTATAATAATAATAATAATAATAATAATAATAATAATAATAATAATAATAATAATAAAGATTTTAGTTTGCATTCCACTAACCCAATTTGTGATGTGTTGGAGCTTTTATAAACTTGCTAAGTGTATGCTTACATGGAGGTAAGTTATAACAAAACCACTAACTTATCCTCACATGCATCTTACAACAAATAACCAACACTTCTCTCTTCATCTTCATCTTCATCTTCATATCTTCAAAGAAAACCAACTTTTTGATCTTCATAAACCATCAATTTTATTACAAGCATGGCTCCTTGATGATGATCAAAGGCATTTGCAAGTTGATGGATGTTGTTTGAAGCTTTTCTCTAGAGCTTGGGATCTTCGTCTTTTCATCATTTTCATCTTGTTAATCTCTAGCTAATAGTAAGCTTCAAATCTTTTATTTACATTTCTCATTTTATGTTTAAACACAAATGTACAAGTAATCATCTTGAAGCTTATATAAAAATTACATGAAACACTAACAAAAACTAAACAAACTAAGATGATAATATGTTATTTTTGATGATTTTGGATGATCTTTGAAGTTGTGATTATGTAGTAAACTTGATCTTGCATCTTCATGTTTAAAAATTTGATCTAAACACATGCATGTTTAGATCTAACAAGATCCATTAACTTGAATATTATGAACTTGTAATCTTGTTTAAAAATGTTTTTATAAAACACGTAATGCATTGATTTATATAAAAGTCTTGTTAAAAAATAAAGTCTCGACAATATATAAACAAGTTTACATAAAGCTTTTGTATAAAATAAAAAGTTCACATTTGTTAAGGAAAGTAGAGATGAACACACTTTAAAACATGAAATTTGAATTAAACAAGATTACATACAAGTTCATAATGCTTCTTGTTAAAAATTTTAAGTTTATATTATTCTTATGTAAGATTTAGTAAACGGCTGAATTGAAAAGTGTACAAAATATGTTTATAAAACATGGGAGAAGTCCATAATTTAGGGGAAACTATGGCAAAATTTTTATAAAATTTAATCATGATTAAAGTGTGTTTAACTAGGATTTTGTTGATTAAAAATGATTAGAAACTTTAATTATGATTATACAAGTTTTGGGAAAGTTTAAGATTAAAAATCGCTAGATTTTCTTAAACTAAAAATGATTAAATATATATATATTTTTAGGATAAAAATATATATTCGGATCACCAAAAGTTTGTATGTGTATAACTTTGTGTATTTATTTGTATGTATTTAGAAAGATAGGAAAATAACTACTAAAACTAAATACTTTCAAAAATACAAAAAGATAAAAATACTTGAAACTTGACAAGCATACAACATATATGTCCAAACATGGATAAAACAAACAAATCGGACAAATCAGACAAATTGGACATCACTTAGAGATTTGCACAAGACGCAATCTGTGAGTTCATATTTCTACTTTTGTTTAAACGTTTTATAGTTTTTAAATACATGGGGAAGTATACATGTTACAATTGATTAAGCTAAAGAGTTAAAATATTTTAGATCATATGTGGATAGGATAATATAAAGGGGCCATTAATGAATATCCAATTACCGAGAACGAAAGTAATAGATCTATAGGGTTTTGAGGAGCCCCCCCTTAACGGCATAATAGAGATTATTAAGAGTGCTTTTGTATCTAAAACGAGTGTCTCATACATAATTTATCGTCTAGGTTTGGTTGCCTCCTATGTTGACATATATATTAATGTTCTTGCAAAACATTGATGATCTTACAAGTTTCATTTATGATTTACATACCGGATTTTAATACTTCAAATGTTTTAAAGATTCATTTGATACAAAACTAAATACCTGAATTCACCATCTTTTTGTTGACGTTTTTCAAACCTAACATGTATTACAGGTAACTAGTGAACAACTTCGGAAAACAAGTCCGTGTTGTTATGAAGTCAAGTTTTAGATGTCATCTAGTGTTAGTTAATATGCTATGTAAGCTTGTGTTTAAACTTTAAATAATGGCGTTTAAAGTTGTAGTTTGTCTTTCTTTGAACAAGATATTGGTTGTAAACGAAGCTTTTAAATAAAAGTATATGGATGAACATCTTACTATGTTTTATATTTATTGTTTACTTGATTGAATACAACGATTGCCGTTCTTGTCACATCTCGCGCTACCGCTACGTTAAAATCGGGTGTGACAAGTGGGGTTAGGGCCCTCTGTTTATGAGAGTGTGAGATCTCTCTCACAATAAGTTAAAGTTTCTCACCGTTCAAAAATACACACACACACATATATCACTCTCTAGAATAATAGGGGATCAAACATATTTAGAAAGTATCTAGGACGAATCAACTATACTTGATGTATGATTTGCGAGGGACCAAAAAACTTTGAGGGCTATTCTTTGGTTAATATGTGGTATAATTATGGATATTCTGAATGTTTTAAAAAACTGATTTCTAAATCGTACTGGATTGAGCTTAAAACGGTTCAACCGATTGTACTGAGAGGTTCAACTGAGTTGACTAGTTAACACTACAATATCATAATAATACAACTACTCAAAAAATAATCCAAAAATGATTCCATAACCAAAACAAAAAATTTTCAACAAAGGTTTTTTTGAATAAAAGTTTACACTAGGTTTATGGCTTTGGAGTGTTTAATACATTGAGTTCACTATCACTTAAAAGATGATATTCACTATTATCGCCAATAGAAACTAAAATTTTTAACATGGGATTAAATTGGTAGGGCCGAATATACCAGCGGTTCAAAGACTATATCAGAACCCTATTTATACCGGGCTCAATCTTATCTGAAATATAAACGATAGCCGGTTCAACTGGTATCACTAGCTGATACGAACCAGTATTTGAAAGATTGGATATTCTTATAGATAAATGCATCTCTCTTGCTCTTGTTCCCTTAGTCTCTTGCACAACAATACTACTATATGGTGGCCTATGCCACTAACCAAAACAACCCTAAACTTTCGGCCACTGATAAAAAAAACCCTAAACTTTTGAAAGTGAGATTTACACCGCTTAAACTTTCTAAAAACCTTATAAAATGTCACTTTCACCGCCCTTGAGTTCTGGATTTTCAATATAACATCCCATATTTTCATTCTTTAGCTTAAAAGAAGAAAAAAAAACCGTTAACAACCAATATGTGAATAAATTAATTCTAAAATGTGTAGGAACCCTAGGTCTTGCAATTTTAAACCGGGAGTGAACCTTGTTTCTAAATTATTGTTTTTAATGAATTGTTCAAGTTTTGCAATCATAGTCAATGGTCCGTTTTCGTAGTTAGTAGCTAATTGTCGGTTCATTCGTCCGATACCTTTTCGACTAAACAAACAAACAAATAATTTTTGGAATATTAAATTTTAATAATCCTAACTATTAGTAGTTGGCAGCCAACATCCCAACTTTAAAATAACCACTGGTAGTACCAACTATTTTCATATTGGCCACCATTGGACCTTAACTGACAGAATCCTAACGCGTTAGTCTCCGGTCGCCGGAAAAGCATTTTTGGCTAGTAAAAGGTTTCTAAAGGTCGATTTAAGGTTACAAAGGGGTTTGGGACAAAAATGTTGAGTTATCCGACAAAAAAGGAGTTTTCCAGCAACGTCAATAATCGGGGTTTTTACTACAAAAAAGGTTCCTAAAGGTCCGTAATAAGGTTACAAAGAAGTTTGGGACGAAAATGTTGAGTTTCCGGCAAAAAATAAGTTTTCCTGCAAAGAACATTTTTCCGGCAACCGGAGAGACTAACAACGTTAGGGTTCTGTTAGTCAGGGGTTATTGGAGGCTAATATGTTAATAGTTGGGACTGCTAGTGATTATGTTTGAAGTTGGAACTGTTGACGGCCAACATGAATAATTGGGATTATTTAAATCCAATGTTTTATAGCTTCATAATTTAATTTCTCTACCAATAATCAATCAAGTTTTGACACGGAGCATAAACTATTCGTGGTTCGACACCCTAACTGCCATTTACTGTATATATAGATAGAATATTGTAACATCCATAAAAAAACGGGTTCTCAAACCCGCACCATTTTGTAATCAAGTTTAGATTATGATTTTTTTTTCGTTTCAAATTTATGTTAATCGTTTAAGAAATTCGTTATATTAATAATATAAATAATAATAAAGATAATAATAATGATAATAATAATAATAATAATAATAATAATAATAAATAAAATATATATATAGTAGTTATATAATCAAAAACAATAAAGGGGTAGACCGCGGGAATCGAACCCGGTCTCACCCCTAACCAAACACACAACACACCACTACACCACTCACTCAACGTCTGAAATAACTAGACCAGCTAACCTTTTATACATTTCTTCTCAGTCTTCTTCCTCAAACATGCCGCCTAGTAACGGCTGCAAATCATCCGGCAATCATAAAAAAATTTATTTTTTTTCTCGGTTGATCACGAAACTGACTCCCAATCATGAATCTAGACTCAAACCGATTCAAAACGCATTCAAATAGATTTGCACACAATCCACCATAATTGAATTTGACCGAAACTGAAACCCAATCCAAGCAATCTTCTTCAACTATAAATAGAGGCTTAGGGAACTCTTTAGAATGCACCATCACACTCCCAAAGCTTCTTGCAAACCTCTGTTCATCAAAACACTTCGCCGAAAACACTTACCATTCATCGGAATCTCGCCAGAACATCACAAACATCTCTGATCGGTATAATTTTCATCTATTTCCCTTTTATTTTAATTATATCATGTATAAACAGATGGTAAATTGTAAGGATTTATCAAACAAGTCAATTCCATCGTGATTTCAAACTTTCTGTTCAAAATAAAGAAGAAGATGAATCTGAGTCTTTGTTTAAATGAATTAAGATTGGTATTAAAATTGGGTTAGTCACACAGCCCAGTTGGTTGGGCTGTGTGCATATGAAACACAAGGTCTCCGGTTCGAGTCTGTCTATGGTCTGATTCTTTACAATAACACACCTTTTTTATAAAAGCCCATATCTGAAACATGTAGTAAGTGTATAAAATTAATTAAAATCTTATATCCAATGGGTTAGACAGACAACCCAATTGGTCGGGCTGTGTGCACACACGAAGCTAAGGTCACGAGTTTGAGCCGGTTTCATATCACTGTCCCTATAATATACAAACCTTTTTATAAAAGCTATTTATGAAAAGCAGTAGTAAGTATATAAATGTAATTAAAATCTTATATCTCTGGGTTAGATACTCAACCCAGTTGGCCGGGCTGCGTGCACACGAACAAGAGGTCATGGGTTCGATCCTCACACGCTGCCAGTCCGGCCGATTTAATCTGATTTAGTTCAGAGAAAAACATATTTTTTTAATTAACTAAACCTTTAATTATTTTCTCCAAAACTATATTATTTTATAACCAAACAATATTATTTGCAAATAAATGTTAAGCAAATAAAAATATAGTAATAAAAAAAATAAAAATTAATCTAAATTATCTAATAAAATAAGTAAATTATAAGTTAATTAAATATATTAAAATTCAACAAAAAGAATATATTTTTTTAGCCAAATTATTATGTAAATATTTAGGTTAGACGTTTCGTCACTTGTTACCTCTCAATCGTACGCAATCTTCAACAAATCTTAATCGCACCCACTGTGAGTGAATCTTACAACGCCCATTTTTATTCACGTTTTGGGGTGTATCATTTGTCGCTTGATATATCGTTATCTCGTTATTTAAATATCGTGCTATTACTATTATGTGATCTAACGTGCTATGTGATATTGTTTTGTTGCCATTCAGTGTTTTTATCTTCATTACAGTCAATTTCACACATTAGGCCCCTTGTTCCCCGTTGCCTACGGGTGGAGCGTCGCGTAGCCTAATATACGAGATCGACTCCGTTTGATTGAGCCTTGATCTTACAGCACATCGCTTATCGTGCACACATGTTCATTATTAGTTGATGATTGATGATATTGTTTGTGATTTAGATAACATATACGACATTCTCGTATTTGGTTAATGTACAAGTTCACAAAATACTAAATATATCATTTTTCTTAATAATAAAAAGAGATTCACTCGCTAACTTATGTTGACCAAAAACTTTATTTTTACACATGATACATGTGAACATGTTTGAAGCGTGGATCACATAGGACATGGGCCTAAGAAGAATAAAAAAAGTTATTTGCAAGTTTGTTTGGAACTGTATTGTGTTTGTTTGAATTGTGTTATTTGAATATTTTAATTAAATTAAAAATGTTAATATTAAACCTTTATAATAGTAAATTTCATGAGCTTTGATGAAAACCAATCGTGCCCCGACTACCTTATCCGATGCGGGTCAGGGTGTGACAAATATGATGAAAAAACTACATATATATGAGAAAACTAAAAAACCTAAAAAACATGCCAATTTTTTTACAATTTTTTTATAAATTTTCGCTACTTTATATGTATAAGAAATGTTTTTTTACAAAAAAACTTTTACTGCAGATGTGCATTATATGCTTAAAGTTAGCTTTTAAGTTTTGTTTATCTTTTAGGTTTAGGTTTTTTTGAAGGTTTAGGATTAGAATTAGGTTTGTGGGTATGGTTGGAGGGGTGGTTCAGGTTGGGGGGGGGGGGTGGGTTGGTTTTATGAGGGATGCGGGTGGGGGTTTAGGTTTTTTGGGGTTTATGTTTAGGGTTTAGTATTGAGTAAATTGCACAAAACGTCCTTTAAGTTTCACCAATCTTGCTGGTTTCAGCCTTAATCTTTAAAAGTTGCCAAAACCAGCCTTTAAGATTAATTTTGTTGCAGGTTTCATCCTTTATCACTAACCCAGTTACTAATCCATGTTAAATGGCCTCACATGCATAGCATGTGAGGATAAAACCGTCTTTTCATCTCTCTCTCTCCATTTTCTTTATCTTCAAACTCTTTCACCTTCAACCTTCACCTTCAACCTTCACCTTCACCTTCACCTTCACCTTCACCTTCACCTTCACCTTCATCTTCACCATTCTCCAGCCGACAAAAATGGCTTCCAAATCTCAAGATTCACAAAACCCAGATACAAACCCATCAGAACTCCAATCTCACCTCCCCATTATCCCATTCACATCGATCACACTTTCTCTCTCTAAATTCACACCTACCCATTTCATCTCTCCACCAACAATCTCACCTAACCCTCCCAAAATCCCAACAACTCTCAAAATACCATCTCAAATCGCTTCAATTTTCAACCTTTCTCTCTCTACAAATTCAGTCTCCGTTACCAAATCCGTAACAAAATCAACCGTCTCCCTCTTTCAAACCCATTATCTCTCAACCCCCGCCGCCCCTCCGACCCATCCGGCGCCGCCGCCCTCCGCCGTGTCTCTGTCGTCTGGTTCCGCAACGATCTCCGTGTTCATGATAACGAATCTTTGAATTCTGCTAACAATGAGTCTGTTTTGGTTTTACCGGTTTATTATTTAAAACTACTTTAAAGGCCACATAGACCATAGTACCTATATCTGGTTTCATTCATTACAAGAAAAACTAGCACCATAAACGCTATCATTATTTCCGTCTTTGCTTTCTTTTGGAGGTTGGGCTTGGCATTCGGTTGCAAATTTTTTAAGCCTGTTTAACGCTTCAGTTTCGCCCCTAGTAAGAGGACCATTGATAACCGGTTTGACCTACACAAAAGTCAATAATGTTCACACAATGCAAGAACTTTGGGCCCCATATTATTTTTAAGTAAGACCCATAATCCTTAGACTACTTGTATGTTTTTGAAGTACTGTTTGTGACTTGAAGAATTATATTCAGATAATTAGTTGATTTTGTTACGGATTTGGTAACGGAGACTGAATTTGTAGAGAGAGAAAGGCTGAAAATTGAAGCGATTTGAGATGGTATTTTGAGGGTTGCTGGGATTTTAGAAGGGTTAGGTGAGATTGTTGGTGGAGAGATGAAATGGGTAGGTGTGAATTTAGAGAGAGAAAGTGTGATCGATGTGAATGGGATAATGGGGAGGTGAGATTGGAGTTCTGATGGGTTTTTATCTGGGTTTTGTGAATCTTGAGATTTGGAAGCCATTTTTGTCGGCTGGAGAATGGTGAAGATGAAGGTGAAGGTGAAGGTGAAGGTTGAAGGTGAAAGAGTTTGAAGATAAAGAAAGTGGAGAGAGAGAGATGAAAAGACGGTTTTACCCTCACATGCTATGCATGTGAGGCCATTTAACATGGATTAGTAACTGGGTTAGTGAAAAAGGATGAAACCTGCAACAAAATTAATCTTAAAGGCTGGTTTTGGCAACTTTTAAAGATTAAGGCTGAAACCCGCAAGATTGGTGAAACTTAAAGGACGTTTTGTGCAATTTACTCTTTAGTTTTAGGTTTTTTAGAGGGGGTGGAGATGGGGTGTTTAGGCTTTCGGGGGCTGGGGGTTTAGGCTTTCGGGGAGAGGGTGGATTTATGTTTTTGGAAGATGAGGTGGGGAGTTTAGGTCTTTGGGGTGTCGGTGGGGGTGGGTTAGGTGGTTTAGGTTTTTCAGTATTATTACACATGTGCAGTAATTTTTTTTAATTCTTATATATGAAACGTAGCGATTTATGTTTTTAGGCTTTTTTTAGTTTTCTCGTTTAAAATAATTTTTTTCATGATAATCCCCTACATATATATGTATGTATGAGGTAATTAGGAATTATAAATGTATTTTGGCTAGCAGTTGGTGTGAGGTTTCTTTTTGTCAAATACGATGTGACCACCTTTGACTTAAGAGACATTGTATTTATACTACACCCTATAGTTACAATTTGGTCCCTACCCAATTGTATTTAAATATAAATACAACACAATTATACTTATTCTATAAATATACGAGTTTTTTCCCCGCATGTTTTGGCGGGACCATCCAATTTAGACTCAAACGTCCAATATTATCATATAAAATAATAACTGAATGGAAACGATAAGAAAACTCACGTATAGTCTTAAAATAATTTCTTATTTAAGTGTGTATATGTGGAGAAATAGTTGGGTCTAGTGTAAAAAACAATAAAATATAAGGAAAATATTAGTAGTAAAAAGTGTGTTATCAAGGCAAAACTAAAAAAAAAGAAGGTAATCCAATAGGGAGAAAATGGTGGTGGAGTAGTAATTTGGACTAATAAAAATTAAGAAAATTGAATATTTTTGGTGTGAGGGGGAAGAGAGTTGATAATTAATTTAGGGAAAATAATTTCTTATATAAGTGTGTATATATGGAGAGAGAAGGGGTCTAGTGTTAAAAGCAATAAAATATAGGAAAAATATTGGTAGTAAAAAGGGTATTATCAAAGCAAAACTAAAAAAAGAAGGTAATCCAATAGGGAGAAAAGGGTGGTGGAGTAGTAATTTGGACGAATCAAAATTAAGGAAATTGAATATTATTGGGGTGAGAGGGAAGAGAGTTGATAATTAATAGGGAAAATAATTTCTTATATAAGTGTGTGTATATATGGAGAAAGAGAAGGGGTCTAGTGTTAAAAGCAATAAAATATAGGAAAAATATTAGTAGTAAAAAGCGTGTTGTCAAGGAAAAACAAAAAATAAGAAAAAGTAAGCCAATAGAGAGAAAAAGGGTGGTGGAGTAGTAACGTGGACCAATCAAAATTAAAGTATTGAATAGTATTTGTGTAAAGGGGAAGTAAGTTGATAATTAATATCGGAAAAACTTGCTATTATTTAACTATTAAATAATAATCCACCGTTATCTATTAACTATTACATAATTTATTATATATGACTAATTAAAGAATCATTTCATGAATACTTATTTATATTGAATATTTCAACAAATATTAACTTTACATTTCGCTAAACTGCATTTCGTGAACTTAATGTTTAATGCTTATATGTTAATTAGTTTTTTGTTATTCAAAAGCGTAACGTTTTAGATCGTATCTCCTTAGTTACATTGGTTAATGAATTACCGGACATCCCATATCTAACAAAAGCACCAAAAATTATACGAGAACATAAGCCTCAAAAGAAAAAGTTTGACTAAAATCCATCTCCATTCTCCAAACCGTGAACACAAGTCGTCGTCAAAACCCATCACCATACCGCATACTCTAAACCCCAAATGAAACATCGTCGTCAATACATAAAGCCCAAATTAAGACATGAAAACCCAAACCCCAAATGAGAAAACACTTTAAGATCTCTAATCAAACCACAAACCCTATGCCCCAAACATAACACCCCTGTTAAAACCAACCATTATACCACAAAACGACATAAAAAAGCAACAACATAAAACAATAAACAATACTGAATCTGAAAGACAACAACTGAATATTCATAACCCTAAATAATAATCGAAAACCATTGCGAAATCAAAGTAATACATAACAAAATAATGACTGAAACATGAAGACCAAGGGAAAAAAGCAACAAATACGAAAAGTAAACCACCAGAGTGGAGCAAATTGCCAAGAACAAAGACTATCAATGTCAAACAAAGAGGTGGACACGCAAGACAAATGTGGCAACATACTAAGGGAATTAGCTACTATGCCTTTGTCTCACAACCGGAAGTTACATTTTAATGAGTAATATATTAATATATTGTTCTTTTTGTTGTTGTTATTATCACATACTACTATTATTATTATTATTTAACTTCACCATCAATATTATTGTTAATATCATTTTTTATTTCTATTACTATTATTATTAATATTATTTTTATTTTCCCGTAATCTCCATGTAGATACGTGTTGTTTTTTGGTACATGTTACTTAATAAACCTAATTTCCATGTAAACAATTTTTATTACTTTCTATATACAAACTTTAAGCTACACGCGAGTAAACTCAGTCTCAAACCGTGAAATCACCCAAACAAGTTAGGGCTTTGGTTTCACGGTCGATATATTTCTAAAACTTTTGGTCGATTAGTTTCAAATTTCAAACCGTAACGAATTGTTTGATTTACGGTTTGTGCCAAAAGCCGATGGTATAAAAAACGCATCTAACCGTAAGATTTGGTGAAACTTTTAGTCTATATATATTTTATGTTTAATGTATTTAAATATTATATTTTATATTAGGTTTAGTTAAAAAAAACTATGATTATTTCATACTTATAATACGTGTAAGGTACCATTCTTTTTATTTTTATTTTATGTTAACTGTGATTATGTAGGTTGTGAAAAAAAAGCATTTGTTCCGATATCATTCTATACCCAATAGATTAATACATATGCTTTTGAAGAGTGAAAAGAATAAAAGTTAGGCTTGCTCAAAACTTTTAAGTTTTTTTTTTCATTCATTTCTAAAGTGATTAGTTGAAAATGCTTTTATATTTCATGGCCATTTTTTTATAAAAGTCCGATAAGTTCAAAACGTGAGACCAATTTAGAACCAAATAGTTAGTCACGATTTGGGTTGGTTTGCTTTTAATTTTCAACGGTTCAGTTTCTGTTTTTGACGACCAAAAAACTGTAACAAATGGTTTGTCTCAGGTTTGGCATAAAACTAAACCGAACCATAAACTCCCATAATTTGTGGGGAAAATACCTAGTATCCAAACAAGATATTAGCTTAGAATAGATTGGGGGAAAATTGGGATTGAAATGCAAACAATCATAATTGAGAGACGACTAATGCAAATATATGTATTTGAAGGCCATAACTTACATTGCCCATCCCCCCTTGGTATACTCCCGCCGCAGATATTCAGAAAAATCCTAAAACCCTAATATTTCATCATAAATACAATCGAGCAGTTGACTCTAAAACGGAGCAATTGGCAGCTATGTACGATATTTGTGTTTTACTAACAACTACTTGACTTGCATATCATTGTTTTGAATTATTTGGAGCTGCAATGATGTTGAAATCTACCTATTTTACGAACGAAAACTTGAGTTTTGACTCATGATTATAAACAACCAATGGATCCTTCTGAGCACTCTACTTTTATTCTAATTTTTGTTTAGTTCATGTCCATACAATGTAGTTTAGATGTCATTAAGGTGATGAGAAAGTTGTCGGAAAATATGATGTCGATTGATAAATACTTCCAGACTACAATTATCTGATCAATGGTTGTCTTGTCTTCCACCTTTAGGTTTTTTCGATTTTCGATTGTGATTATGATTTTACTTTTTTTTTGGATTATGAAAGACAGTGATGATTATTTCCCCAGATGATCGAAGCTGATTACACTGTGAGCTATTTTTACATTCTTTCTTTAGGAAGAATCCAAGCCAGAAATCTGATCCATCTTTTGATTTTTTTTCTTAGTTTTATTAATCAATTATTCTGTTTTTATACATTGTGTAATAAAAAATAATTTTTGATTATCTTGAAGTTACCGGTTTCATTATCTAAGAACGTGCCAAAACCACTTACAAGTTAAAAAATAATATATATTGAATACAACTCAGTTTTGTTAAAAGTTATATCCAAATGTTTACAAAAATAATATTACATGGCAATATCTCTTCCTTTTTATATTTAAAATTTTAAAAAAAATATTATACCTATATAAAGAAAATAACTAAACCAGGTTATATAAAGAAAATAACTAAACCAGGTTATGTCAAACAAATCCTTAAACTACAGTCCACTCATTTGTTAATTTGAATATTGCATTTTAGCTTCAACTCAAACATACCTATATAAAGAAAATAACTAAACCAGGTTATGTCAAACAAATCCTTAAACTACCGTACACTCATTTGTTAATTTGAATATTGCATTTTAGCTTCAACTCAAACAAATATTTAGCCAAATAATTTCGAAATGAATTTATATTATTATTTTTGTTAAATGATCTTAGCAACTAGTTTATATTCCATTAGATTTAAAAGAATGTATATATATATATATATATATATGTATATATATATATATATATATATATATATATATTCTCAAATCTACGAGAGAGCACAATGACAATTTACATTGATGGGTGTTAAAGATAATTTGTTATGTGCTTTATGGGTTTATGGGCTAGGTAGTCATTGGGCTCAAAGACCCTAAATAAATTCTTAAGTTGTGATCAATTATGATAAGATTCAAAAAACCCTAAATAACAAATATATTGACCAAGCTTTCCGGTGATTCAAACTTCAATATTTCTTCTTCAAAATCAAAGCAATCTTATTTGGATCCATTCAATAGTTGTCGCAATATATTTGGTCAGAAGATAAGGAGAATTGACAGATTTATACCCTCAAATATTATATTCTTTTTGGTTCTTGCAATATATTTGATTATGTTCTTTTCAATTATTATTATTATTATTATTATTATTATTATTATTATTATTATTATTATTATTATTATTATTATTATTATTATTATTATATTATTATTATTATCATTATTATTATTATTATATTAGAAATTACAACATCAAGAATTTTAACCTAGTACTATAATAAAAAAATGAAAACCAAAATGATGATACATGTATATTTCATTAATAAGATTTTTCAAAACAACCAGTTGGATAAAAAGGAGGAAAAAGCAAGATAAGGTGGGTCGCATGGCACAAAATGGTGAAGTCGAAGAAATATGGTGGGCTCGGGTTGGAGACATACGAAGCACCAATTTAGCTTTATTAGCAAAATGGTGGTGGAAATACAAAGAAAACCCTCAGTCGCTATGGGCTGAAGTTAACTCATGGATCCACTGTCTTAAGAGAAATACACTTGGTATTCCAGTTAAAAAAAATGCAGGGGTGTATGGAATGATATTGTAGCAGTAGAAAAAGAATTTGTTAGCTTGGGTGTATCCTTAAACAAGAACTTAATGGCAGCAGCGGGTATGGGATTGGGAACTAGTGTCAAATTTTGGATGTACAATTGGGTTGGGAATGAAATATTGAAGGATAGATATCCTGATCTTTACAAAGTTGCAAAAGAAAAGAATATCAAAGTGGTGGATTGTGTCGAAAGAATAAATAATAGTACAAAATGGAGATGGGGATGGACTCGTGGTTTGAACAGTGAAATAGAATGGGAACAATTTGGGGCATTCTTACAAGATTTAAAAACTTTCAAATTTAAAGAGGGGCCTGATGAGTGGAAATGGAAAGCAGCTATGGAAGAGAAACTATCTGTTGCATTAATCCGAGAACAAATTCAAAAGACATCTATAGGAGATCAAGAAAAAATGTGGCCTTACTGGAATAAAGGGGCGCCGCCGAAGGTGAATACGTTCTGATGGAGGGCAATGATGAACAAAATTCCAGTGAAGGTAGAGCTTAGGATGCAGGGTATTCCAGTCCCGCATTAGACTTGTTCGAGATGTGGGATGCAAGAAGAGTCGACCAACCATTTACTAGTCACATGCTTGAGATCTAAAGTGATTTGGTGGAATATAAGAGTGTGGCTAAAAATACCAACAATGACGACATTTAATACTTGCAGCGGAACTATGGCGAGCAAAGAGACGTTAGCAAGATCAAGAGATTGGACGAAAATAGTGGGGATCGTGTTCCAAACCATATGACAAATCTGGAAGGCGCGAAATAAAAAGGAATTCAACGGAATCAATATGGCGGATTATAAAATGGTGGAAGAAATGAAAGCTAATGCATACTTATTGTTAGAAACTGCTACTGAAAGGAAATAAATTTAGAGACAGAAATAAAATGAACAGTGAACCGGGCTTGTGTTTGACACAATTCATTTAAAAAGATTCGTTTTTTGTTCCTAGGATACGCTGGTCCGAAGCAACAACAACGCACTGCCGGACTTGAACACTTCTATGAAATGTAACAGGAGATGTTGCAGAGAAAACTAGAGAGGAAGAAGAGTGTTGTGTGTTTTTTGTGTGTCTCAACTGATCTGTCTTGGTTTGTATTTATACTTGCAGAACCAAAACCGAATTTTGGTCATCATTGCAGCGATTGAATGACCTAATAATGGTCATTAGTTATCATTTTTTAGACTGATAATAATAACCTTCAAAAAACTGTACTGAAATTGAACACTGACTTAAAGATCATCAATAACGAATCAGTTTTTCAAAACTCATTCAACAGAAGCGGTTACGGGTGCAAAAAACCGCTCCACGCGGGCCTGGGTTCTCGGAACCGCATTCGTGTTCGCAAGACACGCGGGTGTACACGAGTTCAACTAAATTCGGCTCAACTTTTGCACCCCCCCCTGCGCGCCTGCGTAGGAGTTTTGGTAAAACATGGCACACAGTTGTGTTAGTTAGGTAAAACATTACCTTATAAACTAACTTCCACTTTGTTCCCACATCTATGTGGGACAAAGTTCGAGACTTCATTCACACACTCTCAAATTTCCAACAATCCTCCACATGAATGGAGGTCGATCTCAAACAACATTATTCCAATTAGATTTCAGCAGTTGAGTTTTGCATACGATAGGTAGGTGTTACCCTTTGAACCTTCGCTCATGAAATGCACTTAGCCATTCTGCTTCTTCACTTGCTTTATCTAACGCGATGAACTTTGATTCCATCGTGGATCTAGCGATAACTGTTTATTTTGATCATTTCCACGATATAACAGCACCTCCAAGTGTGAATACATACCCACTTGTTGCTCTGGAATCATTCGTATCAGATATCCAATTTGCATCACAGTGTCCTATAACAACTTGATATTTGTTATAATGTAACCAGTATTCCCGAGTGTATCTTAAGTATCAAAACAACCGAGTAATACGTTCCAATGCATTGAATTTGGATTGCTCGTGTATTCACTTAGCTTGCTCACAGCATATGCTATGTCTAGTCTAGTACAACTCATAAGACACATTAAGTAACCGATAATTCTTGAGTATTCCAACTGGTTTACAGGTTCACCTCTACTTTGGCTAGATGTTGACTCGTGTCAAGTGGAGTCCTAGCTACGTTGGAGTCTTTGCATTGAACTTCTCAAGAATTTTGTCCACATAGTGGGATTGACTTAAAACAAGTCCACTTTGGTTTGTGTGATTTTAACTCCCAGAATCACATCCGCAAGACCCATTTCTTTCATGTCAAATCTTGCTTTTAGCATGTTCTTTGTAGATTTTATGATTTTGTCATCACTTCCAGCAATAAGCATATCATCTACATATAGACACAAAATGACGTATCCATCAGATTTGTCCTTCACATATACACACTGTCATATTCATTGATTTTGAACCCAACATCAAGCATAACATGATCAAATTTTTTAGGCCATTGTTTTGGAGCTTGTTTCAATCCATATAACAATTTTACAAGTTTACACACTTTCTTTTCTTGCCCAATGACTGTGAAGCCTTCGGATTGCTCCATGTAAATTTCTTCCTCTAGATTTCCATTTAGGAAAGCTGTTTTCACATCCATTTGGTGAACTTCCAAATTTCTAATGGCGGCAATGGCAAGCACCAACCTGATGGATGTTATTCGCGTGACTGGCGAATATGTATCAAAGTAATCTAAACCTTCTTGTGGTTTATATCCTTTGATCTCCAACCTTGCTTTGTACTTATCGATGGTTCCATCAGGTTTCAACTTCTTGTTGAAGATCCATCGATATCCTAGTTATTTACATCCTTAAGGAAGATCCACTAGCTCCCAAGTATGGTTTTGTAAGATACAGTCTATCTCACTTTTGATGGCCTCCTTCCACTGAGGTCTTTCTGAGGAATGTACCGCTTGTTGATACGTTTGAGGTTCATCTTCTACCATGTAGGTAAGAAACTTAGGCCCAAAGGATTTTTCTGTCCTTTGCCAATTACTTTTCCTGATTTCAACTTCCTCAGTCTTAGATTGTTCTCGAGGTTCATTTTTTTCAACCTCGGGAACAGTTTCCTCGACTGGTCTAGAAGAACTCGGTTTTCTACTTAAGTGTGGGAACACATGTCTAAACCATGATGTATCCTTGGATTCTATTATGGTGCCTTTACATATTCCAGGGTTCGTTAGAATCATCCATTATAAAACGATAAGGACCATAAGGACAGGTGTATCCAATAAATACACAATCTACTGTTTTGGGTCCTATTAGTAGCCATTTTGGTGGTGTGACCACCACCTTAGCTAGATACCCCCACACTTTCAAGTATTTATATAGTAGTTTCTTTCCTGTCCACAATTCATATGGCGTTACATCCTTTTTCTTATTGGGTATCATGTTAACACATAATATGCCGATAAGATTGCTTCCCCCCACATGTTTTGGTTTATACCAGAACTTATCATCATGGCATTCATAATTTCTTTCAAGGTATGATTTTTCCATTCCGCTATGCCATTCGACTGAGGGGAGTAAGGAGCCCTAAGTTCATGTATGATTCCATTTTTCGCACACACATCAATAAAAGGTGAAACATATTCACCTCCTCGGTCGCTCCTTACAATTTTGATTTTATGATTTAGTTGAGTTTCAACTTCGGCTTTGAACAAGATAAACTTGTTAATGGCCTCGTCCTTACTCTTAAGTAAGTACACATAGCAATACCGTGTACTATCATCAATGAACGTGATGAAGTACTTGTTCCCACCACCAGTAGGAATTGCCTTTAGATCACACACATCAGGTGTATCATCTCGAGGGGTTCGGTGATTCGTTCGACCTTTTGAAGGATGATTTCGTTTGTTTTGCTTCTACGCAAGTTTCTCACTTATTATTTGAGTCGATATCGAATGTTGGTATGGAATTAAGTTTAACTAAATGAGAATTGAATTAAAATTAACATGACCTAGTCTACCATGCCAAAGATTAGAAGACTCAATCAAATAAGTAGAAGTAGTAGCGTTTTCATTCATAGCTTTCACAACCATTACATTTAGTTTAAACATTCCATTGAGGGCATAGCCCATACCAACATACATACCATTCTGGGTCAACACGACCTTATCCGACTCAATCACCATTTTAAACCCAAACTTGTTCAACTGCCACCCCGACACAAGGTTTTTCCGAA
Organism: Scalesia atractyloides; assembly: GCA_947069175.1. NCBI lineage: Eukaryota > Viridiplantae > Streptophyta > Magnoliopsida > Asterales > Asteraceae > Scalesia > Scalesia atractyloides. Next base: position 58,349,879 of record CAMTDV010000022.1, on the reverse strand, counting down.
TTTCTGGAACATACAACACATTGGACAAAGTGAGTTCCTTTCCAAAAGTCATCTTCAAGACCATGTTCCCCTCGCCTTTGATTTCGTCCGTGGCTGAATTTCCCATAAAAACCTTCTCGCCATTAGTCACCTCCTTGAAAGTGCTAAAAAGACTTTTGTCGGAGCACACATGACGGGTAGCCCCCGTATCAACCCACCAATCCTTGTTTTGACCAACCAAATTAACTTTGGTGACCAGAATTGAGAGGTCCGTGACCATGGCAACAAGGTTATCGACTTCATGAACCATGTTCACTTGTCGAGCACCTTCCTTCTTTGGAAGCTTGCATTCGTTGGACTTATGGCCTTTCTTTTGATAGTTGTAGCAAGTTCTTTGGAACTTCTTTTTCCCAACGCCTCCTTTCGGACCAAGGTTGGAGCGTTTACCATGGCCTTTCTTTCAACTATTATTTGACTTTTAATATTGGCCATGCTCAACAAGATTGGCTTTTACAGTTTCAGGACCATCACTCCTTTTCAAAGCCAATTTGTTATCTTCTTCAATGCGAAGACGAACAACAAGATCTTCAATGGTCATCTTCTTTCGCTTATGTTTGAGATAGTTCTTGAAATCGACCCAACTTGGTGGCAGCTTCTCAATCACTGCAGCAACTTGGAATGTATCGCTGAGGACCATTCCTTCCGCATGAATATCATGAAGAATAACTTACAATTCTTGGAGTTGGGCTCATGACAGTTTTAGCATCTATCATTTTAAAGTCCAGGAATTTAGTCACCACGAATTTCTTAGTGCCTGCAACTTCTGTTTTATATTTGCTATCCAACGAATCCCACAATTCTTTGGCAGTCTTGGCTTTGCAATACACATTGTATAGTGTATCCACTAAACCGTTCAGAATGAAGTTGCGACACAAGAAATCCGAATGATTCCTAGCATGAATCATGCTCACAGATTGAGCATCCATATCCCCTTCATCAACATGGGTATTGGATTCAGTCAAGAACCTCGCAAGGTTCAGCGTGGTCAGATAAAAGAACATCTTTTGCTGCCATTGTTTCAAATTCACACCATTGAATTCTCAGGTTTCTCGGCATGCGAGACAGCGTCAGGCAACGGTGCAACCAGGCCTGTTGTGACAGCAACAGTGGTAGTCATACAGTAGAAACAGCGGTAGTCATAGGTAGAGATTGCATTCTGAAATGTAAACGGACAGTAAGAATTAGTAAAAATAATCTGTTTAAGTTCGTTAGAAACTGCTACTGAAAGGAAATAAATTTAGAGACAGAATCAAAATAAACAGTCAACCGGGCTTGTGTTTAACACAATTTCCTTAAACAAATTCGTCATCTTTTCCCAGGTACGACGGTACGAAACAGCAACAGAGCACTGCCAAACTTGAACACTTGCCTGAAATGTAACAGGAGATGTTGTAGAGAAAACTAGAGAGGAAGAAGAGAGCCGTGTTTTTTGGTGTATCTCAACTGAACTAACTTGGTCTGTATTTATACTTGCAGAACGAAACCCAAATTCCGGTATCATTACAGTGATTGAATGACCTAATAATGGTCATTAGTTATCAGTTTCTAGACTGATTATAATAACCTTCAAATAACTATTTCGAAATTGAACTTACTTAAAGATCATCAATAACGAATCATTTTTTCAAAACTCATTCAACAGAATCGGTTATCGGTGCAAAAACCGCCCCACGCGGGCCCGGGTTCTCGGAACCGCATTCGTGTCCGCAGTACGTGCGGTCGTACACGAGTTCAACTAAATTCGGCTCAACTTTTGCACCCCTTGCGCGCCCACGTAGGAGTTTTGGTAAAACATGGCACACGGTTATGTTAGTTAGGTAAAACATTACTTTATAAACTAACTTCTACTTTGTTCCCGCATCTATGTGGGATAAAGTTCAAGACTTCATTCACACACACTCAAATTTCCAACACTTATGACTAGAAGGGAGATCCAAATTGCAAAATTTGGACTGCGAGAGATGGTGTGATTTCAATGTTGGAGATATAGTTGCATAATTATGTTGTCGCTTTTTTGTTTTGTTTTCCCTTAATGTTCTTTGATGGTTTTTTCAGCATTTCCTGGCCCATTTGATAATCATAGAATCCCGCCTTTCAAAAAAACTATTACATCATAAATAATCTTCTAACCTACCATTGAGGGAGGCATTTAATAAATTCAATTGTTGTGAAAAATATGGTATTGCATCTTGGTTTTTTAACTCCTAAGAAGATTTTATATAGAAACTTTTTTTCAGTAAAAAGCAACCAACGTTTAAGAAATAACCATATCTCACTATTAGGGAGGAAGGGGCACCCGAAGGTACCACTATTAGGGAGGGAGGGGCACCCTAGGATAAGTACCCTAGCCCCAAACAACCACCATTCGCCAACTTAAAAAGTGCACCAAGCACCCATTTCCTAGTAAATGGTGGTGGGGCCTGGTTTTTATTTTGTTAATTATATTCTCAAAATTAAATATCTTAAAACTTAAAACATTACATAAACATAAATCATAAAACCTAAAAATTTATAATGTAAACATAGTTCGCAAGAATGCGCCACGCCGCTATATGGGTGAAATCCTAGTCGAAGTGGTGCTTGTAGTCGATACAAGCAACTTGAGTAAGCTCATCTTGCCAGAGCTCATTGTTGGGTTTTGACACATTCAAGAAAGTGGCATGTAGTCTAGAAATTTGGTAACCGATGTGGGTGAATCGTGAATCTAATTGATTCACGGTTCGGTTCATGTCACCCACATAGGTTGCAAATAGCCCGTGCACCCGACTCCATAAGGTGGACCGTCTTGTAGAGATGTGGGTTGGTGTTGGACCGCTACAGAAGATAATGTTAACACATTGTTTTCTTCTTCATCCGTCCATGGGTTTGCCATTGGATTGTGAATATGAAAGATTGAAAATGATTAGTGAATGTGAATATAAAATGTAGAGAATTTTGTGATTTGCTTGTGTGGTATGGATGGATTTATATAGAGAGGTGAATAAATTATTTGAAATGAATAAGTTTTTTTAAATTGACCAAAAGGTCAAAAAAAAATAATTCGAACGGTCATTTTTTCTCCATGTGTGGGGTTAGCAGGTACCGGAGCTAGCCCAACCAACCCACCAAACCAACCCGCATGGGTGGCGGTGGTGTGATAGCCCGAGTAGCAACCTGTGGGAGCCTACCTGTATGGTGTCCTGGCCTTCCTCATTTTAAAATAAGAGGAGCTTAAATAACGGGGTGGTGTGTTTTTTCCTTAAAAGTAAATGTTTGTTATTAACACTTATTAACTTAAAAGTAAATGTTTGTTATTAACACTTATTAAGATTACAAATTTAAAATCTTAAACTGGATGATCAGAGAGACGTGTAATCAGTTTAAAATTGAATTATATATGTGGTTCATTCAAAAAATCCAGCCGCATACAACTCAGACTTTAAGAACAAAAATTAGTATGTGATATTGCAGAGAATTCGTATGAAACCAGAATGTGACACCTGAGAGTGATTACGAAATTTGGGATTAGGGCCGGTAACAGCCTTTATATCTTTTTAATTTAAATTGCTTTAGAGCTTCAACCAAATTATATCTCAAAAAATAAAGGGGTTTTTGAGAAAATTATTAAGGGTATCGTTCCGAACACTTAGAACCATAACAACTCAAACAAATGTGTAGTTCCGCACCCCCAACTTACTTGATATGTATTCCAATTTACTATATGGTCATTAAGTGAATCTCAATTACACTAATATATCCAACATGCAACATGTACCATGTTCTATGTTTTATGCTTAGTTGCTCACCTAGTTCAAATTATGTGATGATATTGCAAATTTCTCCAAATTGAAAATAAAAAAGGATTTGTTGGTAAGAAACGTGATGCTTTCACTGCCTTGTACATGTTTTACACACCTTTTCTCTATATTTTGTTAAAAATATTACATAAATATCTTTGATTTTATGTTTGTACATATAATGTTATTAATTCTAAATGTTAATAATACTAATATGTGTTTTTTTGTTGCGAGGGTCAATAATATAAGGTGCACACGCACTGGACTTGGAAGTCATTCTCTATGTTGGCTTAAAGTCTTGGATTGGGTTTAGTTGGTGAGTCTACAGGTTCGTGGGCCAGAAAGTGTTGCAGATTAGAGGCTGTTGAAGGCCCTATATAAGAGGGTTGAGGATCTCATTTGTTATAACTCTCCAATTTTATTAGGTCGTATCTAGGGTTTCGAAAAGTGGATTGATATGTTACAAAACACACCAATTTCCCTTGTATTTTGTATATTTTTCATAGTTTTTAGTCGATTTTGGTCATTTATAGCTTTTACTTAGTAGATTGATGTTTTGTAGGTGTTTGTGTGTAAAAGGAGCGGAAATCGAGTTAAATACACCAAGAAAGGAGCACACGAGAAAAAGCTAAGTTATATAGCGCGGCAGAAAAGAATCTGAACTTAAAATGACCATGTCTTGGGTTAGAAAATGAGTTACGGGACGAATAATATATGAAGTTGGGGTAGCTCGATGAGGAAAAGCCAAAAATGAGGTTTGTTTTTAAAGATACCTTACGAACCGTAAGGGCAATGCCTTACGGTTCACAAGGCCTGCAAATTATGAATAGTTTATAAAAAACGCCATTTAGTCCTAGGGTTTGATATAGAGTAAATTGCACAAAACATCCTTTATGTTTTCTCAAACTTGCAGGTTCCAGCCTTAATGTTTAAAACTTGCCAAAAACAACCTTTACGTTTATTTTTGTTGCCGGTTCAGTCCTTTATTACTAACCAAGTTAATTATCTCAGTTTATTTCCCTCACATGCCTAACATGTGAGGGTATATTCGTCATTTTATTTCCTCTTCTTATAAAACCTCAACGAAACCCTCGCACATGAACTCAACACTCTGTTCTTCTCAGCTGTCATGTCGTCGTTAACTGTCATCAGACCGAACCGTTTTCCGTCGTAATCCGCCGCGTAAACAAACAATCGTCAAGAATGGACAAAAAAACAAAGAAGCCCGGAAAGGGGAAGGAGAAAATGGAGAGAAAAACAGCCAAAGCAGAGGAGAAAAAAGCCCGCAGAGAGTCCAAGAAAGTCTCACCTGAAGACGACATTGATGCCATTCTGGTACTCTCCATAAACATGTATTATTGTTGATTAAACAGTTGTTTTTCACTTCTGTTTATACTTACCAAATTTGTGTTTTTGAGTGTTCAGTTAAGCATTCAGAAAGAAGAGGCTAAGAAAAAAGAAATTCATGTTGAAGACAACGCGCCTCGACCGTCTCCGCGGTCCAATTGCTCGGTATATTACTCAATTTTGTATTTGAATTAGACAATTAGTAAGGATGTGCAGTGAATGTAGGATTGACTAGGGGTGTTGTGTTGTGCAGTTGAATATTAATCCTTTGAAGGAAACTGAAATGATACTGTATGGTGGTGAATTCTACAATGGTACCAAGGTCTGTATAGCTGTTTTGGTTTTAAATTGCGTAATGCAATGCGATGTGATGTGATGAGATGTGCTCAGGTCGAATCAGGTTTACTCTTTTCTGAACAACATTCATCCGTTCTCCCCGCAATTATCCCGCAATTTCGCCTCTGCATCTCCATATCCTCCAACAAACATCATCGGTCCACAATCTCAAACCGAAACCCTAACCCTACGGTGGTGATGTATCAGGTGGCGGTGGTGGTGTGGCAGTTGAAGATGATGGTGGCAGAGTTATTTGGGGATTTTGGGGGTTTTGTCGAAGGTGGAGGTGGTGGCAGAGGAGGTGGTGGCGGAGGTGGAGTGGTGGAGAGGAGGTGGTGGCAGAGAGTGGTGGAGGTGATGTGTTTTTTGAGGGTTTTATAAGAAGAGGAAATAAAATGACGAATATACCCTCACATGTTAGGCAGAGGGAAATAAACTGAGATAATTAACTTGGTTAGTAATAAAGGACTGAACCGGAAACAAAAATAAACGTAAAGATTATTTTTAGCAAGTTTTAAACATTAAGGCCGGAACCTGCAAGTTTGAGAAAACATAAAGGACGTTTTGTGCAATTTACTCTTTGATATATCTAGCCTACCAGACAAGTTGGGGCAGGTATAGGACAATCTTGAGGACCCTTGGAGCAGGATTGAAGTGGAGGAAGCTCGAGATTCAAGTTTTGCACGTCTCTGGTTTGATTATCATTTGATTATTCGTAGTTTTATGTTAGAAACATGTTTTCTTCAGTTTTCAGATCTGATTTGGTATTGTTTATGACTATTATGCATAGCTAAATCGATTGTACTACCTAGGTTAGATGATCTAGATGAATTGTGATGATTGAATGATCTTGGTTTTGATTGAATTGTGTGATTTACATGACAAAGACTTGTTATTGATCTTGATATTGCATAATTGTGTTGGTTGTGATTGAATGCTTGATTAGGTGATCCTGTGAGTCTGGTCTGAAACTATTTAAAAATAATGCGTTAGGTTCTCAATTTAGAGCTTGAGATTAGAATTAATCCAGATTTAATCCAATTAAGTAAAATCAACTAAGCCTAGTGTGCATCGTTTTCTAGCGACTCTAGGGACGAGCGAAAATTGCTAGGTTATTAGCTAGGCGTTGGTTCCTTAGTTTGGGTGACCGATAGCTCCAATCCGGTTACTTATTCGCGTTTAGGCTTTCCTAGGATTTTAGTATTCAAGGTCTTGTCTGCTTCACAAATTGAGGATATTGGCACCTTAGTTGTCACATATCTAACATTTGTGGGATTTGGTATCGATAAGTCAAGCCGATCCATCTTAGCACTTCACACTGTATCCCACTTTCGTGCACGGTTTATCATCCTTAGGGGAGGTTTATCGGGTAGATTAGGGTATTCAGTAAATAACCAACATCAGGATATCTTTGTAGGTGTCTAGGGAGTCGACACCTAGGTAGTTCCTTCCCGTCATTTGTGATCTTTGATCCAGTTCTCGTGTTTGCTTATGTGTTGAGTTTAGATTGAGTCTTGATAGTTTAAACCGTTAGTTATTTTGGATACTCGTCTATTTAATTAACAAACTCAAAATCCAAATAAACCAGTTATGTATTTAGGAGAGTCGGAGTCTAGTTAGCGTCGCTTGTGTCTCGTGGGTTTGATACTCGGACTTCATTAGTCTTTATTACGTATGATAGGTACACTTTCCTGCTAGTGGTCTAGGATTTAGAGAGTCTTAGTTTATAAACTTCATACTAGGGTGTCAAGATTTGGTTAGGTTTTATAGACCGTATTTTGAACATCGTTTTTGCCGCCGTTGTCGGGGACACTTAGGCAATTACATTATTAGCTTTAATTGATCTTAAACATTTTAATGGTCTTTTTTTTGTAATTTGAGTCTTAGGATTTGTGTCTAGTAGTAGAGTATCTAGTCGGTTTTGGTAAGTATTTTTACATAATTTTATCATGTGCTTGATCTGTGGCGGGGCCCATTACACCAAATTTTGTCCAAATAGATCGGGGTGTTCCACAGATTTCCAAGCTAACCCTTATGTGCAGCCACATTCATATGAGCCTTGGAATTGCAACCAGAACAAACAATGGAGGAATTACTTGACTGGGTTAAAGCTGCTAATAAGGAAAGAAATAGGGAGATTCAAGCCGTACTTGATAGTTTAAAATCAGAGAGCTTGAAGAGCCAAGTTTATTACATGTATGATGGGGATGGAATTAATTTATGATATCAAACGGCTAATGGTGAGATGAATTACATAATAACAAATAAGGGGGAGAAACGTGCTTTAAGAGTCCACTACGAGGTATATATTACGACTCTACTTTTAATTATAATTTTTATGAATCGGATTTACCCTTGTCTTGTGAAGAGGATGTCGTGCAGGTTTCAGACATTAAGCCCTTGTATGAGGAAGATACGGATGACACCCATGAACCGGAGACGATAATGGATGTTGCAGTCCCACCTCCGGTTCTGTCACACCCCGACCCGCAGCGGAATAAGGGTCGGGGCATAATTGGGTTATCACCAAAGCTCATGATGTTTACTAATATGTTTCATATTTATTAAATTCAAATTACATCTCAAAGTTTCAAGTCAAATTCATACAATATAAGGAAAGGAAAAATTAACTAAAACAATCCAAAATCTAAACTGGTTTATTCTTCTAGGCCGCCCTATATGTTTCTTGCTTCAACTTGATCACCTGTATCATGTGTAAAAATGGGGAATTTTGGGTCAACAAAAGTTGGCGAGTGAACCTTGTTAAAAACATTTGTTATTGATTTCTTATTGGAATTAATATGGAAAATTGTGCAATAATCATACATGAACAAACGTACGTAAATAAACAATCACAAACACCTTGCATGAGTATATGATATGAATGACAATGTATATATTGGCAACGTCTCGTTCACGCTCATAGGTAATGGGGAACGGCTCACGCTCATAGGTAATGGGGAGCAGACAGCCTATGATGTAATGTATGTGCGATCAAGGCTCAATCAAACGGAGCCAATCGTATGTTGCAACGCCTCGTTCACGCTCATAGGTAATGGGGAACGGCTCACGCTCATAGGTAATGGGGAGCGGCGGCCTATGATAGTGTATGTACTGAAAATGATAACTTTAATCTAAACATTTACCACACAAACAATTAATATATATTGGCAACACATTTGATCATGAATATGATGGATCCACAAGTGTTTAATTTAAATAAATAATAGCGACACATGATACACCCCAAAATGTGATTAAAACGGGGAATTGGTAGAGATTCACTCACATTGGGTGCGTTTGTTTGAAGATGTTGAATGCGCACGAGTTTAGAGGATTGTTCGACGAGAGATAACTAACCTAATTAATAACAAAAAGGTACGTTAAGTAAGTGGATTTTATTAACAATTTTAATAGGATTTTTGGATATATTTTTGTGAGTTTAAGCTTATTTTCTAACTTTAAAAACGTTATTTTTAAGTATTTTTAATTGATTTTTAAATTAAATAAATAAATAAGAATAATAAAAAAAATGTTGACTTTTGACCGTTGACCGTTACTGTTGACCGTTTGTATGTGTGTGCTGGGGGAGACTCGAACCCATGACCTCCCGTACGCGTGCACGCAGCTCTACCAACTGAGCTACGTGTCTAACCAAAATATTTGTGTTTTTAGTTATATTTATATACTATTTAACTTAATCCGAAAATCATTTATTTTTAAAAAGGATTTTAATTGCATTGAACCGGTGCCGTCAACCTGTCTCGAACCCGGGACGTATGAGTTAGTGTTGCATATAGTCCACCGCTGGACTGTGTGTCTAACCAGGTTAATAATCCGGTTTTTGTTATACTTAACATGATTCTGTGAGTTATCCCGGTTCGGTTAAAAAGAGCATTTTTATTTAAGAGAGTGAGGTTGGGGCAGGAATCGAACTCGCGACGTGTATGTATTTGTTTGCACACAGTCCACCGCTGGACTGTGTGTCTAACCCGTTCATAAAACTGATTTTAATTAATCTTATAACATAACCGGACTTCGTCTTCTTCGCTCAAGAACACAGACAATGATAATTCAACTGTTTCATGTCTAATTTGATTAACAAGTATTATAAGCAATTGAAAGGTAATGAACGGAGAGAGTTTGGGGAAAGGATGTACCGATCAGTGTCTTTCACAGAACTCCGGCAAGGATTCGTCGGCTCTGTTTTGTGAACTCCGGCTGTTAGGATCAATTAACAGTTTGGATGGATTAGATGTGAAATTGAACTACTGAGCAACGATTATCAGTAGGTTTAAATGATCATACCGGCTTTCAGCGTGATTCTGGAAATTTCAGAAGTTTTCCGGCGAATGCAGAAATTCCGACAACGTCGTATGGGATTGATTCTAGATGGTGGATTTGTGTTAGTAATGGTCTAACAATGGATTGAAACAGAGAGAGTCGAGGTATTTACCGTGTTGATGTGAGTCTCGGTTTTCCGGCGAAAGTCCGGTGATGACAGAAAAATTCCGGCGAGTGAAAATTCGTCGAGAATTGGTGTGATTGTGAGCGAAAAGATTATCAGAGGCTAGAGTGGGTATTTATAGGGAAGAACATCGATGAATTGAGTCTGATTACCGTCTTGATTCATTGGTCAAAAATTCTCCGGCGGTTATGACTGATGTCACGGACTGGACATCGGTTATAACCGATGTAAGAGTTGCTATATACGTTAAGTTACAAGAAACCGACAGTAAAAGGCGAAATCATCGGGATTTCCGACGACTGCGAGTTGGGCGCGTCGGTTGACTGATTTGAAATCGAGATTTGATATTTGAATTAATTGTTTTGATATATTACTAAAGAACACAAGCGGCGGAGTGGTTTGGTGAATGAGAGTTAAGACTTTGGCTGACCTGGCTGACCCGGGTTCGAATCCCGACAGCCTTCTTTTATTTTTAATTTTCTTATTTTCATTATTTAACAATTTTTGTTTTTAAATCCTAATTTTTTTATTAATTATGTATTGTTTACAATTAAAATTAATCATAAATAAACAACAAAAATTTAAAACTGATTGTTCGATTAATAAACGAAGCGGGTTTTGAAAACCCGTTTTTCGACGGATGTTACAGTATCCCCTACTTTTAGAAATTTCGTCCCGAAATTTAAGTAGTAGTAGTTACAGGAAATAGATGTGGGTATTTCTCGCGCATTGAGTCTTCACGTTCCCAAGTAAACTCAGGTCCTCGTTTCGACTCCAGGCGTACCCTGACAATTGGGATGCGGCTTCGTCTTAAACGTTTTTTCCGAAGTCCATAATTTCTACTGGTCTTTCGATGAAATGCATAGATTCATCGACTTGAATGTCTTCTAGAGGAATATGGAGATTTTCATCGGCGAGGCACTTCTTCAAGTTCGATACGTGGAATGTGGGATGAATTCTGTTGAGTTCCTCTGGTAGGTCAAGCTTGTATGCTACAGGTCCTACTCTTTCGAGTATCTTGAAAGGACCTACGTAGCGTGGAGCTTGCCTTTTTGGCCAAAACGAACTACTCCCTTCTACGGCGATACTTTTAAAAGTACTTGATCACCAATGTTAAATTCCAAGGGTTTTCGTCGTTTGTCTGCATAACTCTTTTGACGACTTTGTGCCGCTAGAAGATTGTTTCGAATTTGATGGATCTTGTCTGTTGTTTCTTGTATTAATTCTGGACCGGTGATTTGAGCTTCTCCAATTTCATGCCAACATATTGGTGATCGGCACTTACGACCATATAACGCTTCGAAAGGTGCCATGCCGATACTTGAATGATAGCTGTTGTTGTACGAAAATTCAACTAATGGTAGATGAGCGTCCCAATTCCCTTTGAAGTCTATGACACATGCTCGAAGCATGTCTTCAAGAGTTTGGATGGTGCGTTCAGATTGTCCATCAGTTTGAGGATGATAAGCGGTACTGAGGTCTAATCGTGTACCCAAAGCGGCTTGTACGGATTGCCATGTTCGTGAAGTGAAACGACCATCACGATCTGAAATAATGCTTAACGGTACACCATGCCGGCTTAGATTTCGCTGATGTAGATACGAGCTAACTTCTCATTCTTGAAGTCCTCGCGAATCGGAATGAAGTGGGCTGATTTTGTAAGACGATCAATGATTACCCATATAGTGTCATACCCACCAGAAGTGCGAGGTAACCCGGTAATGAAGTCCATGGTTGTGTTTTCCCACTTCCATACAGGTATTTCATGTTGGACTAGAAGTCCTGAGGGTCTTTGATGTTCAGCTTTCACTTTGGAACAGGTAAGGCACTTGGAAACATAAACAGCAATATCCTTTTTCATGCCAGGCCACCAGTAGGTGTATCGAAGGTCTTGATACATCTTGTCGGCTCCTGGGTGTACAGAGTATCGTGTTTTGTGCGCCTCTTTTATAAGGGTATCGCGAAGGTTATTGTGATCAGGAATCCATATGTGATCTAGATAATACAGAATGCCGTCAGATTTTGTTTCGAGTTTAAGTTCTGCTCCACAAGATAACTCATTTCGTATGTCGTATTCTGTTATGGAAACATGTTGAGCTTCTCGGATTTGATCTTTAATGTTGGTTATGATTTGCGAACATAGAAGACGAATGGAGTTCGCATAACCCTTTCGACTGAGTGCATCGGCCACCACATTTGCTTTCAAGGATGATACCGAATTTCACAGTCGTAGTCATTAAGAAGTTCGACCCATCTTCGTTGCCTCATATTCAACTCCTTTTGGTTAAAGATATGTTGGAGGCTCTTGTGGTCAGTGTAAATTTCACACTTGGCACCATAGAGGTAGTGTCTCCATATCTTAAGAGCGAACACAACGGCTCCAAGTTCTAGGTCGTGGGTAGTGTAGTTCTTCTCATGAGTTTTGAGTTGCCTAGAAGCATAGGCTATCACTTTTCCCCTTTGCATTAATACACAGCCTAGTCCTTGCCCTGATGCGTCGCAATATACTACAAAGTCATCGCAACCTTCGGGTAGTGTGAGGATAGGTGCGTCACAAAGCTTTTGCTTAAGGGTTTGGAAGGCTTCTTCTTGTTTAGGTCCCCATATGAAGGGTTTTCCTTTATGTGTCAAAGCCGTGAGTGGTACAGCGATATGAGAGAAATTTGATATGAAACGGCGATAGTAACCAGCCAAACCAAGGAAAGATCTTACTTCGGTTGGTGTACGTGGCGCTTGCCATTCTTGCACTGCTTTGATCTTTGAGGGGTCGACATGAATTCCCTTGTCATTGACGACATGTCCAAGGAATTGCACTTCTTTAATCAGAATTCGCATTTGGAGAACTTAGCGTAGAGCTTTTCGGTTCTTAAGAGCGTGAGGATGAGTCGAAGGTGTCGTTCATGATCAGTCTTAGACTTTGAGTAAATGAGAATATTGTCGATGAAGACTATAACAAAGCGATCGAGATAGGGTTTGCAAACTCTGTTCATTAGGTCCATGAAGACGGCTGGAGCGTTGGTTAGACAAATGGCATGACCATGAATTTATAGTGACTAACGAGTTCGGAAGGCGGTCTTTGGGACGTCTTCTTCATGTACTCTGAGTTGATGATAGCCGGAACGAAGGTCGATCTTTGAAAAACAAGTGGCACCCTGGAGTTGGTCTAGAAGATCATCGATGCGAGGTAATGGATAGCGGTTCTTGACCATTAATTTGTTGAGTTCTCTGTAGTCGATACACATGCGAAACGTTCCATCTTTCTTCTTTACAAACAGAACAGGTGCACCCCAAGGCGATGAGCTAGGCGTATGAATCCTTTGTCGGTCAGTTCTTGTAATTGACTGGCCAGCTCTTGCATCTCGGATGGGGCTAACCTATAAGGAGATTTCGCGATGGGTGTAGCGCCAGGTATAAGGTCAATGCAGAATTCGACTTCTCTCTTGGGAGGAAGTCCTGAGGTATCGTCGGGAAAGACTTGCGGGAATTCTTTCACTATGGGTATATCTTCGAGTTTCTTCTATCTGCTTCCCTTCTTGACAACGTGAGTTAGAAATGCTACATAATTCTTGCGGAGATATTTTCTGGCTTGAAGATAGGACATCAGTTGGAGTCTTTCGAAGGGGTTTCTCCAAAGATTCGTAGGGTTGGACCGGCTGCAAGAGGAAGGCGAATGAACTTTTCGCGTCATACCACTTCAGCATGATGTTGGCTGAGCCAGTCCATGCCGATTATAATGTCAAAACTTCCCAACTTCATAGGAATGAGGTCAACAGGAAAATCGTGATCGTTTAGAGTAAGAGTACAGTTTAATGAGAAACCGGTTTTCCGTCAGCAACTTCCACCGTTATGGATTCCATAAGTTTATCACGAGTTTGGTTGAGGATGGGTTCAAATTCTAAGGACACAAAACTCTTATCCGCGCCAGTATCAAATAACATGGATGCATAACTACCATTGATGAGAAACGTACCGTTAACCACGTTGTTGTCGGCCCTAGCTTGGTTGGCGTTGATGTTAAAAGCTCTTCCTCTAGCAGGGGGAGGAGCTTGGTTAGCTTGGTTCACCGGATTTGCTTGAGCTTGAGCATGTATAATGTTCACCAAACGTGGGCAAGTGTTTCTAAAGTGGTTTGGGTTCCACAATTGTGGCAAGCCCGCATGGGATGCATCATGGGGTAGTTGGGTTGGTAGTAGGTTTGGGCCGTATGTTGTGTAGGTGGTAGTAGTAGGGGTTGTTGGGCTTGACCCATTATTTGATGGTGGGTTTGGGTTGTGGATTGGTTACGGTTCATTCGCTGCAGCGAGCGGCAGGTTTGGATGGTGTGACCTGCACGCCGCAGCTGGAGCAATATTGACAGGGGTGTTCGGGGGAGTGATGGTATTGGCAACGGGTGCATTTTGGGTAGGGGCCGGAGTATGGCCTTTTGTATGGTGGCGGGTGAAGGGGCAACTTGAGTGATGGGTGCAGCAGGGATAGGGAAATTGGTTTGGGTAACAAACAAAATTTCTAGTACTTCGTTTCCTCTTGTTTGAAAACTTTGAGGAGGAGGTGGAATGGTTTGAAGTTTGGCCCTCAACGGGGCTTTCTTTTTCTCCTCCTTGAATTTACCATTTCTGATGCGGTTCTCGGTAAGTTCGGTGGCTAATTCCATAACAGCTTCGAGAGTTGCAGGCGAAGTGCTGAGGACTGAGTCTTGAATCTTCGAAGGGAGGCCTCGAATGTAGTGTTCAACCAAGCGGTACACTGGGGTGAACAAGTTAGGAACCATCTGGTTCAGCTCAAGAAATCTTTTGTTGTAGGAAGTATGGTCTCCTTCCTTTTGCTTCAGCGAGTGGAATTCGTCTTCCAACTTCTTGAGTTCGCTTCTTGGGCAGAAGCGTTTTGTCATAATTTCCCTTAACTCTTCCCACGTTAAGGCCATAGCGTCTTCAACTCCTCTTTTACCCTTCTCGGTGTTCCACCAGGTCAGGGCTACCCAAATAGTCTCCCGGTTGCGTAACGTACCTTGCGATCCTCGGGACAATCGCAATTGAGGAAGGTGTTTTCCATTTCCTCCAATCAGTGAAGGAGAGCGGTGACACCTTCAGTCCCTTCATACTTTGGGGATCGCAAGACTTGAAGTGTTTGTAGGAGCACTTCTTGGAGGAAGGGTTGTCGATGTTTTGATCCTCTTGATTGGGTGGGTTGATAGGATTTGCGGTGAGAGCTTGTTGGACTTGTATTACAATATCAGGAAGCACCACGGCCATTTGTTTTGCAATTTGAGTGGCCAAGCGTTCGTTTGACCTTCCTGAGTTTCGTCCTCCACGTAGCTGCCTAGCCGACATCTATAGGAATATACATAGAAGATGGTGAGTTTAAGGAGTTATTTAGGTGTCATGTGTCGTTTAAAATAATAAAATAACATAACCATCAATAATGCACTACATCCATAGGATGTCTTGGGTTTGCTCATGTTTGGGCCTCCAATGTCCCCCATACCATCGCCTGTATAGTCATGTGGGCCCCCATGACTATTGGCTTAGTAGGATTCACATTGTATTGGCGGTTTAACACTCGCATCACCCGAATGAAAACCATAAAATATGTTTGCGAGATGTATGGTCGGAGGGTGTCCAGGTGTAGACACAATGACAACTCAAAGTGGTGTTAGCTCACACGACGTTTGGTATAGCATGCTTTGGCCTAATAGGTCCTTCGTACTCTCATCGTTACTCCCCAGGTAGGCAAACTGGTCCTTTATTTTGGATTTATACGAATGCCAAGCCTAGACAGGACGTTCCGACTACCGGTACTTGGACCCTTCCAGTTACTACATGCCCGTCATGAGAACTCACTTTGATGTGATTTGAAAATACGAAAATCGTTGTAAAAATCATATGAATTGTGAGGTGTGTGCTCCTATGAATATGATATGTTATGAGAATATGATTCATGATAGGCATTGTATAATAATATGTACTTATGAACATGCTTGCAAAACATTGATTGTAACAATAAACATAAAGCATATAAACATCATGAATTTTGCATGTAACACACAAACAATTTAAAAATTCTAATCAACTATAGTATAGGCTCTGAGGGTCTAATAACCTATCCTATATCCCTATAGTCATGGCTCTGATACCAATCTGTCACACCCCGACCCGCAGCGGAATAAGAGTCGGGGCATAATTGGGTTATCACCAAAGCTCATGATGTTTACTAATATGTTTCATATTTATTAAATTCAAATTACATCTCAAAGTTTCAAGTCAAATTCATACAATACAAGGAAAGGAAAAATTAACTAAAACAATCCAAAATCTAAACTGGTTTATTCTTCTAGGCCGCCCTATATGTTTCTTGCTTCAACTTGATCACCTGTATCATGTGTAAAAATGGGGAATTTTGGGTCAACAAAAGTTGGCGAGTGAACCTTGTTAAAAACATTTGTTATTGATTTCTTATTGGAATTAATATGGAAAATTGTGCAATAATCACGTAAATAAACAATCACAAACACCTTGCATGAGTATATGATATGAATGACAATGTATATATTGGCAACGTCTCGTTCACGCTCATAGGTAATGGGGAATGGCTCATGCTCATAGGTAATGGGGAGCAGACGGCCTATGATGTAATGTATGTGCGATCAAGGCTCAATCAAACGGAGCCGATCGTATGTTGGCAACGCCTCGTTCACGCTCATAGGTAATGGGGAACAGCTCACGCTCATAGGTAATGGGGAGCGGCGGCCTATGATAATGTATGTACTGAAAATGATAACTTTAATCTAAACATTTACCACACAAACAATTAATATATATTGGCAACACATTTGATTATGAATATGATGGATGCACAAGTGTTTAATTTAAATAAATAATAGCGACACATGATACACCCCAAAATGTGATTAAAACGGGGAATTGGTAGAGATTCACTCACATTGGGTGCGTTGTTTGAAGATGTTGAATGCGCACGAGTTTAGAGGATTGATCGACGAGAGATAACTAACCTAATTAATAACGAAAAGGTACGGTAAGTAAGTGGATTTTATTAACAATTTTAATAGGATTTTTGGATATATTTTGTGAGTTTAAGGCTATTTTCTAACTTTAAAACATTATTTTTAAGTATTTTTAATTGATTTTTAAATTAAATAAATAAGAATAATAAAAAAAATGTTGACTTTTGACCGTTGACCGGTTCGGTCGTTTGTATGTGTGTGTTGGGGGAGACTCGAACCCATGACCTCCCGTACGCGTGCACGTAGCTCTACCAACTGAGCTACGTGTCTAACCCGAAATATTTCTGTTTTTAATTATATTTATATACTATTTAACTTAATCCGAAAATCATTTATTTTTAAAAAGGATTTTAATTGCATTGAAACGGTGCCGTCAACCAGTCTCGAACCCGGAACGTATGAGTTTGTGTTGCACACAGTCCACCGCTGGACTGTGTGTCTAACCTGGTTAATAATCCGGTTTTTATTATACTTAACATGATTCTGTAAGTTATCCCGGTTCGGTTAAAAGAGCATTTTTATTTAAGAGAGTGAGGTTGGGGCAAGAATCGAACTCGCGACGTGTATGTATTTGTTTGCACACAGTCCACCGCTTGACTGTGTGTCCAACCCGTTCATAAAACTGATTTTAATTAATCTTATAACATAACCGGACTTCGTCTTCTTCGCTCAAGAACACAGACAATGATAATTCAACTGTTTCATGTCTAATTTGATTAACAAGTATTATAAGCAATTGAAAGGTAATGAACGGAGAGAGTTCGGGGAAAGGATGTACCGATCAGCGTCTTTCACAGAACTCCGGCAAGGATTCGTCGGCTCTGTTTTGTGAACTCCGGCTGTTAGGATCAATTAACAGTTTGGATGGATTAGATGTGAAATTGAACTACTGAGCAACGATTATCAGTAGGTTTAAATGATCATACCGGCTCTCAGCGTGATTCTAGAAATTTCAGAAGTTTTCCGGCGAATGCAGAAATTCCGACAACGTCGTCTGGGATTGATTCTGGATGGTGGATTTGTGTTAGTAATGGTCTAACAATGGAATGAAACAGAGAGAGTCGATGTATTTACCGTGTTGATGTGAGTCTTGGTTTTCCGGTGAAAGTCCGGTGATGACAGAAAAATTCCGGCGAGTGAAATTTCATCGAGAATTGGTGTGATTGTGAGCGAAAAGATTATCAGAGGCTAGAGTGGGTATTTATAGGGAAGAACATCGTTGAATTGAGTCTGATTACCGTCTTGATTCGTTGGTCAAAAATTCTCCGGCGGTTATGACTGATGTCGCGGACTGGACATCGGTTATAACCGATGTAAGAGTTATTATATACGATAAGTCACAAGAAACCGACAGTAAAAGACGAAATCGTCGTGATTTTCGACGACTGCGAGTTGGGCGCGTCGGTTGACTGATTTGAAATCGAGATTTGATATTTGAATTAATTGTTTTGATATATTACTAAAGAACACAAGCGGCGGAGTGGTTTGGTGAATGAGAGTTAAGACTTTGGCTGACCCAGCTGACCCGGGTTCGAATCCCGGCAGCCTTGTTTTATTTTTAATTTTCTTATTTTCATTATTTAACAATTTTTGTTTTTAAATCCTAATTTCTTTGTTAATTATGTATTGTTTACAATTAAAATTAATCATAAATAAACAACAAAAATTTAAAACTGATTGTTTGATTAATAAACGAAGCGGGTTTTGAAAACCCATTTTTCGACGGATGTTACAGGTTCAGCAAGTCGTTAGTTCTAGCCATTAGTGTCCCATTCCATTGAATATCGATGATGGCTTCTAGAGTGATGATGATGAGGGGGTAGTAGAAAAGGCAGAGTTGGAGGTGCGCGACTACATCGCAGCCCAGAGTAAAGAAGTTTAAGAAGAGCCACTTGACAAGATGGAGGATGAGAATGATGAGCATGTACCATATTGGGAAGAGGAGTTTGGGGATGAGTTGGTAGGTTTATTGACTCATAAAGAAGTAGAATTTAACCCGGTCGGTGATCTGGCCTGTTTAGAGAAATTACTTGAAGGTGAACCGACCATGGAGATCAAACAAATGCCAAATGAGGAAGAAGAGATAGTGGAGAGGAGTTTGATAGACAGCCCATGGGGAAGTTAGAAGATAGACTGCCACCGCGATCGAGAAAACGGGAGAGGGCGAGAAGGAGCTTGGATAACACCTTCTGAGGATTTGAGGATGGTACGATGGAAGAAAAAGGAGGAACCACCAAAGTTTGCACAACATCATCCTTCTCATTAGATGCCACAAATCAGGTATGGTTCAGGTAAGTTTATGTATTGGTGGTAGGGATGAGACTGGTATCATACCGGTACCGTACTCGTACTCATACCAAAATTGAGGAAAAGTGGATACCGAATTTCGTACCGCATATTATTGTTTCGGTACCGGTTTTTCGGTATATTGTTTTACCTAATCTTCATAACTAATGGATACAAACCATTATATTACAAATAAGTTTAAATTATCATACTAGAAGATGGAATGAGTACACTTGGGTCAAGCTTTACTCATCATAAAAGTGCCATGAATAACTTAGAAGAAAAACTGTGGAGATGGGATTTTGGTTTGAAATTCAGATCTAAATAGAAAAGTACAATATAATAAAAAAATTACTAAAGCATAACTTGTTTTAATCAATCGATTCAATCATGCAACTCTTATCTAGTTTCGCCTATTGTTCATTTCACAAACTATTCAAACACTTATATGTTTAGTTTACAAAAAAAAGTAATTAATCTGATTGTAAACAAATACTCAACTGATTTATATGAAAAAACACATCACCCATGTTAACCCATCTATCATTATTTAAAATATAAATTGAAGGATAAATTAATTAAATAGTGGCAAAAAAAACCCTTGAAATTCCTTAGTAAAATTTGGTACTAATACCGTTTTTACCAAAAGATACCTGTACCGAAATCGTTATTTACCATAACATACCTATGGTACCTGTATTTCCGTATAAAATCTCATTCCTAATTGGTGGCATGACCCGTTTGAAATTGTTAAAAGGTTTAAAAATTTCACCCTTAAAATTTTAATTAATAATAAGGAACAAGTGTAATTAAATGGGTTGGCTAAGTGTTGGATAAAGGAAAAGCCTCCAGATTAAGGTCTTGGGAGGTGACCAATTGTAAATTTGTATTATGAGTTAGTTTTTGTTTTTATTATTTTTAATTTTTTATTATTTTTGAGTTGATAATATGCTCGGGTTTGTTTATTTTTTACTTGTGCAGGTTTGTTTGACTAGTTGGTACTTAATATACATTTAGGCTGGGATTTCAGAGCTATTACCATGATGTAGAGGCAACCTGAGTGTAACAATTTGTTAAACGGCTGCAAATGGAAGTTACACAGTCATGCTCACTTGAATTGGAACTTGAAGATTTTTGCTACCAGGCGAGTTTGTTCCTTTTTGTATACTTTTTAGGATTAATATATTTTTGCTTTATTTTTAGCGATTTTCCATTCACATTGAGGACAATGTGAGATTTAAGTGTGAAGATGGGAAACTTCATTTTTAGGTAGTTTGAGCCTAAATTCTTTTTTTTAAATCCCAAAAAAAGAGAAAATGTCCCTTTAAACATTTGCAATTGAATGGAAAATGGTAGTTAAAATTGGACTTTTGGTTTTCAATATTATATGTATGAGATAATTGATAGATTGAATGCACATCTGATTTAAGATATGTGAGTAGACCCAGCTAATAGAAAGGTTCCCTAGGATTGAATTAACGCACCTTATTTATTGTCATGCCTTGATTTTCGATATAGCGGAAGTGTGCGCGAGGTGTGGCCAGAGCGGCAATCGTTGCATTCAACTAAGTAAACGACAATCTTAATACATTACAAAATATTCATCCATGCTTTTTATTTAACCATAATTCACATACCAACTTGAACAATTGTTACTGGCACATCGATGGCCTGCCTAACCCCGTTCAGGACATTGTTACTGGTAGCGACCCTGTATTTTGCTGTAGACTTGAACAATTTGGTATTTTAAATAAAATTTTTAGGTATAACAATACAGACATATCTTATGGCTTAATTTTGTAATATCAGACTGTACCGTAACCAGTACTGATATTTATTTTGTGTTCGCGTCTTTGTCATTTGTCTAGGATATAGTTTTATATATTCGTGATTGTGACGTATCCATTATCATACCAAGCTATGATTTGGTTAAATTCCTAGACTTTTAAGACTAAAAATTATATTTTAAGTCAAGTTGTTGGTTAATAGACAATGTAATAGTTGTTCAAGTTGTAAAGAATTACCGGAATTATACCAATTGTCACAATTATCACGATTCTTGTGGGTTCTCACCTAGGAGAAATACCAAAGACAAAACCACAACAATAGTATAAACGGGCCACTATAAGTTTAAACCATTAATATTTTAGTGAAATTGGCACACTTTTGTTTTTTAGAAACTAAATTTGGATCTAATGGCGCCTAAAAATATTGCATACTTTCATTAATTGAGCTATTATATAACTGAAGCCTATGGTGTTTCCACTAGGATAGCAACTTGGTGATAACACCCTCTAGGTTAAATTAAGAAAAAATGCGTGATGCTTATGGTGTTTCCCATTAGGATAGCGACTTGGTGATAATAAAATGGCTAAAGCTATAAATTTCACCCAATTATCTATCTAATTACAATGAGTCAATAATATAAGGTGCACATGGACTAGACTTGGAAGTCATTGCTCTGTGGGCTTGAAGTTTTGGATTGGGCTGAGTTTGTGAGTCAGAAGGTTCTTGGGCAGAAAATGTTGCAGATTAGAGGCTGCTGAAGGCCCTATATAACAGGGTTGAGGATCTCATTTGTTATAACTCTCTCCAATAATTCACATAATTCAGTATGTTGTATCAAGGGTTTCTTAAAGTGGATCTCATATGTTATCGTGAGATCTTGGGTTTTTGTTAGATGATCATCTAGGATTGTGTGATCAGATTAATCATCTCCAAAGAACTTTATCTTGTGAAAAGTTCTAGCGATTGTAATCAGTTGATTTGGTATAAATTGCATAAACCTTTAGTGTCTGATACATCCTTATAAATGACAATGAGATTCTACCATATGTTTTATTAATAAGAGTTAATAGGGATCTTGGACACTAGATCTATGTTTCTTTACAACAATCTTTTAAGCGATAGTATGGTGTGAAATATGTTTTTCATCTCGACAAATTGTCACAACAAAATATAACTTAAAATATATCTTTCTCGTTTTCACATCGATGCAATTTATTTTTCATTAATGGATATTTAAATTTATACCTTACATGTTTATTATTATGCATTGGTAAACCCAATGTGGGTATCGTCCCACATCGCTTACAGAAAAGAGATTATAAATGTTTATAGGCACCACTTAAACATGTTAGTTGGTGGGCTCAGTCATGCGAGCCTGTGACCAAAGTGGGGGCATTAAAGTGGGTTCGAAGGTTGATACAGAGGACTAGTCATGGTAAATCAAGTAGTCAGAGAAACCAGGTCGGGCTTCAAAAGGTTCCCGGCTGTGTACAAATGTTGCACATTTCAGTCTTTGGAAATTTGTCGGAGGACCCACGGTAGAAGTCCGGGTATTTTATTGACTGTGTGCTGGTGAATCACTTTAAAGGGCGAGCCATCTGAATATCCATTTCCATTTGACCCAGGTTGGATCGTTTATCAGCTGACTTAACAAGAGCAGCAACCAACATAAGTTACACTGACTGTTTGAGGCTTACGAACTATTCCTCTGGGCTAATAATCCCATGTCTCTTCTTCTCGATCAACACCCCACTTTTTTAATCAAAATGGTTAGTTAGAAACCAAACCGAATTTCCAGAATTAGTTCTTGATTTGCTTTGGTCACATAAAAACACTCCGGTACGAATTTAAACACAGCCCAAAGGGGTGATTAGGCCGCAACTAAACTCATAAGTAAAATAACTTGTTGGTTTAATGTGAACTAATGTTGTAACATGCAATATCACATATACCCATATACAAACATGAATTTTTTGCCCTCATGATCATTGGCTTTGCAATTAATTGTAGGCGTCATTGATCATCTCAACAAATCAATTCGTGTATAAACATAACTATACGAACTCCAACATTTGTTCCAATGACCATTAATAACTTGACAATTATATTCACTATTATTACCAAAATAAACATAACAATCTGGAATATTATACTTGATATCTTTTAGCTAAGCCATAAATCACGCAAGCTTCAAGTTGTGAACTTGATAAATTTAGACCATGCATCAATTTAAAACACAAAACGGTATCCTGGTGGATATTTATATCCTTTAATCATTTCCAGAATATTTATTGATTCACACCTTACTTTTATTGGCATATACTTAACTTTTCTTGAGAGCAAATATTGCATGTTAATTACCAACTTCAAGAATCTTTTAGTTCTTCAATACGTTTCAAATCATCATTGACACGATGTGATCTAACCGGTCTTGCCAATTAAATAATCATAATCCATAAACTTTTGGTTTATGATCATATATGTAATTCTTTCACTTATGCTTATTTATTATAGGAAGGAAATGTGAAAGAATAATGTATTATCATCTCCTACTATTATGTTATATCATTTTCATCCTTTCCATGCTTTATTATCACTTTATCTCTTATTTGCTCATCATACATATTTAATGGTCCATCTATTATTAATGACCATCATTACAATTTTTTTCAGTTTGTCCATGATCACTATCTTTACAATGATCAACATATACTCACATTTGTTTCAGGGAACAATATTCTTTCACATGACATCAATTGAGAATCAACAAAATGTTTGAGTCAATAAGATTTTCGGTCTAACATCTTACAACCTTTTAAAAACTTAGATAATGAGATTCAGGGAGAATGACTTTTAAATGTCTCATATATGCATGTTTGTACTCTTTCATGAGAGTGACAACATACCACACCTTTGGTTTAGTTGTTCTATCAAATACTATCTATAATAATGAATGATTGCATATAGAATAGAAGGTGTACATAAATTCAAATTTGATAACTGTATGATATTATAAGATACTACCATATAATTCAAAATTAATCATGCAACATTCTAAAAGAGGATATCTTTTCATCTCGGACAATTTATGTATTAACCTATCACGGTATAATCAATAACAAGCAAACTTATGTACATATATATTTGTCACTAACTTTTAAAAATAAATAAGTATCCTTATTAAGTTCCCATGATGCTTAAATAAGATATGACTCTTTTATTGCTTGTAGATAAGTGTTTATTTTATGGTGACAAATTAAACAAAATTAATCTCAATTTAGAATCATTTACAAATATATCTTTTATCAAATAAACATTAAGAAACCTCAAAACTATAAAACATGTTGTTCTTCCTACGAAAGCTCTTCCATGAAAACTATTCATCGCATTAACCCCTAGATCAATCTCAACCCTCATCTCCTCTACCTTACGAGAACTTAAGTCCTTGATGATATTAGGGTACGATCCATTACCACCGCATCTTCATAGCATTGATTTAATGCAGCCACTGATACACCCTATTCTGCTCCTGGACCTGATAACGAATCAGAACCCTAGTTTGATTTCCATTATGCTCAAGATCCATTGATTCTTGGCCTCTGATAGTTTCTAGTCCTTCATGCTCCCCATGGACTTCTCGACATTAACCTTCAACTTAAACCCTCCCATCTTGATGTTACTCAGAATCTTCTCCATCTCTGATTCTCCCTTACACCTATGAAACTCACAAACCCAAATCTCAGACCCTCCTTACTCCTCCTCCTGGCAATATAGACACAAGTTTGACACACTTAATATGGCAAACAAGTGAAAATACAAATCCAAGGGCCAAAAATGTCAAAAAATAATAAATATTTTCGCTTCTTCACCAAGTTTGACACACTTAATATGGTGTTGACACATGTTAGGACACTAATCCACACTTGAGGACACTTGTCATCACCTCCATAATCCTAAAATACTATAAATACCCCATGATTCTTCTATTTTTTTCACACCACTTCAAAGCAAAGTGTGAAGTTCTTCTTTCTATCCTTCTTGGAGCTTGTTTCCAGCCTTTGGAAGCCTCCTATCTTGAGTTTCGAAAGTGTTCTTCAACACGAGTAAGTACTCTTCCTAGTTCTTTCAGTTTTAGCTATTTTGAGCTAAAAGTCGAATAATTTAGCTTCCTGATTGACTTTTGGTTCTGACCATATTTGGTCAAGTCAAAGGTCAATTGAACTTTGAAACATGATCGTAATCACGAAGGTTATAATCCCTAATGATTTCACCTTCTGATTACCACGTTTAATAGTCGAAGTGACGAGTTAAAGTTTCGGTAAAAAAATGCACATGATGTGCATTTTACGACGAAACTATTTTTGGGTATCAAAACACGAAGTTTTGATACCAAATCAGTATTAAAAACTTAGTTAGACATATTTTGATATGTCTAACTCATCACTTCTAGTTTAGTGCTTATTTAGGGTCGTAAGTCGAACGGTCTTGACCAGCGCTTTGACTTTCGAATCTGACCCGTTTGGCCGATTTTAGGATCCGACCAAACACATATTTGTGACCATAGTTTTATAGGGAATAACCTACTGAGGTTATACCATATGGTCACGTTGTTTGGTTAGTGTTATGATAAATTACTTCTATGTTCTTAAAAAATGATGACCAAAATGCCCTTTTTGCGCATAAATCTATTTTAAACACATGCAACCAATTTTTAACTATAAAGTGATGTTATAACATTTTCAAACATGTTTTGGGCATTTAAGACTTATCATAGGATGATCACGCGTTTACGCTAACGACCCGTTAAAGTAGCATAAACTACCTTAATGAGTCATAATGGGTCAAAAGCACTCAAGATCCTTTCCAAATCAGAATGTTAAGTTTAGTATACCATATAACATGAGTTCCAAAACTCGTTTGGTTTATAAGACTTCCTTCTATTCGATCTCCCGTTTGTAGTCACGACATGCTAACATATTTATCTGACACATTAGAACACTTTGAGCTTTGTTTATTCCGTTGATCAAGAACACTTTCACAATCCCAAATGAGTACATAGCCCCCCTCTTTTACGTTTTCAAATGTTTTGGGGTGATTCATATGTGCCTATAATTATTTTCAAAATTTCAAAACAATATACATGGTTTATGTATACAAAAAATGTTTTTCAAAGTGAGTACATAGTTCCCCTCTTTTACGTTTTGCAAATGTTTTAGGGTGACTCATATGTGCTAAATCATTTTCAAGTTTTCAAAAACAATGTCTATGGTTTATATATAAAACAATACGATTTCAATAGTGTTAACAACTTGTTGATGCGTTATCCATAACACGAATGACATTCATTAGCTTTGGCCGAGCCGACTAGTAGTATGTTATTGTACCATAGGACTGACAATCCCATTATCGGACAGTTCACTGGATTTGGTGGAAGTTTGGGTAATGACAGAAACTGTTTCTGATTAACAAATCATTTGTTGATTTGTTAGTCTGTTAAAGAGACTCTTTTGTGGTCTATTAAAGATACCCTTTGGTGGTATAGTCAACACAGGTTTGAATGTGTTCATTAAAGAACGATCAAAATTTTTCACAATTAAAAACACGGACGATTTGTTTATGACATGGACAATTGGTTTATGACATGGACGATTGATTTATAACACGGACGATTCATTTATAACACGGAGGAATGGTTTTGAACAATGCCATGCAATTGTTTTCACTTAAAGATATAAACCATACGAAGTTTTCTTTTGAATCAATCTGTTACAAGGTTTTTACAAAAGAAATGTTTTTGTCAAGATTCATGGCTACAAGGTTTTAACAACTCTAACCAACTTGTTTTAGTTGGTTCATTGTATTGCAATATCAGGCACTTTTTGATAAGAGGTTTTCACTTAACGACTCTTGTAGTTGGACGAGGTGTTGCAATATGTGTACAAAGCCACGAATTTGACACACTCACAAAACCTATGTACTCGCTGGCATTTTTATGCTAACTCTCTTTTCACATATGTTTTAGGAATCAATACTTGGTAATATGACTGATGCTTCACGTATGAATGGACGGGGGCCTTAGTGACTTAAAACATGAAAGACAATTTATTTATATGTTGTTTCTGTTTATCCCAAGACAATGTAAACATTTAACTTAATCAAACATAAATTTTAAATTCCATGAGTTGTGAAACAATAGTTCTATGACATTAATCCCCGATGTTTCCACCGCGGTTAGTTGTTTTACGCGGTCGGGGTGTTACAGAAAGATTGGTATCAGAGCTTATGGTTATAGGGAATTAGGTTATTAGTAATGCTTTGACCTAGACTATAACCTTCCTAGGACCCTAACGCGAGTTATCTTAGGTTTAGATTATTAAAACAATACCATCACCTATCCTTAGGTGATTACCAAAACAAATACACAAGTTACAAATTCGTTTTGAAAATCAATCATCTATCCTTAGATGATTTGTTTTGGCTTAAAGCCTTGTAAGTTTTCAAAATCCCGTCAAAGTTTGGGTTTTATTAATGTGAACACGTGCAATCTGGAAGGGTGGATGCCTGTACCCTGAGTTTTCTGTCTAAGGCTAGAGTGTGCGTACAAATCCGCATTATTGGACCAGTCACTCTTACCTAGGAACTCTTGGGGTGAGTGTCCACTTATAGGCTAAAGCATGTCTTCGCGATACATTATAAAGACCCATTTACTCTGATTAGTCACCGTGTGTCGTTTGTTTGTTTTTAAGTAACGAACGAATGACCACCATCCTTATATTTCGTCGATATTTTTAACATCTCTCTTCATTATCCAATGTCAATCACACATATTTTCCCTCATGTTTTCTTCTAGAATGCCTCCTCGACGTAATACAACTCAAAATGCCGAAATGGCAGCTATGATCGCTCAGCAAATTGCTGCTGTACTCCCAAACCTAGTGACCTAGATAAACCGAGCAAACAATAACAATAATAACAACAACAATGCACCCGCACCGTGCAACTACAAACAATTTAACTCGGCTAAACCACTCAAGTTTACTGGGTCCGAAGGAGCTACTGGACTCCTGTAGTGGTTTGAGAGTCTCGAAAGCACATTTTGTCATGTTCAGTGCCCGAATGAGCGAAAGGTCAAGTTTGTATCGAGTGTATTCCTGAAAAGAGCACTTACATGGTGGAATGGTGTAATGAGAGATAGGGGTGCCGATGTGGCAATGGCACAAACGTGGGAAGAGCTTCGAGCTCTAATGATGAGGGAATTCTGCCCACGTCATGAACAATGGGCACTGGAAGATGAATTCCACAATCTTAAACAAGATAGTGGAGAGCATCGTGCCTACACTGACCATTACAAAGAATTGAGTTTGTTGTGTCCCGCCATGGTCACCCCATTGGATAAAGCAATCGAGAGATAAATTGATGGCCTGCCTGACACCGTTCTAGACATTGTTACTGGTAGCAACCCTGTATTTTGCTGTAGACTTGAACAATTTGGTATTTTAAATAAAATTTTTATGGTATAACAATACAACATATCTTATGCCTTAATTTTGTAATATTAGACTGTACCATAACCAGTACTGATATTTATTTTGTGTTCGCGTCTTTGTCATTTGTCTAGGATATGGTTTTATATATTCGTGATTGTGTCGTATCCATTATCATACCAAGCTATGATTTGGTTAAATTCCTAGACTTTTAAGACTAAAAATTATCATTTTAGTCAAGTTGTGTGGTAAATAGACAATGTAATAGTTGTTCAAGTTGTACAGAATTACCGAAACTTTGCCAATTGTCACAATTATCACGATTCTTGTGGGTTCTCACCTAGGAGAAATACCAAAGACGAAACCACTAACAATAGTATAAACGGGCCACTTTATAAGTTTAAACCATTAATAGTTTTAGTGAAATTGGCACACTTTGTGTTTTTTAGGAAACTAAATTTGGATCTAATGGCGCCTAAAAATATTGCATACTTTCATTGATTGAGCTAGTTATATAACTGAAGCCTATGGTGTTTCCCAATAGGATAGCAACTTGGTGATAACACCCTCTAGGTTAAATTAAGAAAAAATGCGTGATGCTTATGGTGTTTCCCATTAGGATAGCGACTTGGTGATAATAAAATGGCTAAAGCTCATAATTTCATCCATTATCCATCTAATTACCAATGAGTCAATAATATAAGGTGCACATGGACTAGACTTGGAAGTCATTTGCTCTGTGGGCTTGAAGTTTTGGATTGGGCTGAGTTTGTGAGTCAGAAGGTTCTTGGGCTAGAAAATGTTGCAGATTAGAGGCTGCTGAAGGCCCTATATAACAGGGTTGAGGATCTCATTTGTTATAACTCTCTCCAATAATTCACATAATTCAGTATGTTGTATCAAGGGTTTCTTAAAGTGGATCTCATATGTTATTCGTGAGATCTTGGGTTTTTGTTAGATGATCATCATATAGATGATCATCCGGTTGTGATCAGATTAATCATCTCCAAAGAACTTTATCTTGTGAAAAGTTCTAGCGATTGTAATCAGTTGATTTGGTATAAATTGCATAAACCTTTAATGTCTGATACACCTTATAAATGACAATGAGATTCTACCATATGTTTTATTAATAAGAGTTAATAGGGATCTTGGACACTAGATCTATGTTTCTTTACAACAATCTTTTAAGCGAAAGTATGGTGTGAAATGTTTTTTTCATCTCGACAAATTGTCACAACACTAAGACCTTCTAATATATTAGAAAAGTTGTTTAAATCAGAGAAAGCGGTAACTTTTTTACACCAAAATATAACTGAAAATATATCTTTCTCGTTTTGACATTGATGAAATTTATTTTCCATTAATGGATATTTAAATTTATACCTTACATGTTTATTATTATGCATTGGTAAACTCGATGTGGGTATCATCCCACATCGCTCACAGAAAAGAGATTATAAATGTTTATAGGCACCACTTAAACTTGTTAGTTGGTGGGCTCAGTCACGCGAGCCTGTGACCCAAGTGGGGGCATTAAAGTGGGTTCGAAGGTCGATACAAAGGACTAGTCATGGTAAATAAAGTAGTCAGAGAAACCAGGTCGGGTTTCAAAAGGTTCCTGGCTGTGTACAAATGTTGCACATTTCAGTCTTTGGAGATTTGTCGGAGGACCCACGGTAGAAGTCCGGTTATTTTACTGACTGTGGGCTGGTGGAATCACTTTAAAGGGCGAGCCATCTGAATATCCATTTCCATTTGACCCAGGTTGGATGGTTTATCAGCTGACTTAACAAGAGCAGCAACCAACATAAGTTACACTGACTGTTTGAGGCGTACGAACTATTCCTCTTGGCTAATAATTCCATGTCTCTTCTTCTCGATCAACACTCCACTTTTTTTTAACAAAATGGTTAGTTAGAAACCAAACCGAATTCCAGAATTAGTTCTGGTTTTGTTTTGGTCACATGAAAACACTCTGGTACGAATTTAAACACAGCCCAAAGGGTGATTAGGCCGCAACTAAACTCATAAGTTTAGATACCCCCCCCCCCCAGTCTAGATTTCATTCCCTATTAGTTGGATCACTCCATAAAAAAATATTCACTAAAAGAAACCTATTTTAGTATGTTGGGGCTTGGGAGAATCAAAATTGGACTTGGAGAATCGGAGGACACCATTTGCAAAACCAAATTCGAGTTGGGAATTGGTAGAATCAGAGTCGCAATTGCCTGACGCAATCGAAGTTCTAATCAAATTGGGTATTGTAGGTTCGATATTTTTGTTGCATTACTTGTTTACTTGATTTCTTGGAAGAAAATGTCAGCCAACATTGAAAGTCATTTTACCTTTTTGATCAACAGGTCCTTTTTGGCTTAGAAATTTTTTTTTATAGTATTTTTTTTTGATTGTGTGTTCATTTATAAGCCAGAAAACTTGCCAAGTTACATCAAAACAGAAGGTAGCCGGGCAACAAGCTGCGCCGCCAATCCTTTTTGAATTGCAAACCCTAACCTTCCAAATACAAACCCTTGCCCCCTTGGGGTTGAACAATTGCTGTAGACCACCCGTTGAACCCTCGTCAAGAAGTGGATAGCTTCTGGCGCTAGGGTGCCACAAAAAACTTTGGCGAATGCTCTGTTTAACAAAATCGCTCAAAGACTGGGAGAAGCTTTTGATTTGTCATCCTGCCAGAAGGCGGTGTTTGAGTGCCTGAAAGGTCCCCATGCTCAGGAATTTTTGACCGTTATACTAATTGAGGGGTTGGGACAATGTATGTCTGCAGTAGAATATAGAGCCATTCTCAAATACCGGTTGATGATCCCTATGTACCCGGAAGATGAAACTTGCCTGATATGTCGTAAAGCTTGTATGGATAAATACAGGGAGCATGCAGTTCACTGTAAAGAGCTCCCTGGGTTCAAATATCGGCACGACTGGGTGCGTGATGCTTTGTGGGACATCTTAAGAAGAGCTGGGATATCGGCTAAGAAAGAGGCCCCTGTGAATTTCCTCACGGACCCTATGGAAGGGAGATCTACTCTGCGACCAGCGGATCTGCTCGTCTTTAGCTGGGCTGGAGGGAAACATGCTTGTGTAGACCTCACGTGGGTTTCCCCTTTGGTTGGTTTAAGGGAAAATGGGTTTGTAGCTGGACCAGCGACAAGAAAGGCAGAATACGCTAAAGCTTGCGCAAAGAACCAGCATGTCTTTGTCCCTTTTGCCTTTGATACTTTTAGCTCCCTAGCTTAGAATTTGTATAAAACTATGGTTTTTTAAGTTTTTACTTCTTATTCCTTGAATTCAGTAAAATTATAATTGTTTGATGTTTGAACAAGTGCTATTATGGAATGGTTTTATAAAGGGTGTTAATATTCAAACACCACTCTTTTCTCTCTTTCTTTATATATATATATATATATATATATATATATATATAATATATAGATATATATACAGAGGCAGAGTGAAAATGATGTGCCTTTATAAAACGATGTGCCTTTAGGGGTGTGGAAAAGAATGAGCCTTTATAAATTAGACGCTTCGTCAATCGGACCTTGTTAAGTTTGTTTTTTACGGTAAACTATGGTAGTTCTAAATAGGGATGAGCTCGGTACCGCTACCGAAAGTACCGATACCGAAAATTGTAAAATATGGGTTGTAAGGTACTAGTATTTGTGTGTAAAATTTGGTAAAATATCGGCACCGTATTTAATCAATACTGAACTGAAAATATCTGTACCCAAAACGCCAAAAAGTGGGTCCTTAATCGGTACCGAAAAATTTTGGTGCGCGAAATTTAGTACGTGTACCAAGTCCGAAATGCTCATTCTAGTCCTAAATACTCCAATATTTGTATTTTGCAGGAGTTGAACCCTCCACCTCATAGATAGAGGAAACACACCTTCCACCACACTATGCCTATTACAGACAAATAAATTAACAATAGCATGGTCAGACCTCGCGACCCATCTAATGTGAACGTGCTGACTAACTAAGCTAGCTCCAATTTTAAAAAACATATTAATGTGGGTTGCAACACTAGAATTTCTCAGTAAGTCACGCATCCTAGTAGAGCTGGTCTTTTAGACTTTGCAAGCTAGGCAAAGGCTTAGGGTCCCAAAAAAATAAAGGCCCCCAATGTGAAAAGGAAATAAATAACTGTTATAACTATGCAACTTATACCGATAACTACGCAACGCATACTGATAATAGGCACATACATTATTACACAACTTATAATAATTATTATGCAACTTATATGAATAAAAAGCAACCTATTTATAATTACGCATATACATAATTAAGCATGTTATACGCATTACACAACGACTATAAAGAAGTTGATTTTTAAAAGTATAGTAAGATTATACTCAAATTAAAGAGAATTAATGCTAAATTTTATGTTGAATTTCTTTTTTAAATAATGCCAATCATGTTATTAATAATTGTAAAGGAAATTCAAAAAATACTATAAATAATTAAACGTGTGAGAATAAATATGATGGTAACACGCGATTGTTTGAAATCTTTTGCTATGAAAAGGATAAGGACATAGCTTGGGCTAAAAAAAATAGTTGAAAAATTTTTAGAATGTTACAAGAATCTTGTACATATAAAACACGTAGTGCAGCCAATGTCACATCGATTTCGGAAACATCGGGATGGGACGAACGAGATTACTCGAGACTTTATAACGCTAATAAGTGACAAGTATTTAAATAACAAAATTTCGTTTCATTAATAATAATCAAGTACAACGGTTTGAAATCAAATACAACATATTTGAAACCAGATACAAGTACAACAACACCTCTAATATAAAATTTAGATGAGTTTCTAAGTCATCATACTTGTTTCCAACGTCATCATCATCATCAACAATCAACAATCAACATGCAACACATGTTAAAGTATAGTTCAACACACAAGGCATTGGCGAGCATACAAGTTTGAATAGTAGCATAGCATAAACGTTTTAAACAAATCTTCATGCATAATTGTCTATTCCTGAGGCTAACATACATTAAACTATCATGCAATTATAAAAGTCAACCCAAAGTTTCCCGCTAGCGTAATCTATTCATAGCAATGAAAAGACCGTGTGTGTTTAACTTAACATGACCTCAAGTTTACAGGCGGTGCGTTACTCCTATAGCGCTATACATGTTAAGTGAGGCTTGATCGAAGTTAATGACTAAGTATAAGCAATTCAAGTATAAGCATGTGTGATTTCAAGTTTAGTACAAAGAGCATGTATAATTTTTTTTTTGTAATTTATGAATAAGCATTTTTGTGTGATTTGCTTAAAGTATATGTATTTCACCCTAAATGTGTAAAAGTAAAATGGAGTCGAGTATACTCACAATTTTGCAAGCTTTCCGATTATCCGAGTATTGATGAGTTGGTGAGAATAAGAGAATGAAAGTG
The DNA here is from genome assembly GCA_947069175.1 of Scalesia atractyloides. Lineage (NCBI taxonomy): Eukaryota > Viridiplantae > Streptophyta > Magnoliopsida > Asterales > Asteraceae > Scalesia > Scalesia atractyloides. The sequence goes on along the minus strand of CAMTDV010000022.1, from coordinate 58,315,907 downwards.
TTCGGGTGTTTGAAGTTTATGGAATGTTTGGATTCGTAATAAAGTATAAAAGTATATCTTGTCTAGACACTAGTTTGGACACTAAGTTTCAAAGTGTTGTCATGGGTCCTAACGTGCCCATTAGAATCACAAACGAGGAATAAAAAACAAAGATAGTGTAACTTATATTCACAACGTGTATCATAGTTTGATTGACATCAAGAATTCGGTTATGTTTATATAGTATAACAATTAATAACTCCGTCATATAACATCATAGAGTTCATGGAAGTAAAGCTGGAGGTATGAACACCTCATTGTATGGCTCACCAATGCACAAATCACCACAAGGATGATTCAGATGGTCATGAATAAAAAGGAAATATACAACTTCTTACTATATCAAGTAGCCAAGCAAGCTTTAACACGGGTGAGCCATTCCCGACATGAAAAGAGTTAACTAAGTGTCGGAGGCTAGACGGGGTCAAGTTACTTGGGGTCTAGCAAACTACTTGGGATAGCAAGATGAAAACATCAAGTGAGGTGGTGGAATGAATGTAGGATAGCCAAGGCTTCCAATTATTCACACCTATACCAAAACACAAGTCTTGTCACAAGAATCATGACAACCTCGGATGGTTTGGTGTTTAAGGAGCTTGAATGGTGATTGGGAAGAGAAAGGTGGAGAAGAAATGGCGAATCTACAACAAGTGAACAACATTTTGCGGATTATAGGGCTAGATGTTATGCCACACCTAATAGGGTTTGGCGGCGCGTGACGCCACGCCACCTTTAGCCAGATTTTGAGTTTATTGAAATTTGCCTCTGAACTTTGGTTTATTCCTCATTTTAAGCTAAATTTGGTATTTTGGCATGTATTTAAGTATATAACACTATGTAAGTATAATTTGAATATCGTGATCGTATATATAAGTATTTGCAAGTATAATAAGTGTCGGTTTGTAAGTAACCACGTAATTAATGAATAGTTGTATGGACGATATGTATGTAAAAGGTATGGAATTTTACTACGAGCAAAGTCTCAGGTTTCAAAGTAGAAAATGAATACATGTATAATATGACTACAAGTTTCCAAAAATAGAAATATGTATATGCTTTCTAAATAGGGAAAGTATATAACACTACGTAAGTATAATTTGAATATCGTGATCGTATATATAAGTATTTTAATATCGTGATCGTACATACATACATACATACATACATACATACATACATACATACATACATACATACATACATACATACATACAACAACAATACATACATACATACATACATACTACATACATACATACATACATACATACATACATACATACATACATACATACATACATAACACACAACACATACATACACACACACATACTATACACATACATACATACATACATACATACAATACATACATACATACATACATACATACATAATACATACTACATACATACATACATACTACATATACATACATACATACATACATACATACATACATACATAACATACATACCTACATACATACATAACATACTATACATACATACATACATACCTACATACATACATACATACATACTACATACATACATACATACATACATACATACATACATACTACTACATACATACTACTACATACATACATACATACATACATACATATTACATAAATACAACAATACGTAACATACATACAATAATACATACATACAACATACAGTACAATAATATGAATATCGTGATCTATATAAGCATTTAATACGTACATACATATACATACATACATACAAATACATACATACATACATACATACTACATACATACATACACATATACATACA